>OX463295.1:10936584-11555206 GCA_949820665.1 Scrobipalpa costella | reverse complement strand
TTAAAAGAAGCTGCATCAAAAATTCGTTGCGTAGTTTTAAAGAATTATGCATACATAGGGATATAGGGACAGAGAAAGCAACTTTGTTTTATTCTATGTAGTGATTCTTTATTGCATTAAAACACATGAAATGAAGTTTACAGAAAGGTATGCAAGGGCGAACTAATCACTATGAAAAAATCTCTTCCACGTAACCCACTGGCAGTTAAAAGAATGAGAAACATGAATTTGAATGATGAAATAAATATTTTGAAGACGCCACATTGAATTTCCTGCGCGTCTTGGTATATTATGTACAGCCGTTCTACACAGGGCGTATGGGACGGCTTTCATGAAACCGGAACGACTTGTTCAGTCAACGAAACTGAAGAATTGCCATGTGAAAGTTGTTCAGTATCGTTGACTGAACAACTTTCACATGGCAATTCTTTTAGAACATTAAAAACGTAATAGTGTTAAGTTTCATCTTGAAGTTACGGCATCTTTCGAAGATTTGCCATAGTCGAAGAAGCAGTCAATTTCTCGCGATTTGATCCTGGATCTATTTATGTAGAAGTTTCTGCTCCCGCTAGCATGATCCGTATGGGAAGTGGAAGTCATATCATAACATGGTCAGTGGTCATATCATACTGAAGGCGGTCCTTGTAGTTTCCTCGAAGTCTCTCGGTGATGATATAGATAGGACACGTGGCTTGTTTGCTATCACGTGGTTATCACCCACGACCCTACTCTTTTATATTTTCACCGATTCTACTACCACTTAAAAAAAGACTCCTATCGTAAGGTTCTACTTCGAAATCATGTGCTAAAACTCTTTAATTTAAGGAGTATGATGTATCCCAGTAGATTCGATGAAAGCCTGAACATAGTAGGTTTTTCGAGCACGTCCGCCAGCTTCTTGTTTTTGTAATTAAACATTAGAGAAAACTACTTGCTAAGCCAAGTTCTATAGCCTCGAGCAGCCTGCTGTCGTTATATTAATTTGACTCTGTATCCAGAACTGTTAGGCTTTATACAGTCGACCTGTGATGATGGCTGCCATCAAAGCGTCGATGACTTCAGCCTACCAGATGGAGACAGCTGCAGACGTAGTAGTAGTCGTTAAATATTTATACAAAACAAAATTGCAGCAGGCAATATTAACGACTAGCTGTGCCCGCGACTCCGTAGGCGTGGTGGCTATGATTTTAAAGAGCGATGTATTTTTTGTTTTAAATTTAACATAATTAGAATACAGTCTTACATTACACCTATGCGAGCATAGTACATTATAGTAGGTATTCAATGTACCTGTTTACTTAATATGGAAGGAGTTGTGTTACCTAACGGTTGTTTCTTTGTTTCCATTTCGTTTTGTTTTGAGATCAATTAGTTATATACAGATCATGATACATTTTTTTCTTTGAATTTGTCATTAAACTATTGAATATTTAAGATTATTTACAACTTGCGTTTTTTTAATAGACAAAAAGTTAACTTTTGTATGATGTATAGCTGTGCCCGCGACTTCGTACGCCCGGTTTGTATGGAAATCTTCACGCCACCTGTTTTGGGGGAAGTAAGCAGGAAATTGAACTCTGATCGTTTTTAACCGATCTTAAAGGGACTTTATATTTGACTTCGTTTTTTTAATTAGGTACCTGGTGTCCATCCTAGGTTAGAAATAATCACGCAAAGCATTCTTATATTGAGTAAGTACCCGGAATCGTGTTTTCCATACAAAAACAAAAATCTGACGATGCGAAACACGCTTCCGCGCGTGGGTTAGCAGATCCCGCTCAGAGAAGCGTTTTCAGTATGGTCGACACTGCGTGTTTTCTATACAAACCGGGCGTACGAAGTCGCTGGCTCAGCTAGTGAGACATATATTCTTTAACAAATTCTCTACAATAACTGCATTTAGAAGTATGTTATTAGGACTTCTCGTTTTTTAAATAAACTCACATTAATTATTGGTGTACTAGCCCTCCCCCGTGGACGTTCACCTGCAGACAAATGAGTTATCCCCTAGGAATGAGCTATTTTCCCGCGGTAAAGAGTATTTTATATCCGTTTTCAGGTTATCATCTATCGTAATGCCGTTATATTAGTCGTTAAGCCATGTCAGAGGCCAGTGCTAAGCATTGGCGGCTTGAAAACTCTGACCTAATCTAGGATTGGGTCTGGTTTCGCTTCTGGGTTGCGGAGGTCAGATGGCAGTCGCTCTGTGTAAAAACCAGTACCCTCGTTCAATCACCTTGATTAGGTAGCCGACCCCGAGAGATACGGGATAAAGCTAGGGACATGATCTATCGTAATGCCAAATTTTAACTAAATTGGTGCAGCTGTTTAGCCTTGTAATGTAAGGGCACGGGCAGTTATAATTTTTTTTAACGTAATATCTAGAATCAGAACATTCATAATATCATAACAATCCACTGCCGCAATAATTGCCTCCGTGGTCTAATGACTAGTGCCATGGACTCCCGATCCGGAGGTCCTGGGTTCGATTCCCAGGGGGGAAACACAAAATTGATATTTGAGAATTTATCACTTTCTGAATTTTTCCCCAGTTTGGTTAGGACGTTGTAGGCTGAATCACCTGATTGTCCGAAAAGAAAAAGATTTCGTGCTTCGGAGGGCACGTTAAGCCGTCGGTCCCGGTCGCTGTCTTTGATAGTTGTCGTTACTCAAACCATGTCAGAGGCCTGGTAGCTGTGCAACTAGGCGGTTTAAAAACTCTGACACCAGGGTTCATCGGGTCCATAGACTCGATACCCACTCGACAGAAGAAGACTGCCGCAATACTAAAAGTGCTCAACTGCGTGGTGGGGGTAGTTAGGATCGTGAGGTTCTTGGTCATAGCCATGGGCCAATTGAGTCGTGTCGATTGATCCAAAATAATGGCGGTAGAGTCGTTCATTTGGCAACGACACTACTGGTAGTGCGGCTGGTAGTGTCCTTGCCAGAAAATCCTTGCCAGAAAAGGGTCGTAGTCTTAGGGTCGGGTCGGCATGTGAAGTCTGGGCCGTCGAGTCGATAGACGTATTCGCATTTCGCATCCGGATTGGGAGCCCATGGCATAGACCACTAGACCACGGAGTAAGTTATAAAAATAATCTGGAGAGTCGTTACTAGTTTTAACGCACATTAAAATAAATAGTAACAATTTTCAATAAGATTTTATTTTAGATTAGATTAAATATTTGATTGCATGTAACCAAAGGTTTATTCAAAGTGTTGGGTGGTAGTTTTGTTTATTTTAGAAGTCTGGGCCTTTAGTTAAATATTTTGACAACGCCCATTTTCTTGCGCCCATGAAGTTCTGGGATGTTATGCCTCCTGATACATCAAATTCATTATTTTGGCTTTGTTTACCTCTATATAACATGTTTCCCGTTAAATTTATGTTAAAATCTTTACCATAATGTGGAGTTCGTGTGCCGAATTCATTTTTATTTTTGCATGACTGGCCATTATCTAATGCCCTTCTAATCTCATTTCTGTACTCTGTAAGTGTTTTAATATAATCGGTTGCAAAAGTTTTGTTGAAATAATTAGCTCCATTCTTCTCACAGGTATCGTGTGCTGCAATAGAATCTAATTTTGGAGAACATGGCATTTTATAATCTATAATTTCTACAGACTGAGTGCCAATTGAACTTGTTTCAGCACATATGGTAGAAGCCTTATGCGCATAATCATGCCGGATGGTTTGTGTATGCACGTCTTCTATTTCATATTGAGATCTGCGTCTTCGTGATGATGAACAAATACAACTTCTTAGGTTCTGATCTCTAGACCGTACTAACGTAACACAATCTGTATCACATTTGCGAGGTCTAGATATGACAGTATTTGTCCCATTATCCCTGAAAGTGTTATACTCCTTAGTAATTATTTCTTTAGACCTAAATTGCTTTTGCCCCACATCTTTAGGTAATTTCTTTATTGTTTTTTGTCTTTCAATAATAATTGATTTGGTATGTGATCTTCTAGCATCGGGTTTGCATATTTTACTTGTCGTTTTATTCTTTGTTCGTTTGTTGGTTCGTAGAGAATCGCAATCCTTGTCCTCATCGGTGGAAGTCTCTATCTCTTGACACAACCTTCTATTTATACAGGACATTGATGAAATATGTGATCATTTGATTGGTCTTTTGTTACATTGTATTATTCGTGTGTTTCACTCTAATATTTATTTATAATCCATCTTTATTTCGTGATTTGTACGATTCCAACTTATTGTCATTTTTGAGTGCAGTGACATGTTAGACAAAGAGTAAAGAAAGCCTATCCCAGCCTATCCTTTTTGTATCCTATCCTTTCAATCATTTGTAATTATCCTCGGGTTTGATCCTACGCTACGGTTCGAACAGAATATATAAGCCTCGCTAGAAAAGTATTTTTTGCGTTTCTTGTATTTTCTGCTGATATGACTACAAAAATCCCGGAATAAAAACTCCTTGTACAATTATAAAAGCTAGCTATTTTGAACGGGCACGACTATTACTGAAGACACTCCGTTCCGTAGTGAAGGGCCACAGAATATATAATAGTACTACATACAGAATGGACATTCACCTTCCTATCCCAGTCCGATATACGTTACATTCCGCGGCGGGTTGTGGGTCACATTGTGCGTACGCTTAGCGGGCATGGCGCGCGCATGATTCCCAGTGTAACGCAAATAATGAAGTTTTGTGTTCCAAAGATGGTTAGGTACTGTTCCGTGTACGGATGTCTTTCTACCACAAGATATGACTCCAATAGGAACTTTTTAGATTCCCAAGGGATGGGAGACGGTAAGTAACTTCGTACAAAATATGCAACCTAACCTATTCTAACTATTCAGTTACAGTGAACTACTTTAAAACGTTGGTTCAATCAAGAACCAGACTAATTAAGTGATGATTATGACCGGTATTACAAAATTTGTCAACCCTTATAACACGCACACAAACGCATGCCAAGTGCAACATGCCTTCTGTCTATGTTTGACCAAAATTACATTGTAGTTAGGAGTGTCCGAGCTGTGGCAGCGTGAGGGCCTTTTTTTGGCATGACGCGGTTTGCGCATTTGTCACAAACAAAACTTGGGAAACGATTACATAGCAAAAGGTATTAACGGAAATTAGATAATCTTTATACGATCAGTTAGGAAAAGAAATAAAAATACTTAAATACGTATACTATTCAAAGTAATAAAGGAAGATATTAATTTATAAATAAAATGATCATTAGGTGCTAGAAGTACATGAATAGAAGTAGGAAAGGGAATATTGTATGTCAGTAAATTATTAGTGAAATTGGGACAGGAAAAGAAAAAAATGTTTTAGATCCTCCAGCTCCCTACATTCAAACAAATAATTATTAACAATATTAAATTTATGCAAACGTTTTGGCGTACAAACAATGCCCAGACGAATGCGAATAACGATGCTAGTAGATTGCTTACCAAGCTGAACATTACGAAACCAAGGTTTGCTTAAAATGGAATTTTGAATTTGCGAATAAGATCTGCCTTTTGCTTGGGAACTCTCTAACCACATCCGATTCCAGGTCTCCAAAAGATCACATGCAGCTAAAGACACCAAGTCATAGCTGTAATTTTATATAGATAAATATCTCCAGACTTAACCGCATCATTAGCTAGGTGATCTGCCTTTATATTACCAGAAACACCGCCATATGTACAATATTACTATTAAATCTTCCATGCTCGACTGGGAGCGAAAGAAAAATCTAGAATGTGCCAGCTGCATTTCCTACCGGGCATGCTGTAAAAATCAGCTAAGGGATCTAAGGGTTTCAGTATATTGCAATTTAGGCGATGGGCTGACAACCTGTCACTACAGCAATATACCTACAAATCTATCTAAAATAACCCTCAAAACTTTGTCAGACGTGGCGGAACGACCTCTGTTTAGGTCGTTTACGCTCTGCCTACCCCATTAGGGATAAAGGCGTGACTATATGTATGTATGTCATCATCATCTCCCTAGCCTTATCCCGTATCTCACGGGGTCGGCTACCTAATCTAGGGGATTGAACGAGGGTACTGGTTTTTACACAGAGCGACTGCCATCTGATCTCCGAAACCCAGAAGGGAAACTAGAACCAATACTAGATTAGGTCAGAGTTTTCAAGCCGCCAATGCTTGGCACTGGCCTCTGATATGGCTTAACGACTAAAATCTACGGTATTAAACGATATTAACCGGGACCAACGGCTTAACGTGCCTTCCGAAGCACAGAAAAAGCGCCGAATAAACGTACATATGAAATTTGAAAACCGAAAAACACATTGGTACGTGGTGGGATTCGAACCACGACCTCCCGCTCAGGAGGCAGCGGCCCTATCCACTACACCATCGGGCTCTATACGTATGTATGTATGTACAATTAAAAAGAAATTTAATAATTGCCTGCAAGGCGCTCATAGAATTTGTAAAAAATATCGTATTACTAAGTTTACCTAAATTAACTTTACTGCTAAATTATTAACTGCCTCCGTGGTCTAGTGGCTAGTGCCATGGACTTCCGATCCGGAGGTCCCGGGTTCGATTCCCAGGGGGAAACACAAAGTTGATATTTGAGAATTTATCACTTTGTGAATTTTTCCTCAGTTTGGTTAGGACATTGCAGGCTGAATCACCTGATTGTCCGAAAAAGAAAAAGATTTCGTGCTTCGGAGGACACGTTAAGCCGTCGGTCCCGGTCGCTGTCTTTGATAGTGGTCGTTACTCAAACCATGTCAGAGGCCTGAAAGTTGTGCTACTAGGCAGTTTAAAAACTCTGACACCAGGGTTCATCGGGTCGATAGACTCGATACCCACTCGACAGAAGAAGAAGAAGCTAAATTAATATATTCAACAGCCTTATAAAAACCAAAACACTCACCCGTAAATACGATGTTTCAGGTGGGAGTTTAACTTGTTGAAATATATTATACAGGGAATGGTAAACTCCAATACCAACAGGACCGGTTAAAGTATGTTTGGAGGGATCTGTAAATGTTATGAAACCCTTCCCAATCTCTATCCCGCTCAAAGTTGAAATTCGCATTATTATTTGGGTCATCTTTAATCAAGCCTAAGTTAAGGACTACATTAGGTTCACAAATTAGTGCTTCAAAAGAGCTACAAAATAAAGGATAATGAGGAGTAAAATGGGTTGGGGCCTGAAGAGCCAGAATTTTTTGATAACTTTTAACCAGACATGGAACAGATGTATGTGTCTAATAACTAGAAGTATCAATAAGTTCTGAGAGTTCTTGCAATTTAGAATAAAGAGGATGGTGCAAATGTTGAAGAGACCTAAATAAAAAAAAATCTGATAGATATTGACGACGGACCTGTAATGATCTTGCAGATCATTAATTGGGCTAGATTTCATGGCTTCAGTTATCAACCTCAATGCATTTGATTGGATATTGTTTAATTTTTTTAAAGAGACTACACAATCCGGCTCAAGTTAAAACGTTCCATAATCCAATACACTCCGAATCAAGGCATTGTATATTAACCTCATGCAAAATGGGTGAGCACCCCACCAGACCCCAGACAGGCATCTAAGCATGTTTAAGAAACGTTCGCATTTAGCGTAAACATATTCGCAATGTGGATTACCTGTTAATTTTGGGTCTAAAATTACACCTAAAAATATTGAATTTTCTTTTACGGGAATTTCAATATTATTGTAATAAACTGAAACTGGTGGTGGAAGCCGCATTTTCGAAAACAACACTACTGCACTTTTGGAAGCAGATAAGTCTAATCCATTCTGATCCAACCATCTTTTGAAAAATCGCAAGGAAACTGTCAATGAAGCGCTCGCCTTTACTACAGAGCGATTTGTAGAGTACCTGAAGTAATAAGTCTTCATCATACTGAAGAACATTAACAGTATTATTTAGAGACGGCTCCAAGTCATATTATGTATGTATTGTAAAGTATGGGACTCAATACAGACCCCTGAGGAAGACCTTTCGATATTAATCTGGACTCTTCATTGCCATCATCTAAGAATAAGCTAATGCGCCTTTCAGATAAAATATTCATAATACAATTAGACAGAAGTATAGGGACTTTTATAACTTGAAGTTTCTTATTTAAAATATTTAGAACAACATTATCATAAGCGGCATTTATATCGAGGAATGCTTGCTTGGAAGCTTCAGCATATGTTAAGCAGCATTTTGCCATGGTTTCTTTTATACCTTCTTGTCTTGAAAATTCACGACATTTTTTATCAGTAGCGATGTGAGATTCATTGCATAAACAGCAGTGGATATCATCATCATCAACCTGGCATTGATTTCCTTCATGGGTTTCTTGTCCGCATTTAAAGCATCTGGGGGACTTTGCTCTACAATTTGCTCTTACATGGCCATACCTACAGCATCTATAGCACTGAATGTGGGGAATATGTACAAATCGACTGGCAAGGCGGTAAAGCACAAGAAAACACGATTAGGTAAAGTTTGACCATCAAAAGTAAAAAATACAGTGTCTGTAGGTTTTAGTTCCGAATTATCATCAATCATTACCTTCCTTCTTATACGTCTTACTTTTAAAATTGCTCCACACGTAACAGGAACATTGACACTCTCCTTGATTTCATCATCTGACCAATCAACAGGTATTCCACGGACAATACCCATTCGGGTAAGGTTAAATGAAGGGATAAATGCTTTATAATTATACTCGTCCAATTACGAGCTGTCAATAAAGGAATTAGCATCTTCAAAAGTGGAAAAAGACATAGAAACTCTATTTCTCCCTATACGCTTTAGGCTTCCATCAATCACATTCTTAAACGAATTTGTTTTAAAAATCTACCAAATGGTCCTTCTTCGTAGGTGTAGAGTAACATTATCATTTGGGGACCTTTTTGTTTGTTTTTTAACGTGCATAACAAATGGGGCAGCATCGGATGACTGGTACCTAATACGAGCAGGGTTGGAATTTTCTTGCGAGTTTACCGAATCTTTTACAGGGATTGTTTTATTTTGGGTTTGGTCTTTAGAATGGGAAGAGCTAGTTTGAACAAGGCAGATGATGATGGTATGCAAATAATTCGGTGTTTTAAAAACATACTTGTACATATATACCTACGTATAATCACGCCTTTAACCCAAATAAGGTAGGGGTAGGCAGAGCGTTAACGACCTAAACAAAGGTCAATCCGCCACGTCTGACAAAGTTTTGAGGGTTATTTAAGATAGATTTGTAGGTAGGTATATTGCTGTAGTGACAGGTTGTCAGCCCATCGACTAAATTACAATTTAATCTCTTAGCTGATTTTAACAGCATGCTCGGGAGGAAATGCAGCTGGCACATTCTATGTTTTTCTCTCGCTCCCAGGCCAGCATGGAAGAAAACATCTTCTAAACAATTGCAGTCATTGGCCGTAAGGTCCTTTCCAGTAGTACGTGTTTTGCTGCCTTTTTTATTACATATTGTCTGCAAACGCGACGAGAGGAAACACGTTTGCGTGTGTCTTGATTCGTATCCTTGATAAAGCTGTCGTTTGTATCCATACTACATAGAGCATTAAACCAGACCGGAGACGACACTCATAGGCTTACCCCACTGCCAAAGGCACAGAATATATAATAGTACTACATACAGTATGGACATTCACCTCCCTTCCCTAGTCCGACATACGTCACATTCCACGCCGGATTGTGGGCCATATTGAGCGTACGCTTAGCGGGTAATAATAAAGTGTAACGGAAATAATAAAGTTTTGTATTTCAAAGATGGTACTGTACTGTTCCGTGTACGGATGTCTTTCTACCGCAAGATATGACTCCAATAGGAACTTTTTTAGATTTCACAGTGATGAGAGACGGTAAGTAAATTCATACAAAATATGCAACCTAATCGATTCTAACTATTCAGTAACGGTGAACTACTTTAAAACTTTGGTTTAATCTAGAATCAGCTTAATCAAGTGATGATTATGACCGGTATAACAAAATTTGTCAAACCTTATTATAACACGCACACAAACGCATGCCAAGTACAACATGCCGTCTGTCGATGTGTAACCAAAATGACATGGTAGTTAGGAGTGTCCGAGCTGTGATTACTAAAACTGAACATTTTATTCCAAAATCATAATTAAAATTTTCCTATTGTAATGAACCAATAATTATTATTATAGATTCGTGTGATTTTTTGAGAAATACTGCAATATCACCGCATTTATGTGGGTACATTTCAAAAAAGCACAGATTTTTAGAAAATACTTTTATTAGTTAATTCAGTATGCATGTTTTAGATTATTATTACACTTTCTAGTTGAATATAATAAGATAGCGACGTGATTGAAAACTCTGTGTGTTTTACCTCACTCCCCGCTGAAAAATATAGTCTTCTTTGCGTAGAAATTGTGGCGCGTGTCGCCTCCGGTTTGGTTTAATGCTCTAAGCCATACTAGCATCATTGCATTCATTAGAAATATTTACATTGAAACCGACCTCAATTTCACTATTTACTTTATTATTATTAGTTCCACCGGGATCATCAGTGCCTTATCAGTGCCTCCGGATTCATCCGGGGGCGGCATATTGGAAAAAAAGTACAAAGAACTTACGAATTAATGATGAAGAATATTTACACTTGTATACATATTTTTACAAGATATTAATAAAGAAAACAAAACTAAACCACTATACTACAAATTTCACCAATTAACTGATCCTATTCTACTGAGAAATAAACAAGAAATTATTAAAATTTACGGAAAATCCAAGACTATCAACCACCACCGACGACGTTTCCCGCGCTTTTTCGAGAGTTGCCTTAATGAGGCAAGGCTGCATGAATTTTGTTATTGGCAAGGCAAAATTAAAAAAATAACACCGTCGAAACAAAATTGTCTATGAAATACACAGTTTTTTTTTTACTAGGGTACAGATAAGAATCGGAGTGACCACAGCCGTGGACGGTAATAATAGATCCATTTTCAAGTCGACGTCGCTGGTGTGCTTTAGAGAGAGTCAGGTATATGGTGCTATCTTTTACCTCTTGCTAGTGATGTACCACTATTTTCTATATTCATACCATCTGATGGTGAGCTTGAAATAAAACTATGAAAGACTACTTACTTCGTTTATTTTTCTTTTTAAATTTTAGTTGTTTACACATTATAGGTATCAATGTGAGGAACTGTTTCCCACCTAGTAAAATCAGTACTTTATTTAATATTTAATCAGTATTCTTTGAGATTTATTTAATAATGTACTAACAGGAATACTTCAACTACTGATTACTGATGAGAAGTATTTGCTAGCACCCAAGTGCTCTCTCTATTCCTTAAAACTCTTACAATTCGGTATACTACCTACATTGTTCAGTTCATCACCTGAAATATAACAGATGGTTATTAAAAATTTATTTAACAATATCAAGTTTCGCTCATACCTGACTAGCTAATCAATATCTACTAGGTAAATGATTCGTTTACGCTCTGCCTACCCCGTTAGGGATAAAGGCGTGAAAATATGTATGTATGCAAATGATTCTTTACTCATACTGAATGAAAATAAGATTACATTGTTGATGACGTTTTTATAGATGTAGGGTATATACGTCAAAACATGGATAGTCGATAAAATATTTGGCATCCCTGTTCTTACATACATACATACATATAATCACGCCTTTATCCCTAATGGGGTAGGCAGAGCGCAAACGACCCAAACAAAGGTCGTCCCGCCACGTCTGACAAAGTTTTGAGGGTTATTTAAGATAGAATTTTAGGTATATTGCTTTAGTGACAGGTTGTCAGCCTTTCGCCTAAATTACAATATACTGAAACCCTCGGATCCCTTAGCTGGATTTTACAGCATGCCCGGGAGGAAATGCAGCTGGCACATTCTATGTTTTTCTCTCGCTCCCAGACAAGCATGGAAGTAAAAAGTTCTTTCATATTATAAAAAAAATAAAATTCAACAAAGATGAAGAAGCCGAATGTTTTTAATCATTAATTGATTATATTATGTAAATTTAAATATTTACTTATAGTTTAATTGCTTCAGGCATACACTCCGCCGATTTGGTGGTCGCAAAAAATAGTGCATTATTATGATGCCACTACTGCTTTTTTATAAACAATTAGGGACACAACATTTTATTGCGCTCATTTTAAACAGTTTCTCACCTGGCATTCGTAAATAATGTAACATATTTATTAATAAAAAAACATGACAAAGAAGTAGGTAAATAACCACGAACATAGATAACTAACTTCGACTTCAAACTTCAACAGCGACGCGATCTTGCAACCCATGTACTAACGACCTGGTATAACTGATAATAAACTTTACCACGAATATTTTAAGAACTATAATAGAGTGGGGTAAATTATGGACTTATTACTATTAGTAACTAAGTTCATGTGTACGGGAAATTTAATAAAATCAGATACCATGTTTTATTTTTACCATAGATTTTTTCATATTTAACTGTTAGTTTTCGTGGTTTTATATCAAACAATGCAACAGGAAGCTAAAAACATAGAATGTGCCAGCTGCATATTGATATAAAACTGCGGAAACTAACGTAAAAGTTTCTATTTTAAATATGCTAATAATTTACACCACTGCCACATAGCGGATTTTACGTAAACCTTAGCGCGCCATCTAGTGCACAGGTAATTTACTATTTTGACTCATTCATCTAAACGAAAACGTAGTTGCCAATCTATGTCCCTAATTTTGTCTATCATCTATGTACGGGACATAAATAATGTCATAGACAACGTCCCCCGATTCCCCCGAATATACCTAGTATGGATATTCCATAACGTGATGAAATGAAATGAATCTGAAAATGTAAAGTGTGGACATGAATATTTTTCAGTGAATACTTACAGGTTGCAATGTAATTTTTGTTTTTAGCAAGTTCACGGAAAATGTGGGTCTTCGGCTACGGTTCCTTGATATGGAAGGTCGACTTTAAATATGAGCGCAGTGTTGTGGGATATATTAAAGGTTATCTAAGACGATTTTACCAGCATAGCATCGACCACAGAGGAATTCCTGAAAATGTAATTATTAAAAATATTCTTAGTATATTATTAAAAATGTGCGAGTTAAAACAGCTTTTTACTGTTTAAATTTTAAAAAGAGTAAAATGTATTGCTGGAATAGGTTGAATAGAATTCCATATGTGTCCCATAGATGGCGTTATGCTATTATAATTATAACTCACTGTTTAAATACTGTTAAAATTTAAAAATTTGAAAATTTTTGTACTTTGTAAATTTTGGCATTGCCTAGTATTTTTTGTGCTCTCCCTTATATGTATTATATTAAAATACTTTTTAACTTTTTTATCTATCTATCTATATAATCAAGCCTTTATCCCTAATGGGGTATGCAGAGCGTAAACCACCGAAACTAAGGTTGTTCCGCCATGTCTGACAAATTTTGGAGATTTATTTGAGATAGGTAGATTTATAGGTATATTGCTGTAGTGACAGGTTGTCAGCCCATCACCTTAATAAAATAACCCTGGCACATTCTATGTTTTTCTCTCGCTGCCAGGCCAGCATGGAAGAACATAAAATGGGTGCATCTGTAGTTTCTAAATGTATATATAGTAGGTAATACAAAACTATTACCTTTTGAGAGCCCGATGGTTTGGTTGATAGGGCCGCTGCCTCTTGAGCGAGAGGTAGTGCTTCGAATCCCACCATGTACTAATGTGTTTTTCGGTTTTTCATATGTACTTTTATTCAGTGATTTTTCCGTGCTTCGGAAGTCATGTTAAGCAGTTGGTCCCGGTTAATATTGTTTAATACCATAAATATTAGTCATTAAGCCATGTCAGAGGCCAGTGCTAAGCATTGGCGGCTTGAGAACTCTGACCTAATCTAGAATTTGGTCTGGTTTCCCTTCTGGGTTGCGGAGGTCAGTTGGCAGTCGCTCTATGTTAAATCCAGTACCCTCGTCAAATCCCCTAGATTAGGAAGCCAGCCCCGTGAAATATAGGATAAGGCAAGGGAGATGATGACAAAACTATTACCTTTTGTAAAGAAAGATTAGAGTAGAATATACAGTGTAAAAAACAGTACTGTGTTCCAAACCACATGTTCTTACTGATAATTACAAAACAACTTGCAAAGCTCAAAATTTAATTTCATAATATATTTTTGCCTTTTAGGAGGCGTTTTATGCTCTGCCTACCCCGTAAGGGATAAAGGCGTGATTTTATGTATGTATGTATGTATGTATGTATATATTTTTGCCTAGCATCTTTGTATGGAAGAGCGTTGTTTTTCATGGCAAAATTTTTGTGCCCTAGGAAAGTTGTTCGGTATCTTCAGTAGAACATGTGGTTTAAAGGAATAACATACTTATTTTTAGTACTTTTTTTCCATGCTGGTCTGGGAGTGAGAGGAAAACATAGAATGTGCCAGCTGCATATCCTCCCAGGCATGCTGTAAAAACCAGCTGAGGTATCCGCCGAGGGCTTCAGTATGGCTGACAACCTGTCACTACAGCAATATACCTATAAGATTGATTTGTAGGTATATTTGACTTAAATAACCCTCAAAACTGTCAGATGTGGCGGAACGACCTTTGTTTAGGTTGTTTATGCTCTGCTTATCCCATTAGGGACCATGCTGGACTGGGAGAGATAGAAAAACATAGAATATTCCATCTGCCCTTCCTCCCGGGCATGCTGTTGAAGTCAGCAAAAGGGACTTGAGGGTTACAGTGTATTGTAATTTAGGCGATGGGCTGACAACCTGTCACTATAGCAATACATATTACAATCTAAAATTGCCCTCAATTTTTGTCAGACGTGGCGAAAGCGCCTTTTACGAGGCGTTAAACGTTCTGCCTACCCCGTAAGGGATAAAGGCGTGATTTATGTATGTATGTATGTGACTCGGAAAACAGACGAAGTAGTCCATAATTATTTGTGTTATTAATAATGTTAATTTTCTGTTAATTAATATTATATTTTCCTGTTTTAGCCTGGCCGCGTTGTGACCTTGATCCCAAATAACGATCAACAAGATGAAGTGTGGGGAGTAGCATATAAAATTAAAGAAGAGGACATTGATGATGTTACTCAACAATTGGACTTTAGGGAAAAAAATGGCTATGTCAAGAAACACGTCATGTTTTACCCAAGTGATAATACCATGGAGCCATTTAATTTGACTTTGTATGTAGCCACAGAGGACAATGAATCTTATGCTGGTAAGTAGAATAGTATAGGTAAATGACTTGATTGAGTTTTGTTTTTTTTTACATACATACATAAAATCACGCCTTTGTCCCTGCAAACCCATAGGGGTTGCTCAGTCAACAACTTCCACCAAGAAATTCTTTCAGGAAGTGAATATTAAAATTAGCTTTTCCATACAAAATCCATACAATTTGTATGAATAAGCCATTTTTTACAGTTACCGAAAGAATTTCCTGGTGGAAGTTGTTCAGTGTCATTGACTAAGCAACCCCTATCAGTTTTTGGGACGCTGGCCATTACACCCCATAAAATAGCCCCAGCTCAGGCCCAAGCTTACTAGGCTTAAACAATATTTATGACAATCTTTTTTGTTTAGGCCCTGCATCGATAGAAGACATCGCTAAACAAGTAGTCAGTAGCCAAGGCCCAAGTGGACCAAATAAAGAGTACGTGTACAAACTAGCTGAAGCCATGAGGAACCTCGCACCAGACGTCCAGGACGACCATCTGTACTCACTAGAGCACGCTGTTCGCACTTTAGACGATAAAACAAATAACGAGATGATAAAACATATACCTAATTAATGTTTAAAGCAATATTTTTAATATATTTTACTTGCACGTAAGATATCTTCTTAAAATGGCTTTTAATGACTACAATTGTTACCATAATAAATATGTTGTTAATAGCACAAAGTGATACCTAGTGAAATTTACATCTTCTGAATATATTATATTTACTTTAATATTTGACTTATGTAGTCTTATTTATAAAATATGCCTTAAATTAAAATGAAACATCTATTTCATAATTTATATTTATTTAGCAAGCGAAATAATTGGATAGCAGTTAGTTTTAAAACAAATTTGTCGTGTGATGTTATACTATACGGGAGCATTAAATAAATAACAAAAAAATAATTAACATAAGTAATTTTTCGTTGATTAATGTAACATTTTGGTTACCAGTTACCATGCCTACTTTATTAACACGCTTAGAATTTGGCTGATAGGGAGTGTCACATGGCACTTACATTTTATCACCTAATGATAACCCAACTATTGCATTAAGATAAAAAACGGAGGAAGTCCAACTTAATTACTACAAAATATGACAGCAAGTATACATAATAAAAGTTAAATATTATGATTAGTATAAAATACATTCCTATTATTGTATATTCCTATTATCGATATCAAGATATTATCGTCTGTGACGTCAGGTTATTAGCATAACCGTGATTATCTTTGGTGCATGCAGTAGTGCAGTCACTATCACATCAAAATTATATCGATAATGCTACTTCTCCTTCTTGCGACCAAGAAGTTTGTCCAGGAAGCTTCTCTTCCTCTTCACTTTCTTTTTGTCATTTTTATGACTCTCCAAGTCTTCGCCTTCTTCTGTCATCTTATCGATCAGTGCCGGAATGCTTAAATCCGTATATGTATCATTATTAGGTTTCTTAGGCAATTCCCTGTTTTGTTTTGCTACGATACTAAGTTCTGGTACTTCATCGTTCTTCTCATCTTGTTCCGCTGAAGAAGCTCTTGAATCATTGTTTTCATTTATTGAACTTATTTCTGTCTTTCTGTCTAAGCTGTTAGGCGTATTATCTGAATTATTCTGCTGTAACGATTTGTTCGGCGACTTTTCCTCGTTGCTGTCTGGTTCATCATTAACCAACTCAATTTTTGGCGTCTCTCTGCTAATAGTCGCCCTCTGTATGAATACGTCGTCTTCTTCTTCTAAATGTTTTTTATCACTGTTGTCAACTATTTCTGTGGCACTAGAAATCGATTTCGGCACTGATCCTACGACTCTAGGCCTAGTGGGCGGCAACTTCCAATCAACAGGTTTTCGCTCTGGTGAGTAACGCTTTACTAATTCTTCAAATAGCTTTTGATGGTGAACTTTTGGCGAAAACTCATTAGCAGGCAGACTTTGATGTCTAGTCTTTACTGCTGGATCTTGGTTTTCTTTTCCTCCATTAACTTCGGGTGGACCGAGGTCTACGAATACCCTACGAACCGGTGGTGGTGTTGCATATGGTTCGGCAAACGGGAATTTGTATAAGTTCGGACTCTCGATCTTGTACTTAGTTACTGAAGTGCTGTTTACCGGCATCGAAGCTCGAACACCATTGCGTGCAAATGGAACATCTTGGTTAGGGTCGTGCAAATTCGATTTGAGGAAATCTCTTCGAAGTTTCGATAAACGTCGGGTACGTTCAGTCATACTGGTTCTATAGTCGACATCGTCGCTTTGGTTTAGTTCTGAGGTAAAGTTGTCAGAATATTTTCTAGTCCGAAACTCGATGTTTTCGGTGCGAGACTCACGCATGCTGGAGTAGGTGGGGGCGTTACGTTTGAAATTTGTAGTGGTCTTGCCGTGGTTGGAGGTGACGATGGGTGTAGCCTCGGCCTCGCTGTACGCCATAGAGTTGGTGGGCGACGCCACCGGCAGGAACACCGTGTCGTACTTGTCGAACACTTCGCGTCGCTGGCTGAACTGATCCACTCCGATGATTTCCCGCGACCTCACACTGGTTGTAGGCGATTTAGTCATCATTTCCGTTCGATTACAAACCGCAACACTTTTGTGTTTGATACTATTTTCCTGTAAACACTGTGTTTCTATTTTTGAATACGGCACATTATGACTTCACCGGTAACATCGCGTTTACAAAAGAGAACACGTCTAAACGTTAAATTGGAGAGAAAATAGGTGGTCCGGTCGTCCGTATAAGGCGAGGCGTTCGCGATATATGGTGAGTGATCAATAGAACGGGTGCGATAAGATATGAGCGTCGTGCAACGTTTGTACTTTAGGTGTTTCTTTATCTTTCAGCAGTCTCAACAGTTGAGTAAATATACGCGAATGAACACAATCACGTTCGTATTGAATCGCGAACTGAACTGAGTGAAAGCGAGCGCCGCGCCGGCCGCGAGACGCCGCGGCGGACGCGCCACTCATTATGTAATGAATATTAAAAACGAATGTCCCAAATACGTTAAACCTACTTAGCGCTATAATGTTAATCGCTCAAAAGTTTGTTTTAAGCACTTTGGCTTGTTACTTAGTTGTTATCATTGGTTTATTTTTCCAGAAATTATTGTTCTGTTTATTTGCTTGTTGCTTGTGCGGCGCACTTAATTGCCTAGTTATCTAATTGCTGTAGCGAAGTTTTAAGGAAATAATTATTAAATACGCTTAATTGTTATTCAATCAATGCCAAAAGAACCTAATTGGTACTGTACTGGTCAGTTACCGTAACTAAAACTGTAAATAAAGCGTTAGCTCCAGCGAATTCATTTGTGTTCACTCTATTTAGAGTACGTAATATTATTATAATAGCATTATCAAATTGGGTATATTCCTGTAAGAATAATGTTTGTATATATACGTACATATAATCACGCCTTTATCCCTAATACCCCATTAGGCAGAGCGTAAACTACCTAAACAAAGGTCGTACCGCCACGTCTGACAAAGTTTTGAGGGTTATTTTGAGGTATATTGCTGTAGTGCCAAGTTGTCAGCCTATCGCCTAAAGTATAATATACTAAAACCCGCGGATCCTTTAGCTGTTTTTTACAGCATGCCCGGGAGGAAATGCAGCTGGCACATTATATGTTTTTCTCTCACTCCGAATATAATAAATAAATTGAATTGAATATTTGAACTCATTTAGGGTCAATAATGTTTTAAAATCAACTTTTGCGAATTTTTAAAGAATACTTCGTTACAAAATAATAGTATTCGTCAACGACTTTACATAACATAGCAAAGTCTTTATCAAAGAAAATATAATAATCTAATCAATACCTACTTAAGTATGACTGCATGAATTCTTAAAAATATCTTTTATCGATCGGTTTGAAACAATTTAAAGGTTGTAGAGTGAATTACCGAGTAAATTGGATAATTTGTTTTGATTGAAGTACTTATTTGTAATTTTGAAGGACTACCTAGACTTATTACTAACGTTAGCGTGGTCTTAATACCTTAATGAACAGCAATTTGCCATTGTACCTACCTAATACGGGGTGTATGGGACAGCGTTCCGCAAACTGATAGGACATGCGGAGTCAATCATACTGAACAACTTCCACCAGGTATTTTTTTCAGGAAGTGAAAAAAAAGGCATTTCCATACAAAAGGTCCACCTCAATCAGACAATTTGTCTGGGGAAAGCCAATTTTTGTTTTCAGCTGTTCAGTGTTGTTGACTGAGCAACAACTATCAGTTTGCGGGACGCTGTTCCTTACACCCGGTATATTGGCTTAAACATAAGACTACACAACATCTTGTAATGTATTCGGTAGAGTAGTAATGCTATCGGTTGGTAGAGCGCACAACTAAATCTTGACTAAAATTATTGTCGTCCCTTTATGTTCTCCCATGATAGACAATGACAAGTTTATACTAATATTAGTTAAGTTGAGATTTATGCAACTACGAATTTCTAACATTATCTGCATTCTGCAGCAATGAATGGTTACGGTCCCTAAAACAACTTCCACCAAGAAAATCTTTCAGGAAGTGAGAATAAAAATTGACTTTTCCGTACAAATGTCAGCCTCAATCAGACAATTTGTATGGAAAGGTCTTTATTATTCTCTTCCTAAAAGAATTTCCTGGCGGAAGTGGTTAGTGTCGTTGACTGAGCAACCCCTTTCACTTTGCTGGACGCTGTCCCTTACACGTGGTAGGTGTTCTTTGAGTTTGTTTTTGTGTGTCTGTGGCGTGCCTAGTAAATAATCATAGGAGATCTAGTGCAGGATAATTTATTCACGGTAATAAGTACCTACAGTAAGTCTAGTCTACTGGCACAGAATATATAATAGTACTACATCTACTGGTCTAGATACCTGTCAGAAGAAACATCTCGCCGGAAACACCAATACATCGGTCTCGTAAAAATCGCCATTCGATTGTTTTCTTTTAACGTTCTTATTTATAGTTCTGTACATATTTTGGATTTTACACTCACGGTGCTATTTAATATTTGAAAAATTTATAAATCCGCTTCGGGCAGGACTCGACCCTGCGGCCTTTGGAGTGCCCTTCCACCGCTTTGTCAACTTCGCTTATTAATGCTCTTATCTTACTGTGTTTAGAAAATGGAAAAGAGTGAAGTAAGACTTGAGCAATTTTATTAATAATCTTACGTGTGAATTATTATTTTGTTAACAGAATGCGAAGGTCAGGGTATATAAACGTGGCTAGATCTGTTTGATGACCTCATCAGTTTTGCATACGAATTTGGCATTTGGAGTAGGTTGGTAGTGTGGCTTCAAGTCATTCGCAGTTTTAAGAAACTGGTAGGTATGAATTTAATTAGACAGAATATAAGCCCTCGTTACCCGTAGTACCACGGGTATTTTTTTACCCGTGGTCCACCTATGTTCACCTGGATGTACCACGGGTATTTTTTTACGCGTGGTACACAATCAACATTTCTACGGCTTATGGGCTCTCATCTCAGACCCTCCGATCCGACCAGATTCATCGAATAAAATCGGACAAAAAGAGAATTAAAACAAGGGAACATAAAATGATAGCTTTTCGAACTGTGGTTCCATTTTATTCACAGCTTTAAGGTACTCTCTAAGTACCTCTAAGGTAGCTCTGGTACCGGAGGTTAGAAGGTGGTTTCAATTTCGGCGATGAACAACTTATTGAGTTTTTGTTTCTAGTTTGGTTGGTACTTGGAATGGTGTACAAAAAAAATACAAAGTATTCCTTTCGAGGCTGTAGGTGTCTATGAATTTGACACAGTTCGCTTTCAATCCAAAATCATAGCTCACGTGGACTTCCGCTAAGTGTTCTAAATAAATGTTCAACTCACTTATTAGTCATTTCGTGTCTAGCTACGCCTTATGTGTATGCACCTACTTAACATATTTGTGCTAGAACAATAGACCTATTCAATCTGTTTCACATCCATTTGCAGGTTTTCGCTAGAAGCAGAAGCGAGTTTCGAATGTAGTTTCAAACAACAACGTAAGTAAATTGTGCCTGTGTTGTAAATATGCGTCTCTGAGGAAAAATAACTCTCTTCTCTGGGTAAACTGGTCTGATTTTCAACAGCGTCCAACTGTAAAATCAATTGCCTTCATAATATACCGGGTGTAAGGGCCGGGTGTCCCGCAAACTGATAGGGGTTGCTCAGTCAATGAAAGTGAACATCTATCATCAGGAAATAACAAAAAAATTGGAACATTCCATACAAAATGACTACCTTGATCAGACAATTTGTATAGAAAATATTTATATTTTTCAGCTCCTGGAATTGCTCATCGGGTCATTCGGCTCGAGAATCCACTCACTAAGAAGAAGTTCTTGGAAAAAAATCCTGCTGATAGTTGTTCAGTTCCGTTGACTGAGCAACCCCTATCAGTTTGCGGGACGCTGTCCCTTACACCCCGTATGTATGACGTACCATCGCTTAACTTCGGATTTGTGTACTTACTTTACGTGAAATGTTTCTGCTGCAGGGTAATATTGGTCCTTACAGAAACCACATCTTATCTAAGGTCTCTTATGTGTTTCTTAAAACTCTGACGTCACGATGAAAATACCTGTTTAAACCATACAATTAATGATTGATAGAAGGTTTTGTACAAAATAATATTTGACATTATTATCAGTAATGTGCAAAACTATGATCGTACGTACGAGTAGGTACACTTATCAGTTATCATAATGATTAATTATTTATGATACCAGGCGATAAACCTACCTAGAGCTTAGCTGTTATGCAATTAGGCCAAAGATATAATAGGTATTCTAGAATAAGCGTACCACTTCGTCTAATTATAAGACAGAATATGAGAATGTATTGTAAGGAAGAGACAGCTTCCTGTAAACTGATTGTCAACTTTTTCAGGAAGAGAAAAAATAATTGTTACCCCCAAAACGTCGGATCAAGATGGTGTCATTTTGTATGGGGTATTCAAAAACGTTTTATCCGGGTCGAAGGGTCACAATGTACAGGACAAAGCCATTGTTGGCAAGCTTGCACATGATGGAACCTAGCGGACGGGTTTTGAGGGCGCTCGCGGATGCGAGGTATTGAGACTAAGAGTTCTTGATCCAGTCTGATTTATTGTATGAAATTATAGCTATTTTATATTGATGTTACGTTATACACATAATGATAGAATTATTTATGTATTACATGCGTGTAAGTTGCAAGCTCAGCATGTCATGCAGTATTGTCAATAATATGTAGTAAGCAAGTCGATGACCTGCGCGACATGCTGCGGAGGATGGTTCGTGTTGGCTCGAACATGCTCCTACTTTTAAAAGAGAGAAGAGAACAAGTTGTGTTGACAAGGCTGCTACTTCTTATCTATCTTGATATTTGTAGTGTTGCGAAGTCCTCATATCCCGTACTGTAGATGTTGCTGGTTGCCAGGAAGTCATCGTGCTGTTGTGGGTCGTCGGGTTGTATATCCGTAGACCGCTGCTGCTGAATGCATCCTAGCACTGTAGTAGTTTCGATTGTCAGACGTCCTCCCGCCCGTCGGGTTGTGTTGTAGTGAAGTGAAGGTAGTAAGGGTCGTAAATCCTTAGAAAAGTTGCTGATGGTGGTAGAAGTCTAGAACGCCCCGTGATGAGTGGTCGAAGATGGGCACTCATCGCTATGTCCCATGATAAATGTTGATGCTTGCTGTTGTAGAGTACTGGCACTTGCTTGTCGCTCAGTCTCATGATAAATCGGGAAAAGGACACTTGCTTAGTCCTTCCCTATATCAATGCTGTCGGGAACGGGTACGTTTGTGATCCAGCCCCATGAGCCTTATGTCAAGTGCTGATGCTGCTGTCGGGAACAGGACACTTGTTTATCCAGCCCCATGTCAAATGCTAATGCTGCTGTCAGGAAGAGGATGCTTGTGGTCCAGCCTCATGTCAAATGCTGATGCTGCTGTCAGGAATAGGACACTTGTTTGTCCAGCCCCATGTCCATGCTGATGCTGCTGTCGGGAACAGGTTACTTGTTTGTCTAGCCCCATGTCAATGCTGATGCTGCCGTCGGGAACAGGACACTTGTTTGTCCAGCCCCATGTCAATACTGATGCTGCTGTTGGGAACAGGATACTTGTTTGTCCAGCCCCATGTCAATGCTGATGCTGCTGTTGGGAACAGGATACTTGTTTGTCCAGCCCCATGTCAATGCTGATGCTGCTGTTGGGAACAGGATACTTGTTTGTCCAGCCCCATGTCAATGCTGATGCTGCTGTCGGAAACAGGACACTTGTTTGTCTAGCCCCATGTCAATGCTGATGCTGCTGTCGGGAACAGGACACTTGTTTGTCCAGCCCCATGTCAATGCTGGCGGGAACAGGACGCTTGTATTTTAGTACACGCCTCCAAACTGGCGATAGCTAGTGCACCAGCGGTGGTACATGCCTCCAAACTAGCAATAGCTAGTGCACCAGCGGTGGTACACACCTCCAAACTGGCGATAGCTAGTGCACCAGCGGTGGTACACGCCTCCAGACTGGTGATAGCTAGTGCACCAGCGGTGGTACGTCTCCAGACTGGCGATAGCTAGTGCACCAGCAGTGGTAGACGCCTTCAGACTGGTGATAGCTAGTGCACCAGCGGTGGTACACGCCTCCAGACTGGCGATAGCTAGTGCACCAGCGGTGGTACACGCCTCCAGACTGGCGATAGCTAGTGCACCAGCGGTGGTACACGCCTCCAGACTGGCGATAGCTAGTGCACCAGCGGTGGTACACGCCTTCAGACTGGTGATAGTTAGTGCACCAGCGGTGGTACACGCTTCCAAACTGGCGATAGCTAGTCTTCTGTCGAGTGGGTATCGTGTCTATCGACCCGATGAACCCTGGTGTCAGAGTTTTTAAACCGCCTAGTGGCACAACTATCAGGCCTCTGACATGGTTTGAGTAACGACCACTATCAGTACTGTGCCCTCCGAAGCACGAAATCTTTTTCTTTTTCGGACAATCAGGTGATTCAGCCTGCAATGTCCTAACCAAACTGGGGAAAAATTCACAAAGTGATAAATTCTCAAATAACAAACTTTGTGATTCCCCCCTATGAATCGAACCCAGGACCTCCGGATCAGGAGTCCATGGCACCACTAGACCACGGAGGCATTTGGTACCACCGGTAGTACACGCCACCAGACTGGCGTTAGCTAGTGCACCAACGGTGGTTCCTGACTGGTGACAGCAACGTGATGCATACGTGGTGAGTACGTGTTGATACGTTATGAGTCGAAGTCGAATGTCGAGAATGGCGGAAATCTCGAGATATCGAGAATCGCAAGAATGTCGAGGATGTGAAGAATCTCGAGATGTCGAGAATCTCTCGAGTCTCGAGAATGTCGCGCTGTCGAGAATCTCTCGAGTCTCGGGAATGTCGCGCTGTCGAGAATCTCTCGAGTCTCGAGAATGGCGCGCTGTCGAGAGTCTTAAGAAACTCGAAATCCTCGAGAATCTCGAGTATGTCAAGAATCTCGAAAACCTCTAAAATCTTGAGTATATCGAGTATCTTAAGATGTTGAGAATCTCGACAATGTCGAGAATCTCGAAAGAGTCAAGAATTAAGAGAATCTCGAGAGTGTCAGTATGTCGAGAATCTCGAGAAAGTCAAAAACCACGATGACTGATCGAGTTGACCCAACAAACCGCCTCGACCCATCGACGCTCGTCGACAAACCAACCCACGTCGACCCAGCAAACCCGAGAGCCGAAAACCGATACCAAAAGCAACAATTTTGATGGACAATCTAGTATTTTATGTGAAGAAAAGGGAATAAACAGGTGAGCAATCCAGTATTTTAGGTGAACAAAAGAGAATAAGTAGGTGAACATCTTTAGGTAAACAATCTAGTTTTTTAGGTGAATGTTTAGTTTATTAGTGATTCTACTTCCATGCTGGACTAGGAGCGATAGAAAACATAGAATGTGCCAGCTGCATTTCCTCCCGGGGATGCTGTAAAAACCAGCTAAGGGATCCGAGGGTTTCAATATATTGTAATTTAATAATTAATTACCTACAAATGTTAATAACCCTCAAAATTAGTCAGACGTGTCGGAACGACCTTTGTTACGTCGTTTACGCTCTGCCTACCCCATTAGGGATAAAGGCGTGATTATATGTATGTATGTACGTTTAGTTTAATAGGTGAACATGGTGAAATGCATTATGCATTAAATAGTGCGACGAATTGGAATTTTTAGGTGAACAAAGTTAGGTGAACGATCTAGTATTTTAGGTGAACAAAAAGGGAATAAATAAAATGTTCACCACATTTAAATATATGTCATTTATTTAGAAACTGATACAGATTTGTTATATTTAAAATTACAAGATTAACATCTAAAATATGCTGAATTGGAAGCAATAATAGAACACAGAGAATACCACCTTGTTTTCTTTACGATCACTCTGTAATCGAGCAGTAGGGGTCAGTGTGTAGGTGGCCCAGAGAAATCCAGTGGTGCCGATTCTGTCGGAAACATCATTTTCAAGAATTAAAATAAAATGTAGTTAGAAATACAACAGCTGATTACAATCCTGTCAAAAGGTTCGGGTTCCGGTTACACGCCTAAAATAAGGTGGCATCGTCTTATTTAAAGCGATATATGTTACATTCACAGGATTATGTACGTAATTAGCCGTTGTATGTGTGTCTATTTTATAAAAGTTCTAGAAAGTGAGAAGACTAAACTAAAATAAGTTTTGTCTCAAACAGAATCGGCACCAATGTATTGCGAATTGGAAGATGCAGGCGCCGTAGCCAGCCAAAACATAATCCATTAAAAACATATTCTCATTTGACAGGTCGAAATAAACTACACGGCTAGATGTCGCTAACGTCGCTATAACGTGTACATAAAAGAAAGGCTATGATAAATTCGTCACTCCTACTACCGTTTCGGTAGCTTAGTGGTAGAGCGATGGACCGGCATTCCAGAGATGCAGGTTCAAACCCGGCCCGAAACGAATTCATTATTTTCTTTCTTTCATATTTTAAGTCGAAATCGATATTTATCAAGCCTCTGACGCTCTGCTTACCTCGTAATGGATATAAAATATTATGTTATGTTACAAAGTTTACAATCACTACATCTAGCGTCTAGCTCTATAATCTGCAGACTAGTATCTAGATATGCAATATGAAAGCTACAAAAGTGAGAAATACAAAACGACAGGTCTCTTATTCATATTAATTGAATTTAGTTTGTAATTAATTGAATTTAGTTTCTAATCTGGTTCCATGTGTAGTTTTGTGGGAATTCTTTGGAGAGTTTGAAAACAATAGGGTTTCGTAAAATACTAAGAAGTTTAAACAATAAACAAGTGTTATGAAGTTATATATTTGATCCCCTTTAAGTAATGTCTAAGGGGGGAATTTTATTATTTATCCGCTATATTGGTTTAAAAATCTCCAAAGATTTACCGTGTAGGTTTAAATCTAAATACAAGAAACTTGACTTTAGTATAATATCACGTTAAAGTTATCCTATTCTAGGTTTCAAGTGAAGTACGCAACGTACGAGATAATTATCAACATAATTTCGACAAACCGCGAATATTAGCCTGCTGGTGTCGTATAAAAGAAGGCTTTATCTTTAGATTTATGAATCAGAACAACTTCTCTTAGAAACTTTTTTGAAACCTGCCATTTGCCATTGTATTGGCCATTGCCAATGACTCTATCAGCGACGACACTCAAGCAGATTCTTAGTTCGTTGCAGTAACAGGAAGGAAAAATTGCGAATAACGGCCACCAATGGCAACTTTTCTTCCTGTTACTACAACGAACTATGAATCTCTTTTATAAGGTTCTAAATTATCTTAATTACTATAACTGGATTCTGTTGGACCGGTTTTTCGATTCACTGTGTTTTTTGTGAATAATGTTTTTTTTTACCAATGGGGCGCCACTTAATGCGAAAGTTTGGCAAAAATGTTTGCTACTCAATCACGCTTCAACCACTTGCTCGTCTTTAAAATGTCCTAAATTCAAGAAGTGCGATTCAATTCACATTCCGGCGCACTAATTGAATTTGAAACATTTCAGTGTTCGGCGCCGAGACATCGAACGCAAATATTGTATGAATAACGACTGGCTGGTTAGACGGTGGCGTCGTTGCACCGGCTGATTAAAAAAAACAATTAAAAAACGAATGAACTAACAGTAAGTAGGCCGTAGGGTTTTAGGGGAAGGCCGTGTTTCGACTCTGTTCACGAATTATTAGAAATTTAAAATGAGGTTTTCTAGCAGTGAAAGCACCTATAACATTATTTTTCAAAAATATTTATACATTACAAGTGTTAATAAAGCGCTTATTTTATCCTGTCTATTCAAAAACGTCGATTTTGGTCGCGTTTAAGTGCGCCCAAAGGTGATTCTTCTAAGCGACATAGGTAGGTACTATTACTCTACTGTTTAAAGATTCTTTAAAGAATGTCCCAGCGGGTAGGAATAAAATAAAAGTTCTTTTATGCGCATTTATTGAATTTGGAACATCTTAAGTGTTTCGCGCCGAACGCAATAACAACAAAGACTGGCTGGTTAGCGGGCACGTCAACCCCATCGCCCCTCCACCGGCAGAATAAAAAAATAATAATAAAAACTACTATTTTCGCACGGGAAAACAATATATTCCGGGGAGAACTGATGGCAGAAACATTAGAAAGTCGTACACAACACGAAAGTCGCAATTTGTTATTTTTCACTTCTCATGCTCGAAAAAGTACTACTTTATGCAGAATCTAGGCGACATAAAGTTGAACTTTATGCACAAGGGCAAAAAAGTAGCTTTTTAAATGTATCTATACTAAGGCAGTGACCATTTAGACCATGCAGCCAAACATAATAAATTGTGCACGGATAAAACTTGCTAATTTATAATATATCCTTACCTATTTGCATTTTTGGTTTATAATAAGATAATATGAAAAAGTAACTAAATATCAAGACATATTCATCACTAAAAAAAACAATATTCCAAAATAATTTAAGAGTAGGCTGTATATATTTTATTCTTTGCCCGAAAATCATGCACAAAAATTAAAAAAAGTAAAGTAGCAGGAAAGAAGCCGTTAATATGCCGGGAAAAACCATATCATTCAGCATTCAAAATTGTACTAATTTTACTTTGAATTTTAATTAAATAAATGTTAGTATGTTATGTTACTGTTTTATTTTCTCGCAATCGAAGTGAAAAGCAGAGTTTATAACTCGTGCACAAATCATTTTTATCCTCGACTTCTTCATCTGCCCTCGCCCTGCGGGCTCGGGCATATAACGATCTCGGATAATAATGACTTGCTTTATGCACTCGGCATAAAATCTACTATTATAGCTCGAATTTCTGACGTGAAAAATATTTGGATTTTAGATGGAGCGCGTAAAACCCTTATTAAACTATAATAACATTAAATCAGAACGAAACAGGACCAGCAACGTATAATGGATGTCACTTTTGAAGTCTCTAAATAGGGGTAGGAGATTATCACCTGTGATAATAATATTCTAGATGAAAAAACTGTTTTAGATACATACTTAACGATATAAACTGAAATTGACAAGACTAAATAGTGGAGCGAGACCAAGTGCACCCATTTGCAAATAAACTAGCCGATAGAATGAATCTAATTAATTCTATTGTAACGCTGTTTCTACATACATACATAAATTAATTAAAACTGACAATATTCCAAAGTAAGATATATCTCTCCTTATCGTCACAGTATTAATTATTAATATTAAAAAGAAAAACAACTTAACTTACTTTATAGTCGCGACACATTAGGAATAATTCAATACAACCAAATTAACTACATTTAATTAACATCCCAACTTTAACACATGCTTGCTAATACACGTGGACATAACGCAACATCTTACGCAAAGTAAAACTCAACACAAGAAAATAAAAGCCACAATAAACACTATAAAAAAGCTTGTCAAAAATTTTACCGATTCGGTGAAATGTACAAGGCTGTATTTGCATTGTATTATGCGATTTTACATAAAATCAATATCACTATATTAAATTTTAAAGGCTGAGTTACCGCACCAGAGGTATTGCGTTATTTCCCTAACATACTAAATACGTCAAATCCAATCATAATAGTATAGTATTTCCAACTCAGTTTTAGAATAAAAGTAAACAAAAATTCATGTCATTTTATTCAAAAATACATTTCAAAAATAAATGATACGTGTTGGCAAATTAATTATGTTGTCATATCTAAAACTTATTTTAGACAAAAGATCTTCGATTAAAAGACATACAACTTTGTTTCCTTTTTTCTAAAACTGAGTTGGAAATTCTACATTCCATGTCAACAATAATAATAAATAACAAAACAACAACAACTAGGATTTTGAAAGTATTTCCTTCATAGCTAGTTCGATTTTTAACTGCGTACACGCAACTCTTTCTTGGAAAATCTGATTAATCAAGTTCAGTCTTTTCTGATCCAGCAGTGTATTTTCCTTCATCAGTCTTTGCTTCAACTCTTGTTCTTCCGGAGTGTAATCTTTACTTTCCTTAGAGTTCGGTACATTGTTTTCTTGTTTATTTTTCAACGCAACATGACTCCTCAGCTTCACGATTTCGAATTGCTCCGAGTTTATTTTTGCTTGAAGCAGCGATTTGAGTTGTAAGTATTCGGCATTTTCCAACTGTAGCCGTAGGACTTTGAGTTCTTTTTCGGTGAATTTGGGTTTTTCTACAGTTGGTTCTGTAGAGGGTTCGCTTTCTGTTTGTGGTGTGATATCTTCGTTCTCTGGCGGTTTGAACTCGAAGTTGTCTTCGAACTCTGCTTCGAACACTGGTTCGGTAGTTTGCGGGGAGTTTTTAGCTGATGGTTCGTCGTTTTCCGGCTCGGGAGCGGTGGCAATGGCGGTGGCGGTGGCGGTGGCGGTGGCGGTGTCGATGGCGGTGGTGGTGACGGTGGCAGGAGGTGTCGGTGTATCTTCTTTTGGCGGTGTAGCAACAGCAACTTCAGCAACAACAGTCACACTCGCTGGCTCTTCAGGCGGCGGTTTCGTTTTGTCAACTTCGCTGCTAGGACGTTCTTCTTCAGGTTTGTCGTCCACTGAGGGCTGTTGTGGTAGCCCGGTATTGTTAGGTTCCACTGATTTTTGAACGGAGCGCAGTTTTCTCTGAAAAAGAATAATAAAATAAAGATTAATATGTATTCTTCCATGCTGGCCTGGGAGCGAGAGAAAAACATAGAATGTGCCAGCTGGATTTCCTCCCGGGCATGCTGTAAAAGCCAGTTAAGGGATCCGAGAGTTACAGTATATTGCAGTTTAGGCGATGGGCTGACAACCTGTCACTACAGCAATATAACTACAAAACTATCTTTAATAACCCTCAAAACTTTGTCAGACGTGGCGGATCGACCTTTGTTTAGGTCGTTTACGCTCTGCCTACCCCATTAGGGAAAAAGGCGTGATTAATTGTATGTTAATAGGTATAATGATTTTATATTTGATTAATTAATCATCTTAGCTTATCCGATGGACATACACGACGCCGGTAATATCACGGTGGAGATCAGTGCCGTTTCTTCCATGCTGGACTGGGAGAGATAGAAAAACATAGAATGTTCAAGCTGCCCTTCCTCCCGGGGGCATGCTGTTGAAGTCAGCAAAAGGGACTCGAGGGTTACAGTGTATTGTAATTTAGGCGATGGGCTGACAACCTGTCACTAAAGCAATACATATTACAATCTAAAATTGCCCTAAATTTTTGTCAGACGTGGCGAAAGCGTCTTTTACGAGGCGTTAAACGCTCTGCCTACCCCGTAAGGTATGTATGTAGATCAGTGCCGAGACGCACTGGTGCCGTGAGTATGTACAGTACCTTGAGCTGCGTGACGATCCTCTGCGCCTCCCAGAGCTGCTGGTCGCGCGACTGCGTGATGAAGCCGGCGTGCATCTCGGCGTGCACCTGGCTCAGCAGCGACTCCTGCTTGCGCAGCTCCGCGCTGATCTCCGGCGCGGAGTCGGGGAAGTCCGCCGGCAGCGCTTGCAGCGGCGGCACGTATCTGGACAAGCACACTCTTATGTAAAACATTGATCGAAATATAAAACTCATCAACACACACACACAATCACCCCTTTATCCCGAATGGGGTAGGCAGAGCGTAAACGACCAAAGAAAAGATCGTTCCGCCACGCCTGACAAGTTTTGAGGGCTATTTTAAACTGAAATATGTATCGCTATAGTGACAGGTTGTCAGCCCATCGATTAAATTACAATATACTGAAACCCTCAGATCCCTTCAAACTCATCAAACAACGTGTTAATGCGATTTTGAGGAGAGTTTAGGTTTCAGCGGAATACGTTATTTATATATGGAAATTACTAGACAGCCACTAGCGGTCGTTTAGCTTCGCACGCTATCTAGCCACAATATTGTACAATCTTCTTCTGTCGAGTGGGTGTCGAGTCTGTCGACCCGATGAACCCTGGTGTCAGAGTTTTTAAACCACCTAGTAGCACAACTATCAGGCCTCTGACATGTTTTTTTTAAAGTAACGACCACTATCAAAGACAGCGACCGGGACCGACGGCTTAACGTGCAATCCGAAGCACGAAATCTTTTTCTTTTCGGACAATCAGGTGATTCAGCCTGCAATGTCCTAACCAAACTGGGAAAAAAATTACAATGTGATAATATCTCAAATATCGACTTTGTGTTTCCCCCCTGGGAATCGAACCCAGGACCTCCGGATCGGGAGTACATGGCACTAGCCACTAGACCACGGAGGCAGGTAATATTACAATAAATAACCACCAAACCACATCAAATAGACAATTTCTATGGAACTCAATATTTTTTTATATTTCCCTTATGAATTACGATAGTTGTTTAGTTTCGTTGACTGGGCAACCCCTATGAGGTTAAGGAAGCTGTCCCTAGTCCCTTTTACAGAAGTAAATAAATAAATCGTAAGAAATATTTATTATAAATAACAATGTAAAGGAAAAAATATTACAGAAACTTGTATATTTATAGGGGAAAAATAAATATCTAAGACTTCTTGTGTTGGCGCAACTTCAAATATACTTAGACTTGACTGGTGGCTGTATAGCAATACTGGTTAAACGACCACCGCTAGTGGCTGTCTAGCCATTTCCTTTATACCGCCAAAACTGCTTAGGTAGCGATATTAGGAACTAAAATTTGACTAGGTTACACTGACAGCGACTGTAGCAATGACAGCTATAGTGGCGGCGTGACAGGTGCACTGATTTTTTGGTTAATCTATACATATATCCCTGCCAGGAATTACAAATACTTGTCATAGAGGTACCATAGAGATGGGCTTATAGGAAGTGCATAAGTCCCTCTCTTATTCTGTCTCTTTTTCAGTATGAAAGGTATTTTTAATTCCTAACAGGGCTATACAGTATTTAAGAAGTTCAACTGCAATCCATAAAAAATATACAATTTATCAGCTGGTTTTTAATTCCAGTAGAGATCTCCAAGTTTCGTAATTATACAGGGTGGCTCAAAGAGTGACGTCCAAAGGAAAAATTTTGATTCCTTAGGTCAAGGGGTAGCCAAATCACCCCCATGTATGTTCAGCGATTTTTAGTAGTTTAGGAGTTATAATTTTTTTTGCTAATTTTCTAAGAAAATTGACCTCAGTGGATTAATTATTTTTATTATTTTTTTGGATAACTTTTTTTGTATTTTTTTTTTATTTTTGTGACATCCTCTTAAATTGTTCTTTTAACCATAAAAGTTTCAGCTTCCTAGCTGTAATGTAAGTTAGTTATTTTTTTATCGAAAGTTCGAATGTTACGATCGAGCTAGTCTGCTCTGAATTTTCAACTTGAAATTAAAAATTGAAAAAGATAATCTCATGGTCCCTTATTAATTTTAAAAACTCCGCAAGGTTTCAAAAGTACATAAAAATAAACTATTGCTTAATGGGGTATTATTTGCAGAAAACAGCCTTCAAAGGTACTTGTGTGGTACGGGTGGAATTTACAAAAGTTCATTTATTGCAGTTCGTTCGTTTTATTGGTTTACTTAAATTTATTGTCAATTAGCGGAGAAGAGGTGTGAGGGAGATAGCAACTATGTTTAAAGTTGAGTCTAAGCACGTATGGTTTTGATAGACATAACATAACATTAAGATAATAAATGCATGACCCACTCCGAGACATTACTTTGAGTTGCATGAGAGTCGCAGTCGCGAATTTACTGGAGCGGTAAGGTGAGCATGTTGAACTACCCTCATTTAAAAGTGCGAGTTGATCATGCCACCCTGTTTTTTTTTCCGGTAGCAGTTTGTTTGCTTCTTGGTGATTATCTTACCACGAAAACAAACTTTGCTTTGCCCACGGACCTTGCTGCCTTCTTTTTGTAATTAGATTACTTGTGCTTGTATTTAAGACTTTGCTTTATCAACTTGGATTTTGATGACTTGGAAAGTGTTGTGATCTTTTTTGTTCAATGACGCTGGCTGGCTGAGGTGCTGGCTGGCAAACAATGACTGATGGACAGAAATACTATCTAGAAAAATAAAATTTGAAGGAAATAAAAAGACAGGCAGAATTTGTAAAATCGATAGTCGTGTCGTGGTTTTCTTTCAAGTCACAGATTATTATTATTACGAGTATGAACTACACGTTGGCCGAATATGCAGAAATGCATTATTTTTTTTATGGAGTTGCTCAAGGCAACAGCCATGAAGCGGCAAGACTTTATCGGGAGCAACTTCAACGCCGTGGAGGACCGCAGCCTAATAGGTATCCCGACCATCGTGTTTTTATTAACACACACAACACTTTGATGGCAGGCCGCATTCCTGGTCGAGAAGGCAGGCGTGAAGGTATCCCAATAGTTGATCCGGGCCGTCGAAACCTCGTATTGGACGAAGTAGCTGAGCACCCTTCAACAAGTACAAGAATAATGGCTCGCAATTTGAACATCCCCAGAACATCAATCCAAAGAATATTGAAAGTCGAAGGGTACCATGCATATCACATTCAACGGGTTCAAGCTCTAATGCCTGCTGATTACCAACAGAGAGTTGATTTTTGCCGGACTATGTTAAGGATGGAGAGAGACGACCCGGGATTTTTCGAAAAAGTTTTGTGGACTGACGAGTCGCGTTTTGAGCGCACAGGAATATTTAATATTCATAACACCCACCACTGGGCAGTAGAGAATCCCCACTTGACCAGAGATACTAGGTTCCAGCATCGCTTTAGCATCAACATGTGGTCAGGCATACTGAACGGAGAAATGATCGGGCCGTTCGAATTGCCGCCGAGGCTCAATGGCGAGACATACAAATTGTTTCTCGATAATGATCTTCCCTTGTTATTGGAGGAAGTCAACCTCGATTTACGAAGACACATGGTTTTCCAAAATGACGGTGCACCATGCCACTACGCAGCACAAGTGCGTAATCATTTGAATGAAACGTATCCCAACAGGTGGATCGGACGAAACGGTCCAATCAGATGGCTTCCACGATCGCCTGACCTAAATCCGATTGATTTTTTTATTTGGGGTTATTACAAGGACATAGCTTACGCCCGAGAATCGTTAAATGAAGAGGAGCTAAGACAGCGAATTGGAGAGGCCGGAAATGTCGTTAGAGGAAACAGAGAAGCGTTTAGGCGACTTAAAGAAAATTTCTTGCGTAGATGTAGGTTGTGTATTGCTGTGGGAGGTCGCCATTTTGAAAATTTATTGTGAGTAAATGTGTAAAAGAATTATCCGAGTTTATTTACTTATTACTAATAATACAATTGTCTCATAAATCTTACAACTCACACTAAAACATTTTACTAAGAATTTTCATTCAAAAATGTAACTTAAATAACATTTTTTAGTAAATAATTTTATTTTCCCTTTAATTTGATACATTTTCTAACTTAATTAGTCCTTAGTAATGACATAACAGGAATCTTTCAACTTTCTGAAACAATTTACTAATTAGGTAATTTCCACCCAAGTACCTTTGAAGGCTGTTTTCTGCAAATAATACCCCATTAAGCAATAGTTAATTTTTATTTTTATGTAATTTTGAAACCTTGCGGAGTTTTTAAAATTAATAAGGGACCATGAGATTATCTTTTTCAATTTTTAATTTCAAGTTGAAAATTCAGAGCAGACTAGCTCGATCGTAAAATTCAAACTTTCGATAAAAAAATAACTAACTTACATTACAGCTAGAAAGCTGAAACTTTTATGGTTAAAAGAACAATTTAAGAGGATGTCACAAAAATAAAAAAAAATAAAAAAAAGTTATCCAAAAAAATAATAAAAAATAATTAATCCACTGAGGTCAATTTTCTTAGAAAATTTGCAAAAAAATTCATAACTCCTAAACTACTAAAAATCGCTGAACATACATGGGGGTGATTTGGCTACCCCTTGACCTAAGGAATCAAAATTTTTCCTTTGGACGTCACTCTTTGGGCCACCCTGTATATTGTTAGAGAAAGATTAACTACACACTTATATATAGACACTTATATAGATTAACTAAACACTTCCTTGCTGGCTGGTGGTAACACTTCCTTGCTGGACTGGGAGTGAGAGAAAAACATAGAATGTGCCAGCTGCATTTCCTCCAGAGCATGCTGTAAAAACCAGCTAAGGAATCCGAGAGTTTCAGTATATTTCAATATAGGCGATGGGCTGCAACCTGTCACTACAGCAATATACCTACAAATCTATCTTAAATAGCCCTCAGAACTTGTCAGTCGTAGCGTTTGCGCTCTGCCTACCCCATTAGGGATAAAGGCGTGATTGTATCTATGTAAGATTGACTAGCGCCATCTATTACAAAGAACGGTAACATGATAAACAATTAGTACCCCAAAATGTCACAATGTGGCGCCAGTTTGTACTATTCTTATAGTCAAAATGGCGGGTGTGACGTCAGCCTCGTTAGCCAACCACCGCTGGTCGGCATGTAGTTACGTCATATCATGACATCTGACAGTTTTGACAGTTGTCTTGAGAGAAAATAGGCGCGAAGACGAAAATTTTATTTTTTCATAAATTAGATAAAATCTGACTTCTGGTCTCTATAAATACGTATTATATTATTTTAGTGAGGTATATCGATATGGGATAGACTTCTTCTATTACAGTACACCCAGTAAAAGAATCAGCATTGCATGTTTCTTATCGCTTCAAGTCCAGCATAGAAATAAGATGAGTATCAAATTAACACTGACTCACTTGGATAGCGTTACATCCGGAAATAGTTTCTCTGCCTTAGTGACGAAGTAGGTGAGAAGATTAAGCGTCATGTTCAACGCAGCTCCCATCACTGAAGCAATCGTTTGGATGTTCGTGTGGTTTGCCTGAAATTAAATAAAAAATACTGAGTACCGGTCTGAGAAAAACAAAGTTAATACAGAACACGTAAGGCTTTATATAGACGAAATGCACTTGCCAACGGCTGTCGACTATCGATGTGTGCCGGCGAAAGGTGACGACAGACAGACGTTGAGGGCTACCACCGACAGATTGCGACGGCCGCAATTGTTACCAGCCGTTCGCAAGTACTGTTTGTAGTAAAGCTCGAGAAGTGCTGTTTCTTACCTTCATCAGCCAACTAAGCAAGCTGTGGTTGCAAGGGGCCAGCTTCGCGCTGACCCTCAGCGATGGATGTCGCTCCCTCGAACTGATTGTGTTATTTATCTGAAGACATAGTGCTGTTTCTCACCTGTTCGTTGGCTACGATGCTCTCAAAGTGTTTTATCAGCCGGCTGAGCAAGCTGTGGTTGCAAGGGGCCAGCTTCGCGCTGAGGCTCGGCGATGGATGTCGACGCTGGCTCGAGAAGAAGTGCTGTTTCTTATCTGTTCGTTGGCTACGACATTCTTAAAGTGTGTCATCAGCCAGCTAAGCAAGCTATTGTTGCAAAGGGGTACATTGCCGATCAACGTCAACATGGTGGCCTCGCGCTGAGGCTCGGCGTTAGCTGTTGCTTGCTCGAACAGCTTGTGCAGTTTATCTGTACAACTAGTGTTGAACAGGTGAGGTCGTCAGCCAGCTAAGGAAGCTGTGGTTGCAAGGAGCCAGCTTCGTGCTGAGGCTCGGCGATGGATGTCGTTCCTTGCTCGAGAAGAAGAGGTGCTGTTTCTCACCTGTCTCATCAGCCAGCTAAGGAAGCTGTGGTTGCAAGGAGCCAGCTTCGCGCTGAGGCTCGGCGATGGATGTCGTTCCTTGCTCGAGAAGAAGAGGTGCTGTTTCTCACCTGTCTCATCAGCCAGCTAAGGAAGCTGTGGTTGCAAGGAGCCAGCTTCGTGCTGAGGCTCGGCGATAGCTGTTGTCGCTAGCTCGAGAAGAAGAGGTGCTGTTTCTCACCTGTCTCATCAGCCAGCTAAGGAAGCTGTGGTTGCAAGGAGCCAGCTTCGTGCTGAGGCTCGGCGATGGATGTCGTTCCTTGCTCGAGAAGAAGAGGTGCTGTTTCTCACCTGTCTCATCAGCCAGCTAAGGAAGCTGTGGTTGCAAGGAGCCAGCTTCGTGCTGAGGCTCGGCGATAGCTGTTGTCGCTAGCTCGAGAAGAAGAGGTGCTGTTTCTCACCTGTCTCATCAGCCAGCTAAGGAAGCTGTGGTTGCAAGGAGCCAGCTTCGTGCTGAGGCTCGGCGATGGATGTCGTTCCTTGCTCGAGAAGAAGAGGTGCTGTTTCTCACCTGTCTCATCAGCCAGCTAAGGAAGCTGTGGTTGCAAGGAGCCAGCTTCGTGCTGAGGCTCGGCGATGGATGTCGTTCCTTGCTCGAGAAGAAGAGGTGCTGTTTCTCACCTGTCTCATCAGCCAGCTAAGGAAGCTGTGGTTGCAAGGAGCCAGCTTCGTGCTGAGGCTCGGCGATGGATGTCGTTCCTTGCTCGAGAAGAAGAGGTGCTGTTTCTCACCTGTCTCATCAGCCAGCTAAGGAAGCTGTGGTTGCAAGGAGCCAGCTTCGTGCTGAGGCTCGGCGATGGATGTCGTCCCTTGCTCGAGAAGAAGAGGTGCTGTTTCTCACCTGTTCGTTAGCAACGACACTTTCAAAGTGTTTCATCAGCCAGCTAAGCAGGCTGTGGTTGCAAGGGGGCAGTTTGCCGATCAACGTCAACATGGTGGCTTCGCGCTGAGGCTCGGCGATAGCTGTCGCTTGCTCGAACTGCCCGTGTAGTTCTTGAGTAAGGATTGATTCCGGAAGTTCACTGTAAAGATTTGCAATAGAATCACAATAAAATACATAAGTATCACATGTAAAAATTGGTTCCAATCTAAGATCCTGAATGAAAAATTATGCTATAGATCGTTTATTTTATGTTGAGGTTATCGTTACCAACGTGTTTTGCGGCTCATAAATAGCTTTTTCTTTGAAATTATGCAGAGGTTCAAATTTCGGAACCGCAGATTATAACCCATCTCTTGCGGTTCACTTACTTTGATTTTGTAAAAAGAAGCAGTTTATGGGTTGCAAAATAAATTGGTATCGATAACTCAACGCTAAATAAACAAAGTATACAGAGGAACCTAGAGATAATTTTGAAGTACCTATGCAATGATACTGCACTTAACATTGCTTCTGGTTCGTCGCCTCTTGATTAAACTATTTAAATTTAAGTGAGTCATTAAATAAAGATAACTGCCTCCGTGGTCTAGTGGTTAGAGCCATGGGCTTACGATCCGCAGGTTCTGGATTCGATTCTCAGGGGGGAAACACAAATTTGATATTTGTCAATTTATCACTTTGTGAGGTTTTTTCCAGTTTGGTTAGGACATTGCAGGCTGAATCACCTCATTGTCCGAAAAGAAAAAAGATTCCGTGCTTCGGAGGGCACGTAAATCCGTCAGTCCCGGTCGCTGCTTTTGATAGTGGTCGTTACTCAAACCATGTCAGAGGCCTATTAGCTGTGCTACTAGTCGGTTTGAAAAACTCTGACACCAGGGCTCATCGGGTCATTCGACTCGAGAATCCATTCGCTAAGAAGAATAAGAAGAGTAAAGATTTTAATAACACTTTGGAATATAAGTCGCGTACTTCGCGAATGTCCCGAAACATGTCGTGAAGTACGCGACTTATATTCCAAAGTGAGTGCCCGTTATTAAAACCTTGACTTTTGATTACTTTAATTATAAAAATACTATCGGCTATCTTACCTGATAAAACTCTTGAGTATGGCGCATGCGACGGGCACATCCCAGTGGTAAGGGAAAGTGGCGCCACGGTCCGTGTACAGCTTCCTTAGCTGAGCCAACTTTATCCTGTCAGCCTCCATTTTGTAGAGTTGTGTAGACTTCAAGCCGTAGGCCTGTGCGTCAAATATTATGTTAATACAAACAGTTAGCAATACAGCGTAAAGAAAATTAAAAAATCTCAACAGGCAATACTTCTTCTTATCGAGTTCATAAACGACCCGAATAAATAGAATTTCTCTAAATATATTAATGCAGGTACGCTTTCGGTGTGTTACTTCAATTTAGGCGATAGGCAGACAAGAACAACTTATCTCTGTAGTAATTCGCAGAGCTTTTTAAAAATGGCCCGCAATACTTTTCAGGGGTGGTAAAAACGCTTCTTTTATAGGCCGTTGTCACTCTGCCACACTACAGTATGCAGGCGCGACTAAACTGTATGTATGATCAAGTCTAAAATGGGCGCAGACTATAACCGCAGGTTGCACTACGGTGTGCGGCTTGTACCGTGTGGGGGCTTTCGCTATGTTTTACTACATTTAAATTGTTATTTTGAATGGGGTTAGTAACCAATATGCAATGTGGTATTTAGATATTATAACAGATAGTAATACATAATGGTAGAAACTCAATAACATGACATTCGCAATGCTTAAAGTCGATGCCGGACGATTACAATACATACATTCGGAAAGATTAAAAATATTGGTATAGTAGAAACAAAATTTCACTTGCTCGCTCTCACTTAGTCTTAGAAATACAATAATATTGAACAATGGTTATTGAAACAATAACCCAGACAAATTGAGCTAATTCTAAAATAATGGAGCTTTGTCACGGTTCAGCGAGGTCTGCTTTCAATCATGTTGTGGCCTCATTTAGATGGCCCAACCGTGCAGATGTAACGCATCGCATATCGCTCTTAGTTATAACGAAATAAGGGCTATTTCAATGTAAATTGGATTTCACTTTTGTTGCTTTGATTGCCTTCACAGTACTTTTGTCAACAAAGCCAGTTTAGAAACTAGTCAATCCTACTCGTGGAATGCAAGGTTGTTTGTATGATGCTGGTTCAGAATATAGCATTACTCCATGTGTTCCCACGGTTGACGTAAAAGCGGAATGGGATATATCTAGGGAACGATCTGCATCGTTCTCCGAGTAACATCTCGTATAGCGCTTCATATGACCTAGCGTCGTAAGTACAGTAAATACCCTTGATGGGGCAGATTCATTAGTGGACTGTTGTGGCTGATATATTGCTGTGCCAGGTCTGAATAAAACCACTCTCTCCAAAGGTGTCGTAAATGCTAAGGGATATATCAAGTAAACAGCAAACAGGTTTATCTGAAAATAGTATTTCGCATTGCACTCGCTAATCTGTCCGATAAGGCGGTTAAGCACGATTGAGGACGCGCAATACTAGATTAGAATAAGACAACTGTTTTTGAGTGTGCCGAATAAGTGCTGAATAAGTAATATATTTAGAAAACGGGAAGCAGCCTTCTATGAATGTAATATTCCGCACTGTGGTCGTTAATACGTCCGCCTAAATACGGTGATGATCCTCAATTGCGGGAGTCCACTATGCCAGGTTAGAATAAGACTACTATTCGACTGTTTGCGAATGTGCCGTGATAGCTGACTAAGGTATAATACAGGAATAGGGCTGCAGCAATCTTCGTTAATGCAATATTTTGCATTGCGCTCGCCACTTCATCTGCTAAGCGTGGTAAGTATGGCCCATTTGCCCTGATTGGTAAGGCTCATGTCCAGTAATTGATATAGTGAGGCGATATATTCGCTAATTTAAATACGATTATTCAATAAATTCGCAATGTTTCCATTTAAAAAGACTCGATGTTTCGGTAATCAATACTTACAGGTAGCTATTTCATGCTTTGTTTTAAAAAAAATGGAAAATACTTAGATATCGCATGTTTTATATATTAAGAATCAAGTATAAATTTCACAAGAGCGAAAATAAGACGGATTAGAATTCACGACGCATGACAATCTGTGCATTTTAATATTATTGTATACTATAATATATATTGCATTATAATTTATGTTTAAGTTTTCATGAACATCCCCGCCGTTTACGGCAAAGAATTTCAGTACCGAATCAGCAGTTTCCAAGATTATTTTATACAAATGAACAAACGCTTGTATATAAAATATTATTATTACTGTTGACAAGTTAGTTATCAATAAGTACTTTACTTCTAGCTGCCCACGCGCCGTAGTTAAGCGACGACAGTACGGGTCAATGCGTACGAGGTTAATAAGGACAAGTCTAATAGGATTAGGTACCTTTGTATCGCTCCATTTAAAGATTGTAGGAGCTATGTTTAACAAATCATGCATAGCCCTTCTTCTTCTTAGCGAGTAGATTTTCGAGTCGAAAAACGGCGACACGATAAACCACATAAGATACAACCACATAAGCAATATAGAAAATTCGAAATGAATTGATAAATATCATAATTCTTCCATGCTGTACTGGGAGCGATAGGAAAACATACAATGTGCCCGCTGCATTTCCTCCCGGGCATGCTGTAAAAACCAGCGAAGGTATCCGAGGCTTTCAGTATATTGAAATTTAGGCGATGGGCTAACAACCTGTCTACACAATATACCTACAAATCTATCTTAAATAACCCTCAAAACTTTGCCAGACATGGCGGAACGACCTTTGTCAAGGTCGTTTACGCTCTACTTGTGCCATTAGGGATAAAAGCGTGATTATATGTATGAATGATGTCTAGAATATTTACGAGCGTGTTGTAAATGGAAAAAATACCAATACATATAACACAATTCACAGGTCTGAAACAGTGTTAAACAGAACATAAGTCGAGGTATTTTCTGTGGTTTGTTACCACATGATCACATAACAAGTTGTTGCTTAATAGCACTGTTCAGGTAGCGTCTATTAATCAGATTATACGTGAAATGACCTTGGATATACTTAATATTCATGTAATGCCCAATAAGTTCGCCCAAGCGTGTCGATTAATCGATTACTATATTAATTATGCGAGTGCTTATCTGTAGCATGCAGGCCCCCAAGGCAATAGTACTACATACATATAATCTCGCCTTTATTTCCAATGGGGTAGGCAGAGCGTAAACGACCTAAACAAAGGTCGTTCCGTCACGTCTGACAAAATTTTGAGGGTTATTTAAGATAGATTTGTAGGTATATTGATGTAGTGACATGTTGTCAGCCCATTGCCTAAATTGCAATGTACTGAAACTGTCGGATCCCTTAGCTGGATTTTATAGCATGCCCAGGAGGAAATGCAGCTGGCACATTATATGTTTTTCTCTCGCTCCCAGGCCAGTATGGAGGTAGAGTGCAATAGTACAATAGCATCTAATTCTATTTTTGTAAAGACTTGCACAAGGTGAACTACAAAAAAGGTTCGTCATTCGCCTCGCGCGAATATCGCCATTGTAATCAGATTATTCTAATGTAAATAAATACCTGTAAATAGTCGATGCTGTCTCTCACTACCAGAGGCAATCCGGTGTCGTCGTGACATCGCGACCGCTCCACGGATTGCTGCAGGGGTACTCCGAAAATGGGCAGGGCAACTGAAATTTGCAGAATCACGGTGTTTAGTGAGTTAGCATATATTTTTTTTAAATTTAATCCAAGGGTGCGCAACCTTTTGAATGTTGCGGGAAAGATTTGTCGATATTAATGAAGTCATGGGCCCATTAACATGGATCATAAGAAGTACTACTATCTTCTTCTTCTTAGCGTCTTAAAGGCAGACACTGTTACAGCCCAGAATTTGGCCACGTTAACAGCATTATCAGCCGCTGTCATGAGGTCTACCTGCGTGCAGGCGTAGGGGCACGCAGGACACGATGTACGAGTACCCCTATCTATACGTATACCCTCCAAATAAATAATTGAACTCTAAAGTACAGAAATGATGAAGGCTCTCATAGTTATGTTATTTTATTACATAAAAGCGAAGCGAGCGCGATTTTTATGTTAATTAATTGACTAAGTACTGAAATTCCTAATCCAAGTAACCAAAGCATATCGCCCGTTCTGGCATCATATGGCATCCATACTAGTATCGCAATTTTATGACGGCAAGAGGTTTTTACTGGTTTCGAACGTTGCTTTTTGAAAATACTTCCGCGGGTCGGATTTAGAGCCTTGGCGGGCCGGAGGTTGCCCCTATGTGATTTAATGGGTTCGCTATTGTATCTATTTTAGGTTGACGATGAAATGAGCTAACTGACGGACACAAGAAGGATAGTTGCAAGCCTGGCGGCTTCTTGCGGAATCTACCACCGACTTAGTTGGTTCGATTAACTAGTCTTGTTAAGAGGGAAACATTACTAAAGGCACCATAGCCTCGGGGGATCTTATTCCAGTCCCGATTACCGCCTAGGTACTGCTGAACATGACACGTTATACCTCGATGTAAAATAGCTTGTGGTGCCCCCAAAAATACACTATAAAACAGAAAGCAAATTTTAAAATTAAGAACCGAGTTTTATAAATTATATTCAAAGTTTAGACGAATCGATTTTTTTCTCGTTTCTCTCTCTCGTTTGACGTTGCTCTGAACGTATCACGGCGGCAAACCCTACATACATTAATAAAAAACCTACCGTCTACAGCAAACCCGTTTGCAAAAGGATTCATGGTGCACTTCAATTGTTTTAAACAGCTCTCTTTGTGAAGTCGTCAACGCTAGGAGAGGTGAAACAAAAATTGTAAAGAAAATTCCTACATTCATTCTGAAGTGCGCGTTATCTTTAGCCTTGGACAGGTTTGTTTTGGTTAGCATCTGTTACAGCACAGAATAATAACACCTGACGTTTTCTTTTATTTCAACTTATCATTATCACTAAGAGCAGTTTTGCACTGCTACGTAATCGGTCGAATAGTGTCCGTGAAATTTCCATATTAAACGGATATGGATGGGTGCGCAAGCTGTCATACATTTACTAGGAAGGCAAATTCGGATGGATCAGAAAATATTCGGATTCGGATTCGTACCGGTGTGAAAGCGCCCTAGCTCGCACAAACGGAAAGATGATCTACAAGGAAAATCTTTATTTTTTAAATCAGAACAATATGAGACAGGTGCAGGAATAAAGGACGTGTTTAAAGTGTAGAGTTCTCTTTATTTTCCGTCCTGTTAGTTATTGTTTCAAGTGTAGTTCCTTTTTAGAAACATCTGGCGGTACTCGTAAGACATACATACATACATTCACGCCTTTATCTCTAATGGGGTAGGCAGAGCGAAAAGGCATAAACAAAGGTCATTCCGCCACGTCTGACAAAGTTTTGAGGGCTATTTAAAATAGATTTGTAGGTATATTGCTGTAGTGGCAGGTTGTCAGCCCATCGCCTAAATTACAATATACTGAAAGCCTCGGATCCTTTAGCTAGCTTTTGCAGCATGCCCTTAAGGAAATGCAGCTGGCACATTTAATGTTTTCTGTCGCCTCCAGGCCAGCAGGCTTTGTATTCGTAAGACGTGGGCAAATATAGACTTTGTAAATAATGCACATATAATAATAGAAGTATTTCAACAGTTTTTGGGGTCACGACATTATGTAAATCAAAATCAGCTACTCAATATATGTATTTTTTATATTACTTGTGCACAGATGATTTTGTTTCTTTTTTTAAATTTACGAGTTGCATTTAGATACTACATGACTAAATATTCACATAGCCAAAAAATATACTTGACTAGGTATTAATTAGCTCCCCTATCATGTCACAGTTTTGTTAATACATACATACATACATAAATCACGCCTTTATCCCTTACTGGGTAGGCAGAGCGTTTAACGCCTCGTAAAAGGCGCTTTCGCCACGTCTGACAAAAATTAAGGGGACTATTTTAGATTGTAATATGTATTGCTTTAGTGACCGGTTGTCAGCCCATCGCCTAAATTACAATACAATATAACCCTCGAGTCCCTTTTGCTGACTTTAACAGCATGCCCGGGAGGAAGGGCATCTGGAACATTCTATGTTTTTCTATCTCTCCCAGTCCAGCATGGAAGAAATTTTGTTAATAAACATGTAAAACTACATTATGCATGTCAAACTAAGTATCGTGCTTATTAGTAATATAATATATTAACTGAAATAATATTTCATTTTCGAAACGTATACCATAAAATACCCGTAGTATTTATTCATTACCATATCCCAACTAATTTAGAACTTTCGAAGAACATATGTATGTGGGCGAAAGCTGAAATTCTACTAATTGTTATAATAATCGAATTCTATTGAATTATTAATAAAGGAAAACTTCTGCACTCACCTCCCAATGTAAATATTTCTTCGAAAGGCACGCCAGAGGTCACTGTCGATGGCACTTTTGTTAACTTCTTGTCCTTTTTGTCTTTATCTTTTTCTTTTACCTTATCCTTTTCCTTGTCTTTAACTTTCTCCTTGTCTTTTTCTTTCACTTTGTCTTTCTTGTCATCTTTGAGTTTCTCTTTCGATTCCAATTTGAACTTCGCCTTTTCTTCTTTCTCCTAAACATAAAATAAACAATCACTATTAAAACTTTATACCAAAAACACAAGTAACAATTATATAGTCCAACTTATATCTCGCGAAAGTAGGCACACTATAAATTAACTATCTTTAATACGATTTTTTTAAATAAACGATATGTTTACAAAATACGATACAGTGTTATTGTGATAAAATTGTACACCTTAGTGAAAACGTTGCGTAGGTGATGCATGGTACGGTTTCGAAACAACACTGAGCGGAATGCCGCTTTGTATTCTGTTTACCCATCAAGGCCACGCTAAACAGTGAAATATTATATATAATGTACCAGCTGGATGGAAAACTGTTGGACCGTATAATTTATTTTTTGCTGAATCCATTACAAAATTATACTTAATTCTGTTTTTTTTTCGAGGTTGATAAATATAATATAAACAGTAAGCACCGTGCGATTTCGATCAATGTTTACTTTACGAAAATGATTCACCTTTCCAATATAAACAAATCGACTCTACCTACTTTGACATAAGTTTGGATAAACACGGGGAGTGTTAAAACAGTTTGAACAATGAAAATGAATGAAGCATTGTTTTGTAGCTTAACATCAAATATCGGATACTAACGCAAATTATATTATAAGTCAGCGAAACGCACAGACGACCTTCGACGCATATGTTTAGCATACTGGTATTAGATAGAATATATTTTATAGTGATATATTTTTTCTGCATCGCGTCGTCTCCGTGGGTGCGGCCCTATAAGTGCCAGGCCTCCAAACAATTTAGGAAAATAATGCCGAAACCTACACTATCCTAGGTCCTAGATCACGCAGAAGGTTGAAATATTGCCGGCTGAACGTCTTGTGTCAGCGGATATAACGGAGAACAATCTCACACCACTGGGTGCCTAAAACTGGAAAATGAGACTGCACCTCTAGGCTGAATAAGAAGAGGATTCAATACCAATATGTTTTTCAAATATCATAATATGCAATACTTTTACGGTGAAGTAAAACATCGTTTGAAAGCCGAATGTATGTGTATGCAACCTGCGAAGATTTTTTAAGGTTGTGTGTGATGTCAATGTAGGGACCAATCTGTACTTGGTCAACGTGGCGGACCAAAGCCTAATCGCCTTAATTAAGAGTAGACTCGATTCGCTCGGTAGTCGATAGGAACGTATATGATGGGCTGTCATGAACAGTAGTAGGCTGAAATGCAAGGGAAGTACTAGAAAAAACCCAGTCGCATTAATTTATTAAATCATCCACTGTTCTCGTTCATAGACGATACGACTGAATTGAATACTAAATTTAAAAACAACGTATGACGTTTTAGCTTCCTTCGTTGAAGAAAGGTTCTATGATTTATATAACAGATAGATTTCGGTATGTTTAATTTAAAGACAGGACTAGGACGTAGCTGCAGCGGAGCAGCACGGTGCGGCACTTCGCGACAAAATATTCTTTGTATGAGATGCAGCGGCGCTACACGGTGCGGCAAAAACTGACAAAATTTATGAAATTACCGCGCCGTGCCGAGCCGCGCCGTGCCGCTCCGCTCCACTACGGCTACGTTCTAGTGAGGTCTACCTAAATGGAAAAAAGAGAAACCCTTTTCTACTGGACACCTTAAAGAAATCTAATGATGCCTATATATTTTTAAACAACAAAAAAATACCATACACACTCTAACGTTATTGGTACACTATTATAGAAATAAATTATGATGACTAGTTTAAGTTCATGAACGATCGATCAAAACAAACGCAATAAATTCCAACTATGTCCTTCTGACGTACTTCCGACTAATTAAAGCTTGCGAGTTAGCTACTCACATCTTCCGAACTAGAACGTTCTTCCGAGCTTGAAAATTCTTCCGAACTTGTGAATTCTTCAGAGCTTGAAGTCTCCTCGCAGCTCAAATAACGTTCTACCATTTCACTACACATTTTAACATGAACTGCGAGATGGGTCCGGCTTCCCGACTGCACAAGATGTAGTTGATTGCAGTCCTTCAAATGATTGCCCTCAGCCTGAGCGCAGGCGCAAGTAGTGCGACGAAAATAACTATTGCAAATTGGCCTATAGAATCTGATATTGAGTTGTCCAGTGTCGGTACGATGTACCTTCATTGTTGTTTGCACTTCTGACCGATCGGCAGCCGTGCTTATAAAATGAAAATGTCCAAGAATGACAACCTTATGAAGACGAACCTAATTTCGACGATGAATAACAACAGGTAAGTGAAAGTTTTTTTTTACTGTTCATCTAAAAAACATAATTCAGGTTTGGAAGTTAATATTCATATAGAGTTCTAATATAAGACTAAGCGAAAACGTCTTCATAGTTTGGAATCTTTTAGCAGTATTGTATTAAATAACTAACCAACCAACAACATTCGGGTAGATAGTTATCTAGGCAGTTGCCTTGCTATCGTTGTTACTTCGCGGAATGTCCCTTTCGCAAAATGTCCCTTGGTCGTATAGTCTCTCTTTCTCATAATGTCGCTTTCGCAAACAGTCTCTTTCGCATAATGTTCCTTTCTCAAAATGACCCTTTTTTCCAACATTTAATACAAATAGTGGGCTGCTACTGAAAAGACTTGTAAAAAATCTAAGGGACATTTTCCGACGGAACATTATGAGTAAAGAGCATTTTGCGATAGGGACAATTTGCGAAGTTACCGCTGTCGTGGGCCATCTTGTCTAATATTTTTGTTAAGATTCTAAACAACCAAGGTCTACAACATAAGAAAATTAAAAATATCTGAAATAAAAAAAATATACCTCTTACTAACCTTTTCTCTTAGTTTTTCTCGTTTTTCTTTCTCCTTCTTTTCCTTTTCTTTTTCCTTCTTTTTCTCCTTTTCAGACAATTCTTTTGGCTTTGCTGAGTCTTCTAGAACTTTCTCTTTATCCCTGGATTTCTCTCGTTTTTCTTTACTCTTTGTGGGAAATTTGAATGATTTTGTCTTCTTTGACTTAGACGGACTTCTGCCAAAAATAGATTAAATATTATTTAAAATGGAAACTATACAAAATTAAATACAAAGATCTAATTTCCGTAATATTGCACACATAAAGAAAGGAGCGTATTTGACATAGTTTTTACCCAGTCTCATATTTATTAGGTATTTTACTACCCATGTTTACCAGATACTACCATGGAGTAATATAATACCGGGTTTAGGGGACAGCATCCCGCAAACTGATAGGGGTTGTTCAGTCAACGATACTGAATAGCTTCCACCAAGAAATTCTTTCAGCAAGTGAAAAAATTATTGGCTTTTCCATACAAAATGCCCACCTCGATCAGACAATTTGTATAGAAAGCCAATTTCTTTTTCACTTCCTGAAAGAGTTTCCTGGTGGAGGGTGTTCAGTGTCGTTGACTGAGCAACCCCTATCAGTTTGCGAGACGGTGTCCCTTACACCCGGTATACCTAGTATTACCGATTGACTTGAAACCCACAAGACGGAAGAAGAAGAACCTATGATTCCATAATCATATCGGAAATAAGTTTAGCAGATCTTCTTACAAACACATCTGTCACGTGCTACTTTATGAAAATTATTGAAGGCTTTCAATGAGTTAGTTGAACCAATCACATAAGCTTTCTTCTATGTACGTATTTATTCCATTTCAGCCCAACATCAAATTGTGATCAAATGCAAAACCAACAAAAATGGAATTTAAACTTAATATATTTGTCCACCAAATATTTTATTTAAGTTTTTACATTTAATTTTGTGTGGAACTGTGTATACAGGGGTGCGTTCAGAGCCGCTTAACCAATCGAGTTTTAGCCAGGTCAAAAAATATACTGCCCGTTCAGAGCCCGTTCTAATTGTTAAGCTGACTAGATTTTGTATTTTATAGGAAAAATTGTTAAATAGACGGCACTGCACCGTGTAGATAACACGGAAGGTCAGGTTAGAGTGGTTTCTGTTTGTAAGCAAACCATTACTAGAAACCCATTCAAAAGCCCCGAAGGGCTTACCAGTGCAGTCCCTGCTTCAGGCTTATTTTATACATGCTTCTCCACATATCCATCTCAGTATGCAGTCTTCTTTCATCCATCACCTTTGTTTTAGTTTTGTAAAATAGCAATGATCTATAATACTCTGAGAACACAGGCATTGATTTTAAATAAATAGAAATGACTCACTTAGTGTCTGTATCCTCTTCAGGGGAGCTTTCTCCTTCTAGAGCCGCATATCCTCTGTCCTTCTTGGACTCTTTCTTGTCTTTCCGGCGACCCAGGAGGTCTTTCTTACTGGGCTTCTCATGGTCTCCTTCACTGACTGAAAAAAAAAAACTTTATACTAAAAAAAACTGTGACAGATGTAATTCCTATAGATTTCACATACATTTTCATATTTTTCTCTTCTGAATGGACTCTGTTGCATCTACCACCTTAAATTTTACAGAGATAATACTTTCTAATAATTAAATTTTGAAAGTGAATTATGGGCTGACCATTGAACATAAAGTATCATTCCTTTAGAATAATAATAATAATAACCCCCCCAAGGGATCACCTTGCCGTGTTGGGGGGGCTTAGGGGAAGCGAACCATTTGCGGTGGGGGACTGAACAGGCGGGTTCCCCCCGAACAAAATACTACAGCCGACACAAACCTGAACCCAGATTCATCATCAACTAGTAATAGTAATTTTTCATCTCCTATCTCTTCACCACCAGACCAAGTAAACATATTAAACCCCCTATCACACAACTCGTCTACAGAAAGCTTATATCAAACACCAGATTCTTCACCCCACTCTTTCAGCAACCCAAGCAACTCTCGATCTACAACTCTGAGCCCCATGTCAGTGGATGTTGAGCAAGAGGCACGAGCCTCAATTATTGCTCCCACTACTGGCACAACCAAACGTGTGCGAAAACATTGGACTGATGATATTAACAAGTTTATATGGCACACGTTTTTGTTGCTCACAGATTTGGATACGAACTCAAAACGTTACCTCGACTCTTTACATGACCAATTCACAGAAAAATTTCCAGGCCTGAATGTTAGCAATCAGAGAATAGGAGACCAGAAAAGAGCCATAGTTAAGAACAGATTACTGTCAGAAGACACTTTAGAAGCAATAAAAAATGACGTAAAAAAATTATTAGAATCGCAGCCAATAAACTCAAGACACGATCTGATAACTCCGACACAAGATCAACATCTAATAACCACTCTCAACTAAACAGACTTCGACTTTGCCCTTCAGCTACTCTTACTGGACGTGCTAACTGCCTCTGTGGTCTAGTGGCTAGTGCCATGGACTCCTGATCCGGAGGTCCTGGATTCGATTCCCAGGGGGGAAACACAAAGTTGATATTTGAGAATTTATCACTTTGTGAATTTTTCCCAGTTTGGTTAGAACATTGCAGGCTGAATCACCTGATTGTCCGAAAAAGAAAAAGATTTCGTGCTTCGGAGGGCACGTTAAGCCGTTGGTCCCGGTCGCTGTCTTTGATAGTGGTCGTTACTCAAACCATGTCAGAGGCCTGATAGTTGTGCTACTAGGCGGTTTAAAAACTCTGACACCAGGGTTCATCGGGTCGATAGACTCGATACCCACTCGACAGAAGAAGAAGACTGAACGTGCTAGACTACGAAACAAATGGACGGAAGAGCTTCACAGAAATTTACTACATTGCTATTACTTGGTGACGAATAATGAACAAAACCTTAAAGGGCACCGTAGGCGATTACATACTACGTTCTGTGAAACCTATCCAGAGTTAAGTTCCACTGTCTCAGAACAAAATTTATCCGACCGTATAAGAATCATACATCGTGATAACAGAATTCCGCTTTCTGATAGAGAAAACATCAAAAGACAACTCATACACGAAACACATCTAAATAATGCTCAAACAAACACCACTTTAGCAGAATCTAACCCGCACGGCTCGATTCCACTAGCAAACCCTATCTCAGTTCGTGAAACTCAACGTAAAACGCAAAGTAGTCACGAAACAACACCACCACCACCACATGCCTCTTTGGATGTTTTGCAGATCGCATCACTTGCTCCACAATCTGCGACCACCAAAGCCGGTAAACCCAGAATACGTAAGATCTGGAGTATTGAAGTAAATACATTTATAATGCGTTCCTACTATTATCTTACAAAATTAGAAACGGACAAGACTATGTACTGCAAAAAATTGTATGACGAATTTAAATTACGTTATCCAGACTGGGATGTTTCAGAGCAAAGGGTGGCTGATTAGAAGCGAGCAATAATAAGGAACAGAATATTGTCAGAAGAACAATTAAATAAAATTAAATCTGAAGTAGAATCACAAATAAATACTGACCCGGAAGCGATCACATCGACAAATATGAATACTGATATAATTAACCAACTGAATCTAACCTCGCCTAACATCAACACATTAGAATCAAATACTGAATCACACTCTCAAATTACATTTGCCTACTCATTTGAACACCAACCATCGTTAAATAATGAAACAAATGAAAACCTATCGGATCATAATAACATGAACCCATCAGATGAAAACCAAGTACCGAACGATGTCTTAGATTTAATGCAACAAGTAGAGTCAACATTAGCTGAATTTTCTCATGTTGATCCCGTTGAACGCCCAAAATTGCCCAGGCTTAAAGACTGTAAACTCTTAAAGGAATAAATTTTTGTATTTAATAACCAAATATTACACAATTTTATCACTCAAGAATCTAACATAAACGACATACACACACTCATTTACTCTTGTGCCACCGTAATTTCGAAGAAGTTAGGATATAAAATAGGTATAAACAATAGGATTAGAATCAATAACACTAGAACAAAACCAGAATGGGAAAAAAGATTAGAAGTAGATATAGAAAAACTACGGGCTGATATCGGAAGACTTTATCAGTACATTAATGGAAATCGATCTAGCAGGCTGGTAGGAAAAATAGAACAGATTTGTCAAAACTACATTCAATACATTCATACATTCTACAAAAATACATTCTTCGCACGAAAGAGAAAATAGAAGACCGGAAGAATATCTTGACACTCTAAAGCAAAAATTATCTCTCAAAGCATACAGGCTTAAACGATATAAAATAGCTCAACAGAGAAAACAGGATAATAAGTTATTTTCCACAAACGAAAAAATATTTTATAGGAATTTAAGTACAAACACACAACAGGCGGAGAATAGAACTAATTTACCAAACACTGATATACCAACAGAAAATGATCTTAAAGAGTATTGGGCAAAACTATGGGAAACACAAACTACACATAATGAGCAAGCAGGTTGGATAAAAAATGAAGCTGACAGATGGACAGAAATAGAGGAAATGGAGTTTAAAGAGATATCACTAGAAGATATTCAAGTTGTGACAAGGAAATTGAAGAATTGGAAAGCAGCTGGTGTGGACGGACTTCACAATTTCTGGTACAAGAAGTTCATTGCATTACATGACATTTTAGCACAACTAATAACAAAATTATCAAACGAGAAGCAGAGCTACCAGGATTTATAACTCAAGGAATTACCCATATGTTGCCAAAAAGTCAAAACACTGCCGATCCAGCACAATATAGACCAATTACCTGCCTCCCAACCATCTATAAGGTTATCACCACATGCATTACACACAAAATATCTAGTCATTTAGAGTGCAACAATATAATAGCCGAAGAGCAAAACGGGTGCAGACAGAACCACAGAGGATGCAAAGAACAACTTATCATCGACTCAACAATTTTAAAACATGCCAGTAACTGCAATAGAAATCTCCACCTAACTTACATCGATTACAAAAAAGCTTTTGATAGTGTTCCGCATACCTGGTTAATACGCATCTTACAAATATATAAAATCAGTCCAACCATAATAACCTTTCTGGAAGGTGCCATGAAAAACTGGAATACAAAGTTAATGCTAACAACTAAAGACGCTAAAGTATGTACAGAACAAATCCACATTAGAAATGGCATTTTTCAGGGAGATTCTCTAAGCCCCCTGTGGTTCTGTATGGCACTTAATCGTCTCTCTCATCTACTGTCAGTAACTAAAAAAGGCTACAAAATCACTAAAGCCACTTTAATAAGCCATTTAATGTATATGGACGATATCAAATTGTTTAGTAAATCAGAAAAAGAAATTCAGGAACTTATTAAGCTAACCACAGTATTTAGCAAATATATTAACATGACTTTTGGACTAGAAAAATGTAATGTTCTACATATTCAAAAAGGCAAGATTAAAAAAGGTAATTATACAGATTAAGAAATAAATATACAGGCTATGGACGTTACTGATCTATATAAATATTTAGGTATACAACAGGCAAAATCTATTAATCATACACAAATAAAGAAAGATCTAGGAACTGAATATATAAGAAGAATAAACTTAATTTGCAAAAAGAAGCTCTATGGCAAACATCTAATAAAAGCGATAAATACTTACGCTATTCCAGTCTTAACGTACTCCTTTGGTATAATCAAATGGTCACGCACAAATATAAATAATATGCAAATTAAAACAAGGACAACCCTCACTAAATATAAATATTTACACCCCAAATCCGCAATTGAACGTATGAGTATAAGTCGAGTAAAGGGGGGTAGAGGTATGATAGACTTGAACCTATTGTGGGAAAGTCAGGTGAAAAATTTACGAGATTTCTTTTATGCAAAAGCAGCTTCAAGTCCAATCCACACAGCCATAACAGAGGTAGATACAAAATTCACTCCATTAAATCTAACAGACATAAACGCAACATTTAGGACAGCTAAGGACAATGAGATGCAAAAATTAGAAGCTTGGCGAAGAAAAGAACTTCATGGCAGACATCGACAAGACCTTGAACAACCACATATCGATCCAGAAGCATCCAACAGTTGGTTAAAATATGGTTACCTATTTCCGGAGACAGAAGGATTTAATATTGCCATTCAAGACCAAGTGATAAATACACGGAACTATAAGAAATACATACTGAAAGAAACAATAGATAATGACTTATGCAGGAAATGCAATAGACAACCAGAAACAATTCAGCACATTACAGGCGCTTGCGCAAATTTAGCACAAACTCACCGCCATGACCAGATTGCGGCCTATGTACATCAGAAATTAGCTATAAAACACAAATTAGTTACTGGAAAATGTGACCCATATTATAACTACTCTCCAAAACCCGTATTAGAGAGTGCCAATGCCAAGATGTACTTTGACCGCGCCATACTCACAGACAAAACCATTCACTTCAATAGACCTGACATTACCTTACTTATAAAATCTACTAAAACTGCATACCTCATTGACATAACTGTACCTAACACGCATAATATTCGGAAATCTATTACAGATAAACTAACAAAGTATGAAGACTTAAAGCAAGAGATACAACGATTTTGGGACCTGGAAAAAGTATATATTGTACCATTGGTGATCTCTACTACCGGAGTCATCCCCAAACAACTTTTTGCTAGCCTGAAACTTTTAGATTTGCCCAAAAGTACACATATAACAATGCAAAAAGCTGCGATTCTAAACACATGTCGAATCGTAAGAAAATTTCTTGCTTCTGAAATAACATAACATAGAATATACCCAACAGTGTCACTTGACACAGTTCGTGACACTGGATGTATGCCCCAGAAATGGGTGAAAAAATAATGTAACAAAACCAAATAATAATAAATCTTTATTTCTCTCATCACAAAGGTATTACACAGAATTATTTAAAATGTGATATTTAATTTAATTATATCTCCTTTGTGGCGAGAGCTGGTGTCTGTACTAGATTTCTCTGTATGACAGATCGCCAGGCTCCCTCCCCTTAGCTTAAATGGACAAAATAACAATATGTGGCTTTAGAATTTGCGTTTACATTTTGCAATTCGTGATGAGATTAAAATAACTATGAACTTAGGGTTAATGTTAGTATCTATAGTAAAACTAGGTTTCAGTGTATGTACGTGTGTGTTGTGTTTTATGTGTGTGTGTGTGTGTGTGTTATGATAGCACCATCAATAAACTTTATGTCTGGTCATAGTCCTTGGTTAAGAGCCATTTAGTAATTTTTACTTTACAATTGAAATTAGGTAGTGAATAAATTTCAAGGACAGTGTTTACTTTATTATAAATGTGGTTTCCAATTAAACAGTAGAAATGATTAGATGTTTTTGTTCTAAATAATACTGACGGACATACAGCAGCATAATTTCGCTTGTTTGAGAAAAAACCTGGATTAAAAGAAATTTCATGATGTTTTTTTAACATGGTCTGAAGAACAAAGAGCTGGCGGACAGTCAAAACCTATAATTTTATGTGTACACCTAAGATAGGAATCAGTAATAAAAGAATAGAAACTTATTGACTGTCTATTTGCCTTGCCTGATAATAAGAGGTTATTATTTGTATAGAATATATATGTACAAGAAAGGGTCAGAGTCAAATTCAGGGCGGAGTGTAGGAGTTGGAGTTTAGGCTTTGGGGGACTTTGAACAGCATAGAAAAAAATAATTCCTCCAAATATTTAGTTTATAAATTTATTTTTTCATGACTAACGGCCGTTGGGGAGGGTCGCCATAGTATAAACAAATTTACAGAAAGTTTCATGACTCTGAATCAATTTTGAGATCAATTTTAGTAGATGGTTTATTGGTTAACTCATCAGTCACATCATATTGTATTAGGTTATGGCTAATTGTGTACACCCTAAGAAATAGTATTATAAACGTACTTTATGTACATCAACAGCCTGCTAATTAAATGGATGAGATAATCAACATCTTTGAGACCAAAAGTGTAAACCATACTCACAATCACTTTCATTGCTCTTGCGTCCGGATTCTGAAGCATAAAGTCCTGGGAAATCTTTTTCTACGTCTGGGCTTTCAAAATCCATTCTTCTGGATTAATCAATGTTTTCTAAGATTTTTATTGAAAACACTAATCACATTTTGCTAACACCGTTTTGGAATCGGAATAGACGGAGGAATAATATTTAATCTGTGTCATCAAGTGACAGTATCGTCGTACCGTACGTATGTTACATCAAGGATTTAAATGAACGTGGAGGAGGGCGCTGCATGTAAGGAAAACTGTCAAAAATGGCGACAACGGCCATGTTAGCAGTGTTAGTTCCTATTTTTGCCACGTTTATTAAAAACCATAACGCACATGACCCCATCTTCTTTTTAAATTTGGTTTATCCTTTACAAATGAGGTAAATGGAACAAAGCCCATGCGGCCACCAAGTACATCCATGAAATATGAGAAATAAAATGCATCGGATAATTTTCTGCTATTTAAAGGAATACAAATATTTTATTAGAAGTATTTTATTCTTCTTAGCAAGTATTTTATTGGTATGGTTCACCCATGCTAAACATGTCTTGGAAGCTTTTCGCAGTTTCACAACAAAAGTTCCAATTTATTCTTCTTATCTGCCGCCTAAAATTCGTTCGGTTGGCATTTTCAGTGCTGCCAACCAACACAGATCCTGCCCGAGTGTGTATGATAAAAAGGGCTATGGCACAAGGCTTTGGCAACCATGATTGTTAAATAAATAAACTTATTATTATAGTATATGGTTAAACTAGAAAATGCCTTAAGTAATATATAACATTATTATTTAATCCACATTTTTTACCAGACGCAAAGAAGCCCATCACACTTATGGCGTTGCTACGTTGGATGGCGATGGACAACTTTTGCGCCAGGTAGAACACAGAGCGGGCGTCCAACCCCCTCTCTCTGAGCCGGCATCCATTTATTTAATGAATTTTATTGTATCTGCCCCCCAAGACCCCGTCGTTTCGAGGCACGAAGAAAAAGTTATCCCCTAAAATGGAATACATAACCCGTTCTCTATCCGCTGCCGCTTCAGCAGCAGCCCCAGATGTTTTTTTCCATGAGACTGAGGTGCGAGGCTGCAAAAGTGCTGACGCACGTGGCACCCACAATAGGCACTTCCCTTTCTGCCATGGCCCCTAAGTTAGGCCGTCAGGCCTTTTGCCATCCGAGCGGCTAAGTCCGGTGGTTCCAGCACGTATATTGGCTGATATAACAGCTCCCGGACAATGTCGTCCAGGGCGTGGTGTCGTGGGAATCTCCCCGAACACCGACAGCAACTCAGTTTAGTAACCGTTTGCCTGTACCATGGAGATGCAGATGCATCGATGTGGTTGGCACACATCGCAGCCCACTTGATTTGAAGAAGTTAGCAGGTACTGGACTGGACGCCGACTCATTTGCAGTGTTAGATGCGACATCAAAAAATCTTCCTTCCAGATTCTGATCTATTTGTAAACGGTATTAAAAAAAAGGTGACGAAGAAGAGTTCTGCTACTCCATACTAGATGGCGTTGCTCCCTTAATGACAATAAACCCTCAGTTGATTAAATTTATTTGAAAAATGTTTTTGTGTTATATAGTATTGAAATATCAACTGATAATACGTTTAAAATCCGTAAAAAGATTTTTAAGACAGTCACAGAGTTCGTAAGAGTAAAAGTTTGCACTGTTTTCAGTTCACTTACGTTGATCAAAAGTTCATTACGTTTAGTTTGAAAGTTAGTAGATTCACATGATTGAAAAAACAATATGCTGCAGCTTAGTCCCACAATAATTCATTTTGGGCATTCACGTGCTAAAGTTTTACGGTTGAAGTACACTTTCCATTAGTTTCCACACTTTTCATCCAGTTAAAAAGAAACATGAACACAGGAACTTGCAATGTCCCTAATATTGTCTATCATCTATGCTTGCAATGTTATGAAAATCCGTGCTATGTTGGCGTCTGTTTTGGTGTCGTATTGCCTCTCAAGCAAAAAGCCCAAACCAAACAATGATCTCACAGAAAGTTCGGCCTATGCACTATCACCAACACTCGTATTTATATCTGTTACTGTTATGGAAACAATTTTAATTAATTTTGGAAAAAATAGCACTCATTTGCTAGCGCCCTTTTCTTCAATATCCTTTTTTTATATATGCTTATTTTGTAAATTGCCAGTTGGCAGCCCCCGTTTCAGACTTTTTCTGACTGGTTTCCTACATGATTTTTCTTCGGTATTTACTATTCTCCTGAGACCAAACACTAAATTCTTGTATAATATAGGTATTTTCCATGTAAAGCAATTCCTTGATGTAAAGTAAGTTTTTGATTATTTTAACAATACCCTAGAACTTTCCCTAATATTAAATCTTTCACTGTAAATTATGACGGAAAATTATACATGTATTGTATTTTATTGTCTTATTTATGGTCTGAGTTTTCACGTTGGGTTTGACCAGTTTGACACATTTTTCATAATCTTTCGGAATCTTAAATTCAGATGTAAGCTGAATCATAAAAAAAATACTTGGAAATCAACTATGTTTTGCACCTATTTTCATACAATGGTAAACATATACATAATTTATGTATTCTGACATATAAGTTATTATAATATTCTTTCATGGTCAGAGTGTCAAGCATTGTTGCAGCTCCTGTTCAGACCACTAAAAATAATTATTATCTTTTCTTTCAGCAATAAGAATATAAGTAAGCATGTCATGGTTTGCGGAGCTCGCTGGTAAGGCTGAGCATATTCTCACCAACTTGGATGAAAAGACCGGTACAGCTTTGCGAAACAACACTCTTTCGAAACACAAAAAACATGAAAATTCCCATAGAGAATCATCTCCTCCTAAAAAGAGGCGACCACAGTCTCACACAATACGCAATGTATCAATGCCTGCAACACAAATGGTGCCAGTAAAATCTTCCAAGCCTAAGCTTCAGCGAAATAAGTCTAGCCCTAACCGGACTCAGGAAGATGCCTCAGAACCGTATGGCTATAAACCTCGCCGTAAGTATAAATTTAGTATTTTTTTATTATATTTCTTTTAGTAGCTTTATATTATATTAAAGGGCATATTATTTTTTTAGGTTACTGCAGCAATTATTTGCATTCTCTTAGATACATTTAAAAATCCTGTATTTATTCTTAGTTAGAACTAGTTGTAGTTTTGTCATATGAAAATATTTTAATACTTAATTTATAGTAATGAAATATTTTCTTTTCAATTGAAAATACATTAAACTATTTAGCTACAAGAATTTTAACCTGTTCACCAGTTAACAAAGACACCTGGTTGAAATAGTAAAAAAATATATATGAAGCTATTTAGTTAAGTGAACTTCAGACATATTGACTAGTTAACAAATCCATCTAATTAAAATAGTTATTTTTATTGAATTTACACAAAGCTATTTAGCTAACTGAATTTCAACCTGATGACAAGTTAACAAAGCCTTGACAAGTTAACACAGCCATCTGATTGAAAAGGGGTAGGTAATTGAAATTTAAAAAACAGGACTCTACTACTAAGGCTTTGCTGTCCGTCTGTAACCAGGCTGTATCTCATGAACCATAATAGCTAAAGAGTTGAAATTTTCGCAGCTTATGCATTCCTGTTGCTGCAATAACAACAAGTACTATAAACAATAAAATATATATATAAAGGGGGCTTATATTAAACAAACGTGATTTTCTCTCTGTCACCGCAGGCTATATCTTATGAACCGTTATAGCGAGACAGTTGGTATTTTGAACGATGATGCATTTTTGATGCCACTATAAGTAAAAATCCTAAAAACTATATTAAGTAAATATTTAAGGGGGGCTCCCATACAACAAACGTGATTTTCTGTCTTATCACCGGGCTGTATCTCATGAACCGTGATAGCTAGAGAGTTGAAATGTTCGCAAATCATGTATTTTTATTGCCGCTATAACAAAAACTACTAAAAACAATAAATTAAATAATATTTAATAGGGGCTCTGATACAACAAACATGGTTTTATTGATTGATTTTGTCTGCCCCACATCAACAGACCTCATGAACCGTAATAGCTAGAGAGTTGAAATTTTAGCCATCATGTATTTCTATTGCCGCTATAACAAAAAATACTACAAACAGAATAAATACATTTTTAAGGGGGCTCCCAAACAACAAACGTGATTATTTGTCTGTCACCAGGCTGTATCTCATGTCATGAACATTGATAGCTAGACAATTGTTATTTTCAACGATAATGTATTTCTGTTACTGCTAAAACAACATACTATAAATATAATTATATAAGTATTTAAGGGGGCTCCCATACAATAAACATTATTTTTATTGCCATTTTTTGCTCGATATTAAAAACGGCGACAGGTAAACTCCTGAAATATTCACAGAACAATGAGTTGTATAATTACTTTGAAAATAAATAATTTAATTAAAATAAATATTGAAGACAGCTCCCATAAATTCATTAAATGATTTCTTTGCCGGTTTTTTACTTTATATTAATAACGGTAATACGTAAGAAATGGTACAGATAATGAAAAATGATCACAAATATCAACTTTGTGTTCCTTCCCTGGGAATCGAAACTAGGACCTCCGGATCGGGAGCCCGTGGCTCAGACCGCTAGACCACGGAGGCAGTTAAAAGAGTTACAAAAAAAGAGTAAAAGTGCAACAAACAGACAGACAGAGTTGCTTTCGCTTTTAAGTATAATATTAAATTGTGAATGATGATAAATAACTTTTAAACTTTTTTCAGGCAATAGTTATCCCATGGATTTAGAAAATTCTCCGGACCTGGAATGGTATACCAGATTAGAGAATATGCAAATAGAAAATGCAATGTTAAAAAATGAGTTAAATGTCTCGGCCAAGGAATTCAAGGAAATTTTAAATAGACTTAATGAGACTGAACAAGGTGAGATAAAGTTTTAGCTATTACGTATATAGATATACGTAATTTTAGCTATTACGTATATAGATATAATTTTAGATATACGTAATAGATATACGTAATAGCTAAAATTTATTTTAGAAACAAGATCTTTGATTAAAAGACATGAAACTTTGTTTAACTTTATGCTAAAACTAAGTTGGAAATACTATAGAGTCAGTTATTGCTGGCGGGAGGCAGAACATAGAGACAAACTGATAGGTATGTCAAAATTAAGGATCGTTAAATGAAAAGTTCTCAACAGCAGGTGATTAATTTTTAGTTATGTATAATTTCATATCGTGAACTAAAATTATTTGCTTTTACAGAAATGCAAAAAGCAAAATCAAAATTAGAAAGTATGGACGGTCAAAATAGTGGTTTAAATGAAAAACTTATAAATGAAAAACTAACAAAACATTTAGAAAAACTGGAGCTTGATTTAGATACAACTAAAGAAGAGCTAGGTAACTACAAAGCAGTGAAACGAGAAATGGAATCTGAAATATCTGTTCTAAGAGAAAGGAACCAGGAATTATCGGATTTGTTAGTATACTTCTATGATCGCCACGACTTCTACCTAATACATAATTTTCAGCATGTATGCAAAGTCAGAGTTCGCACATACATATCATAATAATTATTATTTATTTCTATTTGAATTTCTGTTAGGTATTCTTAGTACCTACTGATTGATAGTCGAATGAAAGGAACGCGAAGTATTTGTTATATTGATGAAGTTGTTATTATTACAATAACTGAGAGGAATACAATAGGTATGCTCGTTAGCAAAATGTTGACAATCGATAACGTAACATTCTCTGAGTCAAAACATAGTTATCATTTTATTTCAGAATTAAGCAATACGAAAAACAAATTGAAGAAACGGAAATTATTCGAAATAAAACTGAGAACGACTTACGTCATTCGCAATCCGTAATCAACCATTTGCAAATCGATATAGTCAAGACTAAAGAAGAATGTAAACGATTGGAGACCGAATGGGAGTCTTACAAAATGAGGGTGACGAACATGCTCAGAAGTAAGGATAAGGAGATAAAAGCCTTACAACAAGGTGTTAACCTCACAGAGGACACTAAAATACTTGTGGACCAGTTGGAAAACTTAAAGTAAGATCTATCACTATAGTACCGCTAGCGGTCCATCTGTTATACATCCAATTTGATATTTAAATCTATACTTTATATTATTAATGAAAGACTTTTATTTTTGTGTATGTGTGTAAATTCTTTCACCATTGGAAAGCTACGTTCACCCTAAGTATCATAGGCTACTTTCTACCGCGAGAAAGTATATAATAGTAACTTAATTAGCAGCGGGTGGCACCGCTGACAGACAATAGATAAAATTTTTTTTTTTCAGAGAAGAGCGTGAGATGTTATCAAAAGTTGTGAGCCAAGTCCGGGGCGAATGTGGCGATATGAAGCAACATATGGATGCGTTGGAGGCGAAACATTGCGTCGCCGAGCGAGTTGTCGTTGCTCTTCGGGACGCTTTGAAAGACGAGCGCTATGCCAGAAGCAAGGCAGAGGCTGCCCGTGATGATATTTCCAAGGTACGGTCTTCTTGTCGTGTGTGTTGTGAGTTGTCCAACCGTATGAACTCTTATGTCAGAGTCTACAGAGCTAACAGGCCTCTGACATGGATTGTATAATGACCACTATTAAAGACAGTGACCGAAATCCTAGGCTTAAAGTGCCGGATCGGGAGTCCATGGCTCTGACAACTCGACTACGGAGGCAGTAAATGTACGCGGTCGAATAGTACGAAATCGAAGGAGTTCTCAAATGGGACTCCGATCTGTGACTCCGAGGCAATTTGTAATCCAAATTCATGAAGCCATGTAACAAAGACACAATACTTACAAACACACAACTTACTTATTTAGAATTGACCTCTTAAAATGGTTAGATTTTAAATAGACTATGTATTTAAATGCAGGCACTAAAGGTTAGCCAGATGGAATCGGGACAGAAGATTGCCATCTTGCAAAAAGCTTTAAGGGACATGGAAAATGGGATGAACCGGATGCTGGAAACACCAGCCACGTCATCTGTAGCAACCAATGTATCAAGTGCCATCAACGTAGCTGACTTCGACTCTAAATCCAGCTACCAATCTGAGGAGAAAGATAAAATCGACTACCTAACTGACAAACTTATACAAAGGCAGGAGCAGGTTGAAAAGCTCATGGCTGACAATATTATGTTGAAGATTCAATTGGAAAAATTGGAGGTAAGGTTGATTTAAGCGTGACTATGCATTCACTCGTAGTTTTCGATGCCAGGGCATCATTGGGAATAGGGTAGGTACAGGTTCCTGAAATAGAAGCTGGTGACTCATCTCTAATATTTGTACTTCGCAGCCAACCAACTAACATCCCAAAATTGTTCGGATCTTTTTCCAAAAGCTGTTGTTTCACAAACACTTTTGAATCTATGAAATAAAGATTATGTAATTATTTTGGTTTATTACTAAATCATATATTTTTTACTTTCAGTCTAAATACCAAACAGAAATCCTGCGAGGGACCGGCGGGCACAGCGTGGTGTCTTTCCAAGATGGCGGGCACAGACTGCGCGCCACTGCAACTGGGTTGTCGCTCACCAGCAAAATGTCGCGATGGTGCGGCATGGTCATTCGCTCTCATCCAATATTCGGAGCTTTACTCGTCTTGTACGTGGTAAGTACGGTTTCACCCATGGCTTCTTTCTTGCAGAAATTGGTTCGCTCTTGACTAGACAAGGTCAGGGATGACTGTGACAGAATTGACGATGGAGCGAGCTCACCCAGAAGATGCCTGTTTTGGCACTGGCACTCACACGCATCGACGGAACACAGCAAGCTGTTTGGCGCCGGGCTCAGGTGATTGGGTGGTCGCGAGCCAGGCGGCCCCTTGCGGAGTGGAGTCTATTACCGCTTTGTTGGGATCTTTCAGCTGGACTTATTTATTGGCAAGCCTGTGTTGCCGTTGCCCGGGGTGGACCACTAGGAGCTAGAGCCCATCCCAGCCCTATTTTCACTTGATTTATTTTTCTTTTAACTTTGAAACAAAAACTCATAGCAGACGGACAGGAGCCATATTTGATCTAATGAGAGGAGTGAAACCATGTGTATCAAAGCTTTATTAGATATCTGAACTAAATTAAAATAAACAACAGCCAGAGTTAGAACTAGGGAGGTAAAGTTTAAAAAACCATACTGCAAACATATTCTCTTTTCTTTTTCAGGTATGTCTTAACATTTGGGTGTTTTCAATCCTATTCACAAGCAGTCAAGAAACCAAAACTTATTATAATAATAATTTTAGGCCTCAACAGTTAAATCCTAATTAATTAAAATTAATTGTTAAGCGTAATTGTGAAATTTTGTGTCGTAATGAATGTGTTTAATTTTGTGGATCAATGTTCCCTATTCGATGGGATGTTGATATTGCAGACTATTAAAAACCGGTGTATTAAATTCGGATTATTGTGAAAAATCTAAAAGGATTCCCTTTTATGTATTTCTTAATTAAAAAATCAAATGTCCATACAAATACACATATTAAGAAAATTATAATTGGGTGATCTAAAAAATAATTAAAAAGACTAGAGAGAGAAAAATAATTAATTAATAAGCAATCGATCAGAAGAAGAAGCAATAATCCATGTGAAACACTGAGTACCTAACTTCACTTTAACAATGTTTAAATAGAAATATAAAACAAAACAAGGTTTTTCAATCCAATGTGCAGCTTATTAACTAATAATAAATATTGTGATCTGTATACTCGTTTTTTAATGTAATTTAAACCTCTCACATTCCCATTCATTAACAAAAAAATATCCAAATCAATTACGCATACATTTGGAGCAGACTGCTGAAGCGAGAATTCTACTCTGAACTTTTAAATGGAAATCGTCAGGAGGTGTGATCTAAGGTATTAAGACGTGTTCAATCGCAATCTCGTGGCTTGTAATACCGGATGTAAGGGACAGCGTCCCGCAAACTAATAGGGGTTACTCAGACAACGACACTGAACAACTTCCACCAGCATTTCTCTTCAGTAAGTGAAAAAAAAAAACCATACAAATTGTCTGATCGACGTGGTTCGTCAATTTGTATAGGAAAATATTTTTGTTTTACTTCCTGAAATAATATCCTGCTGATAGTTGTTCAGTTTCGTTGACCGAGCAACCCCTACCAGTTTGCGGGACGCTGTCCCTTACACCCGGTATATGTACCAATGAGTACAAATATATAGTCGACATTTTATGTAGCTTGCCTGGGGAAAACCAAGTAGAAGTAGGTATTAACCACAAAGTTCATGTCAATAAATGACGAGTCTTGGGGTTAGGTGACCATGTTACTATCAATACATAGTATAAAACAAAGTCGTTTTCTCTGTCCCTATATCCCTTTGTATGCATAAATCTTTAAAACTACGCAACGGATTTTGATGCGGTTTCTTTTAATGGATAGAATGATTCAAGAGGAAGGTTTATATGTATAATACATGCATAATATAGTAGAGAAACACTGATAATTTCCGTGCGAAGCCGGGGCGGGTCGCTAGTGATTTATATTCCTTGATGCCGGTATTCTGAAGAATTGTAGAATTGTAATTTAATACTAATATTGCGAATGTTCTGGGAGGCTAGTCAAGTCAGTCGGGTTATCCTAACTTATAATATACCATGGGGTGGACCAATGATGATTGCATCAACGACCTTTATTAAAAAAAAGTTTTTCCTTCATCAATCTTCTGGATGCGAGATTGTCAATTTGTCGCCGAAATGATTTACCTACTACGCAAACCTTGGCTCGAATGCCTGTTACTTTATATCTTTTACGATATGCCATGGAAGATTAGGGTCTCAGTTCACGGTTTATATGCCTACATTCCAACATGGATGATAGAATGTCAGATCTAACCAAACTAAATGTTACTTTTGGGAATTCAAATATGGCGTGTAATTGTACGTGTATGTTTGCGATGTTTAAACCTGTATAAAGTCACTGGCAGTGAACCGGTTGGCTGCACGGGACCTTCCTCTTGTTTGTCAGCTTGTCACTTCAGTCGCGATTCGCACACGGACGAGTCGACGCGTTGTGCATTATTCATGGATATTAAATAAAATTATCAATACCAGTAGTTAATAGCATAAGTAATGAGACAAATGATTTGAACGTCTAATCCAACAATTTACCAGTCCACCTAACCGTCTCCGGATACCACATCACCTTGAACTCCGTTTTTTTATTTTGTGTGGTTTTCCTTGTTTTGCAAGTCAAGATGTCTTGGAGTCTGTATTTTGTACTTTTTGTCGGTAAGTTATTTAAGGTAATTTTATTGTCATTTAATCTGCTGATTTGGTATAGTGTTAGACTTAGAACTTCTTAGATTTGAGCGAATATTGATAACAGAAGAATCATTCTAAATAGGAGTAGATATTGAGCATAACACTGCGTAAGTCTAAATTTAATAGATTACTTGAATATGTTCGTCACTTTATCGATAACGTTAAGTAGGTACTTACGATATCTACGGGTCAAAAGGGTTAAAGTTAATAGACCAGAACCTGTATTTTTAAATCACTCGAACTTCAATGCGCATACGAAAGAGTAACATTCGCATGCGGTTTTCAATTAACCATGCGAATGTTAGTCTTTCGTATGCGGATTCATTTCGAGTGATTCAAAAATACGGCTCCAGATAAGAAACATCCTCTCTACCCTCTCTTTGGCATAATTTTGAATTTGTGCAGGGAATGGCCAGGCTTTTGGCCAGTTAGCGCAAAAAGGTCACGCGAATGCGACAGTACCTATAGTTTCCTCTTTCCTTCAAATGTATTAACTATCATATAAAAATACAAGATTAAAAAGAGCTCCGGGCATGAGATAGGTCGTCCAACTTATTGAACCGGTTCCAACCGTTTTCAAAATAACTCAGCGAGCTGCGGGATTCCCAATTCCAAATTGTTTTTGAAATCACAATCTTCGATGAGGTAAACAAACAGAAGCGCTCGTGTTTATTAATTTCGGTGAATCATTGGCGTATACCTAACTATTTGCGTAGAAAAGTTCTTATTATAAGAAAAAATACGTTGCTCTATTTTAATATCAGCTGGTAACCAGTTTTAAACACCGTAGCTGATTTAATTAGTCGAAGAGGCAAAAACGCAAATCATGCACTGAGGTACATAGATAGAGAGGACAGCAGTAGTCATTCAGCTATGTCCCGTTCAACAGAAGCTAATTGTATCATGTGCGTTCATTCACTCACTGGATGTCATACGCTGAAAGGTTAAGATATTTTTTTTAATCAAATTGGTGGTAAAAAGTTACAAAAGTGCCGCACTGTATCTTGAAGTATTCCACCAATAACTCAAGAAACACTTTAAAGTGCGTTGGAACAAGTTTTCATGCGTTAGTTATTAAAACTAATCGTTTTAAAACAAAATATTTCGTAGTCGCCATATTATACATTTGATGAAGACAAAAACAAAAATGAAAAAGCTAATTTATAAGGTTCTAAATTATCTGAATTATTATAACTTGATTCTGTTGGACCGGTTTTTCGATTAACTGCGATTTTAGTGTTATTTTTTAACTAATGGGGGGCGCCACTTGGCTAGTATACGTCACCTTAGGTCTACGTAATTAACGACACTTTGAACACTGTTTTTAGCACCCATGGTCCTTTGCGGTAATGCGCCCATTGACCCGGAAACCTTACACAACGTGTTCGGCTACCCACAAGTCTCGGTACCCCTGGCAGCCCCATCGAATGCACAAGTCGTGGTGGTCACGCCGACCAATGGGACACTCGTGGACCCCGATTACTGGGACTCCGTGGATGACTACACCCCGGCTGCAGCTGACTATGACAAGTTTGATTGGACCCTTACTAAAGTAATTACATATTTTTTAAAGACTTTTATTTAAAATAAAATAACACTTTTTTTACATGGTTAAAGATGAGACGTCCCTCAGTAAACCCCTACAGGTTTTTGCGAGCCACGAATGAGTGATTGAATGATGAGTGAACATTTCACGCAAATCTTTTTAGTGGCTGAAACTGCTGAACCAGTATATATCTTTCTGGTGACTAATTTTCAAACAACTACCTACATAGCAAGGAAAAAGATGAGTGCGATTTTGAGGAAAGAAATTATTTGTTTCAGTTTCCTGTCGTTCTATTTTCTTATTTAATTTTTATGAGTATCAGTGGCCAATATTTAGGAGGTAAACTAACGATACAATTGCTTTGCAACCCATTTAATCCATTACTACTGGTTCTCAATTTTACCTATATACTTAACTCCCTTCTGGGGCAAAATGACCAAAGTGTTAAAATGAAGTATCTACACAAGTTATACTACTTTGAAAGTATCTGATACGACATGGTTGAATAATAGTTGTGTAATAAGTACTAGAGGTACCTATAATTTACAAACTTTTTTTGCAGCGTGTAGCGTCATCGACAAATGAGAATTTCTTGCTGTCCCCTTTGGGTCTGAAGCTAGCACTGGCGATCCTGACTGAGGCTGCGACCGGCAACACCCAAGCGGAGCTGTCCAATGTGCTGGGATTCGACCTAGATAGAGGGGCCGTGCGTAGGAAGTTCTCCTCTATCATCCAGTCCTTAGAGGTGAGCACAATTTTACTGAAACATGTCTTATGGGGTTGTTGGTCTAGACTGAGGCTGCAACCGGGAACACCCAGGCGGAGGTATCCAATGTGCTGGGATTCGACCTGGACAGAAGGGCCTTGTGAAGGAAGTTCTGCTCTATTATCCAGTGTTTAGAGGTGTGCATAATAATATTTGACTAAAGATATCTCATCTAGCGCTGTTGATCCTAACTGTCTCAACTCAGGGAGAGTTGTCCAATGTGGGATTCGACCTGGGCAAAGAGGCCATGCGTAAAAAGTTATCCTCTATCATCCAGTCTTTAGAGGTGTACAAAATAGTTACTATTTGAATAAAAACATGGTCTTCGGGCGCTGTTGATCCTGACTGATGCTGGAACCGGAAACACCCAGGCGGAGCTGTCTAATGTTCTGGGTTTCGACCTGCACAGAGCGGCCGTGCAAAGGAAGATGTCTTTTATCATCCAGTCTTTAGAGGAGTGTACTATTTGATTATAAAAGCTATTTCTATTACTAAATCATCTTGTAATTTGAAGTAAGCTGATGATGATAGATGAGAAAATGACGACTATCTAGTTGTAAATCGTAATCTCTAGAAACATTAAAATCTGGGAAGGCGTATGCTAGTTACATTTATTATAAGTTAACTTAACCTAATAAATTCTTTCGCAGACCCAATCTTCGCAGTACATCCTGAACCTTGGCAATAGGATCTACGTCGACAACATTGCGGTGCCTCGTCAGCGTTTCGCCGCCGTCGCCCAGGAGTTCTATAAGACCGAGTTGAAAAGGACCGACTTCGATGTCCCCGCGCAAGCCGTCAAGGAGATCAACTCCTGGGTCGCTAACAAAACTGAAGGACACATTCTTAATCTGGTGAACGAAGGTGGGCATTGCAATATGTTTAGAAGTCTTTTTAGATCAAGTGCACCCAAAAGCTGCATATAAACTGTCGCCCAGGAGTTTTACAAGACCGAGTTGAAGAAGACCGATTTCGATGACAATACGTGCAAGCCGTCAAGGAAATCAACTATTGGGTCGCTAACAAAACTGAAGGACACATTCTTAATCTACTGAACGAAGTTGAGCAATTTGAAATTTATTTAAAGAAAGTTTAGGAGTCAAGATCAGCCAACAGCTGGAAGTAAACTGTCTGTACAAGACCGAGGTGAAGAAGACATATTTTGATGTCCCCTGCGACACAGGGTTGAAAAAACGCCTTGGTCATTAACAAAACTGGGGATAGGTACTTTCGCTGTATTTAGGATTATTTTTGGATCAACTGCACCCAACAGCTGCACACAAACTTATATTATAATCATCGGTGCACAAGAGACCGTCACTGCCGCCTAGCTGCCATTTTATAATCTGTGTTATTAGAAAACTATGCACTCGAATGAAAAATATGTGGCCACATTAAAATGATTAGGCACTTCCTTATTTACGTTCATATTTTCCTCGTCTGCGGCTGCGATTAAAATAATTAGATGTGGTGAGCAGAAATTTCAACTGACTTCTTTAATTTTCAGATGATGTCACCGGCAGCTTGGTGCTGATTTTAAATACCTTGTACTTCAAGGGTACATGGCGTCACCAGTTCGCTCCGAATGCGACCAAACCCGGGCCCTTCTTCGTAGCGCCCAATGTCCAGAAACAAGTCCCGTTCATGACCATTAAAGATCAGTTCTACTACACAGATTCTACCAAGTATGATGCTAAAATCTTGAGGATGCCCTATTTGGTAAGTTCATAGATAACGTATGTAACTGCTTTTGTGTTTGGTAAAAATAATTGCGGAGTGAAAGGTTGTGCGGCTGAACATCTTTTCCCAAAGAACATAGGTCAAAATATTAAAATTTTGCTTTCCATATAAAATGATCGAGCAGCTGGCATTATTTGTTTTTACATCTCCGTCTTTCCGTCTATGTTCTTGGATGAAAGTATGAAAAATCCAGGGTATGAACCTTCATTCCCTGGCAACCATTTTTTTCATAACTTTGTAGTATTCAAGCATTCGGCCAGCTTCATGACGAGGATATTCAATATACTTTGGTATTTATTGCAGGGCAACAAGTTCGCTATGTACATGATAGTGCCGAACTCTCTCACTGGTCTGCCCAGGATCCTTAACGGGCTGAGCGACCTTCGCGCCGAGCTGTACTATCTGCAGGAGCACCTCGTCGACGTCACTCTGCCCAAGTTCCAGTTTGACTACACTACGCTACTTAACGGCATTCTCAAAGAGGTAATTGAGTACTAGAGTAGATACGTCATAGTGCCAAACTCTCTGATGATGATGACTGACTCACTGATCAATAACGCACAGCTCAAACTACTTTACGGATCGGGCTGAAATTTGGCAAGCAGATAGAAATTATGAGAGTGCGCTAAGAAAGGATTTTTTGAAATAAAGGGGGTGAAATTAGGCATGGAAATTAGTATGAAAGCTAAGGGGGTGAAATTTGGCATGGAAGTTAGTATGAAAGTCTGTGAATATAAAAGTATATGAAAGTTAGGAATTTCTAATTTTGCATCCAGGCTAATAATTAAAAAATAATAAAAGGGTTTATAATCGTTCTTGATTGCATTGCACACAGTACCTGTGTCTAGACACCTATAGTACCTCATACAGTCTTAGAATCTACTTAGGAGCGATTTTCGGAAATTCCTTCCTTAAGGGGGATGGAAGTTTATATGAAAGTCCGTAAATTTTTAAGTTAAGATCTTTGAATTTCATGTGTATGTTGATGATTGAAAATAAATAAATACGTGTTTTAGCGATTCTAATATTTCTACCCCCTTTTAGGGTGGAAAAAGGGATAAGTTTGTGTATGTCAAGTCGTTAGTCGAAATTCACTAAAGAGTGATTTTTGTTAATTCCTCTCCTAAGGGGGTTTATCAGGAGGCGGAAGTTTGTATGAAATTCTGTGATTTTTGGAGTTTGGATCTTAGAATTTCGTGTATAGGCTAATAATTATTAAGTAATAAATCCGTGTATCAGCGATTTTCAAAATTCCTCCTCCAAAGGGGCTAAAAAATGGCTAACGAAAAGTCGTTAAAATATTTAAATATTCTTCTACTACATACATAAATCACGCCTTTATCCCTTACGGGGTAGGCAGAGCGTATAACGCCTCGTAAAAGGCGCTTTCGCCACGTCTGACAAAAATTAAGGGCAATTTTAGATTTTAATATGTATTGCTTTAGTGACTGGTTGTCAGCCCATCGTCTAAATTACAATACACTGTAACCCTCGAGTCCCTTTTGCTGACTTCAACAGCATGTCCGGGAGGAAGGGCAGCTGGAACATTCTATGTTTTTCTATCTCTCCCAGTCCAGCATGGAAAAAAACACAAAAAATCTTCTGCTAAGGGTGTTAAATAGGGGATGGAATTTAGTATGATAGTCCGTGAATTTTGAAGTTAGGATCTTTCAATTTTGTGTTTAGGCATCCACTAAGAAATGATTTTCAAAGGATGGGAGGAACGGTAGAAACGGTGTACTGGAGGACCTGGGGGACTTATGCACTGAATGAGACACGCGAGTAGGGCAGTTGGATGGGGACAAGAGGATGGGATGAACGAGAGGGGCTTACGATTTGGACTGGGGACAAAGAGACGGGAGGACGAAGGGACGTGGTAACGGTTACACAGATCGATAGTGCAGCCTATATAGAAGTAGATGTATAGTGTGTACAAGTGTCTATATAGCACGTAAATCTTGGCGTGAGCGAAGCCGCGGGCAAATGCTAGTAGCTAGATATACATAAAATACATAAATACGTACATATAATCACGCCTTTATCTCTAATGGGGTAGGCAGAGCGTAAAGGACCTAAACAAAGGTCGTTCCGCCACGTCTGACAAAGTTTTGAGGCTTATTAAATTTGAAGATATATTGCTGTAGTGAAAGGTTATCAAACCATCGTCTAAATTGCAATATACTGAAATCCTCGGATCTCTTAGCTGTTTTTTACATCATGCCCGGGAGAAAATGCAACTGGCACATTCTATGTGTTTCTCTCGCACCCAGTCCAGCAGATATTGTTTAGGCAATAGTTACGAATATCACATAATCTCTAGACTGATGGAGCGATGATCTAAGTTTCGGCTAAATAAATTGAATACTTCGGAGAATCACTTGATAACCTTAATAATTATCGTCATTAGGCACAGTGAATAATTTTAGTTTATCGCTAAGCAACTCAATTAACAAATGTGTGCGATCAATTAAGACTTGGGAATTTAGGATCGGCGGATTATTGTAAGATTTTCCTTTTGCGTCATTTGTAGCACAAAGCGATGCGAGATTTTGCACATTTTGCTTGGCGATATTTCCTCATAATGCTATGTGGCATGTTCGTTTTTTTCTAGATAGAATTATTGACACAGTTTCATATTATATGAACAATCATCGTGAGACTTAAAAAACTGGCCAACCAAGGAATGAGTATGCCAGAGTCCTAAAATGTTATTGCGAATCAATTTCTAAATAAACAGATGGTGGTGAAATGAAATATTTAACTCATTCATCATCTCCCTAGCCTTATCCCCTATCTCACGGGGTCGGCTACCTAATCCAGGGAATTGAACGAGCATTCTGACCTCCAAAACCCAGAAGGGATACCAGACCCAATCCTTGATTAAGTCAGAGTTTTCAAGCCGCCAATGCTAGGCACTGGCCTCTGATATGGCTAAACAACTAATATCTACGGTATTAAACGATATTAACCGGGACCAACGGCTTAACGTACCTTCCGAAGTACGGAAAAAGCGCCGAATAAACGTACATATGAAATTCGAAAACCGAAAAACACATTGGTACGTAGTGGGATTCGAATCACGACCTCCCGCTCAGGAGGCAGTGGCCCTATCTCAGGAAGCAGAGCCCTAAATGAAATATTTAACTATAATCAATAATTATTTTCTGCTTCCATGCTGGCCTGGAAACGACAAAAAAACATAGAATATGGAAGTTGAATTTCCTCCCGGGCATGCTGTAAAAACCAGCTAAGGGATCCGAGGGTTTCAGTACATTGTAATTTAGGCGACGGGCTGACAACCTGTAACTACAGCAATATCCCTACAAAACTATCAGAAATAACCCTCAAAACTTTGTCAGACGTGGCAGAATTACCTATATTAGCTGAGCGAATTCGGTATTAAAATTGTTTACAGTTTTGATTAACAGAATTATGTTATTCTAAAATAATTCCTGATTTCCTGAGCCGTGTATATCTAGTTTTGTTTTTATGCCTGACTATACGTTGACATTAAAATTTGTTAGCTAAGCGAATTATATACGAATCTATTCCGCTGTATTCAAACATACAAATGGTCTAGTATTTAATTAAAAGATAGAATCCTTGAAAACTCATCAGCATATTTGTCTTAGAACCACTGTGTTAAATAGAAAGATTGATGATAATAAATTAGCAGCTTTCGAGGTATACTCGTGCGATGTTATTTTGGCAGTTACCACTAGGACTTGCTAATGGCCAACATTATGTCACATCTATAATCATAATATGTTGATGCGAATGCCAAGCCCAAGCTATTTACGAGTATATTGCACTTCCCGTGTAGCCGGTTTGCTAAAAGTTACCCTCGGGTGGGATTTGAACCCACGGAGCATACTAAAAGTTACCCTCGGGTGGGATTTGAACCCACGGAGCATACTATAAGTTACCCTCGGGTGGTATTTAAACCCACGTAACATGCTAAAAGTTAGCCTCGGGTGGTATTTAAACCCACGTAACATGCTATGAGTTACCCTCGGGTGGGATTTGTACCCACGGAGCATACTAAAAGTTACCCTCGGGTGGGATTTGAACCTACGGAGCATACTAAAAGTTACCCTCGGGTGGGATTTGAACCCACGGAGCATACTAAAAGTTACCCTCAGGTGGGATTTGAACCCACGGAGCATACTAAAAGTTACCCTCGGGTGGGATTTGAACCCACGGAGCATACTAAAAGTTACCCTCGGGTGGGATTTGAACCCACGGAGCATACTAAAAGTTACCCTCGGGTGAGATTTGAACCCACGGAGCATACTAAAAGTTACCCTCGGGTGGGATTTGAACCCACGGAGCATACTAAAAGTTACCCTCGGGTGGTATTTAAACCCACGGAGCATACTAAAAGTTACCCTCGGGTGGGATTTGAACCCACGGAGCATACTAAAAGTTACCCTCGGGTGGGATTTGAACCCACGGAGCATACTAAAAGTTACCCTCGGGTGGTATTTAAACCCACGTAACATGCTAAAAGTTACCCTCGGGTTGGATTTGAACCCACGTAACATGCTAAAAGTTACCCTCGGGTGGGATTTGTACCCACGGAGCATACTAAAAGTTACCCTCGGGTGGGATTTGAACCTACGGAGCATACTAAAAGTTACCCTCGGGTGGGATTTGAACCCACGGAGCATACTAAAAGTTACCTTCAGGTGGGATTTGAACCCACGGAGCATACTAAAAGTTACCCTCGGGTGGGATTTGAACCCACGGAGCATACTAAAAGTTACCCTCGGGTGGGATTTGAACCCACGATCTTCGGCGTACCGTGCCGATATGTGGCGTATGTTTTAAGTATTTCCAAATATTGATGCTGGTTTATTTTGTATAGTATTTGTAGAGTAATTTTTAAGTACTTTTATGATATTATTTCTGTGTCTGTATCTTCAAACCACAAAAATCGTGGCCTAACGATTTTTTTTGTCTACCAGCTTGGCATCAGGCAAGCATTCGAAGACACAGCTTCTTTCCCCGGGATAGCTCGCGGGCAGAGTCTGAAGCAGCGCCTGCGGGTGTCCAGGGTGCTGCAGAGGTCCGGCATTGAGGTCAACGAGCTCGGCAGCACAGCATACTCCGCTACAGGTAAACTATACTGAAGAGTGCCATTTAAGACGTCGTCCATTAGAATTGACTTTAGTCACTTCCTAATGAATCAGTGAAAAAAACATTGTAACTTCGAAAATAAAAGAGAAAATAGGCTGACCAATAAATCCCCTGTTCTTAGTAATTCTTCCATTTTAACTGTTAAAAAACTGGGCTTCTCTTCCCAAGTGTACTGTATAAGGATCAGCCTATTGGATGACATGAGGTCACGTTGTGAAAACCTGAAATAACAGCAATACACAATCCCATTTGAACTTCACTTTCAGTTGTTTATTTTGCAGTCACACAAATACAACTGCCCGCCACCATCATCTCCACCGCAGGCCGCTCCTGTGTGCAAGAGTCATTTTTTGCAAAATTAATTCTAACTGTTGTTGTTTGTCCAATCACAGAGATATCACTGGTGAACAAGTTCGGCGAGGACAACGAGACGAATCGCGAAGTGGTGGCCAACAAACCGTTCCTATTTTTCATTCAGGATGAAGCCACCAGGCAGCTGCTCTTCACCGGCCGAGTGTCCGACCCCGCGCTAGTCGACGGCGCCTTCAAACTATCATAAACTACAATTTAAGTTTTATGTTTAACGTTTGATTTGGATACATCTTTTTAATTAAACTGACCAATATTCTCATTCTAACATAAAGCCTATACTCGGCCTGCGGTGACGGTGGCGGTAGCAGACAGATAGGGTTCGTTCAAAATGTATGAAAGATCGCAAACACGCACGGTAATCAATTTGTATGAAAACAACTGTCCGCCACCGTCACCGCCACAGCAGTCCGCGCATGTGTGCGACAGGATTAAACAAAATGACTAGCAACTGACACTGTCCTTTGTATGGGTAGTCAATTTCTTTCTGTTTTTGTTTTTGCGAAGAGTTGGACAATTTCAAAGGTTCATAACCTAACTAAAATATGATGATGACACTCATGAGACAGAAAAAAACCTGATCCCGAACAGAAATATTTTGATACCTACGATTGAGCGACAAGAAAAGTAAATAAAAATCCTTCTTCATTATTTTCGATACTGGTATTCCTAATTATTTGACATTTTGTGGAAATAGATTCAAGAATTATTTGTCACTAAATATTTTTACTACATACATCAATCTGCTTTATAACTTGGCGCACATAGGCGCGGTCTGGCGGTGGAGGTGGCGGAGGCATGTTGACTGGGTGGCTAATAAAATTCAAAACGTTTATACTAAAAAACTGAGGGCTAAAATACTGTGGATCTCATTCACCATTTAAAAGTATATACATTTAGATTTAATAACCGAGTTGAAAATATAGATGTAATTGATTTGAGTATTCAATATTTATTTAGGAGGAGTGACGTCATAACCCACAATTTTCATACAAAAAAGCGATTTTGAAATTTCATTAAAAGTTGCAGATTTGACTAGTAGGAGAATAGAGTATTGTTAGAAATATCTACCAATCTATTTACAACCATGCCTACCGCCAACGCACGGTATATTTTTTTTTTATGAAAAAAGAAACTGTCCGCCACCGCCACCGCCATCGCGCCACCGCGACCGCAGCAGGCCACGCCTGTGTGCGAGAGACTTTAATCCAAAATTGCAAAAACAAATACAACTCGAGAATATTCTACTACAATCTTTTTGAGTTTCAACATTGCAACTTTGATAATAGATAGATAAGCGTACTTAGTTTGAATATATTTCTATACATTAGTGATATGATATTGTAACTTTTTAGATCTCATTTGGTCACCTACTCGTAGTATAATGTTCACTATGTAAATGTCATTTTAAGTAGGTATGCGTTTTATTTTATTATTGTATAATCCCAAACTCGACAGTAAAATACTCTAACCGAAAAGGTGCCATTTTTATTAGTAACGAAATACATAAATAAAATGTTTTGTACCACTTACACATTATCTTACTTATTCCTCTTTTATAAAAGAAACCTGTCCAATCCAAAAAATACGAAAAATACGTTTTTTTTAAAGCCGCCATCACTAAGGTCCATGCTGGACTGGGAGCGAGAGAAAACCACAGAATGTGCTGCATTTCCTCCCGGAAGTAAAAATCAGCTAAGGGATTTGAGTGTTTCAGTATATTGCAATTTAGGCGATGAGCTTGCAACTTGTCACTATAGATAGCAATTACCTACAAATCTATCATAAATAACCCTTAAAACGTTGTCAGACGTGGCGGAACGACCTTTGTTTAGGTCGTTTACGCTCTGCCTACCCCATTAGGGATAAAGGCGTGATCATATGTATGTATCACTAAGGAAAGGAAGATTGGATCCAATCTAAAGTCTAGATAAAGTTGTTTATCCCCAAAAACCTTGCAGGTGACCATACTTTGTTATTGCATGACTCATTCTTGAACACTAATGACGTACAGTCATTCTGATTGGATGAAACAAGAACATGGAAATAATGGGTCGTCATTGGTTACTTCCGTTGGTCATTAAACCTGTTTGCTCATTCAATTCTTAGGTCATTTTCCTTCTTTGTCAATTTCTGACAAGAGTACAGAATACACGTTCCTTTTTAATTTACATTTAGTTTATACCGGCAATTAAGTCGTTAAAATAATAGTATTTAAAACTTGTTCCTCGAAGAAATGTGTTCCTACATAAAAATCGGTAAGCAAATTAGAGGTCGTTAATATTAAATAAGTACCTGCACACGATCGTTAGTTAATATTTATTGCATGTAAACTTAAATAAGTTAATATGTAAAGGCAAGGTTCAAAAACTTGGCTGAATTTTTTGCTGCAATTATTTCACATCATTGTTATCTAAGTTTTTGTCGAGCGTTATACATAATTATACCTAAACTTTGTCTGTTTAGTTGATGCTGCTTATACTCGTAACTTGTTGTGTTTATCTAACTTATGTTTCTAGATAAAGTATAGGTAGCGTATACCAGTTCCGTACTTATCTACTCTTGATATTTTAATGTTACTGCTACATTTAATGCTGTTCCTATTATCTAACCTAGCAGATCCCTAATTCCAGTGTTAATATGTACGCTATGCCACCACCTGGACGGCCAGCTATCGGAGACCACTCGGCTGAACTTCTTCGACATAGACCTGCTGAAATACGCCTCAGAAGATCACAAAGGCAACGTGATAGTGTCCCCAGCGAGTATCAAGTCAGTGCTTGCGATGGTCCTAGAAGGCGCTAAGGGCCCAACTGCCACCGAAATAAGAAGCGCTTTGCGACTATCGCCCGATAAAAATGACTTTAGGGAACAGCTGAATTCCTATATAGCAGCATTACAGGTAAGATGGTATATCTTATATATACATAAATTCACGCCTTTATCCCTTACGGGGTAGACAGAGCGTAAAACGATTTGTGAAAGCTTCTAGGCCACGTCGTCTGGCAAATATTGAGGGCCATTTTAAATTGTAATGTGTATCGTTATAGTGACAGGTTGTCAGCCCATCGCCTAAATAACAATACACTGCGACCGTTTTTCTATCGCTCCCAGGCCAGCGTGGAAGTAATACAATACAATATACTTTATTGCACAAAAACACAGAAATTACAAATTGCTAAAAAGAAAAGTGGTAAACAAACATGTTAATAAATAATAATCAATCAAAAATAATAATATATAATCTATACATGTCTTATTTTATTTTATTTAGGAAAACCAACAAACAAATTAACTTACCTATACCTGTTTTAGGTTGTAGAAACGCGGTACACGAAGCATTTTCTACCAACATGGTTAATCGTAGTTAGAAATGAAATCGTTATATCATGAGTCATACATAAATTATAACATCACACAAGTAGCATGAATGAACCTGCAAATGAAACCGCTCTATACATACATACATATAATCACGCCTTTATCCCTAATGGGGTAGACAGAGCGTAAACGACCTAAAAGGAGGTCGTTCCGCCACTTCTGACGAACTTTTGAAGGTTATTTAAGATAGATTTGTAGGTATATTGCTGTACTGATAGGTTGTCAGCCCATCGCCTAAATTAAAATTACTGAAACCATCGGATTCCTTAGCTGGTTTGAAATGCAGCTGGTACATTCTATGTTTTTCTCTCGCTGGAAGAATAACAACATCCTTTCACAGGTTGTCAGCCCATCGCCTAAATTACAATACACGGAAACCCTCAGATCCCTTAGCTGGTTCGTTTCCCAGGTCAACATGGAAGAACTTCTATAATATACAATAATACGCTGTTCTACTAATCTAGGACATGTTTCAGATATTCCAATTTATTTATTAAACTAATAAACACAATACTTATCTTTACATTCATACACCCAAGCCGACAATGTTTTAGATTTGATATGATGTGAAGCAGCCTCGATAAAAAATACTGCTCTAAAGTTTTTTTGTATTTTAGGGTAACAAGACTGGAGCAATCTTGCATAATTCCAATGCAGTATTTGTGTCCAACAAACTGAGGCTGAACAAGGAGTACGATATGATGCTCCGCAAGGTGTACATGACGGAGGTATGCTCCATGAACTTCAAGGATCCCTTCCCGGCTGCCAATACCATCAACACCTGGATAAGCAATAACACTATGGGATTGATTCCTTCCATTATTGAGCCTGGTATGTAAGAAAATGTGAATTAGGATTATTTTTATATTAATACTATATACTAAAATGATACTAAACTGCGGGCCTGGTCGAACTGGTAAATAATTTCCTCTCGGCTGTAACTTTGTACATATGTTAAGGTCGTTTTTCTAAAGCTCGTATTTATGAAGCGATATCAAACTTGAGAGCAATATTAAGTAAGGATTTGACAGGCCAGTTTGTACTGAAATGACATTTCTGATACGAACCCAAACTCGCTGTCACTCATGAGAGCTTATTACAAATACGGCCCTGAGACTCCCTCTGCGCGTCAGCTGCGATGCCGTTGAAGAGTTGAGCCGTGGTAGACATGCTTGCATCCGGATGGGACCATACCGCCATACTAAATCGGACTAAGGAGACGCACTATTACGACTTATAGGTTTTAAAATAAACTCACATTTATTAGTGTAACCTCCCCCCCCCCCCCCGATTTTCACCTGCAGATAAATCAGTTTTCCCCTGGGAATGAGGTATATTCCCGCGGTAAAAAGTAGCATACGTCTGTCTCCAAGTTACCATTTATCGCACTGCCAATTTTTATAAAAACCGTTGCAGCGGTTTAGGCGTTCACTTAGTGCGGCTCCTTATTTCGATGTAGGATGGAGGTTTTATTTATTACAATAATAATATGACTGTTTACATTACACCTTTAAAAAACAAGATGACACAGGTAAGCGGTCAATCAGGTGTTGCAGTTGCAACTCAAGGTATGGTCCCATCCGGTGGAAAACACAAAAAATTGGCATGCATATAGCTTGTTTATGTTTCATCATCATTCTCTTGCCCTTATCCCATTATTTGGGGTCGGCACAGTATGTTTTCTTCATCCATTCATCCCTGTCAGTTCGACACAAATACCTGTTTTCGACATATATCATCTTTCACACAGTCCATCCATCTTTTCTTTGGTCGTACTCTCCCAACATATCCGTCTACATTCAAATTCAATACCCTTTTACCTATATGACTTTCATCCCTCCGTATTACATGTTTATGTTTATGAACATTAAAAAAAAAGTAGCAATACGTCGAAAAAATAATTTGCCCTCCACCCATCCCACTTTTGTAGGCCTGGGTAAATTTGGTAAAACTATAAGATGGTAATCTGGAAACAAAATAGGATAATAAATACCTTATTCCCAGGGTAAAACTCATGTGTCTGTAGGTGAAACCGTGTAGAGAATATATGTCTCATAGACTTATATTCAACTACTATAGTGTCTATGATGTCCTAATAGACACCCTATTAGTTTTTAAAATGTAGTTATCTAAAATTTGGGACAAATATTGGGAGGGGTGGGAGGGACACAATCACATTACATAGCGTGTTCCCTTTCTTATATTGAAGTATATACGTACTTGTACGTATTGAGCTACACTCACACCAAATTTCATGCTTCCTTCTGGATGGGACCATAGCTGAGGCTAAGGAGACGGACTATAACATCCGTCGTCGTACTATGTAATTGAATCAATACTGAAACTGTGTAATATGTATATCATTGACTTCCTGAAAATTCAAGCTCAAATAGCTCCAACCACGGAGCTGTTGCTGACCAACGCTCTGTACTTCAAGAGCAAGTGGAAGAACACCTTCGACCCTCGCAGTACCCGCGGAGGATGCTTCTACCACCAAAGCGTCTGCCGAACGGTCGCCATGATGGAACTGAGTGCCGAACTGAACTACGCATACGTGGACAACCTTCGAGCACACGCCCTGGAACTGCCTTATGAGGTAGGTACTTACGACTTGTTATTTAATAAGGTTCTTGTAGGTTTATTGGAGGTCAAAAATTGGTTAGAGCATCAATATTTAGTAAATGTTGAAGTAAAGCCCTTATTTGTTTAAAATCAGCCTGTATATCAGTCCACGAACACTGTTCAGGACTGATATACAGGCCTTTTCCCAGAACTGGTCTGCTGAATTAGCCATAAGTTATGGGACATAAAGTTGTTTTTTTAGCGTTAAGATTCGCCAGAGCGTAGGGTCACTCCATGATGAGGAGCAGTTTTCCAAGATTTTGAAATTTTCCTATACTTACCGGAAACACCCCCACACTTTCGCCATACATGCCTTTTACCCCCCGACCCTCCTTCTGGGAGAACAATTATATCAGTGAGTGAGTGAGCGAGTCAGTCAGTGGGTGTCCAGAAGGGGGAAAATAATATAGTTCAAATAATATGCCTAAAAAGTATCTGGATGTAAAACTGTTTTTATCAGTAAATTTGATATTCCTTATAAACGTAGTTTACTCTAGTAGCGCTTTCACGGTTCCTTCAAGAAATTATCCGTATTATTATGACTATTTAAAATCGCAACATAGATTTTTTAAATCCGACTCGTACTTTTTATGGAATTCGTTTTTTAGTGCTTTTTTAGCACATTTTGTACGCGGCCACAGACGTAACCGCCACGCCGTAGCGCGCGCTTATTTGAAGGATATTCTAGGGCATTACGGGCAATTTGTATTAGTTGAATTGCATATCTTGAAGACTACCTGCTCACCTGCCGGCAGACGTTCGAAAACAGCAGATTATAACTTTGTAACAAACATATCTTTGGCGGTTACAGTTTTTTTTGGCGACATATGCATTATGCATGCCACCAACTCACCTCATACCGCTTGTCTATGCAGGGTAACCACTACTCGATGATACTCTTGGTGCCGGAAGAGAAAGAAGGGCTCACTGCGTTGGTCCGGGATCTGCCCTACATGAGTCTGCCTCAAATATCCAATTTGTTTGAACCCACCGACGTCACACTTGCGATGCCACAGTTTACTATAGACTACAGCGAGGACATGATCCCCACTTTGAAGAGTGTAAGTTGAGGATTTTTATTGGATCCGGTTCTGGTTTGTATACTACTGTAAAATGTTAATATCAAAGGCAATACCACTGAACTATAAGAGAGATAGAGATAGAGAGATAGAGATAAATTTATTAATAATTGTAAATTACAATTACATAAAATTAAGGGTTATTTTTAAATGCACATCAAAAAACTTTTCACACATCAATTTCATCACATGAATTTTAAAGGCTTTTGAATGAAATAAATGATCTCATTACATATAAACCAGCTGCAATACCATTCGAAAATATACATCAACTCTGCACATATTTTTCCACAAATGCGCCTCAATAATTGTTTTTATTGTACAAGAATATTATTTTCATATCAATAATACTGATTGAATAGCAAATTTACCCGGCGTTTATACTTAATACTCACACTCGTACCAAAATAACTACTTTGCAACGTTTTTAATTTTCAACATTACAAAACATGCACAGCATTAGTAATTATAATATACCTGACTTTCACAATATACCTGCGCCATATATAAAATTCGAAATTCGCGTTATGAACTTAAATTGCTGCCAATATAAGAATATTTTGCTATTTTACTTGTTTATGTATTAAAATATTAATTTTCAGTAAAATACCACCCTAAAATTAATAGTAGTAGGCAAAATAGTGGTTTATCAAAAACAGATGATTGCGTTGATTTCTTTTCTATTGCATAATGAAGAAGTTTTTTTTTAAATAATTTTATTGATGAAGGTAAAACAATATCGTATTTATTGTGCCCACGATATTAGCATATGTTTATGTGTTGGAAACAGAATTTATTGTCATACAATTATTTATAAAATATTCGGCAACTCACTTGTGGGTTTGATAGAGGTATTCACCTCGACGTTTCGACCCTAGGGTCTTCTTCAGGAGAGAAGAAAGTCACACTCCTCCGCGCATCAAATGCGACTTTCGACTGCGCTTCGCTGCTCGCTGCGGCCGCGCCGACAACACGACAGAGTGCGCCCAGCAGCCAGCGCTGAGGCTGGTTCTTGTATGGGAGACGGATTATTGTTTATCGAAAGGTTTGAACACACGACACTGACTCTATCTTAATTTTTCACTAAGTTTACGGACGCAGGCAACACTGATCTTAGCACAGGTTACCACGATGGCGAAAACGACCACCCACAATCTCTGTTGAAATTCGGACGACGGCTTATTTCGATAGCTTCACGTATTTTACGGAGAACGAAAAACCCGGGGTAATACAACAGTCTTGTCGAAAGGAATGTGATGATTCGCTTCCGAATCCAGTGGATGTTCCGCTACTGCCGACGTCACAGTGCTACGGTTCTTAACACTACGTATATATACTACGTGACTCTAGTAGAGACATGCCGCTGGGTCTCCCCAATTTAGCTCTTACCATACTCGCACGGAATTGAGTACACGCCTGGTCTACTTAGAGGATCCTTGTTTTTCGGCGACCTTAGCCAACTCCTAATTTGTGTGTTTGTGCGGAAAATGGTTTTAATGTTGTATTTACGACTTAATAAGAAACAAGTCTTGAAAAAACAAGTCGGTGGTCTCTAATTTTTGGATGCGTTTGCTATTCGCCAACTCTGCTTCCAACTGTACTGATTGCACTCTAATACCTCTCTTACGTGATTAAGCTCTATAGCGCTCTATTTATCAGAGAGTGGGGTACTGAGGAGAGATGTCGTAAATGATGATGTGAGTCGGCTCTCAGGTACCTCCGTGTGTGTAGATTTTCTGTACACACACGGAGAACACTCGTAAATGACCGTCGACTCTTCGCATGACTAGGACATCCAAGAATGGTACGGTACTTTCTTTTTCTACAGTAAATTTATTTTTTGGGTGGACAGAGTTGAGGTGTTCTATAGTAGCATCCACGTTTTTTCGTTTACTATGGCAAACATATCATCCACATACCACAACCAACGCTTAGGCATATGGGGAGTATTTTTCAGCGGTTCCTGATCAAACCAGTCCATAAATATATTTCGACGCTAGCGGAACACTCACTGGATTCGGAAGCGAATCATTACATTTGTTTCGACAAGACTGTTCCCGGGCTATCGAAATAAGCCGTCGACCTATTTTAATAGAGATTGTGGGTGGTTTTTATCGCCATCGTGGAAACCTGTGCTAAGATCAGTGTTCCCTGCGTCCGTAAACTTAGTGAACAATGAAGATAGAGTCAGTGTCGTGTGTTCAAACCTTTCGATAAAGGATAATCCGTCTCCAATACAAGAACCAGCCCCAGGGCCGACTGCAGCGCCCCCTGTCGTGTTGTCAGAGCGTGCGCAGCAAGCGGCGAACCGCAATCGAAAGTCGCACTTGACGCGCGGAGGAGTGTGACTTTCTTCTCTCCTGAAGAATATCCTCGTATAGGGTCGAAACCCGCATTTTTTTTTATAAATATGTATAACACTTGTTCATTGTTTAGTGATAAAATGTCACAGAATTATCATCATTATTAGATGTAATGTTTACGCGCATACTTATATCTTGAAGAATGCTTAAACAACTATAACTTTCAGATGCGGATCACGACGTTATTCTCACCCAGAACGAATCTTTCTGGGATTTTTGATGGCGACGGATCAGTTCAAATAAACAACGTGTTTCATAAGGTATATCCTACATTCTTGTTTACACAATAATCTTATAGTGTAAGGTAGCAAATAAGTACCATACATGCTTCACTTGAATTTGTCCAACTACAGTACCTGCACAGCTGTTAGCTTTTTTATGACAATCGAATCTATTGATCGATTTGATTCCACCGTCCAAACCAAAAAGTTTAATACTAAGTTAACGTTTACCTTCTGCTACAAAACTAGCAAACGGCCTCAATTTATTTTTGTTCTTGGCAATAGTTAAACTTCATGCAAAGTTAATAAAAGTTATATAAAGTTGTTAAAAGGTTAGGAAACGAAACGCGTTACAAACAATTAAATAATCTGTAAGCAAATAATTTGGATAGTCAGGAATAAAACCTAGAGTTTCCAGCCAGCTTATTGTAAGAAACATGCCATACACTTCTTACCAAAGAGATTATCTTTCTTTTGTAATTTGCTCGGCACTTCACCACTACCAAAATATTGATAAAGTGTTCGGACTATGTCCACTACTTACATGTGGCTAGAGTAGTAATTTATATCAAGACTTTCTGCGGTAATGCTGATCGAATGTAGTGGTAGGACAAATTAGTACCTAATTGGCTTGCTGGTCTGTTCATTTATACTGCTCCAAAATTTGCTACGTTCGTTCGCTATACGCTGCCCTGATGGTTGTGTTCAGAAGTTAATCTACTTTATAAATGTACTCTTCTTACATTACCAGGCCCGCCGCTAGCTATTTGGGCGCCCGTGTGCAATACCAATAATGCAGCCCTACGATCACGATTCAGTGGGCGTAGCGTACGAAGTAGTGCTTTCTTTTGTGCTCAAGATCTACCCAATAGCTGCTAGCTAGCTGCTATATTACAAGTATCTAAGCCTAATAACGCGAGTGAATTGAGGTCTAAAATGTATGTTCCAAGCGGTAGGTCCATATCAAAATACGTATCGCGACCGAAGCTTGCGAAATATTTTACATTTTAAGTAGACGCAGACTGAAAACACGTACCGCGAGCGAAACGAACGCAAACTTGTATATTCGAAGCAGGCGTAGTGTCGAAACACGTATCGCGAGCGAACCGAGCGCGCAAAACTCATATCCCAAGTAGAACCAGTATTTAATGGGGATCTACGTATCGCGACATTTTATATTTGAAGTAGAACTAGATTTGAAACTTTTTGTCGCAAGCGTATTATGCTCGAAAATTTATATTCCAAGCAGACACAGTACAGAAACCCAAATCGCGAGCGAAGCGAGCGCAAAAACTTATATTTCCAAGAGGACTAGATTTGAAACTTGTGTCGCAAGCGTAGCGAGCGCGTGAATTGATATTTCAAGCGGACACAGTAGAAAGAAAGAAAGAACTGAAACCTACATCGCAAGCGAAGCGAGCGCACAAATATATATCTCGAGGATTAGTCTGGGGGCGGCGGCGTATTAATGACTGCGTGTTGAATCACTCAACCTGCCGCCCCCTTGTCTTTATATTATAATAATATTTAAAAAAGACTTCAAAAGAATAATTATTAATCTTCAGGTCCACATATCGGTAGACGAGTCAGGGACCGTCGCCGCCGCTGCCACTGCCGGCATGGTAATACCTCTCATCCACAACGGAGTGCAGCTCCGCGTGGACCGGCCGTTCCTCTTCTTCATCAGGGATAACAAGCAAGGCCTGGTGCTGTTCGAGGGCAAGATCGAAGAGCCGTCCGCTTTCGTAGACAAGAATGGACTAAATGGTGAGTTGTATCAGCTTCTTTTCCGACCGGCCCGATGAATCCAGGTGTCAGAAACAACGGCGTTTGTAGATAAGAATGAACTGAGTGGTGAGTAGCTTCAGCTTCTTCTTCTGTCCGTACCAACTGGATGAAACCGGGTGTCGGAGCCGAAGGCGTACGAACGTAGGTATGGACTGAGCGGTTAGTAGCTTTAGCTTAATCTCCTGTCCCTCACGACCCATTAAACCCTGGTATCAGCTACTATCGAAAGGTGTTGTGGTCCTTATCAACAAAACCTATTTTCTTTTGTCGATTTTATAGTATAAACACTAGTATCAGAGTTTTATAACGCATCGGTTATTGTCAAAGACAGCGACAGACAATCAAGTGATTCAGCCTGTCGTAATAAATTGTAACAAAGTGATAAATTGGCAGTATCAAAGAGTACCCTCGGGGTAATCAACAATGGAATAAACTTCCTATAATACTTCAAGACAGTCCTTTAGTATTCACTTTTTAAAAGAGACTCAAAGAGCATTTTATGACCTCTCTTTGATGATAATAATATATATTATATGTTTTTTTAATAAAATTTTCGTCAACTAAAACTAATTAAAGAGACCGCCCAATAACGCTCCACCCCCAAATGTGCCCATAACACTAGCAGAGTTTCCTCTCTGCACAACAAGAGAGATCCTCTGAGCAAGGAATAAAGTCACGCGAGGATATGACCCCTGGTCATATCCTCCTTCGCATCGTAGCCCCACGTACCTGCAGTCTCAAAGGCCAGTGAGACAAAATCGTACGCAAACTCCAGGTTTACGTACGCCTACTTGACACGTTTAAGACCAGCGGCAGTCTCAGCCGCTGCTCCCGCTTCCCGCTGGGTACTCCTCAAATGGGACGCCGCATACGTATATACGCAAGTGGCATCCCAAATGAGGTAACGCCCTCGTGCCCATGAAATCTGCGTAAGACCATCGGACCTCTTACCATCCGATCGGCTAAGCCCTGGGGGCTCCAAGATGCAGGGAACGCCCGCTGATATCATCGCCCGTCTGATGATATCGTTGATGGCATTGTGACGGGATAGTCTTTCCGCAGAGCGCGTAGCTGAGGCCGTGATGGCCATTAGCCTCGACCATACCCCCACAAACGCATTGGTGAGGCTCGCATACGTCACATTCCAACCCTCAACGAATCATTGTCCAGCAACGTGCCCATAAACGGGGACGGCAAGGCGTGAAGCCAGACTCCTGATTCGGGAGCAGCGGTAGCCCGCAGGCGGGCAAGATTTACTCCAGTAGCTCTGTCCAGTAGTTCCTTTAGGAGGTTTTTACAAGAAAGCTCATCCCAAACTCAATCCGGACAAGACACCCACCATGCGCCCAAAGCCTGCTCAGCATTATATTCATTTACTGCTGTATTATATCGATTTTGTATCTATCATTAAATATATCTTATACATTATTTTGTTACGTATTAGTTTATTCTATTATGATTATATATGTATTAGTATTACTATAATTAATTAGATTTTCTAATTTTACTTATTGCGTCTGTTCCCGTGTTTTTTCCTACTTTCAGCCTCACTAGGTTGGCTGGAAGAGATCTCTTATAGAGATTAGCTCGCCTGTTGTGTTCTAATTTTAAGTTCAACTGTATGTGTAATTTTTAATACAATATATATATATATATATATTATCAAAACTCTATTGACCTCCCGATTGAGAACCTACTAAGGAGAATCTAGAAAGCCACATAATTATTGAAGTAATTATTTTTTCTTCTTTCAGGTCAAACTACAAAGAAAAACAGTGGTACGTCCATCAAGAGATCTTTCGGTTAGATCAACGTAGATGATAAAGTTAAAATAGCATGTATGCTATAATAATGTGATAATTTTGTAGAGCAGTTAATTTTATGCTTTTTTAAATAAAATTTTATATTTGGGACTGAAATTTGATTTTTTATTTTGGGATAGAGACCTAACTGCAACACAAATGTTTTGCGAAAATGGTGGCGCCACTTTCTTCACTCATGCTTGAATAGGGCTCATCATCTTCCTAGCCTTATCCCGTATCTCATGGGGTTGGCTACCGAATCTAGGGGATTGAACGAGGGTACTGGTTTTTACACAGAGCGACTGCCATCTGACCTCCGTAACCAAGAAGGGAAATCAGACTCAATCCTAGATTAGGACAGAGTTTTCAAGCCGCCAATGCTTAGCACATACATACATACATATAATCACGCCTTTATCCCTAGCGGGGTAGGCAGAGCGTAAACGACCTAAGCAAAGGTCGCGCCGCCACGTTTGACAAAGTTTTGAGGGTTATTTAAGTTAGATTTGTAGGTATATGCTTAGCACTGGCCTCTGATATGGCTTAACGACTAATATCTACGGTATTAAACGATATTAACCGGAACCAACGGCTTAACGTGGCTTCCGAAGCACGGAAAAAGCGCCGAATAAACGTACATATGAAAATTCGAAAACCGAAAAACACATTGATACGTGGTGGGATTCGAACCACGGGAGGTCCCGCTCAGGAGGCAGCGGCCCTATCCACTACACCATCGGGCTCTCAATAATGCTTGAATCAATGCTTGAATATGGCTATTTTTGCTTATTTTGTACAAAATATTTGGTGATGCTAGTTGTAATAATTGTAGTTCCATTCCAAAAGTTGTGTGTCGCAATTATGTCATTGGTAGATCCCATATTCCAAAGGATATTAATGCCGCCTGTCTGCCACAAGTTTCTAATAATGTTTCTATACGTATACTTAGTAGGTATTTGTATTGTAGCTTTTTGGGTTATGTTGTTACAGTTGTTGTAATGGAGTTGAATGTGGATCATAATCAATATGGAGGTCGAGCAAATAGACAGTGTATTAAAACTTAAGCGAAAACCAACCGATTCCCTTTCGTTCTAGGTGTTTTGTATCTGAAGTTTATATTTGTGAGTCAGGTAGACGTGTCAATCAACCCGATGTACCCTGGAGACAGAGTTTTTGAACCACCTAATAGCAGAATTGATAGGTCTCTGACATGGGTTGTGTAACGACCTCTATCAAAGGCGGCTACCGGGACTGGATCCTGCATTGTTTTAACCAAAATGAGGAAAATATCACAAAGTGATAATGGTAAAATATCTTTGTGTTCGTCTCTGGGAATAGTACCCCAGGACCTCCGGATCGTGAGCTCATGGCTCAGGCCACTAGACCACGGAGGCAGTAAGTAGAGTAGGTACCGCAGTACCTACTTAGCGACTAAAAGCATTATCAGTAGCGCTGTAAGCTCTCATTATAAAGAACTAGCTTTTCTCTCTATTCGGTTTTTGTTAGGCTACTTTTTACGACGGGAAAATACTTCATTCCCAATAGAAAACTCATTTAATTACGGGAAACAAAAGCTGATAAACTAGCCTAAGCCTTTATCCCTAATGGGGTAGGCAGAACGTAAACGACCTAAACAAAGGTCGTTCCGCCACGTCTGACAATGTTTTGAGGGCTATTTAAGATAGATTTGTAGGTATATTACTATAGTGACAGGTTGTCAGCACATCGCCTAAATTACAATATGCTGAAACCCTGGTTTTTGGCCAGCATGAAAAAAAAAACTGGTTTAAAAGGGATTAAATGAGGTCAACTTGGAATTTTTCGGTCGATATGAGTTTTATCAAGGAATAAAATTTTAATAGGAAATGACGTATGTTGGTACGTGTCCATTATTAGGATAAAATAATGAATATATTGGACATGTCTTTTAGACCTTTAATAGAAGATCTTGTTTAGTCAAATGACCCACGGGCAGTCGCCAATCGGGCATACACATGACCGGTCAAAAAAATAAAAGAATAAGAATTTGACCGCCGCTATGCTACAATTATATGCGCAAAATTGTGCGACCGCAGCCGCCGTCATGAATTATACGGAGCCGCCACCAGTCGCTAGCGGCTCTCTGTCAACATTTGACAAACATGTATTGCGGCTAGTAATTTTTGTGGAGGAAGATCCAAAAATTATTAGCTTAAACACAAAATTGGAATAAATCCTTACTTTAAAATTGATCGACTTCCATGCAAACATTCACCCTCTTTTTACCACTTTAGAAGTGAAAATATCAAAATTGCTGAAATACGTATTCATTATTTTTAATCAGCAGTCTAAACACAAATTTAGAAGATTCCAACTTCAAAATTTACACTTTCAAACCAACTTATAACCCCTTTTTTACCCCTTCGTGGGTAAAAAATCCGATACTCATTTCTTATCCGGAAGATACGTTTTAAAAAGAATCTGCTGTACAAATTTTATGACTCTAGCTTTAGTAGTTTAGGCTTTGCTTTAGTAAATCAGTTCACCCCTTAGGAGGTAAAATTTCCAAAAAACGCTGAAACCTATGTCAATTATATTTTTATTATTAGTCTCACTAGAAAAACTAACCGACTACTATGACGCAAACTCCTTAAGACCGAATCCGACCAAAACTGAATCATGTGTTTTCCACCTAAAGAACAGGGATGCCAAAAGAAAACTGCAAATCAACTGGCGGGGTGTAGCCATAGCCCATAATGACACACCAAAATACCTTGGAGTTACCCTGGGTGGGTCGCTTAACTACAAAGAGAATTGCTGCAAGACAAAAGCTAAAGTTAGTGCGCGCAACAATATCCTAAGGTGCCTAATTACCACCAAATGGGGAGCTTCACCATCTGTATTAAGAACAAGCGGCCTTGCCCTTTGCTACTCCCCGGGTGAATTTGCGTGCCCGGTTTGGTCACGTTCGGCTCATGCAAAAGAGGTGGATAAGGCGCTTAATGAGACATGCCGGATAATTACAGGTACTCTTAAGCCTACTCCGTTACACCGCCTCTATCCACTAGCCGGTATTGCACCACCAAGTGTTCGCCGCGAAGTAGCCTCATCAATCGAGAGACAGAAACAGATGGGTGACAGCAGACACACCCTTTTCAATCACCATCTTCCCCCTGTTCGGTTAAAAAGCCGGCAGAGTTTTGTAGCCCACAGTCAGCCTTTGCAATCTGACAAAGATGCAAGTGATGCTAGGCTCGAGCGGTGGGTAGAAAAGTTCCCAACTACGGAAACTCAAACACCTCCCTCCGAGACTTTACCTTCAGGACATCAGCTTCCGTGGGCTACCTGGAAATCTCTTAATAGGCTACGATCAGGGGTTGGAAGGTGCGGCGTGAACAACAAGAGATGGGGTTATTCTGGTGACGACAAGTGTGGTTGCGGGGCTACTCAAACTATGGACCACTTGCTGTCATGCCCCAACCTCCCCATCACCTGCACTGCAGAAGACTTACTCGAGGCTAATCTACGGGCAGTTGGCGTCGCCGACTATTGGAGATCGACTGTTTGACTTTTGCCATTGATACGAAAAGAAGAAGATTATTAGTCTTATTTATAATTAGAAGATTCTAATTTCAAAAGAATGATGGGCACATTGCACCCAGCTCCATTTGTCGTTTCACTAGCTGGTTCTAAAACTCATGATCAAAATAAGCATTTTTCATTATGACGGTAAAAATATATCTCCAATGGATCCTGAGATGTTGAGGGAGTTCTCATTTCATACGAATTGCTAGCGACGAAAGGTCAGGTTAGAGTGGTTTTTTCCCTCCACTAATGAAACTAGTTTAGGTCGAAAGTATTGATAAAACTGAGTATATTTTGTTAAGGTGCTGAATAATTCGTCCTGGTGGTCATCAGATAAAAAAAAATATTTGGTTTTTTTTTCGAGAGAGCCCGATAGTGTAGTGGATAGGGCCACTGCCTCCTGAGAGGGCGGTCGTGGTTCGAATTCCACCACGTACCAATGTGTTTTTCGGTTTTCGAATTCCATATGTACGTTTATTCGGTGCTTTTTCCGTGCTTCGGAAGGCATGTTAAGCCGTTGGTCCCGATTAATACCGTAGATATTAGTCGTTAAGCCAAATCAGAGGCCAGTGCTAAGCATTGTCGGCTTAAAAACTCTAACCTAATCTAGGATTCGGTCTGGTTATTCCTTATGGGTTGCGGAGGTCAGATGGCAGTCGCTCTGTGTAAAAACCAGTACCCTAGTTCAATCACCTAGATTAGGTAGCCGACCCCGAGAGATACGAGATAAGGCTAGGGAGATTAATGGATTTCCTCCACTAATGAAACTAGTTTAGGATAAAAAAAATATATCTGAGGACCAACGGGATGAATTTTTCATTACCTTAACAAATTGTATTCAGTTTTATCAGTGCTTTCAATACTGTATTTAAATATTTAAATATATCAATATTTTTTTCATAAATTTTGAAAAAGTTGATATATTTTGAAGTTAGGATCTACCAATTTTGTTTCTAGGCCAATGATTAAAAAATAATGGCCATGTTTTTAAATTTTCCAAACATACGGGGCTTAAATAAGGAATGAAGGAATGTGCAAAAATGTATGAAAGTCCTTTTTTTGTTTATGCTCAGGTTAATAAGAAAAAATAGTAATTGCCACTATACGGATGAAACCGCGGGGCGGGAAGCTAGTTTTGAACATACAGGACAAAACCTGATGTCAGTTTTTAAACCACTGATAGGCCCAGCCTACAACATGGTTTTGTGCAATGACAACCAACAACTCTGACACCAGGGTTCATCGGGTTAATTGACCCGATAAGATAATCGAAAGTAGCGGGACGATGGCTTACTCTACCCTCCGAAGCACGGACGGACAATAAGGTTATTCAGTGTGCGTTGTCCTAACAAAAATTACATTCGAACATTCGAATTTTAAAGGTAAGTCCATATTTTCTTAAATTGCTTTCCAAAAGTATTTCAATTATCCAGTATGGAAAGTGCCCCAGTTTACTGGCCATAGGATATGTTTTCGACTGCGCTGGTCCAGTATACTTAAACATGTTTTCAGATTTAAGTAGGATAAACGCGAATAATAAATTTTAAGAGCCATCGAGATCAGTGGAACGGTGTTGTCGTTAAAACCGGGTAGGTATGCAGTTAAAAGCATCTGGTAATATGCAAAGTATCCTAATATTCGCGAGGTTTTAAATCACTTTCCTGAAGAAAGTATGGTGGCTTTCTACTCCTTTATTTAATTTTGCACCTTTTACGCATTAACAAAAATAATAGACATAGTAGGCACGATTCTAGATTTGTCGGCTAAAACTAAAATTAAAATCAATTTTTACTTTCAGACTAAAATATTGGAAAAGGACAGGAGATCTATTCTCTCCGGTTATTGATTTATAGTCAGTGGTTTTATGCGATATCTGTATCTGTATTTTTATCCGCAAATTAAATACCGGGGAAACGTGCAAAAGCGCGTCAAAATCTAGCGGACAAAGTGTAAAACCATGGAGTATTAATCGCCTGTCTTTATTCAATTTTATTATTTTTAAAGTGACAGATAGATTTTAATTTTAGTTTCAGCCGCTGGTATCTCCCAGACACTTAAAATCTAATTGTTATATATTTTCTTAAGTTGTTTTATATTTATCTTAAATTCGCTTTGGAAAACAAACGAACTGAACATAACGAAATGTTGAATAAATATTTAAGTAAATTTTTGATCCCATTCGAGACAACCATCTTGATGTTGTATTATGCGGGTACGCTTTTATTTTTTAACTTTATTGATTAATACTTTAATTTGTAAAAAACAACACTTGTTTATACCTAATACTGGGTACAAAGCGTAGCATGCCCCACTGGGTGCGTAGGTACCTTTCTATACTCTTTATCGTTTTTTCATTTCTACTGTATTTCTTTCGATTTCGCGTGATCAATAATGTGATCATTTATTGCGATAGAGTTAACAATGTGCGAGATTTGTGTATTTTTACAGCAATCAGTAATGTGACCACTCAGGTAGGTTTTAGACACATTGTACTAAATTATTCAATTTAAAATGCTACACACATTGATATATCTATACGTATACTTCTATACTAATATTATAGAGAGGAAATATTTGTATTTTTGTGTGTACTCGACAGATTTCAAAAATTCTTTCGCCATTAAAAAGCTACTTTCACTTTGAGTAACATAGGAAAAAGTACATCATTCCCATGGGAAAACTTATTTAGCAGCGGGTGACACCGCTGACAAAAAGCTAGTATGTAATATACTGCTGCACTTCATGAAATTATGATCCAACTTTTTACATAGGTACGTACCTAATTTTGACAATAGTTTTGATTAATTGAAGCATGGAATTAAAGATGTTTGTCAAATAAATATGACGATGCGGTAACAGACTTTGTTTTACATTACATCAAAAGGGTAAAATGTAGGAAAGTAAAATCAGTAAGAAAGAAAAGCCTTGTTATTTCTTCAAAATACAACAACATTTCTCTGCGCGAGGGTCATTTCTACGTCTACTGCAGTTTCTTCAAATATAACTGTTAAATGTCTAGATATAAAACGCAGCAGCTCAGCTTCCGCTCGCGTCACTCTCGATCGAGCAGGGCGCATGCGCGGCCGCTCTTCCCGCGTTTTTTCATATTTATAAACAGAACACAGTGTTTAAGTTTTTAATTAGTTCAAGCACGGCGGGTTGCAAGTGGCCAGTCCCATATTGTGAGTATTTCGTCCATCCGGTCATTTACCTCCAGCGCAAGTGGGTCACCGTGGCTTTGTTGTGAGCATTAACGGGTTACCTTGGTTTATGGTTAAACTTTTACTGTACTTTATAAAGGTATACAACTAACCTACTGGTAGAGTAAGATGCTAGCGCTATTCTCCATTTTTTAACATTTCATGTAGCTCACATTAGCTTACTGCGAATATATATTTTCCGTGATAATAACAACCAGTCTTGTCGTTTCTTTGGGCGACAAATAGCGATGGCACCGGTATATTTGGGGTCCAAAAATAAATAAATCGTTGTCCTTCCTAACCGGTTTCCGACGCCAAATTAATAATGTGAGGAATTTTAAATGACAAAAGCGACCTGTGTATCATCTTGGAAGTTAATAAGACTTCATTGCTTTGAGTGTCGTCCTAGATTCACGAGTAGCAAGTTCATTCCATAGGGGCTGTAAATTGAGTTCCTATACTTGAAATCACTTAGCGACTTAGGTCCGTATTTATTTCATGAGTGACAGCAAGTTTGAGTTCGTATTAGAAATGTAATTTCAGTACAAATAGGCCTGTCAAATACTTACATACTTTATATTGCTCTAAAGTTTGAGATCGCTTCATAATTACGAGCCTTAGGTATTAAAATTGTATTGAACTTATAACAGGTCGATAGAAAATAAAGTAAATAGATAACTCTTTATTGCATTGCACACACATAAAAAATACACAAAGCTTTATTAGACTTTGTGTCTTTTGAAACACTCTGTATTATTCAAGCACTAAGTATATGCACTAAGTATTTGTTGTTTGCCTTGTCCCTTTCTTAGCTCATTATAGCTAAGTAGTTAGGACTTGTTTGAAAATTATCCTACTTATACTTTATAGTTATTATAATAACTATAGTATTTCCAACTCAGTTTTAGAATAAAGGAAACACAAAATGTAATGATAAAAGTACTATACTCGTATGTTTAAGGTTTTTTAAACGATTTCATTTGTTATAGGTATTATATTCAAGTTGTGCTCTGTCCTTTATTGGTAAAGTTAAACAATAATTAATATAATTTAATAGGGACATACATTTCTGTCTCTTCCCAAGCTACTATAATATTTGTGTTTGTATATAAGTAATATTTAGCAAACGTATCCATTAACTCAAAAGAATATTGTCCCTACAAAGTATACAGAGCGTAGAGTAATGATGATGGGTTGTCAGCCCATCGATTCGACACCCTTGTGTCCATCTACTAACTTTTAAAGTAGAAACAATAAGGATGTACCACTATATCTTTACAACGAAATGATAGAGTATCCATTTTCAGATTAAACTTGGCAACTGGGGAATCAAGATCTCCGAAAATGCGTCAAATTGTATTAGGTAAGTTTTATCATCATTTACTGCATTAAATAATATAAATATAAATTTAGATATATGGCTCGATTTTAGATTCCACCGGCTGAAACTAAAATTTAAATCTATCTGTTACTTTTAAAATAATAAAATTGAAAAAGGACAGGCGATTTATTCTCTATGGTTTTACACTTTGTCCGCTAGATTTCGACGCACTTTGCACGTTTCCCCAGTATTTCTGTAAATTTTATCTGCCATATCAAATGACGGCGAATGCAAAAGACAAATAACGCATAAAACCACCGACTATTAATCAAAAACTGGAGAGAATAGATCTCCTGTCCTTTTTCAATGTTTTAAGTTTGAAGGTGAAAAAAGATTTTAATTTGAGTTTTAGCCGACAAATCTACAATCGAGTCCATAACCTCCTCATTTTTTAAATATATAATTCTAACAATAATAAGTTACATTGCAAGTACCTAACTACATACATACATATAATCACGCCTTCATTCCTTATGGGGTAGGCAGAGTGTAAACGACCTAAATAAAGGTCGTTCCGCCACGTCTGACAAAGTTTAGAGGGTAATTTAAGACCGATCCAAGAAATTGCAATATACAGAAACCCTTAGATTCCTTAGCTGGTTTTTACAGCATGCCCGGGAGGAAATGCAGCTGGCACATTCCATGTTTTTCTCTCGCTCCCAGTCCAACATGGAAGTAACTAACTGATGTTAGGTAAATGTGTTGTTTTAACAGTGGTCATCAAGTTTCGCTAGGCTACATCTTCGCAAAAGATAATACAGGTTGTAAAAAAATTGCCTTTCCCAATGCACAAAAATATTTGTACGAAAATAATAGTACATTACTCCAAGGCCGAAAAAAAATGTATTGTTGTGTATTGTTATTCTTTCCTCGCAAAATGAGAGAAATTCTCTATGTAGATTAAATAAATAAGTAAATGAAATAACTTAAAATGACTGTGATTTTTAATTCTCAACTAAATAAATACAAACAAGTAATGGGTACCTCATTAAATCCCGCGACAAGCTTTTATAGGTATCATAATAAATTGTGAAACGAAGATCTTTTAAATTCATGGTAAAAATCCTAAGTATATGGGATCGGAGCAAGGGATAAGTTTATTTTATTATATTTAGTCTCCTTCACTTCCATGCTGGCCTGGGAGCGAGAGAAAAACTTAGAATGTGCCAGCTGCATTTCCTCCCGGGCATGTTGTAAAAGTCAGCTAAGGGATCCGAGGGTTTCAGTATATTGCAATGTAGGCGATGGGCTGACAACCTGTCACTACAGCAATATACGTACAAATCCATCTTGAATAACCCTCAAACCTTGTCAGACGTGGCGAAACGACCTTTGTTTAGGTCGTTTATGCTCTGCCTACCCCATTAGGGATAAAGGCGTGATTATATGTATGTATGTATGTTTACTTTTAATTTATCTTTTACATACATACATATAATCCAACCCTTATTCCCAATGGACCGACCTAAACAAAGGTCGTTTCGCCGCGTATGACAAAGTTTTGAGAGTTATTTAAGATAGATTGGTATGTGTATTGCTGTAGTGACAGGTTGTCAGCCCTTCGCCCAAAATTACAATATACTGAAACCCTCAGATCCCTTAGCTGGTTTTTACAGCATGCTCGATAGGAAATGCAGCTGGCACATTCTATGGTTTTCTCTCACTCCTAGTCCAGCATGGAATGTTTTTTTTTACACCTTGTATAATATAGTAAATGTCTTATCTTACATATGCCTTAATACACCTATGATGCTATTTATGTATATTACCTAAGCTAGTGATGTCACCACTACAGATACTCGAAATATCTCGAGATCGGGATGATGTTGTTCTAACCTTTGAATTTATTTATCATAATAATAGGAGTATTGTATGGAAAACATCAGTAAATGGTTAATATTTTTGATACACATCACAACATGAGGATGTTATTACTTTTTAACAGCTGAGAGGAAATTACTAAATAATAATGGCAATGAAAATTTCAGTTCAATAAAAGTTACTACAACTATCCTATAAAATATAAGTAGAAACAATATAGATACAGAAAATAAACAAAACAACATACAGACGAATTAAGAACCTTCTCCATTTTGAAGTCGCCTAAAAGTTATAGCCTCCTCTTGGATATCCTGTATTGAAGAACCATTAGCTACTAGAAAAGACTTCTGAGAAAAAACCATTAAAAATATCTACCTAAGGGCAGCAATACACAGGCGTCACTTACCGCGCGCAAGGTTGCGCTCAACACGCTATTAATGCTTTTAGCATTGCCTACAACACACATGCGACGCATAGAGATGAACTCTACGTCGGCGCATCCCTCTGCCAGTAAACGCGCGTAGAGTGTAAGGTGACGCAGGTGTGTTGTAGGCAATTAAACTAGCATTGACAGCGTATTGAGCGCAGTTAATGACGCCTGTGTGTTGCTGCACTAATCCTTGCAGACAGAAAAAGAAGTCAACAGTTTCATAAAAAAAACGTAAAGTTGAATAATATTGGCATGTTTCTCTAAAAAACATATTAATATTAAACACAGATCTGTTCGCGATAGCTCATTAGAATTGCCAAGTTGTTTACCAACATCCGTCTGCACTTGCCCCAAGCGGACACTCCATACTTCATACTATACATACGATACGTAAATACCTACGTGATAAAAATACAATCACACCTAACTATCTTTATCTTTGTTGTGGGTGTTTTCGATACCTACGCATAGAGATGATGTTATCAATTCGTGAGGCTACTCCTATATTTAGGGAAGAGATAGACTGAGACTGAGAGAGAGCCCGATGGTGTAGTGGATAGGGCCGCTGCCTCCTGAGCGGGAGGTCGTGGTTCGAACCCCACCACGTACCAATGTGTTTTTCGGTTTTTGAATTTCATATGTACGTTTATTCGGTATATTGTACGTGGATATTAGTCGTTAAGCCCTTACAGAGGCCAGTGCTAAGCCTTGGCGGCTTGAAAACTCTGACCTAATCTAGGATTGGGTCTGGTTTCCCTTCTGGGTTGCGGAGGTCAGATGGCAGTCGCTCTGTGTAAAAACCAGTACCCTCGTTCAATCCCCTAGATTAGGAAGCCGACCCCGTGAGATACGGGACAAGGCTAGGGAGATGGGAGATAGACTGAGACTCCGTCTTGCTGACGACCTCTCTGCCACCGGAGTACGCTGCTAAACTTGCTACTTATGTTCCATCAGGGTGTGGAACTGCCAGACGAAGAAGATAGACTATAGTCATGATCGAATGCCACGCACAATAAAATATATCTTTATGGGTGAAACCCAGGTTTCTAATACGCAGATTTGTATTGCTAATCCCTGCGTGGTATGTTTATCAACAATGTTATTTTCTCTTTTAAGTATAAGTGAAACTGCATTCAAGTTGATTGTTGCATTATTTTGCAAATATATACGAAGAGTTTAACTTAATACTAAGAGCCCGATGGTGTAGTGGATAGGGCCGCTGCCTCCTGAGCGGGAGGTCGTGGTTCGAATCCCACCACGTACCAATGTGTTTTTCGGTTTTCGAATTTCATATGTACGTTTATTCGGTGCTTTTTCCGTGCTTCGGAAGGCACGTTAAGCAGTTGGTCCCGGTCAATATCGTTTAATACCGTAGATATTAGTCGTTAAGCCATATCAGAGGCCATATGTTTGGCAGTAAGGCTTAATTTTCGTTTCTTTAGAAGAGCAAAATGAGAAGTAAAAATGTTTTAAAACATCGAACATACCTTGATATAGTACTGTCCTAGTAAAAAAAATGGTATTTCATTCTTTCTGGAAAGGTACCAATACCTTGGCAAGACGAATTTAATATCCGTTGTGGGGAAACGAAAGCGAATGGAATGAACGCAACATAATTTGCAGCCATTCATATAACTGTTCCTGTACTTAGTGTCTTTATTATATTCCTCCGTGTTGTTACTATAATTTCTAATGCGTATGCATGAGTATTAAGTTAAACTCATCATCTCCCTAGCCTTAGCCCGTATATCTCACGGGGTCGGCTTCCTAATCTAGGGGATTGAACGAGGGTACTGGTTTTTACACAGAGCGACTGTCATCTGACCTCCGCAACCCAGAAGGGAAACCAGACCCAATCCTAGATTAGGTCAGAGTTTTCAAGCCGCCAATAGCCGGCCGGCTATTGGCGGCTTGAACGGGGTATTGGTACCTTTCCAGAAAGAATGAAATACCATTTTTTTTTACTAGGACAGTACTATATCAAGGTATGTTCGATGTTTTAAAACATTTTTACTTCTCATTTTGCTCTTCTAAGGAAACGAAAATTAAGCCTTACTGCCAAACAAAATAAGAAGTTCATAGATAAAACTTATTTTATAATTTTTACTTTAAATTTTGTCTTTTGGGTTCTTTTCACATAAAATGAAATAAAAAATTTAACTCAGGTACGACAGTTTTTTTTTTATTACAAAGTTAATTTAATAGTAGGCTGTATAGGTCCAGCCTAAACCTAATATTTCACGTCGAAAGATAAGTATATAAAGTTAAATGGCGGGTATGAATTCTTAAGTTTAATAACAATATTTTTGTGGAAAATTTTGGAAATTTTTTGCTCGCATTTGAAGTGAACAGCAGAGTTTTAAATTTGTGCACAGAACCATTTTTGTCCTCTATTTAATAACAGCTTTCACCTTGCGGGATCGGGCAGCTAAAAATCTCGGACAAAAATGTTTATATTTTTGTGCACTTGTCATATAATCTACTATTTGTACAGGACCTTTCTGATAAGATTGTGGAGATTGTCGAGATCCCAGTTCCTACAAATACCTGGTCCTACAAATAACTCTGGCCACTCAACGCGGCAATGCTGCCAGCATCATGGGCACATTTGGGCCGGGTACCAGTGGGAATGGAATCTATAGTTAAGCTTGGTACTTTTATTTATTTTTGTAATGTTTTTGTAATTGTAATTTTTTGTTTTTAAAGATAGCAAATTGTTGTGTCGTGTCGAGGTATCCGAGGCATGTACTCGTGCCTGCGTCGATCGCTTGTACTGCATTGTGCTGGCTGGCAGTTATTGTTTTGTCGTGCTCTTCAGTGAGTGCAGCTTCGCCACTTTCTCAGGCGGCACGCCAGCTGGAGAGCTGCGCTAAGGACGGTCAGACAAACAGTTCATTTCAATGTGTCGAAAACGCGGAAGGACGTATTGAAGGAATGCGACTATTTCTAAGTTTCTATTCCGAGGGTTTGTGTATATTGCAATTTAGGCGATGGGCTGATAACCTGTCACTACAGCAATATACCTACAAATCTATCTTAAATATCCCTCAAAACTTTGTCAGACGTGGCGAACGACCTTTGTTTACGCTCTGCTTACCCCATTAGGGATAAAGGCGTGATTATATGTATGTATGTATGAAAACGAACACCATGGTATTTAATTGTTACTACAATGGTGTCAATTGTTTAGCCGATGAATCAAACATTTAATTTTGGAATTATTATTAAAATGAACGGGGTTTTCACAAATGTATGTCTTTAACGGGGTAGGTTTCAGTTACTATGCTTTTATGAGGAATTATTCATTTGAAGTATTGCACTGTTGTTGTATCGATCACAAGATTTTAAGAAATTGTCGCGGGCTATTCTGCTGCGTTTGAGGAATTTGTTACTGACGGCTGCACCAGAAATGCTATCCTGCTGATTAGTCCGGTGACGCATTATATACACTTTGTAGTACGGTGCAAATAGGTCCATTAAAAAAAAGTTATCCTGTTGACCGTACTAGCCGTGAGAGCACAATGGCGAAGGGTCACCGCAGTACATTCACCTCTGTGCCTTACTTCCCTCACCAAGCGGCAACAAGGAGAAAACACTACAACCTTTATTGTCCTTTATTGAGCCTATAGGTCAGATTGATCGATTTTTCTTACATACATACAATCATGCCTTTATCCCTAATTGGGTAGGCAAGGTTGAGCATCCACGACCAATCAATGGTCGTTTCGCCACGTCTGACAAACTTTGAGGGTAATTTAATACTTGAAATTCCAATCAATAGATTACTTTTACTATAAACTGTCTATTTTCGCCACAGTGCAAAACTTTTAGTGTGACCCACGAAAAACCTGCATCACTTCACTATGTAGGTGTAGTAGAAACTGTCATATTTTACAGACTTAAGTAAAAGCTGTAGAAATTCCGAACGCATGCGATTTGAACATAACATAATCTCCCGTTACTCGCATATGCATCGCAGTGGAAAAGTATAAGCGTCAAAAAACACAACATGCGATGCGCCAACGCAACCGCTCGTACCGTTGCACTTGCAAGATGCGTCCGCACCGCCCTCCGTGACGGGTGCAGCAACTGCAGCATCTATGCAATTTGTTCCGTACAACCATGTGCAACTGAGATCTGATAGTACTGACGAGTTTTAATTGCACGACGTGTAATGTAATGTAGACAGAACGTGTCACGCCTTTGATTATAAATTGCGTGCTGCACGGAACGTAATTTGCGTTGAAGATCTGTACTTAGTACAATGAAGTAATTTGACCGATTGACTGATTGTGAATGCTGAATTGGTTTTCTGTAAACGGTTTGAGGAAAAACAATCCTCTAAAATGCCTTTATTTACCGTTTAAAGTAAACAGACAGAAGGCCAGTGTACGTATTACCTTATGCTCGACTCGTACTCATCCTAAGCTCACGTTATTTTTAACACGTTCAGTTCATGTATGATGTCTAATAGATAAATATCTTTGAATCGATTGTACTTCAAAATTGTCCTTGACAGATAGAACAATAATGAATGACACAGAACTACCTAAACACAATGATATTTAATTTTATTACAGTTTTAAGTTGCTGCTTAACTAAATGTTTTTTAACTTTTGTGTATAAGAATAATAAAAAGCTACCACCACTGCTTTACAACGTGTTATAGCAAATTGAAGAGAAAAATCCTATACATATAAATCTATTTGATTATTATGAATTTTAAATGCTCTTTAAAAGAGACATTAACCTCTAGCTTAGAAAAAAAATATGTTTGGAACCGGATAAAAAATACGTCTCTGTAGAATATCGTTCAAATCAGCGCGCGCTTCGGCGTGGCAGTTACGTCCTATCCCTCATAATACATATATTTTCCCGATGGAACCGAGATAGTCTTCCTAATACGAAGGAATTAGGAAGACTATCACGAAATTCTCAGTAAGTAGCAGAAAATCAGAGAAATTTTAGAAGGAATATCAAATTTACTATTAAACACAACTTTAGTTCCAGTTTTTTTAGCATACTTATACATATATGATAAACCAGAATATTTTAAAATATTGTTTATGCAGGCCATGAACTAATTTCTTAGAATTTTCCAATGATTCGTTTAGGAGAAATAAGCTTTTAAAAACAACCATTTGCCGTTAGGAAGGCGCTACAAGGATTTTAAAACGCGTTATCGTTGTGTTTCCTGAAAAAGATAAGACACCGGAATTTTACTGTTTCACTACCAACAGTGCCTTCGGAATTGCTAATACCAATTACTTTACCAATCTAAAATACTTTAAATTTTTGGAAGTGTTGTAAAACACTCAAATTTGCAATAAAATACGCCTTTTAGATAGTAGAAAAAGGGTCTAAGCGATTGCTTCCCACAAACTGACAGGGGTTGCTCAGTCAACAAAACTGAACAAACATGAACTCACTTCACATACATACATACATATAATCACGCCTTTATCCCTAATTGGGTAGGCAGAGCGTAAACGACCTAAACAATGGTCGTTCCGCCACCTCTGACAAAGTTTTGAGGGTTAATTAACTCACTTCACAATCGTGTTATCTTCGATCTCTCAGACAAACTGTTCATACAGATTTGATGCACTATGTATTTGTTTTAAGATTTATGTGAACGTTTGTAATAAATAAACAATAAATAACAAAATATCAAATCAACCCAGAAGGTACAGATGCATCACAAGGCTTGTATTTATAAAGCGATCTCAACATTGATAACAATAAGTATGGTTTTCACAGGCCATTATGTACTGAAGTGACATTTCTGATACGAACTCAAACTCACTGGCAGTCCCAAGTGCTGATTATAATTACGGCCCTTAATAACTTCCTTCATCACATTAGCAATCTGTGACGTCACTGTGAAGACGGATATAGCAAGAGTTTATTACGGCCTTCATATAAGCAGAGCGTCCTTCGATGAACAGTTATCCTCGTAGCAAAGTAACATGCGTTACCGCTATTGCCACTGGCGACCTACAAACTCAGACCCACTATCGAGTTATCAACACAGAACCAGTCTGTGCAGTTTCTTCAATCATCCGGATATAAATACATACCTACTTATAAGGAATGAGGGAAATGGGCGAACATATCGAAATAATAAATAAAAAGTGAAGTTGATTTTACGACTAATGCACAAAACAAGTCACTTCTGTCCGTGATTTTGAGCTGCCCGAGCCCGCACGGCGAGGTCTGATATTAAGTCGAGGACAAAAATGGTTTTGTGCACGAGTTATAAACTCTGCTTTTCACTTCAATTGCGAGAAAAATTTAAGATATCCTAAAAAAAATTAACGCCATTTAACTTTTCGACATGAAATATTAGGCTTTGGCCGGAATCCTAAACAGCCTAGGATTAAATTAATTGCCCTTGTGCACAAAATTCAATTTAGCCTGGTGATAGACAGAAAATCGCGTTTGTTGTATAGGAGCCCCCCATAGATATTTAATCAATTTTGTTTTTAGTACATACTTGTAGTATATACTATAGCGGCATCGAAAATGCATTTTTGAAAATACAAACTGTCTAGCTATTACGGTTCATGAGATACAGCCTGCGGTGACAAAGAGAAAATCACGTTTGTTGTATGGGAGCCCCCCTTAAATATAAATTTTATTTTGTTTATATTATTTGTTGTTGTAGTAGTATTTTTTTTACACTTCCTCAAAAAATATCCTGCTGATAGTTGTTCAGTTTCCTTGACTGAGCAACCCCTATCAGTCTGCGGGGCGCTGTCCCTTATACCTGGGAGGTCCATGTCCTGCAGTGGAATTAACGGCTGTTAGAGCTTTGGGCGTTCATTGACCGAGGCTATTGTTTGTTGCAGTGGTCCTGCTAGCGGTGGGTCTGACTTTGGCAAGCGCGCGGTGGGTGCGGCGCGCGCGCTCCGGCCCGCCCCGGGCCACCAGCTTTGTCGGGGAGGCCACCAACGAACTCTCCACAGCCATCTTCCAGGTATAATATTAGTTCACCTTTTGTCGCTTCAGGATAGGTATTCAACAAATAATCATTTTGGTGTATCGCTATTTGTTAAATAGCATGCAAAACAGACATTTATTTTGGGTTCCTACCTTAGTACCTACTTATGGGTACTTAGTTATGCTATTAAATTGTAATTGTTCTGAATATTCTATGCCCGTCGTCTCCATTCATTCATAATACAGTTAGTAGGTACCTTTCTCTTGTATATTTTTTTTTCTGTATTCCAGGGCTATATCGACGATGACAGGAACATTGCTTTCTCTCCTCTGGGTTACTCTGCTATATTGGCAATCCTCGCCGAAGGGGCTCGCGGCGAAACTCGGGAACAACTGGTTACAGCCTTACATTTACCTGAAGACCAGAACCTCACTAGAAAGACCTACCGATACATCATGGAAAGGCTGAAAAATACACATGAGTACAAATATAATCAACCGGAACTGAAAAACTACTTCTATATCTACAAGAACTACACAATCAACGATGATTATAAGAAAGTCCTTGAAGATTATTATTTAACTGATGTTAGATCAGTTGAGAAATATAACCCTGAGCAACCTTTGAAACCTGATGATAGCGATGATGATGATGATGACGAGGACACGAAAGCGGCACCTGCTGCTATTCCAGAAAAGAAACAAGAAGAAAAGATAGATGAAACTTCAGGTTTAGTGCCTCCTAAGGAAACTGAAGAGACACTTATCTCTTTTGCAGTTGAAGACAAACCTGAGAAGGTGGATCTTGATTACAAGCCAGCAAAGAACATCAAGGAAAAGATAAAACTAGTTAAAAAGGAGGGTAATCAAAAGAAGGATGAATCGGGAGAGGAAGAAGAGACCATGGTAGCTGTTGAAGCTAGAAACCACGCTCGTAGTTTGAAAATTTTGTCCGAAAAGAATGATGTTGCCTCAAGCATTTCTGTTAACAGTGTAGGAAATAAATCAAACAAGGGTAAGATACCTCCAGCTAGTTTTAAAGTTAGTTGAAATTGAATCTTACTTTATAATTACGAATAAACAATCTATAAGTTTCTACCTTTACAGCTTCACCTTCAAACTCTCTGATGATAATCTTCAACGGAATGTATTTCCGTGGTTCCTGGAAGCAGCCGTTCGAAATTGTGGAACCAGGCACCTTCTATAAGTCATCTACAGAGAAGAAACAAGTGCCTATGATGAAGACAAAAGGTGTATTCAAGACTGGCTCTTTACCTGGACTCGACAGCACTGCTATTGAACTACCCTATGACGTAAGTTATATAAAGTATTCATGTTTGGCACATATAACTTATTTCCTACATTTCGAACCCATCCATGACGTCAATTTGTGAATTAGCATTCGAACATAATATAGAAAAAAAACGAAAACAAAAATTTTGAAACCACTCGTTTTGGTGATAAATTATTTATAACTAGCTTTTACCCGCGACTTCGTCTGCGAAGTTCTTTTTTTCTCCTTCATCCACCCGTGATTATCTGCAGCGTCTTGTGGGTCTGGTCCGATAACGTGACGATAGTGGCGGTGAAAATAGAGTCAAACCCCCTCTCCCGTCATCGTTCCTCACGTACCTACCACACGTTCCCCCTTGTCCTACCAGAAACACGCGTCCCTAAACAGTCATCATGTCTGTCCAGCCCTCCCATCCATTCCTCCTGTCTATCTTGAGAAATGTCTCTCCAGTGCACGTGTATAAAAGTTTCCCATATTATTAACTAGCTTTAGCGCCCCGCGGTTTCACCCGCGGCTACATGGTTTTCCCGTGGTTTTTTTCCGCGGTAAAAAGTAGCCTAAGTCCGTCTCCGGGTCATTATCTATTGTTCTGCCAAATTTCTTCAAAATCTGTTCAGCCGTTTAGGCGTTAAAGAGCAACAAACAGGCAGACAGACAGAGTTACGCCAAGATCCGCCCTGGATTCGCACGGAAATTATCAGTGTTTCTCCACAATAATATGCAAGTATTATATATATATATATATATATATATATATATATATAATACTTGCATATTATATATATATATATATATATATACAAACCTTCCTCTTGAAACACTCTATCCATTAAAAGAAACCGCATCAAAGTCTGTTGCGTAGTTTTAAAGATTTATGTTTACATAGGGATATAGGGACACCGAAAGCGACTTTGTTTTATACTATGTAGTGAAGTGATGACTAGCTAGCGACCCGCCCCGGCTTCGCACGGAAATTATCAGTGTTTCTCTACTATATTATGCATGTATTATACATAAAAACCTTTATCTTGAATCACTCTATCTATTTAAATAAACTGCATCAAAATCCAATGCGAAGTTTTAAAGATTTATGCATACATCCCTATGTATATATATATACCCCTATATAGGGACAGAAAAAGCAACTTTATTTTCTACTATGTAGTGATGACGATTTACTGTTACGAGTATTTTCATTTGTCATAATTTCAGGGTGGTCGTTACGCACTCCTGCTCGTCGTCCCAGAGTCGCGGGAGGGCCTCACTCGCCTCACAGCTGACTTGCCTGCTGCCCCACTCTCGGAGATACAGGAAAGCTTGACCGAAGAAGAGCTGTTCGTCAGCATGCCTACATTCTACGTAGAGACGACTACTAAGCCACTGGCTGCTTTGGCTAAGGTAGGGTATACATGTCTTTATTATCCCGAGTCCCGGGAAGCCTTAGCCCTTTGCCCGATGCTGTCGACTCGCTGTGTTCTCAGTCTCGAAATTACAAGGGTTCTCACATTTACAGTTTTTGATAAAGATGCATTTTTCTCAATACGTTATTATATGAATTTGTTACAGTTTGGCGTGAGCAGCATCTTTAGTCGGGACGCGGAGCTGTCGGGAGTATCTTCCGCTGAGGGTCTGTTCGTGCAGGAGCTGGTGCAGCACGTCGCTGTGCGCGTTGACAACGCTGACTCATCTGCTTCTGAACTCACAGGTCTTTATGAAACTCATAGCCAGTCTCTCTCCTATCAGTTCTCCCAAGACAACGCCGTCCTAAGCCAATTTTCAAACACTGGCGCTGTTAGGCTACTTGCCATTTCACGAGGGTGTAAATTGCGTTGCATGTAGCAACTTCCGGCCTAGCCGGGTGACGCTTTTCATCCCACTCATTAATCTTTTCATGCACGCTCGTCGATTTACGATAATCTTGACCTGACCTTTTTCTAGAACGTCTCCGTTTTGATCGCGGTACGTTCTTCGAGGTCTTCCACTTTCAACGGTCTCAATCACACTCGTTTAGTTAATCTGCTTTCATCCGTCCTTTCAACATGACCAAACCACATTCCTTTTTCTATACCTGTCACTTTATCCTATTTCGCACCACAACGTTTCCTTATCACGCTATTTCTTATTCTGTCAGTCAGTTTCACATCAATCATACTTCTTAACGTTGTCATTTCTACTGCATTTATTCTACTTTCATATATTTTCTACCAAACCCAACTTTAGTTGCCTTACGTAAGTGTTGGGACTAACACTTCTCTATGCGCAGCCAGATAAGCGTTTTTGGACCTTTTTTTTCACGGTTTTTTTCACCTTCTGGCTATTCATAAAGGCGTGTAACGCCCCATTCACCATGTTACCACTATTACACTTTCCAACCTAAATAAACAAACTCTCTCACTTGCTCCACCTTTTCATCTCCTATCTGAATGTTACACTCTGTTATTCGTTCCTCTTTCTCAAAAATCATTGATTCGGTTTTACTAACGTTCATTTTCATTCCTTTCTTTTTCAAAGATTCATACATTTTTTTTTCTCTCCTGTAACTCCTCAGCCGTGGATGCAAGTATAACTTGGTTGGAAAAACAGATGATGAGTAACTTATTCATTCTTATACCACATTAATTATCTTTCGAATCTATCCAACAACTATCCATGAATAAGTTAAACAGCCTTGGAGACGCTACACATCCTTGTCTAACACCTTTCTCGATGTTAAACAATTCAGTGTACGCCCCGTTAATTCTGACGCAAGCACTGGACTCCTTATATAAAGATTTCAGTGCTCGTACCAAAATACTGCTCACCCCATACATGGACAGCGCCGACCACAGTCATTTCTCATCATACGCCTTAAAAGCGAAATAAACTTATTGGCTTTTAGCAATATATTTTTTGGTAATGCATCGCAACGTAAAGACCTAATCCGTACATCCATCCCCTTACGAAATCCTGCTTGTGCATCCCATATTTCCTCATCAGTATCTTTCATCACTCTTAAGATCCCTTCGACCATTGCATACAGTTTGCCGACGATGATGAGAAGGCTTATACCGCGTTATTTTTTGCAGTCAAGCTGTAACCCTTTCCCCTTGTATAGTGGTACGATAAAATCCCTACACCAATGATCTTCTGTCTTTCATACTGGACTGGGAGAGAAAGAAAAACATAGAATGTTCCAGTTGCCCTTCCTCCCGGGCATGCTGTATAAGTCAGCAAAAGGGATTCGAGGGTTACAGTGTATTGTAATTTAGGCGATGGGCTGACAACCTGTCACTACAGCAATACACATTACAATCTAAAATTGCCCCCAATTTATGTCAGACGTGGCGAAAGCGCCTTTTAGGAGGCGTTTTACGCTCTGCCTACCCCGTAAGGGATAAAGGCGTGATTTTATGTATGTATGTATGCAATCTATTAACATATTCCTTTCTTACATCTTTTTCTTGCAAATTATCTACTTTCACTCTTTCCAGAACAATAGTTGGCTAATTCACACTGTGCCTCCTTCGATTGAAGAGACCACTTATTCGTGATATCAGCAGGAAGTGGTCTGAGTCGATACCGGCACCTAAGCCCTTGCTTTTTTTATGATTTTAGATATTATAATAACATATGTCCTATTTTATAAAATATTATTTCCTTTTACAGCTGCTGACCCGGTGGAATCCCTGAAGACTCTGCCTCTGGTAAACCCCAAGGGTCCTCGCAAGTTCTTCATAGAACATCCCTTCCTCTTCTTCATCGTAGATCGTTTGGACAACCTCGTCGTGGTCGCTGGAAAAGTCGTTGACCCGCAGCAACCCACGCCTTTTGAAACCTTCTGATCTCACTGCCATCGCTATGCACAATACACTGTTCTCAGTGACTAAAATTTATTATTGCAGGCGTAAAACTCTTAAAATACAAGTTAAATTTCTAGGTATTAGCACATATTTGGCATCGAAACAAGAACAAAAGATGTTATTTTTTTTCAAAGATTCAAATCTATATTGACTTTCTCTGCGTAGGTACTTTACTCGTTGAGATTATTTTGTAGAAGTACTTAATTTATTTTTAAATAGAAACCAGAAGCATTTGATAATGAAAAAGTACACAGCTTAGTTTAAGTTAGGTTAAGTTAAATATTTATTTATTATGGATGTTGTGATATGTTTTAAAATAAAATTTATTTATTTTCAATTAACGTTTTGTTTAATTTTCAAAGCCCTGTCTTATAAACAGTAATTGATTTTATCTTGTGTTTAACGCATTTTTTTTCTCGATTTATATCATAAAAACATAACAAGCAATTGTCATTTACTCAAAGACAGTTTTCAAAATTATTCCTATTAGTAAGTTATTCTGCCTTGAGTTAGGGTAGTACTATCCTTTTTTTCGTTTCAAGTTTCCGACTTGTATTCTGAGAAGAATCCTCAACAGGTAAAACCGGTACGCTACCTTGGCTACCTTGACTTTACTTCTGTAACAACACAGCTGCAGCACAGCTGCAGTATGATGGTATGACGACAGACGAGTGACGTATTCCATTAATTGCGTGCATCTTCGCAGATAAGAGCAATTTGTCATCTAGGCGAGATTATCGACATAGATTTGTTAAAAGGTTCACTGGTTTTCCCAATCACGTATATTTTAATATTTGATGCGTAGTAGGTAATTACGATTTTTAATTAGTGGACTCTGGGATCTGGGAGTGGTAACAGGAAGATATACATCATAATCAAGTTTTTTGGAGAACTTACACTTAGCATAAAAAAAACATTTTTGTATTTTAATTATTACTACTTAAAATATAGCAAAATTTCTTGTATTTGTACGATTTTTGGTAGTAATCTATTTAGTATCCATCTTAGGCATTAAAATATTATTACCTATACAATATTTATATGATCTTAATCTATGTATTAGTACTATTATACTCGTATTATAAAGAGCATAGATTTGTATTTTTGTGTGTATGTTAGTAACGAATAAACTCAAAACTACGGGTCCGATTTCAAAAACTCTTTCACCATTAGAAAGCTACGTTCACCTTGAAAAACATAGGCTACTTTTTATCGCGGGAAAGTAGACCATTCCCACGGGAAAACTAATATATTAGCGGGTGACACCGCTGACAGGAAGCTAGTATAAGCAGTTATAATAAACTTATGCGTCATTCCATACAAACTTTTTCGGAACTAAACACAAATTAATAAGATAACCTCAAGGAAACCTGCTCGCAAGGAAAAACCAAGTATTAATAAAACCAGAATACTTAGCCCACGACCGGTAAGCATAATGAAGATGCCGCTTCAACGTACTAAGTATTTAATATGTAGCGATATAGAGACTAGAATTGTGTGTTAGAGTGTTGTATTATAACATTTTGATGTAAACAAGTGGATGTTTACTGGTGGGGTGGCCGAAGTGTAGTAGTCCGTGTCGGGTGGCCGCGCGCGTGTGTATTGCAAGTCGCTTGAGGTTGTGTGGAGACTGCCTGTCACTGCAGCTCTCTAGTCATCGCAATATCAAGTTTAGTACACATCGGGAAAGGTCAAGCACATTGACATTCAACATGAAGCTACTCTATTGTAAGTACTTTACTCGTAGGTAAATGTTTGTTGTTTATTAATGTTTACTTTGCTGATTTGATCGAGCAGTGAAATGCAGCAAAATATTGCCTATCGCGGTTAATTCCCTTATGTCTGTTGATGATTTGTATAAAATTATTGTGAATCATATTTTTTGTAATTTTAAATTACTAAGAAAATATCTAGTTTATAAGGAAAACATACAGAAAATGCGTAATATGTAAAGGTTAGGAATTCGATTGATTTATTATATGCTAACATGTATAATAGCAAAGCTAATTTACTTGCAAATGAACTAAACATAGTCGAGTGATTGTGCTAATTATTTGATGCCATTAAGTAGGTATGTAATTCACTTCCATTTCATTTTCTTTCATGCTGGCCTAGGAGCGAGAGAAAAACATAGAATGTGCCAGCTGCATTTACTCCCGTGCATGCTGTAAAAACCAGCTAAGGGATCCGAGGGTTACAGTATATTGTAATTAAGGCGATGGGCTGCAACCTGTCACTATAGCCATATACTTACAAATCTATCTTAAAATAACCCTCAAAACTTTGTCAGTCGTGACGAAACTACCTTTATTTAGGTAGTTTGCACTCTGTTTACCCCGTTACGGATAATGGCGTGATTTTACGTATGTAATTTACAAATATCAAATGTAAGTGTGCGTAAGAACCAAATTAAGAATCGAGACCGAGATAATGAGTTAGGCACTTTATTTATCATTTAACAATGATTAATATTTTACTTTGTCTAAATGGTTTTATCAACTTAACTGTACATTTTATTTTCTATTTCAGTAACTATACTATTAAGTTCCTGTATTTTACGAATTGAATCACAAATACAAAAAGGAAAGAATTTGGATCCCTCAAAATTAAATGAACACCAGATATATTTTGCTGACAATAGACCAGTAAATCGTCCTGGAACGACCACCGTTGAGGTCCAGATGAGTGTGCAACCACAGAATCTTCAAGATAGCTATTCTCAAGCTGCCTTAGGCGTTCAGAACCTTGGACCCGCTGGGGCAGAAGCTTTAAACCTAAATGTGAATCCAGCTAACAGAGTTCAACTACCTAGTGAGAGCATCCTACCCCCTAAAAAGAGTGACCAGAACTTCTACACGGCTTTCAGCAACATCAATGAAGATGTAGCGATCAGAACCTCCGAAGAAGATGACCCACCTGTGCCTTCTCCTTTGGCGGCAAAATTTAACAACGTGTCCTTTGCTGTTTCTAATTTTGGACTCAATTTGTTGAAGGTAAGCTTTTGTTAACGGGCACATGACAAAAAAATACATCCTTGTTGTATCTCCGGTATAATTTTGTTGCGCATATTTAATAAATGCAATTATGTATGCTATTATTGAGGAAACTACATACACGAAGAAATTCAAGGGACCCACGTGATCGACTAAGGCCCGACCTCCGTATTCCAGAGTAGGACAATATGATGATGGTGAATTATGTTACAGAACATTAACCGACGTCAAGGAAACTTGGTGCTGTCTCCGTTCTCGATAGCCGAGCTGCTGGCATTGCTGCAACAGGGTGCAATCGGGGAGACCCAGCAGCAAATATCTGAAGCGCTGCAGTTGGCGCCGCAAGCTTCAGTGGAATCCTTCAGGAAGGTTAACGAGAATTTCCAGGTAATAGATTTTTTTTTTATAACACTTATTCTGGACCACATCATAGCATAATAATATTTAGATACTAATTGCTCGTATCGTAATATTTTGACTGATGATGGATGGTTATTTGACATTTTATAGATACTCTTATCAGAATTATTTATATTATTATAGAAATTCATCATATTTATATTACAAACAGTAAATATTTTTTATTTTCAGTGAATAAATATACATTTCATGCAAATACACGAGTTTCAAAAATACTGCAAATGCGAAACGCGATGCGAATATTTTGTCTATCATTATTGCGAAATTTTTATTAATGTACAGGATAATTTAAAGAGTCCAAATATAAAAAGATAAAACTCTGAAACGATACCCGGTACGATGAAGCGAGTTTTATGGTATGGTTTCCCTCTACAGTCCATGAAAAAGTATTCCGATTTTAATGGAAGGGCTTGCTTTTAAAGATATATGGCCACGGCCTCACGAGGTTGAGTGTCAAGTTACACTGGTCGTACGTGTTAATACATACGGAAATATTCTAGAATATTGAATTGATGGACTGTTCAAAGCCTTTTTTGTATTGATGGATCCTACCTATTACTTAGTAGGGGTATAAGATCTCATGTGGGTTCAGAAGTTTGGGAACATTTCCATAGGAAATTTCATTCAGCTGCAGGTGTAACCGCAGGGCCGAAAGATGGTTATTTGTTATTACGCATATTTCTATTTAATTTCTTACGTCTTATTCTCATTAATTTTAAGAAATTATTGAGAATTAATTAATTAATTATAATTAATGTTGTTGCTAGGTAAGCCTAGCTACAACAATTTGTATGTAATTATACTTTCTTCGTTCTATAAGTTTATTACTGGCTTGTGACTAATTACAATTTGTACATTTTCCAGAAACGGTCGTCTCGTAATATCTTGAGGGTGGCCAACAGCGTGTTTGTGGCCGATGCCTTCGACTTAAACCCTGCCTTCAAGAGTGTGGCGATGCGGGCCTTTGGCAGTGAAGTCACTCCCATGAGGTTCTCCAAAGCACAGAACGCCGTGCAAAAGATCAACAGCTGGGTCGCTCAGAAAACTAATAACAAAATTACAGAACTATTGACTGAAGGTAAGAGGATCAAGCTTACAACTCATAACTTCTATTTCTATACTAAATATCTTTGTTATGTACTGAACTGTTTTGTTACTTCCATGCTGGCCTGGGAGCGAGAGAAAAACATAGAATGTGTCAGCTGCTTTTCCTCCCGGGCTTGCTGTGAAAACCAGCTAAGGGATCCGAGGGTTTCAGTATATTGTAATTTAGGCGATGAGCTGACAACCTTTCACTACAGCAATATACCTACAAATCTATCTTAAATAACCCTCAAAACTTTGTCAGACGTGGCGAAACGACCTTTGTTTTGGACGTTTACGCTCTGCCTACCCCATTAGGGATAAAGGCGTGATTATATGTATGTACTGAATATTCAATCATTTTGATGTGATGTGGTCCAAAATAAGAGTTATAAATGTGTAGCACCGCTCCACCCATGCCAAACAAATCAAACATATCGACGTGGCTCTTAACAAGACGTGCCGAATAATAACAGAATGTTACAAACCAACTCCACTCAACATGTTGTACCCTCTAGCAGGCATAGGCTCCACCAGACGTTTGTCGAGAAATAGCTTGTGCAGTAGAGAAACAGAAACAAGATACTGATACTCGACACCCATTGCACAGCTACTCCATGCTTCGAACTCGTCTAAAAAGTCGGAGAAGCTTTTTGAGGTGTACAGATGCAACAGACAATGACCCGCAAGAAGCCAGAGCCACTCGGACGTCTTCTGTCAACCATTTTGACACTGTCTTTTATATGATACTTTGACATGCACTAAGGAGTAGTTGATATCAAAATAGTATTTGATATGTACAGATTCCCGTAGGAATGAGGTATTTTGCCGCGGTAAAAAGTAGCTTATGTCCTATTCCAGAATTTAACCTATATGTGTGGCATGTTTTATCCCGATCCGGCCCGTTGTTGATGCGTGATGGAGTAACAACCACCAAACATTTTGCATTTATAATATTAGGAAGATATTTGGATTATTGACGCGAAGAAAACGAAGATCAATATTTATTAGTAACATCAATTTCAAGACCCTGTTATTTCTTTCAGATGCTGTCAACGAGAACACTCAAGTCTTGATGCTGAACGCCGTCTACTTCAAGGGGCTGTGGGCGATCAAGTTCAAGCCTGAGTCCACGTTGCCGCGAGACTTCTACATCAATGACGTCACCAAAAAGACCATTCCCTTCATGAGGATCCGGAAGATCTTCCGAGCCGGCACCGACCGCACCAACAATGCTCAAGTCATCATCTTACCTTTTGAGGTAAGTTAAATATATTTGTATCTAAGGGTCGTATTTATAAAGCGATCTCTAGATTGAGAGCAATCTTGAGTGTAGATTTGACAGTTCATTTTGTACTGACATGACATTTCTGATACGAATTCAAGCTTGCTGTCAGTTTCAAGAGCAAATTATAATTACGGACCTTAATGTATACATATCATAATATAAATTAATATTACTAACTAATCAGACAGGTAAACAAACAGATATGATTTATTTCTTGTATGTCTATGACATGCACAATTTGACTGTCATGATATGAACGTGTATTTGTCATATTCATAGGTCATATTGATAAATATACTTTAAAAACGGAAATAGAAATAACTTTTTCAAACGCTTACGGTTTTGATTACCGAAAATTTACCGTGGTTTTCAATTCATGTATGAGTGTTCAATATTTCAACGGAGTTTCATGCGATCATGCGATGAGTCCGATTCGCACTTGGCCTGTGTGCGATGCGTGCCCCTCTCGAGATTCACCGACATAAAACAGCGACTTTCACTGGCAGTTTCCGCTACCATGCGACAAAATGCTGGAACAACATACCACCGCCTATAAGATCATTAAAATCAAAGTTACTGTTTAAAGTAAAAATTAAAGAATCGTTGCTATTAAAACAAATATCTGGTATTCCGTAGCACTTTTCTGTGGGTAGCTGTTACATAAACATACAATATACCTAAACTTACTGACAGATCTTCCTGTTACTGATTGTCGACGAACTGAATCGCTTTTAATCAATTATTTTATTAAAATCAATTTTATTACATTATTCTATATTATAATATTTTTTTAATTTACCTTAAATTGACTAATTTATTTATTAGCGTATTTATAGTTTTGGCTGGTTACCGTAACCGCGTTGAACTTTAGGTAATAGCTGAAAAACAAGCGATTTGCCCCTAAAAGCAAATATAGACGCTGAGCTATGGGCTTTTGCACTGCTGCAGCACACATACATGCCCTAATATCAGGGCCTATCGTTAAATAGAATTCTCTTGTCATTTCGAACTAAAGCCTTTGTTTATGTACGAGTATGTGTCTGTAGCAATGAAATAAACGATTTATCTATCTATCTATCTATCTGTGTTTTTACTTCAGCAATTATTTTTCTCGGACTAGGCTAAAATTTTGATATGCTCTCAGAAAAGAACATAGAAGAGGACGTATGTGCATATTTTTTTGGGATTTCTATCTTGCTTCAAAGAATCACTTAGACTCGAAAGCGCATACCAAAGAGCACCTTTCGCATGCGATTTTCATACAATTTACCATGCGAATGTTAGTCTTTCGTATTCGATTCGAGCGGTTCTAAAATATGACACCTGGACGAAAAATTGCTGACCCCGTAGAAATACCCGATTATACGTACGTTTGACGTATGCATGTATCAACACAGCAACAGACGGAAGTGACTTCAGTAATAAATTATACGTTTCAGATGGATCAATATTCCCTGATGGTGATCGTGCCGTCCGCTGTCTCATCATTAGACGCTCTTGTTGCTACACTCACTCCTGCGCAGCTTGCTTCCTACTTCACCTTGACGCCAAAAGAAGTCGACTTAGAACTGCCTAAGTTCACAGCGAAGGCTGACACGGACTTAAATCAAGTTTTTAGAAAGGTAAGTCAAAATATGTATAATTACTTCCATAGTAGCCTGGGAGTGATATGCTGGACTGAGAGTGATGGAAAAACATAGAATGTGCCAGCTGCATCTTATCCCGGGCATGGTGAAAAAATAAGCTACGGGATTCGAGAGTTTCAGTATTGTAATTTTATTTAGGCGATGGGCTGGTAACCTGTCCCTATAGAAATATACGGATCTATCTGGAACAACCCCCAAAACTTGTTAGAAGTGGCGAAACCACATTTGATTAGGTCGTTGACGCTTTGCCTACCGCATTAGGACTGAAGGCGTGATTATATGTATGTATTTTACATAACATCTTAATCTACAATTTAACGCCGTTGCGTTCAGATAGGAACCAGACGTTATTACTTATAATGTGTTGTCATATTTATTTTATACTATTAATTAATTACAACTTAATGTTCATTCTTTTCAGATTGGCATAACGAATGTTTTTGGTCAAAAGTCAGAGTTGTCAGGCTTAGGACTGTATCGCTCATACTCCCCGCAGCTGTCCTCAGCTCTTCACTCCGCAGTGTTATCCATCGATGAAGAAGGAGGATCTGCAGCCGCCGCAACGTCTTTCGCAGTCGTGGCTTTGTCTTACGACGATCCTTCTGTAGTCATTAAGGCCAATAGACCGTTCCTAAGCATTCTATGGGACCATGAGTCCGTTTTGCCCCTCTTCATGGCGAGAATCCAAGATCCTACTTCCTAATTATTTTAATTTATAAAATACTCAATACTTACTGCTAAATTTTGCTCATGCGAAAGAAAACAAAAGAGCATAAGACTAGTCTAGAATTTAATACTAATAAGTCTCATTTCATTAAATAAATAAGTTAAATTAATTCTTTTTCTTAAACCTCTTAAAGTAATTGGCTACTGGATCGTCAGCAAACGTTCGAAATTCTCCGCTGTAGTAGGATTCGATTTCTTCTAATGTTTTGCCTTCAGTCTCCGGTAAAAAGAAATATAAGTAGACAGTTCCGACGAAGCCAAAAGCGGCGTATACTAAGCAGGCACCCCATAACTGGGCACCAAGTTCTAAATTAATGAACGTTTTGGAGCCAACGAACATTATGACGTAATTTCCAGCGGCGGCAAGACCTTGCGCTGACGCTCGACTCCTGTAAAAAAGAGGCCATCCTTTGTGTCATTATAACAGTAATAAGTGTCTCATTATTAAAACGTGGCAAGAAATAGGTACATTTACATCAACAGAGTAATTCTGCTCAGATGCCTATACTATTTTCAACAAATTAAGAATAAAGGTAAACTAAGTTTCATGTCTTTTAATCGAAGATCTTGTTTCTAAAATAAGTTAGCTAGTTAGCTATTAGAAATAAAAACATAATGAAATAGTATTTTTAGGCTCGTCTTTGTAAAACTATATCAAGATTGCGAGCAATATTAAGTATGGATTCGACAAACCATTTTGTAATGAAATGACATTACTGTTACAGACTCAAACTGGCTGCCAATCTCAAGTGCGGGTTATAATTACGGGCCTTAGTGACTTAACTAATTTGCCAACACGTATCATTTATTCTTGAAATGTGTTTTTGAATAAAAATACATGCAACTCTGTTTACCTTTATTCTAAAACCGAATTGGAAATACTATACCTGAATGGAAAAACTTCGCCAAGAAGCACCCAAGGAATCCCAAATCCAGTGAACAGCGTCAACAGGTAGAAGAATACCAGTGGCAGGTAGTTCTTCTCAGTAGGGAATGTGGTGACGTCATACGTGAAGACTGTATCTGCCAGGTTGTTTTTGGCGTAGATGGCGAGTGCGGTGAAGCAGCAGGCGGTCCCTAACATCGCCGTAAGCGCCAGTTTTCTTTTCCCCAGCATTTTGATGATGACCACAACCAACACGCTGGTTACTAATGTTATCACTCCTGCCATCAACTGGAAAAAATATAGTTGTACCTGTAGGTCGTTAATTCGTCAATAAATTGAAGGGCGTAAATGGAATTAAGACTGTCTGTTCCGGTTGTTATGCAATGCTTGACTGATTTTTAACAAGAACGTGATTACTGATAACCTACCGAAAATCAACTGTATCTGTGGTTTAGTGGTCAGAGTCATGGGCTTACGATCCGGAGGTCCTGGGTTCGATTCCCATGGGGGAACACAAAGTAGTTATTTGTCAATTTATCACTCGTGAGCAGAATCCACCTGATTATCTGAAAGAAAACGGATTCCATGCTTCGGAGGGCATGTTAAGCCGTCGGTCCTGGTCACTGTTTCTAATAGTGGTCGTCGTTACAGGTCGATGTTGCTCCACGTCTGTAGGAACTACCTTAAAAACCCTACACGTGACCCCAGGTGGTGTTAAAGGTGCAACAAAACCGGCTGCTGCACTGTCCTCTGGTCCTAGCAACGACTAATGTCATACGATAAATAAATTAAAATAACCTACCGAGTATAATCACGATCGAACAACTCTCTATAAGGAACATAGCCGAAATATTGTGACTAAATATGTACGCTATTTGTCTACTAGTCAAATCAGCAACTTGTTATGAAATGTCCAAAACACTTTTTGTATGAAAATTGTGGGTTATGACGTTACTCGCCAGTAAATATTGACTACTCAAAGCAATAACTTCTATGATGAATGAGATCCACAGTATTTATAGCCATAAGTTTTAAGTATAAATGTTTTGAATTTGTTTAGCCATCCAGTCAACATGCCTATTCATTACTTCCACAATATTCATGCTTACCACAATATTCTTCCCATCATCGGGCATGCCAAATGCTCCGCACATATTGATCAAATTTGGCCTGATAGGAGCGGTACTGCACATCACATAGAAGAGGAAATACAGCATCACCATGGACAAAGGTCGCATGGTTTCCTTGCACAGCATCACGTAGCGTATTTTCAAAACCCATCTAAAATAGAAAAAGAATTCGTTATATCCAACAAGGAAGTAGAGTAATTCTATGACGTCACATAATAAGTAATTCTTCCATGATGGCTTGGGAGCGAGAGAAAAACATAGAATGTGCCGGCTGCATTTTTGTGCATGCTGTAAAAACCAGCTAAGCGATCCGAGGGTTTCTGTCTATTGTAATTTAGGCTATGGGCTGACAACCTGTACCTACACTACAACAATATACCTACAAATCTATCTTAAATATCCCTCAAAACTTTGTCAGACGAGGCGTAACGGCCTTTGCTTAGGTTGTGTACATTCTGCCTTCCCCATTAGGGATAAAGGCGTGATTATATGTATGTATAATAAGTAGAATATGTACACTTTGGGCTCGATTCTAGATACCACCGACTAAAACTAAAATTAAAAAATATCTGTCACTTTCAAAACTATAAAATTGAAAAAGAACAGGCGATTTAAACTCTATGGTTTTACATTTTGTCCGCTAGATCTTGACGCCTTTTTGAGCAATGATCCAATATTTTAGTATTAATTGAAAAGAAAATGGATGTGATAACAGTGTACTATATCTATGATGTAGACATAACTACTTTCATGCCCAAGAGATAAGCATAATCTATGTGGAGTTACTCTTGAGCAACCACAGAATATTAGATTGATACCATTGTGATATGACGGAAGGTAATTTCTTTTTCTCCCGTTTGCTCGGACAAAGCTTCATTATAAAAACAAAACCTACATTCGCTCTTTTCAGTCCACAAATTCGCAGACGCCAGCAATTTCTCCAAACCACAATAATGAAATTAACGACCGCTTCACGAAGTCTTTAAGGACGCACTAGTATGATTTAGGTGTTTTTCAGTTCACATTATTGATTTTTTTCAGGCTGAATGCGCATATAAATTTTTAAATTTACAAAATGGAATGAATTGATGAATGGAATATACGCCTGTCAAAGGCGCCATGCGAATTTTAAACGTCAAAATATTATAAAGGAATCGCAAGTGTGATGTTTGTTTTTAAGTCGATTGTTATTTTTTTCTCGCAAAAAGTACTATAGTTCTCTCAGCCAAAATAACAATTTAAGGTCTCGTTTACATTTTACATTAGCTCGACCTTAAATTGATTTTTTTTCGGCCTCGGAGTAATGTACTATTTATGAAAGAATTGTAATCTGCCTTTAAATATGTTGTAGGTAATTAATTAGAATTCATTAAGCCGCATAATATTTTTGCAGTGCTATCTTACTTCAATTGGCAGTTAAAATGTTATTTTTATACGAACCTATAAATTATAGCTACATTATCTTAATGGTTTAAAAAGAAAGAAATGTTGAGGTCGTCACGTGGGTAGAATAATTAATGGGACAACTATCAATCAATGCTGCATGAGAGGGTCAAAATGTTTAACCTTGTAAAGGGATTCATATCCTGGTGAGGACAGTCTTTGATATCAGGGCCCTGGTGCCAACAGATCACGCAGCGGTCCAAGTTCTTGGCGTATACGCTCAGTTGGTCGAACTCCTCCCTCACTTGGTCCACAGAGGTCCATCCTCGGAGGTACCGAAGGGAACTTAGAGCCTCTTTCTCCCTGCCTTGGACTAGAAGCCACACAGGTGTTTCTGGGACCTAAAATTATTTAGTGAACTTCTTATTTCATTCTCACGATACAAAGACCGATAGAATTGTGTTGCTGAACATTATTATAAGGTAGGTAAAGTATTTAGCAGGTAAGCAATGTCCCTAATAAAAGTAGGCCTCGATTTTAGATTTGCCGGCTGAAACTAAAATTAAAATTTATTTTTTACTTTCAGACTAAAAACATTGAAAGGACAGATCTATTGATCTCCTGTTTTTGATTAATAGTCAGTGGTTTTATTTGTTATATGTCATTTTTATCCGCCGTCATATAATATGGCGGGGCAGAAATACTGGGGAAACGTGCAAAAGCGCGTCAAATCTAGCGGACAAAGTGTAAACCCATAGATTATAAATCGCCTTTTTAAATTTAATTGTTTTGAAAGTGACAGATAGATTTTAATTTTAGTTTTAGCCATGCTATATAGAATTGCTAAATAGAATCGAGCCCATTGTGTTGTTATTCACAAAAGTGTCTCACCAGAAGCACCAACATCATAGACGCAACAGGAGCACTGAGGCAGATGAGCGCAGCCACCCTCCATGTGACCACTGTGCCCAGGAAGTACATGGCGAACATGCCAATGGACGTGAACACTTGGGTCAGGGTGCATAGGGCTCCACGTATCGACGCCTCGCTAAAATTTTACATGTGGTCATTACAATCATCATGATCATCATCATATCAGCCTACATCTACCCACTGCTGAGTATAGGCCTCTTCTTTTGATCATTAAAATACATGGAACGAATTAAAAATCTTCCTTAAGTAGGTATTTCCTGTTTGATTAGTTATAACAATGCAGGCTGGTTCATCTAACTATCTGACAATTGAATGATTCTCTGGTTAGAATAAGAGGGTACGATATGACGTTGGTTCCGGTCTTTATCTCTGTGTATGTGGTCTATACCAGGTGTAAGGGACAGCGTCCCGCAAACTGATAGGGGTTGCTCTGTCGACGACACTGAACAACTATCACCAGGTTATTTTTTCAAGAAGTGAGAAAAATATTGGCTTTTCCATGCAAAATGTTTATCTACATTAGACAATTTGTATGAAAAACCATTTTATTTCACTTCTTGTAAAAAAATCCTGCTGATAATTGTTCAGTGTCGTTGACTGAGCAACCTCTATCAGTTTGCGTGACGATGTCCCATACACCCGATATAAAAAGCGATTCAGACCTAGGTAAGTAAATAGGTGCGATTTCAAAACTCTACTTTATAAGGGTTTATCGGATCGTTCGATCCGAAAGCCCACGGTATAAGAAAAACAACCATTGACATATCTGAAGAAACCAGCGGCAGAGCTAGCGTGTTTCCAATTGACAGTTAAATTAAGTTGGAAATTATATAATTATTGATACTGACTCATACTCGTTGTCAGTCTCAAGTGTTGTTTACGGGCCGAGTTTTGGTTGTAAAGAAATTCAGACGTGTTATTCTTGTGTAATCTGTGTACACAGACACCTTCATACTACCTGTTTAAGTAATAAAATCTTCAGTTTAATAATAATAGTCCTCCTACCGATTTTCGGTGATGGCGGCCAATCTCCCAGACACCGGCCGCAGGACTAGTTTTTAGTGATGATGCACAGGTGCACTCTCTACTCCCACAATCTCTTATTCTGATGGGACAGACTAACTGACACGACCAGAGAGAAATCAGGCACAGGACCGACAATTTATATGCCCATCCGACAGCATGAATCATCTAACTTTTCAGACAATCAGGTGATCAACCTGCAATGTCCTAACTAAACTAGAAACAACAACACAAAGTCTTTGTTCCCCGTCGGGAATTGAACCCGGGACCTCCGGGTGGAGAGCCCATGGCTCAGACCGCTAGACCACAGAGGCTACCTCGAGTTTATCCTTGTAAAGATAATAACGACAATGAAATGACCAACGGAGGTACGCCTAAGATAATAGAGGATATAAATTGTTGTGAAATAATTCATTATATATCTAAATATGTCCATGGTTAATCTTCATCATCGTGTGTGAAGAATGTTCATGTGAGCCATTTAAGTTTACCAACTTCATTATTATAGTATACGCTAAGTTTACGATTATACTTATACTTCATTTATACGAATATTATAAAGAAAATAGATTTGTATTTTTGTATTTTTTGTGTGTGTATATGCTGTTGCGACATGGATCATTTTTGACTGTATTAGGAATAATTGTTGTAATAGATAACTATATGGTACTTTATCTACAGACCTCACCTAATTTCGCCCACGTAGGAGTTGATAGGAGCTTCCATGACGCCGGTTCCGAACCCTAGCAGGGCATTGGCGATGAAGAGGGAGGGCAAATCCCATGAGAAGTACATGAGGGTCCATGCCACCAAGTGAGGTATGTTCGCCAGGAAGTTGGCCCTCTTCCTGCCGAAGTAGTCGACCAGAGGGCCTGACAGAACTGCGCCCAACGGTTGTGCTATGTACGATATGCTCCCTAAAACAAAAACAATATTTTTTCATTTATCTGTAGGCAACTACTAGACAGTACATCTACATGTCATGAGCTTACTACAAGGCCAACTACGAGTAATATGTTTGGACGACACGCTCATTAAAATATGGAGTGGGAGTATTTTGAGCCACAATGAGTATCAACTAGGTTTCATGGAAATCTTATCTTCTTCTTATCTTATTTAGCCTACATCATCCCACTGCTGGGAAAAGGCGTCCCTCCTCTCCTTCCACTTATCCCTATTTTGAGCCTTCAAAAATCAATGAAGTGTTTTTTTGTTACTGTCTCATTATAAATGGGCGTAGATGCCTTATTTGTTGTAAAAGAGTTGAAAATAACTTACCAAACCAAGATGCTTGTGTCTCGTTTAGTGACAGGCCTTCCTTAGCGTTGAGAAGGTCCGGTATGGCTATCGTGGTAAAGCTGATCGCCATGCCAAGGTCCAGGAGTAGCAGGTTCGGAGACATACATGCTATCACCTACAAAACGCATAATGTTATTTAGAGTCTTCGATCCTGGACTGGGAGTGAGAAAAAAACTTAGAATGTGCCAGCTACATTTCCTCCCGGGTATGCTGTAAAAACCAGCTAAGGGATCAGGGGGTTTCTGTATATTCAAATTTAGGCGATGAGATGGGCAATCTGTCACTACAGCAATGTAACTATAAATCTACCTTAAATAACCCTCTAAACTTTGTCAGACGTGGTGGGTGACCTTTGTTTATGTCGTTTACGCTCTGCCTACCCCATTAGGGACAAAGGCGTGATTATATGTACGTACCCACTCGACAGAAGAAGAAGAATATGTACGTATGTATGTATGTTATTCAGAGACAAACAAAGACAACACACGATGAAATTTCACTATAGAAGAAATGAGATTAAACTACTATCAAAATGGGCACAATAATTAAGAATACACAAATTAATTTTATACAAAACTTTCTTTATACCTAAATATCAACGTGAGTACATTGACCTCATTTAATTTTTCAGTTGTAAACATAAATATATACGTTACTTATATATTATTATATAAGAATTTTTTGAAGTATAGGTACTTAATTTATTTAGTCTTTAATTATTATATAGTGCGTAAGTCTAGTCAGTGGAGTCTAGTCTAGTCTATACAATCTTGATGTTTAAAGTTTGTGATAAATTTACAGTTTACTACACTACTTATTGCTATTGTACGTACGTAATACATTGATTATGATTGTTCGGAGTCCGGCTGACTGCTTCGTTTGTTATTAGTAACATTTCTTCTCAATAGATCTAGGTAGTACATACATATAATCACGCCTTTGTCCCTAATGGGGTAGGCAGAGCGTAAACGACCTAAACAAAGTTAATTCCGCCACGTCTGACAAAGTTTTAAGTTTTATTTAAGATAGATTTGTAGGTATATTGCAGTGATAGGTTGTCAGCCCATCGCCTAAATTGCAATATACAGAAACCCTCGGATCCCTTAGCTGATTACTACAGCATGCCCGGGAGGAAATATAGCTGACACATTCTATGTTTTTCTCTTGCTCCCAGTCCAGCATGGAAGTAAGCAGTAGCATCTAAATAGTATACCTCTATATTTTATTTTTTTTTAAATTATTGTAAACACATTCGCTATGCAAATCATATTATACTTATATTATTTATTGTTCTAATAATTAAACATACAATTAAACTTAAAATTAAAACAATAGGCGACCTTATTTCTGTAAAAGATATTTTCCAGCCAACCAGCCAGAGTTTCTTGTGAGTAAAGTAATTTTTAACAACAACTCTTTAAAATATCGTATACCATTGTAAGACTATCAGTTTACTAACCCTATCAGTTAACTGATAGAGCTTGCTCAGTCAAGGAAACTGAACAACGATCAGCAGATATTTTTTTTCAGGATGTGAATAGCAAAGTTAGGTTTTCCAAACAAATTGTCTGATCGAGGTGGTCATTTTGTATAAGAAAGTAATTTTATTTTTCATTTCCTGAAAGATTTCCCGGTAAAAGTTGTTCAGTTTCGTAGACTGACCAAACCCTATCAATTTATGGGACGCTGTCCCTTTCACCCGGTATAATATACCAAAAAGTATAAACCCAATATTTTAATATAAAAAATCATAATATTCTACTCACCTGTGCTGCAATACTCCTTAGTCGACTAACTTCTGCGAACTCCTCTTCAATCTTCAATTTGTGAACCATTTTCCCTATGACTATTTTTGGGAACACTAAAAATAATTAACAATTATGTTGTTGTGTAAATAAAAGTAGTTCATAACATCCGTAAAAACAGCCAGCAGCATTAAATTAAAAAGAGAAGGTATGTCAAAATAATTTTAGTTGTTGAGATGCGCAGGCGGCTGCTTGTTTCCACTAAGGTACGTCAAATGAATCGTGGTTTATAAATGAAGCGACCGCTTGTAGCCATCCAACTTGCTCGCTGTAACACATAACAATAATACCTGTAATACATGGTGTTTGTAGTCGAGAGAATATGGTTTACAGAATTCAAGGTGACACAGTATTACTTAACTGTCAAATGTACTCATACACGCAGCCGGTACTTCGTGTTCTTGAGTGAAATATGAAATCAGTCGCGTAAACATATTTATTGGGCTCGAATCTAGATTTGCCGGATAAAACTAGAATTAAAATCTATGTGTCACTTTTAGACTAAAAACATTGGAAAAGGACAGGAGGTCTATTTTCTTCGGTTTTTTATTTATAGTCGCTGGTTTTATGCGTTATCTGTCATTTTTAGCCGCGTCGCCGTTATATGATGTGGCGGATACAATTTACAGAAATACTGGGGAATCGTGCAAAAGCGCGTCAAAATCTAGCGTACAAAATGTAAAACCATAGAGTTTGCATCGCCCGTCCTTTTTCAATTTTATTATTATGAAAGTGATAGATAGATTTTAATTTTAGTGTTAGCCGGTGTAATATAGAATCGATTAGCCAGTATAATATATAATTTTACTATTTATGTGATTATTACCCTGATTCATTTATACATATAAACAGGATACTTAGGCTCAATTTTAGATGCCGTCCAAATTTTAGTTTACCTGTCTCATAGAGATTAAAATGTTTGAAAAAGGACATGAGATTTATTCTCTTTGTTTTTCGACTATATGATTTTTTCCGTCAATTTAATTTAATTTTCCAAATTCTCGGAATAGGAGAAACGCCGTAGGCGTAACTGTTTTAATTTTGATATGTTATCCAAAATGTAGATCTCATTAAGACCTATTTGTTCCCATACACCAGTAGTCTAGGATTGACAGTTTCAGAGATAAGGTCGTTTCAATTTTGAACTCCTGGTGGAAAAAAAAAAATGAAATATGTGCAACCGCTTGAAGAAATAATAGGTTTCCCTCGGGAATGATACACTTTCCCGTGGTAAAAATTTGCCTTTGTTACTCAAAATGAAAGTACCTTTCAACAGTAGTGTAGTTACTTTTGAATCGGCCTAGTAGTTTTTGAGTTTATTCATTACATACAATATACATACAAAAATACAATACAAGAAATAGATGATTATGATTTGGTATGTTGGAATGATGATGAGACACTAATTTGGAAAATATTTTTTATTTTATAGTTATTTAAACTATACGTACTAAGGCTAACTAGTATAGTTTTATAGGTAAAGTAAACATAAAAAATAATCAATTTATTAAGTACTCTCAGTTGTTCGGTCCTAGACAATTTGGGCATAAAACCATGCTGTACGTACGTCGGCTATAATGTTTTCTTACGACAATGTCTTTGTTTCGCTAGATTTTTCTGAAACAACAGTATTTTGTAAAACATTTCAGCCGCACGTACTAGTTATTATATTGCTGTTATTAGAACTTTGTTAAAGCGTAGAGAGCATTAATAGGAATAAAATGTTGGACTGCCTGTCCATGGGGTGTCGAGCCTCACCACTATTCTATCATCAAATGGTGGTGAGAAACGTATACCCTACGCTGCTGAGGCATTAGGGGCTTTTGCGGCCCTAAACACAGGTACGACAGCCCTGCAGACGCCTGAGATTCAGCGTTCTTGGGACAAAGTTGGTACAAAAAGAGTCCTCAGCTAGCTGTTGGCTGGCGTAGTCGAGACGAGACTCCGGGCATTCTCCCAGCCAGAATCCGGAGCATGACTGCATGCCTTGCCTTCTGCACATATGGGTGTACCTTGCTTGATGGGGACTCTTTGCGGGTTTGCCCTCCGCCTGGGCAGCGATGTTTGTGCCCACATGTATGCATCTGCGGCATCAAGGTGGAGAGCAACGGTCACCACGCGCTGAGCTGTTGCCGGTGTACTGAAAGGTTCACGAGACACCACGCTCTTAACGAGAGAGTGCTGGTTTCAGCCAGCATCCCGTCGGTCCTTGAGCCTCTGGGCCTCAGCCGAACCGATGGCAAAATGCCTGATGGAATGACCTTGGTGCCATGACAGAAAAGCAAGTGCTTACTTTCGAACGCCACGTGCTTCAGCACATTTGCTGCCTCACACCTTGGTCGCACAACAAAATTAGCGGGCTCGGCTAGCCAAAAAACGTGGAAAGTATGCTTCGCCCGCCAACAACTACTGTTTCGTACCGATGGCAGTGGAAAACACCGGCTGCTGGGGCAAGCATTCTAAGAAGTTTATTGCTGAACTGGGCCACAGACTCAGGGAGAGCGGTCAAGACCCTCCGGGTCACTTCTGGCCAATCGCTGTCCATTGCAATTCAACGCGGAAACGCGGCAAGTGTGATGGGCACCTTTGTGCCGGGGGCGACACGGGGCGGGTTATTTGAGTGACAATAGGTCACCTATTAGTTTTAATTCTTATATTTATTTTATTTTATTAAGTTATTGTAAATACCCTATTGTAGACTCATACCAATAATAAAGTCAATTTTGTCATAAAAAAATTACAACTAATCAAGCATTTTAATAAAATAATTTAAACAACCTGACTGTAGTACATATAAAAAAGTGTATTTATGCATTAATTATTCTTTAATTGAGCTGTAACATATAAATCAAATGTAGTTTTGTAATCTCCTTTTAATTAATTACCTTTATTTCGATACCCCACTCGATAGGTACAGTCGAAAAAAAAAGTTAAAGACTTCCAATTTCGCTCCTCAAATTCGCCGTTTCGAATAATGAAAAATTAAACCTATCTAAGAACATTTGAGTGCTTGAGACCAATCGAACGATACCCTACTTGTCAAATTCATCTAGCCGTTTCGGAGATACGAGGTAATAAAGAAATATCAAATAATATTTTATATACAAGATATGCGCGAAAAACATAACCTTTCTTTGACAGTTAAGTAAAAATCATAACAGAAAGCCAACTATTTGGCATCTTGTTGCTAAAGTTGCCTCTGACCTCAAGAAACTAGAGACATATTTCAATTTGATTCTTAGTGTAGACTATTAAAACAATTTACCCGTTAATTTATAATTTTATACTTCAAGCTATGTTTCAACCATTGTGTTCTGTTTTATTTATGATCAATATCCTTCTATTTTAAAACATACACTGTGAAAAACTGTGAACATTGTGAAAAAATTAAAGACACTTTAAACACATTTTATGTACGGCTATAAAAAAATCAAATGAATATAAACCTATACTGATAGCTAGCTAGGTACATATTGTTGCACAACTCTCGATAAGGGAACAAGAACGAGTTTCACAATGTTCCGTTTTTCACGAACAACCAAAACCATTAAAATGTAGACAAGGTGGAGTGAGAAAATGTTATATGTTCTTATTTTATGGGGTAATGTTACTTACATACATAAAGTACAAGATACAATTTGTGTATATACCGTGTGGAAGGGACAGCGTCCCGAAAACTGATAGGGGTTGCTCAGTCAACAAAACTGAATAACTTTCACCAGGAAATACTTTCAGGAGGTCAATAAAAAAAACTTCCTATACAAAGTAACCACCTCGATCAGACAAAATATGGATGGAAATTCATTTTTGTTATTTACTTTCTAAAAAAGCCTATTGATAGTTGTTCAGTTCCGTTGACTGAGTAACCCCTATCAGTTTCCGGGACGCTGTCCCTTACACCCGGTATGAGTAAAGCATACATTTTTGAAACATTGTGACCATTATTATGTAGATACCCATTGCATGACATCGTGTTATGATTGTACTAATTTAAATATGGTACGGTTCATTATAAAACTGCAACTTTCAGCGATCTCTAACTTAACTATTCCCAAATAAAGAAACAGCTGGACGTTCTATTATTATGATTTTTAGCATGCAACTTACATTTTAACCTTATTTTACAGGGAAGTAACTCTAATTTAACAAAAGTCTAAAATTAATATTAAATCTTGTATCATCTATGTGCTACTTACATAAATAGAATTTGGCATACTGATGGGATGACGCTTCAGAGGTTAAAATCTCTATTTTTTTTAGTTAGGTACGAGTATCATGAGTGACAGCGAGTTAGAGTTCATATCAGAATGTCATTTCAGTACAAACTGGCCTGTCAAATCTATACTTAATACTGTTCTCAAGTTTCAGATCGCTTCATAAATACGAGCCTAAGAACATTCACCTATTATCGTACACATCACAAAGCTAATTTTACGCTTTGTGACAAACAAAGAATTAAGATTCATTAATTGTCACAGCAGAGGGAGATTACTCTTGCCTCCCGGCAAATGGTTATTTTTAGAGCTTATTTCATCTAAACTAACTATTGGAAAAATAAAAAAAATATACATCTAAGAAGTTAGTGTATGGCCTGCAATTGCAACATTTAAAAATATTGTGGTTCATAAATAAGTATGCTAAAAAAATACTAGAACTAAAGCTATTTTTATCAGTAAATTTGAGGAAAAATATCAGTATTATGGTACTTCCATGCTGGCGTGGGAGCGAAAGAAAACATTGAATGTGTCAGCTGCATTTCCGCCCGGGCTGCTGTAGAAACCAGATAAGGGATCCGAGGCATTCAGTATGTTGTAATTAAGGCGATGGGCTGACAACCTGTCACTGCATCTGCAGCAGTATACCTACAAATCTGTCTTAAATAACCCTCAAAACTTTGTAAGAGTTTCAATCCGCCAACGCTTAGCACTGGCCTCTGATATGGCTTAACGACTAATATCTACGGTATTGTACGATATTCACCGGGACCAACGGCTTAACGCTTTCAGATGACAGCTGTCAAACTAAACGGCCATATCTCGGAATCTATCGGTCCTAGAGTACTGGTGTGCAGGGACAAATGATAGGTCTTGACGAGATCTACATTTCGGATGATAGCTGTCAAACTCAAAATGTTCATATCTCGGAAAGTAATCATCCTAGAGTACTGGTGTGTCGAGACGAATGATAGGTCTTGACGAGTTCTACATTTCGGAGCATCCTTTTATTTTACAGCTGTCATCTAAAATGAAGATCTTGTTAAGATCTATAATTTGTAAGGACTTAACAAGATCTTATCTTATTATAACAAGATATTATCTTATTTCTTCCATGCTGGCCTGGGAGCGAAAGAAAATCATAGAATGGGCCAGCTGCATATCGTCCCGAGCATGCTGTAAAAACCAGCTAAGGGATCCGAGGGTTAGTGTATTGTAATTTAGGCGATGGGCTGACAACCTGTCACTACAGCAATACACACTATAATCTACAATTGCCCTCAATTTTTGTCAGACGTGGCGAAAGCGCCTTTTAGGAGGCGTTTTACGCTCTGCCTACCCCGTAAGGGATAAAGGCGTGATTTTATGTATGTATGTATGTATCTCGGAATCTATCAATCCTAGATTACTGGTATGTAGGGACATACGAGAGAGACGATACTAGGATTGATAGTTTCGTCCGAGATACGTCCGTTTTGAATTTGACGCTGTCATCTGAAATGTGAATTCGTCAAGACCTATCATTTATCCATACACACCAGTAATGTAGGATGGATAGTTTCCGAGATATTAGCTTGCGGAAACTAGCTGTCAAGCTGTCATTAAAAATCAGATCTCGTCAATTCCTATTATTTGTCCCTAAATACAAGTACTCTGTGATGAGTACTTTCCGAAATATTATGGCCGTTTTAAGTTTTGACAGCTGTCATCCGTCAAGCATCAAATCTGTCAAAAATAACAAATATGTCAAATCTATCCAATATTACAAATCTGTCAAAACTTGCAAATCTGTCAAATTTGTCAAATATGTCAAATCTGTCCAAAACTACAAATCTATCAAAAATTGCAAACATCTGAAATTTAACAAATCTGTTAAAACTGACGAAACCATCAAAACTGACAAACCCGTCAAATCTGACAAATCAATAAAAACTGACAAACCAGCTAACATTTATAAATCTGTAAAATCTGCGAAAGGTGTCAAATATGTCAAAAGTATCAAATCTGTCAAAAGTGTCATAACAGCCAAATCAGTCCAATAATCGAGTAATGCGATACTTGATTAAGGTTTACTGTTATCCCAAATGTAACAATTTTTAGAAGAAAATCGATTAAGCTGACAACTGGGCTCATCGCCAGCGGCGTTATGTCCATACGAAGCGGTCTAGCAGCGCTGCTCAGATCGGAAGGCTACCTTTATTTGCACATTTTTGACGTGGCTACGGACGTAACCGACACGCCGTAGCGCGAGCTGATTTGAACGATATTCTAAGGCTTAACGGGCGATGGTTGCATATATTGAAATCTACCTGCTCATCTGCCGGGAGGATATACCTTAACGAATTGAAATTAAAAACTGTCACTTGAAGTTTACAACCATCAGTCAGTCATCGTACAGTTGTTTTCATACAAATTGTCAACCACGCATGTTTGCGATCTTTCATACAATTTAAACATTACAATTTGGGTGAGAGGCTTTACTAATTTTTTTACAAGATGTGTTTCAAAATATTTTTTTGCTAGTATACGTGCTAGTATTGCTACAAAAATAATAATACGTATTCTATTTTGGGAGTAGCAATAAAAGAAAAACACATAGAATATTCTAGCTGTTTCTCTTCCCTGATTATCTGCAAAAGCAAGTGTTAACAAACCATCACTATCTTACCTAAAATTCTAGATTTTTTGTTACAGGCTTGAGTCTTCCTTGGACACATCAGCATTTACTATATGTAAGTGGCGTCACTTACTGCGCGCAAGGTTGCGCTCAACACGCTGTCAATGCTTTTTGTATTGCCTACAACACACATGCGTCACCTTACGCTCTACGCGCACGTACTGGCAGAGGGATGCGCCGACGTAGAGTTCATCGCTATGCGCGCGTAGTGCATAAGGTGACGCCTATGTGTTGTAGGCAGTGCAAAAAGCACTGACAGCGTATTGAGCGCAACCTTGCGTGCAGAAGTGACGCCTGTGTGTTGTTGCCATATGTGACAACGATTTAAACTTTTACTAACATGGAAACCTATTTCTATACCTCTGGAAACCTATTTTTGTATCACTCGAACGAATTTCGCATGTGAACACGAATTTTCGTTAGAGTTATAAAAAATAGGGCTCCTGTAGTTTAGTGGTCTGGTCTGAGCCAAAGACTGCGATCTTTGTAATCCATTCCATTGCTTTTCTAACTGAGCTTCTTCATTTATTGTCAAATTTTATTTGTCCTAATGTATGATTTCACACTGGTCAAATTTTAAAATTAGTCTGTCTGTCACAAATATTTCAAAAGATTATGGGCCGTATTTGTAATCAGCTCTCATGAGTGACAGCGAGTTTGAGTTCGTTTCAGAAATGTAATTTCAGTACAAACTGGCCTATCAAATCCATACTTAATATTGCTCTTAAGTTTGATATCGTTTTATAAATATGAGCGTTTGTGTTGCAGCCAGTGGACTACTGCCGGTTGTCCGGCGCGTGTGTCCACGACGGCGTGCAGGTGTGCGCGACGGCGCCGTCTTGCTGCGAACACCGGACCTTCCTTGACCAGTGCGATATGTACGAGTACAACTGCGACTTTGGCACCCGTAAGTATATTTACACCACATTTCACATATTCTTTGACATCGTTCTGTCTAAGGCTCGTATTTATAAAGCGATCTCAAGCTTGATAGTAATATTAAGTATAAATGTGAAATGTCATTTTTCTTAAGACTGACATGTTCGAGCCAACTCGAACCATCTTACTCAGCACGTCCCGCAGGTCGTAGAGTCGCTTACTACATATACGAGTAATTGACAATACTGCGTGACATGCTGAGCTTGCAACTTACTCGCGTGTAATACATAAATAATACTATCATTGTGTGTATAACGTAACATCAATATAAAATAGCTATAATTTCATACAATAAATCAGACTGAATCAAGAACTCTTCGTCTCATTACCTCGCACCCGTGAGCGCCCTCAAAACCCGTCCTGCTAGGTTCCATCATGTGCAGGCTTTGCCAGCAATGGCTTTGTCCGGTACATTTTGGTACTTCGAGCCGTGGAACTTACGTGTGTGTTTTTACGTGATTTTTTCGTCGTGTGGAAGCGCCACGTGAGCTGTATGAACTAGCAAATCAGCAAACACTATAAGTGTAACGTGGAAGTTTTAGTGAGGGCGCTCGCGGGTGCGAGGTAATGAGACGAAGAGTTCTTGATTCAGTCTGATTTATTGTATGAAATTATAGCTATTTTATATTGATGTTACGTTATACTCACAATTATAGTATTATTTATGTATTAAATGCGTGTAAGTTGCAAGCTCAGCATGTCACGCAGTATTGTCAGTAATATGTAGTAAGCAAGTCGATGACCTGCGCGACATGCTAAGTAAGATGGTTCGATAGTTCGGTTGACTCAAGCATCACACTTGCTATCAGTCTCAAGTGCTGAATATAAATACAGAATACCTGAAACTTCTTTTTATAAGATCTTAAACTATGACATGCCATTTATTTGGTTTTTTTCATTGACCGGTGCAACAAACTGTCACTGTCACTGTGCTAAACAGAACATTTGCGATCTGGGTTATGGGTCGTTTGATTCTGCTCATGACGGATATATATTCCGTCCTCACACTCATCTCTACTATCAAACATTTTCAGTAAAATACTTGTTTCATTTCCTTCGCCATCTATGAATAAAATATGTCATATATCATGTCATGACATACGTTTTTGCCATGTAGTTAGCATGACATCGGATAACTATTTGCCATTTAATTAGATGCCATAGGCTACAAGAAATTTGACGTGCAGTAAGATAAATATTCATCTATTTGATTAACAATAACAATATGATTGGAGTAAAACGAATTGAAACAATATAATGAAAAATAACGTGCAATCCGTTATATTTCAGACTACACCCAGGCCACATCCAGTACCCCGACATCGGGATGTCATTCATGCGGTTGAACTTGAACACACAATTTAAAATGGAATTCCTTGTGCATAATAAACTTTTAAGAATTCAAAGTAGTTTTACTCCAATCCTAGGATCCATTCGTAATTTTATAATATTGGTGCCTTATATTTATTAAGACGAAAGATTCAAGATAAGTGCCTTATTAAATTACTCTTGTTATGAATGTTAATTAATAAATTTGTGAATTTATTGGTATGAGTATACAATGCGGTAATTACAATAACATAATAACATTTTTTTTAAAGGCATAGGTTATTTAAATAACCCGCCCCGTGTCGCCCCCGGCACAAAGGTGCCCATCACACTCGCCCTGAGTCAGTGGCCCAGTTCAGTAATGAACTTCTTAGTTTCCTTGCCTTATGAATTACATAAATATTATACAGACATCAACTATTTACTATTCATGTCATTTCAGGTTATCAACAAACATATAATCTACTCTGCAATGGTTTGATTCCTTATTTGATGCCATCAAGTACAACAACGAAACCTCCTAAAACATTTAATCTGAAAATAACTGCTACAGAAACTGTAACTACCCCATGTTGTGATAGGCCATCTGATTGGGACACTACAACGTCAGAAAATATAGAAATTACAAGTCCACATGAAAAGGTAATTAGTACCAGCACAGCTGTTAAATCCACCACAGCAGCAACTAGTACTTCATGTTGTGACAGGCCAAAAACATGGGTGACTACAAGTCCTTACACAAAAGAACAAATACTAACAACATCCTCAAAAGCTATAAAAGAATTGACTATACCAACTACACTCCCAACAACAAATAAGGAATTGACTATACCTACAACACCTACATCTTCAAGTACAACACCCATAATAACTACACCTATGTCAAAACCTACGATAACTTCTTTCAAAACAACAACACCTAAAAAAGAAACAGAAACTACGATAGTTTGCTGTGATAGACCAAAAATTTGGGAGACAACAGCCTATTCAGAAGTGATATTTTCTGATAATTCTGATTCTACGACCACTATTCCATTTACAATAACAACTATGAATAAAACAACCTCGACAATGACTGCTAATACCGAATCATCGACAAAACAATTGACAAGTACGCATACGTCTTCAAAATCTAACGAAACTACTATTATACTAAGTACAAAATCGTCTTCAAAGTCTATACGGACTACTTTCCCTGAAACGACCTCTGAAGCTACTACTGTATGTTGTGATAGGCCAAAAGTTTGGGACACAACAGCCTATTCTGAAATTGATTTATCTGGAAAAACTGAATTTACAACCACACCAATTAAGTTAACAAGCGCGAATAAGCCGAGCTTAAAGACAAAGACTACCGTAGATAATACAGAAACTTCTACAAAAAAAATTACAAGTACAAAAGCGGCCTCAATTTCGACCAAAACTATATCGATACCGACAAAAATAGTTAATGTTACCCTTGAAACAACCATTCCGTGTTGTGATAGGCCGAAGGTTTGGGAAACAACAGATACCCGTAATACCTATGAAAGTATTGAGGTTACTAACGCTACTAAAACTACTGGGAATTATAATTTCACAACATTTACAACTAACTCACAATCTATGAAAACGAATCCACAAACTTCCACCACGTATTCACAAACTTCTACTACTAAAACTAACGCTGTAACTACCACTACGAATTCACAAAGTTCTGGGTCGTTTTCACAAAGTACTAAGGCTGAAAAACTAACGTCTGAAGCTAATAAACTAACGTATAAAACTGAATTAATATCTTCAGTAACATCAAATAGTTATACATCAACAAAAGAATTTAAAATAGTAACTGCTGACACAGAAAATATGACTACTTTAAGAGTTACAGAAAATAATGAAATAAGCACATTAGAAAAAAGGTCACATAGTAGTCCTTTTTATCCAACAACAGCAGCCAAAACTACATCAAATAGACACTTGCAGTTAACTAAAACAAAAACAAAAAAAAGCACATTTAAAACAAAACAGACACAAAGAAATGTTACAAATAAACTAGTACGTTCAACAACAACGTGGTGGTATCCTAGACGATGTAGAAATGGAAAATGTGAATATCCCGTATGGTGGTATACAACAAGAGACAAAAGAAGAAAAATTGATCGGAGAAATTACAATAAAATACTACAATGACGTTAATAATTTGAAAAAAAAATTGCGTTTTATTTAGCCTTACCTCATCTTATTATATATAATTAATAAGTAGTCGGCTATTTGGTATTTTTTTGTGATTGATACTATAATATGATATTATTTCAGAATTTAATAAAATAGATTTAACCTGCTGCTTAACTACTAAAAATAAAGTCAAAAGTAAAACTACCGGTGTAGAGACAGAGGATGCACTTGAAACCGTCTGTTGTGACAGACCAATGAACTGGCATACTACTTCATCGATAAGTAAATTAGAAATGAAATACACATCAGATATTTTTTTCACCTCGAAATCTGGTAAAACACCTTCTGAATTAAAAAACGATTATTCAACTAGCAAATCTGATGAAATACCTTCAGTTTCTAAAACAGATCATTCACGAAGTCCAAACCCTAATTCGGATGAAATATATTCCGTATCCAAGGGCGAACATTTACATTATGGAGGTACAACAAGGATTAGTGATTTTACAAAAAAAAGTGACAGTAACGATTCCATTTCTACTCAGAATAATTATATTACTAAATTGCCGAATCATGCGTCACTCGAAAATCAAGATGAATTTACTACTACTACAGAAACGATTTCTAAAATAATCGAATCGAGCCAAGAACATGAACCTACTACAGTGAATAGAAAGAAAAATTCTGAACATGCAACATCCAACTTACCATCAGAAGAAATTAATCAATCTTTTGAGAAGCGTGTTACCGAAGGTCATAAAAAAATGACAAATCTTCATACTAGGCGTACTACCAGAATTATAAATACGATTGCAGTTACCATTTACGAAAATACAGGTTCCTCAAACAGATTGAGGTATACAGCAAAATGTAAGCAGAGAATTTGCCAAAGGCCATACACTTGGTCAGTAACCAAGCCAATGATAACTGCCACTAAATATAAGAGCTTAAAAGATATTTTTAAACAAATAAATAACTTTAAGTGAATTATAATCGTGGTTTTATTTTAAGTAAGAAAAACATATTTCTTTCTGTAATATTGTCCATAGCACGATGATTTGTTTAAGGAGGGAAAAGATAAGATAAATTGTTTTAACCTACCTAAAAACATTACTACATAGTAAACCACTAGAAATAAACTATTATACTCTTGTCTCTAAATCAAGAGGCCAAGGCCCACAAAATATTTGAATCATGCAATAAATCTCTCCGGAGTGAACTGTGTATACTCATAAAATACACATTTTTACAGAATACAAAATAATAATAAGCCCTGAAAATGTTATATTAATTCTACAAAACGTGGCGGGAGAAATAATAATGTAAATGGTACAGGTGACGATGATATTAATAATGCAAGCAATAACACTTCAAAGAGCGGGAATAGAAAATGTAAAATAAATGAATAAAACGTGTAAAAATCTATGTGACCAAATACTTGGGCGACCACAGATAGTACAACATCTACAAGAGGGCGTAAAATATTAAGAATTTGGGATTTACTACATCAGAATAGTCTTCAGAAAATGACATTTCTGATACGAACACAAATAAGCTGTCAATCTCAAGCGATTTTTATCAATACGGGGGCCTTAAATCGTTACTAAAAGCCGGTATAGGACTATACTCGATATACCATTTTTAAGTACCTACGCAAGATTGAGTGTCGTAAGTAATAGCTTCTACAACGCACAATTACAGAAGCTTGCCAGCCTATAACATACTATGTCTAATCTGATAACCACCATAAATAATCATTTCCTTACGCCAGGGTGGCTTTTTTGCAGAATTTACGGAGATAAATTGCATCGCTAATCCCACGAGTAGTGAAGAAAACATACCCACAGAAGGTAATAGTAATGACGACGCAGAAGATGGCAGATTGCAGGAGGTAGATGATGATGACCACGACCAAGCAACAAAGTTACAGTTGACTCAGACAACTGTTACACACTCAACCTACAGCAGCCTCGATCCAAAATGTCCACAATGTCAGTTTCGTTACCTGGTCCTCACTACAACAAGAATCTCGTGTTTCTACCTTTACTACACTGTAAAGGGAGAAACACGAGATTTTGTTAGGGTTTTAAGAAGTTACAATGAATAGTAATAAATATAAACATAAAAAATAATAAAATATGTACAATTTTTAAGTGGAAGTTTTAAAATAATCTTATTTATTAAATTGACTCCCTAAATAAGTAACAAAATCTTTCACGTATTTTGGGAAAAGCTAGATTGAACCTCGTCTTTTATTAAAAAGAATCATTATGTAATTTTTGACCAAAAACTAACTAGTAACGATACTAGCCAACTGGCGCCATTAAACGCAGAGAATCGAGAAACCGGTCCAACAGAATCAAGTAATAGTAATTAAGATAATTTAAAACCTTATAAATTAGCAGTTCATAGTTCGTTGTAGTAACAGGAAGAAAAATTGCGAATAAACGCCACGGCAAGTTTTCTACCTGTGGTCTGTGAGGTTGTATAAACTAGAGTTTGACAGGATTTTATTAAAAGTATTAAGTGCTTATTGAAGCAAAAAAAAAGGAAAATTTTGAATTGCATTTTGGTACTTTATTTAATGTGTGTTTAAAAACATTCGTGCTATATTAAGGAACAACAACAACTTTGCACTTTAATTACTTAAACTAAATAAAAAGACATACATACATATAATCACGCCTTTATCCCTAATGTGGTAGGCAGAGCGTAAACTACCTAAAGTTCGTTACGCAAACTAAATATGAGCACAATAAAATGCCACTAAAGTTAGGCAATTAAAAGATTCGATTTCATAAAATAAAATGTATATAACATAACAAAATCAAGTACTGTGAGGTGGTTTTAGAGCATCATAGGTGGCGCCCTCAATAGTAATAAATTAATTATTTCTAAAATACAAACAGTTTCATGAATATTGTACGTTTGGCAATAATCGCAATATACGTATTGTACATACGCTAAAAGTGGCCACTTTTATTACATTTGCAATACTTAGTTTTTATGCTTAGTGTAAATTATTATAGTATAATGGATTATAAAATAGAGAATTAATTGCGATTGTCGCCAATCGTAAAATATTAATGAAAATGTTTGTATTTCATGCAAAATTAATTTAAAACTTTAGGCGCCACTGTCGCAGCAAAAACTAACCATATTTTAGGGAGTGATTCTGAACATGAAACTGTACAACTTTCTTCAAGGAACATAGGTCGAAAGAAATACGAAAAAAAATACCCTCCCATACAAAAGGTGTCAGCGGCTCGAGTCAATTTGTATGGGAGGTCCAATCTATTTTTCATTTTGCGACCTATGTTCCTAGGGGAAAGTTTTTCAGTTTCATGGGTAAAAGCACACCCTAAAATATTGACAGCTATTTTTATTACTCCCTATAGATACCTAAAGCTTTGTTTTTGCAGCATTTGAGATTTTGCTCGACATACAAAAATATGAGTACTTTATGTGACTAGCATAGGTTTATTTGATTCATTGCTAACCCTTTTTTTCTTGCGGAACGAGTTGATTAAGAAATCATCTGCGAATATCTTCTGGTTTCCCTTGTAGTACGCTTCGATTTCAACTAGAGTCTTACTCTCTGTTTCTGGTAAGAAAAAGTACATGTACGTTGCTCCCAAAAAGCCAAAGGCTGAATAAAATGCAAACGCTCCGTCTAGGCCGAAGACAGATTCGAAATTGTAGTTTGTTTTGGTTGCTAAGAAAATTATAGCGTAGCTCAAAGCAGCCGATGTTCCTGTAGCGATACCTCTGCTCCTGTGAAAGATAAATTTCAATGTTTAATTTTAATAAATAAGCACTAGGATTTCCCATATCGGGGTACCATGGACATACCTGAAACAAACACAAAGAACACCCAATCCCACATTTAAATTCATCATTAAAAAAAAAATGCCGGCCGGGAATCGAACCTGAGACCCTCTGAGTAGCTGACAGTTGCACTGCCAGCTAGGCCATGCGGGTCGTCTGAAAACTCGTTTAGCTGCGTGTGAAACTTCGGGGTTAAAGGTAGTTTATTATATTCATATGGACAATAGTAGAGTTAGTTACCTGAACGGAAACACTTCAGAGAGCAGGACCCATGGAATGCCCAAACTGGTGAAGCAGACTAGCAAGAAGAACAGAATGACCGGCAGCACCTCCTTTTGTTCAGGAAACGTTTCATGCTCGTAGGACGACACTTCGGGGGAGAGATTCCCTCGAACATACAAGCTGATCGAAAGACTGCAGAACGCGGTCGCCATCAACGACCCGATCACAAGCTTCCTCTTGCCCAAACACTTAACCAGTATTGAAGAGAGTAAGTTCATTATTATGAATATTATCCCCGTGATGACCTGAAAATCGAATTCGGTTACGTCTATGGAAGTTATTACACGTAAATGTTAATCATTTAAATAATACATTCGCTATAAAATAATGGACATTCGCCTTTCTTGACAACCACTGTATTGCACATATGTACGTATTAAACGAAACTTCGCAAAATTAAGAATTATGCTGTTAATATCTCGCATGAAGATTGAGCATCTTACACTAGCATGATACATTACACATTTACATTAGATGATTTTGTGCTTTATTAGATTTTAATTCATAATATCTACTTACCACGATCTTCTTAGGGTCATATTTCATTCCTAAAGCTTTACAGATATTGACCATGTTGGGTCTCACAGGAATCAAGCCACTCATGGTGAAAAACAAAAAGTAGGCCATGACAAGAATGAAAGGCCTCATGGTTTCTTTCGCTAGTAGGATATGTTTGAATTTTAGTATGAATCTTCTGTAGATATTTGCTTGACTATGTTCGCACGGACGTTCAGCGGTCTTCCCTTCCTTCACGCATATAGCACATTGACTTATGACCTCATTATATTCTAGGAGTTGTTCGAATTCCTTCCTAACGTCCTCAGGTTTGGCCCAGCCACGGAGCCGACACAAAGATTGTAGAGCTTCTTTCTGTCGCCCTTTGGATAAAAGCCATACTGGCGTCTCAGGCACCTGAAAAAACACATATACCTTTATATAGTGAATGTTACACTAATATATATAAACTTCCATTCTGGACTGGTAGCGAGAGAAAACATAGAATGTGCCAGCTGCATTTCCTCCCAGGCATGCTTTAAAAACCAGCTAAAGGATCTGAGGGTTTCAGTATATTGTAATTTAGGGGATGGGTTGACAACCTATCACTACTGCAATACACCTACAAAACTATCTTAAATAAGCATCAAAACTTTGTCAGACGTGGCGGAACGACCTTTGTTTAGGTTGTTTACGCTCTGCCTACCCCATTAGGGATAAAAGCGTGATTATATGTATGTATGTATAACACTAATATTTATTTCCTAAGCGTAGTATTGTTCGATTAAAACCTTTCGTAATTTTATTATTAGACTTTAAAAAGGTTACAACAAGGTCAGATAGATGTAGCAAGAGCAGTTTAGATAAACTCACAATCGCCTATTATCTGGATGTCTGACTGCGATTATTATTTTCGAGTATCAAAACGCGTTTTTCTTATCTATAATGTACCGACTATTTTAAATAATATCTAGTAATTAAGTCGCACGCATAAAGGAATCGGTGAGGCGGCGGCGCGACGTTTTTCTTTAGAAATTTACGTCCGCGCAGCGCAACTTCAAATCAAGCTGTGCTGCACAGATGTAAGGGGATGTAACATTTTAGTATTGAGCCTGGTATAATGTGAATGGCGACACTTTTTTTTTAAAGAACAACGCGGCGCACGTTCAAATCATTGGATTCTACACACAAATAGAAATCAAAAATACTGAAATGATTTTTGGCTTAAGCGTCACATTACCGAGATATTTTAAATCAAAAATATAGGAATTTTGTAAAGTCAATTTTAAAGTGAAAATATCTCCATAATGTGACGCTTTACTCAAAATCACCAAGTATATTTTAGGTTTGTATTTATGTGTAGCCCAGCAGTAGGAAAAATCTGGCTAGCAAAAAGAAAATACGTGTAGAATCGAATTGTTTAGGTCTTATCGTGCGCCGAAAGATTTTTGTTAAATATATATACATACATATAATCACGCCTTTGTCCCTAATGTAAAATATAAGGTCGCCATTTAGACTATGCCAATAAGGTTTGCATCCTCTTTCTATAAAAAACCGTCGCGCCTCCGCCGCGTCGCCGCCTCGCCACCTCCTTATTGCCATGCGCCTAATATTCAACAGATACGATGATGATACTGTGTCTGTTCGTAATGTTAAACCCGAAAATGTAGATTATTCCAAATAAGTGCACCCACTTATTTATAATCCCACCGGATCAAGGAAGTTTTGCAGATTTACTTGACCATTTCAAGTTCGAGAATATGACAAAAAAGAGGGTATAAAGAGCTGCATGGTGGCCAGTGGGACAGTGAGCGACACGAGCGCGGCTACTCGCCAGGGCAGCACGGTGCCCAGCAGGTAAGCCAGTCGAGGAGAAACTGATGCTCAGTACTTACTGATCCCTTGTTGATGATACTTACTAAAAGCACCAGCAGCATGGTGGCCAGTGGGACAGTGAGCGACACGAGCGCGGCTTCCCGCCAGGGCAGCACGGTGCCCAGCAGGTAAGCCAGGAACATGCCAGTGGAGGTGAAGCTGTTGGTCATCGTAGTCAGGATTCCCCGGATTGAAGGATCGCTGGAATAAAATGTATAAACATGAAAGTTACTAAGATGAAAATTGGCCTGAATGAATGTACAATATATTTCTTCTAACGAGTCAACAGCAAACCCCATCTCAAATTTCTCTAGCCCAGTAGTCGGCAACTCTCACCGCATCTTCTGTGGCTTGCATCAATTGCTCATCCGTGCCGGAGGTAGGGAACACAGAACACGATATCAGGTAGGTCATGGTTTGTGGGTCTACTCCGCATTAGCACCGAAGGTCGGGGTCACGTTTGTATATGTGACTACTACATATTTAACTACACTCCCTCCCTAGCCTTTATCCCGTATCACACGGGGTCGGCTACCTAATCTAGGGGATTGAACGAGGGTACTGGTTTTTACACAGAGCGACTGCCATCTGACCTCCGCAACCCAGAAGGAAAACCAGACCCAATCCTAGATTAGGTCAGAGTTTTCAAGCCCCCAATGCTTAGCACTGGCCTCTGACATGACTTAACGACTAATATCTAAAGTGTTAAACGATATTAACCGGGACCAACGGGTTAACGTGCCTTCCGAAGCACGAAAAAAGGGCCGAATAAACGTACATATGAAATTCGAAAATCGAAAAACACATTGGTACGTGGTGGGGTTCGAACCTCGACCTCCCGCTCAGGAGGCAGCGGCCCTGTCCACTACACCATCGGGCTCTATTATATTACTACTACATATTTAACTGTACGTATATATTGCGTGTGACGTTTGTAAACAAGAAATTAAATGACATACATTAAATAATACTACCAAGTAATAATACTAAGGTGGCATTTCTTGAAAACGTTTCCTCTAACAAATACTAAGTATTTTTATAAGAACTATACATAGCTCAGATTTTTTCATGAAACTAACTCTAACTCTAAAAAAACTCCAAAAAAAGACTTGTTGAGATAATAATAATAAATATTTAATTACCAGTAAAGTTACAAATTGCTTAAAATTTCAATTGGACTTCACACTAGGTAGACTTATGGTATTGTGAAATCAATTAACAGGTTCGACAGTCAGTTGTTTTCAATAACCATCTGATTTATCAAGATCAACATTTATGGTCTTAGTTTATAGTGGTATATTTGCATAAAATATAGACCTTATTAATATTCGTTTCTAATAAAGATACTCATTATAGACACATATATAAATATTTTAAGATGATGAATATGTTGCTTATGCAAATGAGCATTGAAAACCAAGAGGTCTAGTTGGCGAATAAGTCATTCATCTTTGTATTTTATTTTTGCATAATAAACGGTTAAAACAATAACAAAGATTGTTGAGAAATTTGATTTGAGTCTCAATTCTAGATTTGCCGGCTACAACTAAAATTAAAATCTATTTGTGACTTTCAGACTAAAACATATTACAGGAGATCTATTCTCTCCGGTTTATGATTTATATACGGTGGTTTTATGCGTAATCGTTTTCTGTAATTTTTATCCGCCCTCATATGATATGGCGAATAAAATGGACAGAAATACTGGGGAAACATGCTAAAACGTTTTAATAAGCAATTTTTGTTGTAATATTTTTACAAAAATGCATTTCCTATCATCTTTTGTAATGCACTGAGCTAAAGAGTGGAATTTACTACCCGCATCTGTGTTTCTGAATGCATACAACCCTCAACTCTTCAAAGTCAGAAGATGCCTGATCGTCTGAGTGAGCTCGCTCCATCGCCATCCTCGACTCTGTCTCTGTCGTCCCTGTCCTACTTGGACAGATTTTTATCAATTTTAATTTTATTTTATTTTTTTGAAAATCTGTTGACAGTCTAGAGAAAGCCCATTTGCACAAAATTTTAAATAAATATGCAATCTTTGGCTTATTTATTGCAATGGGGTTCATGGAATGCCAGAGGGCGAGAGCTAAAATATATTGAACCCATGTTTCACATCGTGTGAAACCGATAAAATCCTCGGCCTAATAATATTATGTTACTTGTCTGATAAACAGCATTATAACCGGATTGACGATTAAACATTTATTCGATGGCCTTGACTCCAAATTAATGGTAAAATTAAACTAATAGATGCTACAAACGTATTTATCTAAGTTTATCAGATAACATTGCATATACGTCATGGAACTAGAATACTTAAGTGTTACCAAACAATAGATAGTTTGTACTAAAATCATTCATACAATCGGTAGGGTTATCAATAGTACAAGTTTAGTAATAGTATTGATCACCAACGATATTATCCATAGTACAGATAGTATTGCTCTTCGATATTCGATACATAGTATATATATAGAATATTGAAGAGCGATACTATCGATAGTATCGACACTATCTATTGCTTATTTTATTATAATTTAACGATGCTATCGATAGTTACAGTTATCGAACGAGAATACTTACTAGTAGCTTACGTCGCAGTAAGAAGAAAGAATGTAGACTTCAACCTATAACTCTTTTACTTTTATGTATATCCTCGACACGTTAAATCCCGTATCTATCCTTTGAATAGGATAGAACAGTAGAATAGAGTACAGGTAAAATTTACAGATTCAGAATATAATACTCAAATTACCTTAGGTTTACTTACCTACGTTTCCATTTACCCATTTACGTATATATTTAGGCCCGTATTAATAAACAGCACTAGAGACTGACAGCTAGTTTAAGTTCGTATCAGAAATGTCATTTTAGAACAATATGACTATGAATATGTAAAATCTATACTTAATATTGCTCTCAATTATGAGATCGCTATATAATTACGAGCCTATGTTATGTATATTCCATAATACTACATAATAAAAATAACATAACATCCATGGAATCCACTTCCAAACTCAAATTCCATTATGTCAATCATTGAAACGTACCGATTGATATCGTTTGAGATGTGTCAATTGGGGCCCATTGCTATATTAATACTCAAAATCAATTGGCATTGCCTCAAGCAAAGATATCTACTTACTTACAATACGGTAGGTTATTGCACTAATATTAGCTATAAATATCAACAAATATTCTACCATGCTGGCCTGGGAGCGAGAGAAAAACATAGAATGTGCCCGCTGCATTTCCTGCCGGGCATACTGTAAAAACCACGTAAGGGATCCGAGGGTTCCAGTATATTGTATTTTAGGCGATGGGCTGATAACCTGTCACTACAGCAATATATCTACAAATCTATCTTAAATAACCCTCAAAACTTTGTCGGACGTGGCGAGACGACCTTTGTTTAGGTCGATTACGCTCAGCCTACCCAATTAGAATTAAAGCGTGATTGTATATATTAACAAATATTAACCAATATTTATTTACGGAGCTATAGGTATAAATAATGTCTACCAAAAAAGTATTTAGTGCATCGGAGGGCATGTTAAACCGTCGTGCTGGTCAGTATTACTAACATATTGATCGTACCGTAAACTATGGTCAATGTTGTGAAAAATACACATAAGTGACAGAGGGTGCCTCCATGAATCCCGTGCCAATGCCGAGCAACGCATTGGCTATGAGCGAGGGCACGTTCCACGCGTAGTGCATCAGCAGCCACGCCACCAGTTGCGGCAGTTTCACCAGCAGCAGCGCTCTCTTGCGCCCGAAGTAGGCTAACACTGCTTGATATCCTACATTACTTCTCCCTCATAAGTGACAGAGGGCGCCTCCATGGACCCCGTGCCGATTCCGAGGAACGCGTTGGCTATGAAGAGCGAGGGCACGTTCCACGCGTAGTGCATCAGCAGCCACGCCACCAGGTGCGGCAGTTTCATCAGCAGCAGCACCCTCTTGCGCCGGAAGTAGACTAACACTGCTTGATATCCTACCTGACTTCTCCCACATAAGTGACAGAGGGCGCCTCCATGAACCCCGTGCCGATTCCGAGCAACGCGTTGGCTATGAAGAGCGAGCGCACGTTCCACGCGTAGTGCACCAGCAGCCACGCCACCAGTTGCGGCAGGTTCACCAGCAGCAGCGCCCTCTTGCGCCCGAAGTAGACTAACACTGTTTGATATCCTACCTGACTTCTCCCACATAAGTGACAGAGGGCGACTCCATGAACCCCGTGCCGATTCCGAGCAATGCGTTGGCTATGAAGAGCGAGGGCACGTTCCACGCGTAGTGCATCAGCAGCCACGCCACCAGGTGCGGCAGTTTCATCAGCAGCAGCACCCTCTTGCGCCGAAAGTAGACTAACACTGCTTGATATCCTACCTGACTTCTCCCACATGAGTGACAGAGGGCGCCTCCATGAACCCCGTGCCGATTCCGAGCAACGCGTTGGCTATGAAGAGCGAGGGCACGTTCCACGCGTAGAGCATGAGCAGCCACGCCACCAGTTGCGGCAGGTTCTCCAGCAGCAGCGCCCTCTTGCGCCCGAAGTAGACTTACACTGCTTGATATCCTACCTGACTTCTCCCACATAAGTGACAGAGGGCGCCTCCATGAACCCCGTGCCAATGCCGAGCAAAGCGTTGGCTATGAAGAGCGAGGGCACGTTCCACGCGTAGTGCACCAGCAGCCACGCCACCAGTTGCGGCAGGTTCACCAGCAGCAGCGCCCTCTTTCGCCCGAAGTAGACTAACACTGTTTGATATCCTACCTGACTTCTCCCACATAAGTGACAGAGGGCGCCTCCATGAACCCCGTGCCAATGCCGAGCAAAGCGTTGGCTATGAAGAGCGAGGGCACGTTCCACGCGTAGTGCATCAGCAGCCACGCCACTAGGTGCGGCAGGTTCACCAGCAGCAGCGCCCTCTTGCGCCCAAAGTAGTCCAACACTGGACCAGAGAACAGGCTGCCCAAGGGCTGGCAGAGGTAAGCCATGCTACCTGAAATCATGAGAAACGCATATAAATTAATACGAGCATCCATACGGAGTAATTGAAATTGTGAAATCGCGCGGATTTATATTAAGAAAACAAGATTTTATTTAAAAAAATACTTGAATTTGAAATCGGAATGTTAGGATTATAACTTGTAATTTATCTGGCCAGTATCTCGAATACACTACAACTGGTTTTTACAAATCTCCAGAGAATCTAACTATATCTATAGGTATATTGACAATACTTTATTTGGTTTATTTGGCATGGCAAATAAATATTATTAAAATAGTTTTTAATACAAATACCACTACCACAAAGCTTTATCAGTCCCGGATTCGCTAACAAATCCTTTGACTTGCAAATCAACTCATAAATTTGAGTTCAGAAAATTATTTTAAATTCAGGATTTGAATGCCATAAGTATAATCAATGCGATTGTTATTGCAATCATTAAGAATCTTTTGATCATTATACGTACGTAGGAGATTATAGCTGTGTTGCTAATGTTTTTTTACATACATACATATAATGACGCCTTTATCCCAATGGGGTAGGCAGAGCGTAAACGACCTAAACAAAGGACATTCCGCCACGTCTGACAAAGTTTTGAGGGTTATTTGAAATAGATATGTAGGTAAATTGCTGTAGTAAAAGGTTGTCAGCCCATCGCCTAAATTATACATACATATAATCACGACTTTATCCCTAATGGAGTAAGTAGGTAAAGCATAAACGACCTAAAAAAAGGTCTTTCCGCCACGACTTTCAAAGCTTTGAGGGTTATTTAAGATATTATAGGTATATTGCTGTAGTGACAGGTTGTCAGCCCATCGCCAAAATTGCAATATACTGCACTCGAATCCCTTAGCTGGTTTTTACAGCATGCCAGGGAGGAAATGCAGCTGGCACGTTCTATGTTTTTCTCTCGCTCCCAGACCAGCATGGAAGACCTATAATTTTTTTTATCGGTAGATTTCAGTTGAGTTAGGATTAAGAGTTCCTCACGTCGATTATTTTTCTTTATTAATACTCACATTAAAAACTAGCCTTTTACGCCGCAGTTTCAACCGCGATTTCATAATGAGTTTTCCCGTGGAAATCAGATATTTTCCCGCGAAACAAAGTAGCCTATGTTACACAAGGTGAACATAGCTTTCTAATGGTGACAGAATTTTAAAATCGGTTAAGATTTTTTCAAGTTTATTCGTTACAAATATACATACACACACAAAACTACAAATATTTCCTCTTTATAATATAGAAGATATAGATTGATAAACAAGATTTCTTTGTTTATTTGGGTTTCGTTTTTAATTGAATTTTTATTAATAACATTATAACAGACATATTTATTAACCAAAAACCTTGCTATTAACGTAAATCCTTACCTGAGACATAAATATCTATTTACCCGATACAGTTTAAATAAACTGCCTCCGTGGTCTAGTGGCTAGTGCCATGAACTCCCGATCCGGAGGTCCTGGCTTCGATTCCCAGGGGGAAACACAAAGTTGATATTTGAGACCTTATGAATTTTCCCCAGTTTGGTTAGGACATTGCAGGCTGAATCACCTGATTGTCCGAAAAGAAAAAAAATACTCGGTCGGTGTAAAAACTCTGACACCAGGGTTCATCGGGTCGGTAGATACCCACTCGACAGAAGAAGAAGAAGTTTAAATGCTTTTCAACTTCATTTAATTAGACATGTTTGATGATACTCGATGATATATACATACTTAAAATTGTAACTTATCTAGACGGACAGACAGACGAAATGATAATAAGTAGTTCTTAGACAGCATTCTACTCTTAAAACATCATCGATAATTTAGTAAGAATAAAAATTTTCAGAAGGTTGTTCTTTCGAGTGGGTATCGAGTCTATCGACCCGATGAACCCTGGTGTCAGAGTTTTTAAACCGCCTAGTAGCACAACCATCAGGCCTCTGACATGGTTTGAGTAACGACCACTATCAAAGACAGCGACCGGGACCGACGGCTTAATGTGCCCTCCGAAGCACGAAATCTTTTTTTTCTTTTCGGACAATCAGGTGATTCAGCCTGCAATGTCCTAACCAAACTGGGGAAAAATTCACAAAGTGATAAATTCTCAAATATCAACTTTGTGTTTCCTCCCTGGGAATCGAACCCAGGACCTCCGGATCGGAAGTCTATGGCACTAGCCACTAGACCACGGAGGCAGTTCAGAAAGGGACAGCGTTCCACAAACTGATAGGGGTTGCTCAGTCAACGACACTGAAATACGTCCACCAGGAAATTCTTGCAGGAATACAAATTGTCTGATCGAGGAAGATATTTTGTATGGAAAAGTAAATTTTTATTTTCACTTCCTGAAAAAAAATCTTGGTGGAAGTTGTTTAGTATCGATGACTGAGCAACCCCTATCAGTTTGCGGAACGCTGTCCCTTACACCCGGTATTACTTACTATAAACTATTATTAATTATAATATAAACGTACTTAACTTAAAACACATTTTGACTGTAGTTAAAAAACCGGCATCACAACACGCAAAATGTTAGTAAAAAATACGGAAGATTGTCGAATTCTCTAAAAACAAGCTAAAAACGTATAAAAACTCGCGATGTATTTCTAAAATAAGATCATAGATAGTAATTTAGTTGCTTTTTTATGCCCTAGTCGACCTCAACTAATAACTATTTCATATTTGGCAAAAAGTTCAAGGTGCAGCCTATATTAAAAACAAAATGCAGTATTCTACGTAGTTCTAAAAATACACAGTGAAATTTTACATACATACATATAATCACGCCTTTATCCCTAATGGGGTAGGCAGAGCATAAACGACCTAAACAAAGGTTGTTCCGCCACGTCTGTCAAAGTTTCGAGGGTCATTAAAGATAGATTTTTAAGCATATTGCTGTAGTGACAGGTTAGCCCATCGCCTAAATTGCAATATACAGAAACCCTCATACAGATCCCTAAGCTGGTTTTCTCAGTATGCCCGGGAGGAAAAGCAGCTGGCACATTCTATGTTTTTCTCTCGCTCCCAGTCCAGCATGGAAGATTGTCAATTTTAAATTCGAGGCAATGGTGTAATTCTGCTCATACGTCTGAAATGTTTTCTCAGAAATCAATAAATATGAAAATGCCGAATTCGTTAGATTTTAAACGTATGAAATGTCACATAAACGTACCTTTATAGATTAAAGAAAGCTAATAGCTTTTCTGTCCAAGGATTTAGGTATGGATTAGAACTCCATTGACCTGGATTAAACTCAGTAATTAGAACGCATATTAAATTACTGTTGTTTGTAGAGTACGATGTCAATGCATTGTACTAAGGGTTGCTACCAGACCTAGTTTCTGAGCTGACTGCCCTAGATTGGTGTGCAAGGTAAAATGGCTGTACTCCATAATTACAAGTAAAATTCGATACATTTCCATCTACGATAGCCTTGTGCGATAGGTATGTTTCTCTCCTCTTAACATATGTCGTCCTTCATATTTAAAATTACATAGAAAATTAACAATACGTAGAAACCATTTTTTTTTTAAATAGGGTACCTGCATATTTCTCCTTAGAATGTTGAACATTCGTGACTACCTTATATACATACATACATATAGTCACGCCCTTATCCCTAATGGGGCAGGCAGAGCGCAAACGACCTAACAAAGGTCGTTCCGCCACGTCAGACACAGTTCTGAGGGATATTCAAGATAGACTTGTATGTATATTGCTGTAGTGACAGGTTGTCAACCCATCGCCCAAATTACAATAAACTGAAACCCTCGAATCCCTTAGCTGATTTTTACAGCATGCCCGGGAGGAAATGCAGCTGGTACATTCTATGTTTTTCTCTCGCTCCCAGGCCAGCATGGAGACTACATTACATATATATTAATCTTAAAGCTTCTGAAGTAAACCTATTTGTACGCGGTGTTTGCAAGGCAGCGGGTAAAGATTGTATGAGAATAACTGAAGACCGAGCTCAGTGGCGTGACATATAAGAGGCCCTATGTTTAGTAGACTGATGCAGGCGGGAGATAATTGCTGATCATTTTCGCATGAAGTGGCCCATTCGCAGCTACGTGTGGTCACGCTTCCACTTAGGTACATCTTTCACTGATCTTTGAACAGTGTAATTAGGTCTTTTCAAGGTGACCTTAGCAGTTTCAAAAGCTCCATCAGATGGCTCTATCTGTACGTGAACTGTCAAAATTTTGGGTACGTTAACATGATCGCCATGAATTATAAATATTTTTTTACGTCTAATTACGATTTTTACGGCAAAACTAGCGCAGGCTACTTTCTTAATAAAAAGCATGCATGAACAAATTATTTTTTTATTTTACGCTTTTTCTCAAAAACATTTACATGACAAAAAGAATCACAAGAGTATCATAGCAACCATAAACGTATATAACATAGACTTATATAAGTTTTCAATAAATGCTCGCATGAAATTTCAAATCAAACAGAAATAAGCATGACATTGACAGCTCATATTTTAAAAAGCCACCTACCGGCAATATAGAGAATCTTTCACTTATGTCATTCTGAAAAGACCTAATTATATTTTCTCAGATTTTTGGTAATGGCAGCCCTTATTGTACTAATTGTAGCCGATATCGACCGTGACTAGAGAGGCAACGTACGGGTTCAGTTACCGGAAGCAACACGACACCGTTCCTTGCTGTAGAGTCGTATTTCAACATACTGCAAGTTCTACAACCTTGTTAGAGCTCTTAGGCCCGTAATTATAAACAGCACTTGAGACTGACAGCTAGTTTTAATCCGTATCAAAAATGTCATTTCAGTACAAAAGGACCTGTCAAATCCATACTTAATATTACTCTCAATCGCTTTATAAATACGAGCCTTAAAATCACATCATATTACAGTTCGTTCATTTAACATTGAGTTATCGATACCAACTTATTTTGCAGCCCATAAACTGCTTTTTCTCTATAAATTTATAGACAGTCGACCGCAAAACATATGTTTGTAGCAAGGTTACAGTCTGCGGTTCCGAAATTAGAACCTCTGCTAAGTTGCAAAGAAAAAGCTATTTACGAGCCACAAAACACGTTGGTACCGATGATAACTCAACGTTAAATAAACTAACTTTACTTGAATCAATGGTGCGTGATGTAACTCTGTATTTCGAATGTTACGGTCAGGAACAGGCAAGAAAAATAATACACACAAGAAACATTTTGGATCCAATATCATTTACCCTTTCGGACCATCATATTATAATGTTAGTGTAGCTACTCAAATGTATTGGATTGCACGTAGTTATTCAAAATAACTTAGTTTTGATCTTAACTTTTAGGTTGATTGGCTTTTAGTTTTGAGAAGCAATTCCTCAGTCATAAGAATCGGGGGTCGAGCATTAAAACAGATATGTGAAACTTGAGAGATCTAATCTGGAAAATCATTTAATGAGAGGAAACTTCTAATCGAATAAAATGATTTCTTCTTCCTCATTCGAGGCATATTTTTTGAGGCATGATATTTAAGTGATGTCAAAATAAATCACTCACCGAACCAGGAAGCCTGTTTCTTGTTGATGGAGAGTCCCTCCTTGGCGTCCAGCACCTCCGGTAGCACCATGGTCACGAAGCTGATCGACATGCCGAGTCCTACCAGCAGAAAATCCAGCGCCAGGCATGCCAGGACCTGAGAGAAACAGGATGTAAGAAATATAATACATACATATAATCACGCGTTTAACCCTAATGGGGTAGGCACAGCGTAAACGACTTAAACAAAGGTCGTTCCGCCACGTCTGACAAAGTTTTGGTATTTAAAGATAGATTTTTAGGTATATTTTGGTTATTTAAGATAGATTTTTAGGTATATTGCTGTAGTGGCAGGTTGTCAGCCCATCGCCTAAATTACAATATACTGAAAGCCTCGGATCCCTTAGCTGGTTCTTACAGCATGCCTGGGAGGAAATGCAGCTGGCACATTCTATGTTTTTCTCTCGCTTCCAGGCCAGCATGGAAGTAAGAAATATTACATACATAATATACCTACAGTCACTTTATTGGATCCCTTGCGGGTAGGCAGAGTGTCAACGACCTCATAGCAGGGTATTTTTGCCACCTTTGTCAAGTTTTGAGGGGTTTAAAGGGCGTCGCAATAAGACGGCAATTTTTGAATTTGAAATAAAAAGTATACTTTTTGAGAATTATAATTAAGAGATTTTGGATGGAATATAATTTCCGCTAATTCCCCTACGGATCGTAGATTAGAGTCATATATAATTTTCCTTATGTGCGGTTATTTACCTGTGTCAATACTGCACCAGATAATGCGCTGATATCTTCAACCAGAGCAAATATTATTGTAATACGCGTTATCTGCTTGTGATGCCTTAAAGGTGTTTGAGTATGCTTACATCTTCTTGCTATATAACAATCTTAATTATTGTCTGTCTGAAAGTTATTTGCGTTTCTTGATGTTTTTGACAAAACAGTTGCCCGACAGTCGGTCCATTTGACTAGTAGCAGTTTGTAGTTGCAATAAACACGACTTAACTAATATAAGTCTGCAAATGTTATTTTCTATCAAAAAAGAAATCCGGGTCCGGAAAAAAGAGATCCGACTGTCGGGCAACTGTTTTGTTGCCAGTGCTTTAGAATGACCAGCTAAGGGATCTGAGGGTTTCAGTATATTGCAATTTAGGCGATAGGCTGACAACCTGTCACTATAGCAATATACCTACAAATCTATCTTAAATAACCCTCAAAACTTTCTCAGACGTGGCGGAACGACCTTTGTTTTAGGTCATTTACGTTCTGCCTACCCCATTAGGGATAAAGGCGTGATTATATGTATGTATCGCCTGGCGTCGGTACTCGTGCATTGGAATATGGTGCATTTTTGCTCACAAGTACGTCGTTTGATATCATCTCCTCGGCGTTTAATTATTACAGACGCAAGTTAGGTGCGGATTAAAATGGTATTTTTTATATTCCTCCACATTATTATTTTTGTTTCATTGTATTTGCAGAATAATTGTTGTTTTGGTTATTTGACATATTTTATGTCCATGATAGATATACAAAAAAAATGTGTTATTATGTGTCAGCATTTTTTTCATAGCAATTTGTGTTGCTGGTTATTATTCAAAGTAATCACATTATTTTAAAACCCGGATTAATCATAAAAGTTAACTTTTACCGCTTTAAAACATAACATTAATAGAATTAGAGTTATTAATAGCAATAAATTATGTCAGAAAACAGGTACGTATCAAGGCAACAATCGTATAACTAGGCAATAAAATTGTTTTCCCAAAAACTCGTGGAAAATTACAATATCAGCTATTAGATTATTAAAATAGATTATTTTTACTATTTCTCGTAAATCAAAGAACACAGGTTAACTTAATTTGTTGTTCTTATCTAAATTAATTCAGTTTAAAATATTTTCCTCCCATTTGCTCGGAAAAACTACATTACAAAAACAAACTAAACCTTCATTCACTCTTTTCGGTCCTCATATTCGCAAACACCAGCAATTTCTTCAAACTACAACAATAAAATTAACGACTGCTTCACGAAGTAATGACACACTAGTATAGTATAGGTGTTTTAGTCCACATTATTGATTATTTTAAAGCTGAATGCGCATACAACTTTTTAAATTTTCAAAATGGAATGAATGAATGAATGGCATGTGCGCCTGTCATAGGTGTCGGCCAAGCACATCTTAAATGTCAAAATATTATGGAGGAATCGCAAGTTTCATGTTTGATTGTAAGTTTATTGTTATTGTTTCCCCGCAAAATGAGAGAAAAGTACTATACTTCTCTCAGCTGAAATAGCAATTTAAAGTCTCGTTTGCATTGGAAGGCCTCTATTCGTCTCGACCTTCCAAATTTACTCAACCTTTAATTTGTTTTTTTTTTTTGGCCTCCGAGTAATGTACTATTAGACATAAAGTACATTATTAAACTTCAGTGTAAAAAAATATGTCATGAAAACTGGTCATGAGAATCTTAATTTTCAGAAGAAATAATATACTCATGGGCTTGGCTGCAGTACTTACTTACTAGACTTGGATGTTTTTCAATTATTAAAAGTTATTTTGAACATGGGAGTACATATTTACAAAATAGGTAGGTACGTTGCTTATTGCTTAAAAAGGTAGAGATAAGAAACAATTCACCTACCAAACAAAATAAATTATATGAAATTGAATTATTATTAATTTGAGATGAATGAGTTACTGAGACCGTGCCACTAAAGTACCTACCTACTTTATCCATAAAACATAGAGGAAGACCAATGTAAGAAAATACGATTTACATGCAAAACACGCGGTCAGCTGACTCGCTTCACTACGAAAGAAAAAACATAATATTCGTTTTTGTGACTTTTCTTCCACGTAGTTGTTCAGTCTCGTGGACTGAACTTAACCTCAGTCGAATGTTTTTTCACTCTGTATCTACTTAGTCTTCTCTATGTAAATGCAGCGTTAAATAATTAAAAATACTACCTACCTATCTATGTACGCCTTTAATATTTTAGTGAGTTTACACATCATACTTACATACATGCATATAATCACGTCTTTATCCCTAATGAGGTACGCAGAGCGTAAACGACCAAAATGAAGGTCGTTCCGCCACGTGTGACGTAAATTGTTTTGAGGGTTATTTGAGATAGATTAGTAGGTATATTGCTGTAGTGACAGGTTATCAGACTATCGCCTAAATTGCAATAATACAGAAGCCCTCGCATCCCTTAGCTGGTTTTCACAGTATGCCCGGGAAGAAATGTAGCTGGCACATTCTACGTTTTTCTCTCGCTTCCAGTCCAGCACGGAAGTTTACACATCATTCCGCTTTAATTCTACAAAATAATATGTTACACTTACCTGCGACAAAACAACCCTCGTCCGGCTCACAGGAGGTGTAACACCAGATTTTTCGACGGCCATTTTGAAATATGATCACAGCTTGAGTTCTCTCTTCAGTCGTTTGTAATATTACCAACTAACAAATCACTGTTTAGCGCGACCGCACGCGCATCTATGAAAACGCACTTAGTGTAAGGGAAATATTTGTTTAGTCTATAATTGCAGTAACATAATTTGTTTGCTCAGGAGTTATGATAACTAGGACACATCGCAATACTACTGTAAAGTAAAGGTGACATTATTTTAACATTGCACTCATGATAATAGATAACCAAATCTTATTTGTTTAAACGCTAGCTTTTCTCATCTTGGTAACGGTTTGCTTAGTACACAGTTCTCTAAATGTTAATTTACATTCTAATATCTGTTCTTTAGGCAACTAGGGTCAATGATTTATGTCTTCATTATTTTAAAGTTTGTCTTAATTAATATTATAATCAACAGAAAAGAAAAAAAGATACTTTGTATTTTACGGAAAATCGCGGTAACTCGTTGTCAGCATGTGTATTTATTTTTTATTAAGTTTTTTAATGGAGTTTTAATTTCAATTGAAAAACTTTTTCATGAGTAAGGTCAATATATTATTTTATTTCCACTTGTATTAAGAGAAATACAACACGAATTTATTACTCCGCGTTTGTCAAAAATAGATACCTGAGGAAAAATAGATATGTTGATTTTATTTACGTTTCGATATCATATCGATTTTGTATCAATTTAAAAAAAAACATAAACAAATACATAGTTTTATTTGAATTGCTAACTTCTTCCAAAGGGTTCTAGTTTTGTTCAAATTGAGGATCCAACTGTTCATAAATTAATTAAATCAACATTAAAATAGTTCGATTTTTTATTCGTATCCTTTTTTAAATTTATTTACTTCATTTTAAGAATACCTGCCCGCAAGTTGTATGAACTGCGATGATCGGTTTTAAAAATGATTCTCATTTATGTACTGGTTATGCTCATTATGTATTTTTAATTTAAGGGGCTCTCCTGGGCTAAGTGGCGCCCTCATTAACCTCATCATTGCTTTAAAGCAATGATGGTAATTTAGAACCTCATAAAAATGCAACTTATAGTTCGTTGTAGTTACAAGTAGAAATTAGCGAAAAACGGCCGCTCTTTGCACTTTTGTTATCTGTAACTGCAGTGAACACTGAATGATTATTTTTATAATGCTTAAAATAAACGTTAGTACCTATATTTAAATCTGATTTACCGGATTTTCAATTATCTTCACGTTTTCAGTGAGTAATGATTTTTTTTACTGATGAGGGCGCTGGCGTGCACCGGGGATTCCCTCAATCTTCATTGGTTAACGGTCAAAGTGGTCGTAATGTAGATAATTCAATCACTTTTAAAGCAAGGTTAGCTGTAAAAACGTAGATTGAAATCTTGTGTCCTAATTCGAGATTTTCAGAATAGTACAATATGACTTGTATTATGGTTACTTATTTCTTTGATAAAAGTTATACAGTTCTAGATTAACTTAATTGCAAAACTTTTTGTTATAAAACTAATATGTTAAAATTTACTGTTTTGGTTTTCCTCTTGTAGGTAAGGCTATAATGTTAATTTTATTTTAGAAGACAATCTTCTCTAAACTAGAAGGTTTAGTATACCGACTTAATTTAATTTAATAGTGGTAAGGTTAAGGTCACAGGTGGTCCCATTTTAATAATGCTCTCTAAGGCCCGTATTTATAAACAGCACTTGAGACTGACAGTGAGTTTGAGTTTGCATCAGAAGTGTCATACCAAAAGTACAAAATGACCAGTCAAATCCATACTTAATATTGCTTTCAATCTTGAGATCACTTTATAATTACGAACTTAAAATACCAGAGCGTTGGTGTTTGTTTTTCAACAATATTTTGACTTTCACAGCTATTCTCAATATGTAAACTAGGCAGGACTTACATATTTCGTTTGCTTATACCTAAAGAAATATGTTTATGAAGTTATACCTATTTATGCGTTATATTTATGTAAGCGTTATTGTCATATTATTAAAGTAGAAATTCTACCTATCTATAAGATCTTAAAATTATACGCAAAATTTTACAACTTGTTGAACGGATTTTGATACAAGATGATAAAATTGTTGTGTTTCTATCATCATTTGTTAAAGCTTAAAAAAAAATCTAGTTGGCAGTGCATCTGCCTGACTCGCGCGTCTTCGGTTATAGCGGTGCGGCCAGACGCAGCTTAAATACCGACTATTTTTTTAATTATTTTTTATGTGCTCCTTTTACGTTACTAAAACACTATTTCGGTATAGTATAAGCTCTATAGTATAGTATAGACTGAGCTGCAAACATCAATTCGGGGTTGGCCTTCAATGAAATACCTATTGACAGAATGAGATTGATGTGTGCGACGATTTATGTAGGCTCCACTATGATGATTGAAACTGATAGCTATTGACCGCCTCCGTGGTATGTAATGTATTTAGGATACATATTTTACTACATACATACATACATATAATCACGCCTTTATCCCTAATGGGGTAGGCAGAGCGTAAACGACTTAAACAAAGGTCGTCCCGCCACGTCTGACAAAGTTTTGAGGGTTATTTAAGATAAAATTATAGGTATATTGCTGTAGTGACAGGTTGTCAGCCCATCGCCTAAATTACAATATACTGAAACCCTCGCATCCCTTAGCTGGTTTTTACAGCATGCCCGGGAGGAAATGCAGCTGGCACATTCTATGTTTTTTTTTCGCTCCCAGGCCAGCATGGAAGATAACATATTTTACTAGGTTTGCACTATCCCGCTTACCGCTACGCATTTTTCTTTCACCCAAAGGTTGCCTTGAAGAAATTGCTACCTTAGCAATAAGGCCGCCCATGTTGTACTTGTTTTTTGTTGTTATCTGTTGTGTTGTATGATTTGTATTCTTACGTGCAATAAAGTATTTTTATGTTATGTTATGTATCGTTTACAGTTATATTAGGGTAATGCTAAAACACCATATGATCACGCCTTTATCCCTAATGCCTCCGTGGTCTAGTGATCAGAGCCATAGGCTCACGATCTGGAGGTGCTGGGTTCGATTCCCAGGGGGGGGAACACAAACTTGATATTTGTAAATTTATCACTTTGTGGGTTTTTTCTATTTGGTTAGGATATTGCAGGCTGAATCATCTGATTGTCCGAAAATAAAAAGATTTCGTGCTTTGGAGGTCACGTTAAGCCGTCGTTCTCGGTCGCTGTCTTTGATAGTCGTCGTTATTCAAACCACAACAACCAAAACAAACTCTGAAACAATTTGAACGTTGATTTCCTTGATATTTTGACCTGAAATTTTAAAAAGAGTTGTATTGTATGATTATTGCACCAGTACATACTCGTACGTAGAACCCAAATGATACTTTAAAGTACTCACTGGGCTTAATTCTAGATTCAATCGGGTAAACTTAAAATTAAAATCTAACTGTCACTTTCACACTGAAAACATTGGAAAAGGACAGGAGATCTATTCTCTCCGGTCTATGATATATAGTCGGTAGTTTTATGCGTTATCTGTCGGATTCGCCGCCTAGTCGCCTTGCGGGTAGCTCAAACTACCCACATTAATTCGCGCTCGGAATCGTTCGTTTTGTGGGGTACTTTGGGTGATCCCTGAGTACCCTCACTTTTCGTGACTCTGCCTACCCTCGGTCGTCGCGGGTGATTTCTGCCCGTGCCCTCAACCCCGGCCTCCCACCAGCGGGAATCACCGGGGGGATACGGTAGTTGTTGCCCGTCCCGAGGGCAGGCTACGCTTCGCGCGGAACCAGGCCCCAGTCACGACTCCAACGGCAAAATGCCGGTTAAAAAGCTCCACGAGAAGCCAGGCCGCAGAGCCGCAGACCGCAGAGTGCGGTACCCAGGAGCGCCCCCGACGGAGAGCGCCCGGGCCACACTACAGTGGATAATGACGCTGAAGCCGTGGCTACCTACGCAGCCACAGACTCCGGAGAAGCCCGCCAACAGCGTGACTTGCCCCGTACTGCGCCGTGAAGTACGGAACAAGCGCGCGGGCACCGCGCCCGTAACGAGACCAATTGCCGAGCCGAAGAGGAAGGACGCGGCACCGCAGGGAGAGACCAACGCGGCAGGTACTCTCATGGCGGCCGCCAACAACCCCTCCGGCACGACGAAGAGAAATCGGAAGCCGAGGAGACGCCGCACAAAGGCACCTCCTCCGGTCGAGAAAGAGCCACCCACGGGCCCACTGAATGCGGTCGGCACCCCTCAGGATATTCCTCAGGGGGAGATTCCGAAGCGTCAGCGGGCTCCAAGACAACAGAGCCTAAGAGCAGCCGTCCCTGAAAGGGACCAGATCCTGATGAAGGCAATCAGGATCCTAACCGAGGTCCTGGTAGCGCTCCGCACTGGAGCGGACGCTACCAGTATTATCGAGAGGGGCCTCGACGATCTGAGGCCCCCCGAGGCTAGAATGCCGGCTGCTCAGGGTGGCCTTCCACAGAAGAGAAGCGAGAGGCTTTCCTAGCCCGCTTCTAAGCTGCCCACATCCACTACTCCCCGTCGAGTAGTTAGGATCGTGGGCACCACAACATTACACGGACTGACCCCAGGACGGAGAAGCCGCCGCGAGCTTGAGGTCGCCAGCTGGGCCTCCCCCCATGGGGAATCCCCCGGCTGGCTCGATCTCGCCGCGGCGTGAAATCCTCCTGACGACCCGGACAAGACCCTAAGCTTCAAGCGCCCCAACGCCCCGCCTGTCGTCACAGGCGGCGAATTGAAACAACGCCCAGCAGGCCCTGCCTCGATGGCGTCTCCCCGCCGGCCGCTTCGCGGCCGACGTGAAGAAATCCGAACGCGTTATCTGTCATTTATCCGCCGTCATATGATACATACTTGGACGAATAGATACATACTATACATACATATTAATCACGCCTTTATTCCTAATGGAGTAGGCAGTTCGTATAAGATCTAAACAAAGGTCGTTCCGCCACGTCTGATAAAGTTTTGAGGGTTATTTAAGATAGATTTGAATGCATATTGTTATAGTGACAGGTTGTCAGCCCATCGCCTAAATTGCAATATATAGAAACCCTCGGATCCCTTATCTGGTTTTGACAGCATGCCCGGGAGGAAATGCAGCTGGCACATTCTATGTTTTTCTCTCGCTCCCGGTCCAGCTTGGAAGTACATATGATATGGCGGATAGAATTGACAGAAGTACTGGGGAAACGTGCAAATAAGCGCGTCAAAAACTAGCGGACAAAGTGTAAAACCATAGAGTATAAATCGCCTTTCATTTTTCAATTTTATTTGTTCGAAAGTGACAAATAGATTTTAATTTTAGTTTTAGTCTGTGGATCTAGAATCGAGCCCATCATCACTACATAGTATAAAACAAAGTCGCTTTCTCTGTCCCTATATCCCTATGTATGCTTAGACCTTTAAAACTACGCAACGGATTTTCATGCGGTTTATTTTAATAGATAGAATGATTCAACATACATATAATCACGCCTTTATCCCTAATAGATAGGCAGAGCGTAAACGACCTAAACAAAGGTCGTTCCGCCACGTCTGACAAAGTTTTGAGGGTTATTCAAGATAGATTTGTACGTGTATTGCTGTAGTGACAGGTTGTCAGCCCATCGCCTAAATTGCAATATACTGAAACCCTCAGATCCCTTAGCTGGTTTTTACAGCATGCCCGGGAGGAAATGCAGCTGACACATTCTACGTTTTTCTCTCGCTCCCAGACCAGCGTGGAAGAAATAGAAATAGAATGATTCAAGAGGAAGGTTTATATGTAAAATACATGCATAATATAGTAGAGAAACACTGATGATTTCCGTGCGAAGCCGGGGCGGGTTGCTAGTTTATAGATAACCCCGAGCAACTATCGATGACCTCAGAGCCAGAGCCTAGAGTAAAGTCAAGAGCAAATGCAACGTGAATTATACAAAAGTAATTGCCCGATCAGAAGAAAAGCATATTGGCACTGAATAGGTAATTGTGCAACTTGTAAACAATAGAGTTTAGAAAAAGGTCGCTAATTAAAAATCAATAACTAATCAATTATCCTACATTATTCTGATTACTACATCACCCGCAGTTTACTGGCTGGACATGGATTTCTCTCATTATCTCCCTAGCCTTATCCCGTATCTCACGAGGTCGACTACCCTAGGATTGAGCGAGGGTTCTGGTTTTTACACAGAGCGACTGCCGTCTGACATCCGCAATCCAGAAGGGAAACCAGACCCAATCCTAGATCAGGTCATTTTCAAGCCGGTAATGCTTAGCACTGGCTTCTGACATGGCGAAACGACTCTTCTTCTTAGCGAATGGATTCTTGAGTCGAACAACGACCCGAAGAACCCTGGTGTCAGAGTTTTCAAACCGCCTAATAGCACAGCTATTAGGCCACCGACATGGTTTGAGTAACGACCACTATCAAAGACAGCGACCGGGACCGACGGCTTAACGTGCCCTCCGAAGCACGGGATCCTTTTTTTACTTTTCGGACAATCAGGTGATTCAGCCTGCTATGTCTTATCCAAACTGGGGAAAACCTCACAAAGTGATAAATTGTCAAATATCAACTTTGTGTTCCCCCCTGGGAATCGAACCCGGGACCTCCGGATCGACAGTCCATAGCTCTGACCACTAGACCACGGAGGCAGTTACGACGAAACGACTAATATCTACGTTATTAACCGGGACCAACAGCTTAATGTGCCTTCCGAAGCACCAATTCAAGCCGCCAATGCTTAGCACTGGCCTGTGACATGGCTAAACGACTAATATCTACGTTATTTAACGATATTAAACGGGAGCAACGGCTTAACCGTGCTTTCCGAAGCACGGAAAAAGCGCCGAATAAACGTATATATGAAACTCGAAAACCGAAAATAGATTGGTACGTGGTGGGATTTGAACCACGACCTCCCGCTCAAGAGGCAGCGGCCCTATCCACTACCACCATCGGGCTCTATCCCGAACTTTGACAAAATACTAGCTTTTTGATCAAAACCCGGAGTTTGGAAAAATCGTAGACTTTTCTCTGGATTATGACCAGTACTTTGTCATAGTCTGGGTTTTGATAAAAAAAAACTAGTATTTTGTCAAAGTATTTTAATCTAAAAACTGATTTCATCATAACTCTGCGACATATAACATTAATAATACGGGGTGTAAGGAACAGCGTGTTTGATCGATATGGTCTTTTTATATGGGAAAATCATTTTTTTAATTCGTCCCCCCCCCTGAAAGAATTTCCTGGTAAATGTTGTTTGGTACCGTTTACTGAGCAACCTCTATCAGTTTGCGGTCCTTTTCATACATACATACATATAATCACGCCTTTATCCCTATTGGGGTACGGAGAGCGTAAACGAACTTAAACAAAGGTCGTTCCGCCACGTCTGACAAAGTTTTGAGGGTTATTTAAGATAGATTTTTAGGTATATTGCTGTACTGACAGGTTGTCGGCCCATCGCCTAAATTGCAATATACAGAAACCCTCGGATCTCTTATTTGGTTTTTACAGCATGTCCGGGAGGAAATGCAACTGGCACATTCTATGTTTTTCTCTCGCCTCTCGGTCCTTTACACCCGGTATAAAAACATAGTTAAACCCGGGTTTGACTCACTAAAGTACGAATCAATTAAATATTAAGGCTAAGGATGTTGTTGCTATTAAGGCTAATAATATGTAACTCATCCCCGGTCTCGAATGCTTATCTGTTTGTCTAAAAACTGGTCCAATACCGTTACATCATGCGCAGCTTCCTCGAAAGTCTGATTTGGAGTTTAATAGCGCACACGTTTGCCTTTTAGCATAAAGTTTTGTCTTTTCTAACTGACGACCCGCGGCTCCGCTCGCTAAATGATTTACCCTTGAAAATGTAATGTATTTTTGCGAAAAAATATTACTTGTCTCAGGCCAAATTCAGTGTCTTTGGTATTTATATTTTATAGCTACAGCTGTGCCCGCTACTTCGTACGCCCAGTGGTTATATAAATAAAACACGCTGGGTCCAAGATACTGAAAACGCTTCGCCGCGCGTAGGAGCCGGGTCTGCTAGCCCGCGTGCGGATGCGAATGATTTTCCATTCAAACACAAAAAGCGATTCACTGTCTGATCAATCGCAACTGCGCGCGGGCTAGCAGATCCGACTTCTAATCACGGAGAATCGATTTCAATATGTTGGACCCAGCGTGTTTTAATTATAAACTCGCTAATTGATGTTTGAGTAGATAACACAGATTAACACAGTCGAATAAAAATGACCCACCAAAATCAGTTAAAACAAACAAACTTAAATTTTCTGCCTACCCCCAATGCCTGGTGGCGTGATTATTTGTATCTTCAGTTTGAATCCAGATAACACTCAGTCGAAAAAAAAAACATATATCGGTTAAAAACAGCCAAACTCAGGTAGCGTGATTTTAGATATCTTAAGTTTCAAGTTTCAACCCATGTTGAATAAAATAAGTCGTATAGAAATCTATTCACTAGTTTTGGCGTGATGTGGTAACACACAGACAAACAGACAGACAAAACTTCAAAAATAATGTGTTGGTCTTTCTATCGTTGATAATGCCTGCTGCAGTTATTTATTTGTAAAAATATTACGACCCCTCTACAAATTTATTATATGTACAAAAAACCACCCGAATTATTTTCTTTTTTTTTAGTGTATCACAAAATCATTGTAAAGTCGCACGGCTTTAGGCGTAAAAATGTACACGTGCAAGCTAATAGATTTAATGATTTTATAACATTAGATTGCCAGCAATAAAGTTTAGGCCAAAACGCTTGTTAAAATGTTATTTAATATTATTATCAACATATCCTAGTTTTCAATTAATATCTGATAAGTTACATAGTAAAGTGAATTGTGGTGTAACACTAATTAAATGCATAGAAAAAAATAAAAGGTGTACTCAGTAATTTAGTTTTAAGAGCATATTTGAGGTAAGGGTTAATAAATATAACAGAAATTAAGATTGTCAGAGTCATAGCAAAGCAATTTTTTATTCTTCTACGATTAAGTGTTGTTAAAATGAAGTACTAACATATCGGGTGTAAGGGACAGCGTCACGCAAATTGATAGGGGTTCTTCAGTCAACGACACTGAATAACTTTCACATTGAAATTCTTTCAGGAGATCAAAAAAAAATACCTTCCCATACAAAATGACCACATGGATCGAACAATTAGTATGGAAGGGCTAAATTAATTTTTCACTTCCTGAAAAATAACTTGCTGATAGTTGTTCAGTTTCGTTGACTGACCAACTCCTATTAGTTTGCGGGACGCTATCCGTTATACCCCGTATGTTTAGGGTGGCTCTACTGAAACTGAACAACTTCGATAAGTAATTTGTACCGAAATTAAAAATTAAAGCAATTACACCTCTCACACAAGAGTATCAGCTTGATAAGACGATGATAGAGTCACATTTCTCTTTCATATTTTGAGAAAAAGTCATCAGGAAAAGAAGTTTTGTTTCATATGTTAGCTTTTTATAAAAAATGGTCTAGTCCTCTACGCTTATATGTTTTGCATAGGTAAGTTTTATTAAAAAAGGCTAATGTTTATGATGAGAGATGTTAATGTTGATCCTCCTGGATCTACAAAAAAATACCAGCAGATAAAAACTGGTCGTAATAGGCAACAGTTCCACTTGTTTTTTGTTAAAGAGCCGGTTATTTTTAACATTGAGTTATATGGTGACGATTCGACACATGATGGTGTTTTGGAAATCACCAGATCATAAATAAGTAAGTTTTAAGACATGTCTTTACATATAGATTGTCAATCTTTTTCAGAAATATTAACTTAATCTTTTCGCATCAGTAACTCATTCATTATTGTTATCAGTATCACTTACGTGACTGACTAATTAAAATAAAACTCCTAATCTTTATGGCTTTTTCAAACTTGAATAAAAGTTCTATATTATAGCCTTTATTTACTTATTGAACAGGAAATTATTATAAAGAAAATATGTTGTATATTATAATATTAAATATTTAAAAATTCTTTATAATCATTTTATTTTTGGAGTTGTAATGTGAGTACAACTACTTAAAAGTATTAAAAATGTTGTCCCAAAAAAATAATGGTAAAAAAGTCGCGATGCATTAAAGCAATCAAATCAATTTAATTATAAAATGACAAAATAGACCAAACTAATATTTTTCGTAAACCTTACCACAAAATTATCAATATAGAGTTGTATTATTAACACAACATTCGTCAAGCAACTTGCGGGCTTTCACTGGGAAACATTAGGGGTTCGTCTTTTTTATGTGATCGTAGTTGTCATCGCGGTACAAGCGGCTTAAGTCGCGCGGTCCGGCGGCCCGGCTCGGTAGGACTGATGACTGGCCGAGTTCATTGAGGAGTCCGTCGTAGTTCGTAGAGCTTCCTACCACCGCGGCCTCAATGAATCCGTCATGGAACCACTTAGTACAGCGCAAGGTTGCTGAATACATAAACATAGTGCTTAGTGCTCACATGCTTAGTTCGGTGGTTTTTAAGGCCCGTAATTATTAACAGTACTTGAGACTGATAGCTAGATTGAGTTCGTATCAGAAACGTCATTTCAGTACAATGTAGTGCTTAATGTTGCTCTCAATCTTGAGATTGCTTTATAAGTAAGCCTTAGTGTGCGTTTCTAACAGAATCCTGACATTAAAAATTGATTTTCATAACTGAGATTGCATAGACAAAAAAAATCTACAGCTTGCTTCGTCAAAACCTAGAATAGTAGAGATTTGTTGAAAAGCTCGTCTCTGACGCAACTATTGGTAGTATAAATACTATCCACTATGTGTCTATGTTACATACTACTAATAGCAAGCTAACTGCATCTTACTTATATTTTGGTCCCAGTTTAACGAATATAAAATTTCTTATCCATTCTGAATCGTCTGTATTTGAACTTACTGCCTACATATGTTGTTACAGTATTTTAACTTAACTGTAAACCTAACCTTAACTTTAAATAAAATATATAGGTATAAAAGTAGCGAGGCAACCGAAAGCCTAACGTGCCTACTGAAACACGGAAACTGCTCAAGTTGCTGTTCTGCAAAATGCACAATCCCCGAAATGCCCTTTGATTTCGGCCGATGAGCGTTGTAAAACAACCATTACTCGGACTGGCCAATACCAAACGGCTAATCGCCGAAGTCGTTATAATTCTAGGTGTGAAGGAGCTTATATAGGTGTAAGGGATTATTCCATGCTGGACTAGGAGCGAGAGAAAAACATAGAATGTGCCAGGTGCATATCGTCCCGGGCATGCTGTGAAAACCAGCTAAGGGATTCGAAGGTTTCAAGTATATTGCAATATAGGCGATGGACTGAAAACCTACGGCAATATACCTACAAATCTATCTTAAATAACTTTCAAAACTTTGTCAGACGTGGCGGAACGACCTATGTTTATAGCGCTGGCTGGCGGTTCAGGCCGAAATTCACAACTTAGCCGCAAAGAGAGGCAGAGTCATGAAAATCAGTATGAATGCAATATTAATCGAAATAAGCCGAAGCAATAAAAACAAACATTATTTTTATCAATTTTATTTTTCTTTTCAAAAAATTCTGCAATTAAGGCGTTTATTTTTGAATGAATCATAATTTTATGTGAAGTAGTCCTATAGGATGGCTCTTACTTGAACCCAGCTTTAGAGAAAAAAAAAGAAAATGTGTAGTTTTCCATTATTATTAGACATATGAGACACTTCTTTCAGTTTTTGAACATTACCAAATATAAAGCGAAGCAAGGTATATAAGCACAAAAACAGTCAGTAATCATAATACATTTTTATTTTTCTCTTTGACTATTTGCAATACGGGGCCCGTGGGTAATGGCGTCGATTCTCGTGACAAAATCCTAATAATAATTCTTAGCTAGCGCTGTCACTTTCTTAAGTTTGACAAAGGAACAGGATAGCAAATAACCACATGACTGACATTCCTAATCTGACATAAGACTGCTTATTTGACGTAAAATAAGGAAGCATGCTCTATGCTCAGTTCTTGTTTAAAGCGTCTTACGTCAAATAAGAAATGTCAATGTCATGTGTTTACTTGCTATCCTGTTCTTATGTCAAGCGTAAGAAAGTAACAGCGCTAGCCAAGAATTAGAATTTGGATTATCTTATGGAACGCCAATGTCAAGATAATGTTGTATTCAAGTAAGAGCTATGCTAGTGGACTACTCCACAAACCACCATCCGTCGTAAAGCCGTCGGCCCCGGTCACTGTCTTTAATAGTGGTCGTTACTCAAACCATGTCAGAGGCCTGATAGTTGTGCTACTAGGCGGTTTTAAAACTCTGACACCAGGGTTCATCGGGTCAATAGACTCGATACCCACTCGACAGAAGAAGAAGACTCCACAAATAATACTTATTACTGACACTGATAAATATTAATTATTTAGAACTATTTGAAAAATTATTTTATTGCATATATTTCGGAAATCCTTCGTAGCAGGATAATGCTATCGATTCGTAGACTCACACCTTAACTAAATCTTGACTAAAATTGTTGGCGTCCCTTTCTGTTCTCTTATGACAGAAAATTACAGGTACACACACACATACATACAAACGACTGAAATGACTGGTATCGACTTATATTAGTTAAGTCGTGATTTTTACAACAACTTATTGGTATCATTGACTTCGAACAAGGTTATGGCCTATTATTCGAGATATATACCACAAAAAAATACTGAATTTAATGAAGCGAGAAAAAAAATAGTATGTGCCAGATGCATTTCCTCCCAGGCATGCTGTAGAAACCAGCTAAGGGATCCGAGGGTTTCTGTATATTGCAATTTAGGCGATGGGCTGACAACCTGTCAATTCAGCAATATACCTAGAAATCTATCTTAAATAACCCTCAAAACTTTGTCAGACGTGGCGAACGACCTTTGATTAGGTCCTTTTTGCTCTGCCTACCCCATTAAGGCTAAAGGCGTGATTATGTGTATGTATGTAGGAACGTATGTAAAAATACTGAATTAGTTAAAAATACTGAGTTTCGTATCTGGAGCAGCCCAAACTTGGTATGATTTGAAAATTATTTAAGTTTTTATTTAGAATTAGTGACTGACAATTTTACAATCAGCTTAATATCCCCTTTCATATGATACCATACACGATAGGAATCATTCTTTCCGATCAATTTAATTTTACCCATACAAAAAAAGTAAACCCTACCACTTGTGCACAACTTCCACGAGGGTGGAGAAACTATGGGAGACATATTGGGCAATAAGTGAAGCGATTAACACAATAAAACCTCTTGTAGCAATTTTCCTGGTTGCTCTGGTAATTTCCAACTAGCCTAAGAAATAAATAATTGAAATAAATATATCCCTCTCGTTTATCAGATTAGGCAAATATGAATCTTATTAAACATTTGATGATCTGCCTACCCTGAATGGGATATAGGCTGAATACTGAAGTGTACAATTTTTTATTCATCTCTTACTTCAGTCAGTACTACTTTACTTCAGTAAAATGAGCCTCAGAATAAAAACTTGTTATACTACTTAGGTAGTAGTTAGGAGTTAGGCGTTGATAAACAATAAACAAACTTGATGCACAATCACGAAGACACCCCGACCAAAAAAATGTCCGAGCAGCACTGCACATACGTATAGTTATTGTTATATTTATAACATAAAACTATTCATTCAAATTGGGACCTTAACGCGTCAAGGAAAAGGTACAATATCAATAGCACTCGCACATACTATCATTTTGACTGAGCACTTCATCTTTGTGGCACGTCAAAAGCCGCGAGTGAGCGAGCGAGATGAAAATTGTCCCCGATTTGTGTGAGTTGAATTGTCGGCAGATTTTTGCCGCGGACACTTTTTGAGTGAGATTGTGCATCTAGGTTAGTTTATTGTTTATCAAAGGAGTTAGGTAAACTCAAGGTAAACTTTTCAACAAGGAGTTTTTAGCATGTTTTTAGTCGGTCCTTTTTATTATTTTCTGCAAATTACGAAAATCATGAACGCAGCCTTAAAGTAAGGTCAACGTCCTCGCTTCATCGTTGGTTCTGCTACTTGAGAGAAGATGGCGCTATGGTTTTAGTTGCGCTATTCGCTACTAGATGGCAGTATAAAACATAAAAATATAACTAGTCAAATATATTGCACATTGAGCAAGTTCGGATTTTCGAGTTATCACTGTTGCATCGCACAGTCCGCCTTTACTGCCATCTCTTTCTGTTACTCAAGACAGGTAACAGGTTTTCGAATCAGGAAATACCACTGATAAAAGCCTCCCTGCGGCGCACCTTAGAAGCAGTTAGTCACCATAATAGCTAGGCTTACTAATTCTATCTCTGCGATGGTTCAACCAACAACAATAGCTTGACTCAATTCTACCGACAGCTGACGACCCAGGTGAGGCTCGCCGTGACTTGTGGGTCAAGCAATATCCTCTTCCGTCCCACCACATTGAACTTGTAGAAAAGCTGCCACCAGGTCATAAATTACTCTGGTCGAACTGGAATTCATTTAGAGGCCTCTCCGCGAGCGGTGGCGCCCTCACCCGTAGAAAAATCAATAATAAGAAAAATCATAGCTCGTAAAATATAGAAATTTTTAAAACTTTTCTCTGTCACTTCCTTAGATTTAGACCTTAGATTTTTTTAGAAGTTATGAATTGAGGAGTAAATAGTACCCGGCAATTACTATCGAAATTATTGCTGGAAACGGACACTTTTGGCGGAAATGTCGATAGTAACTCCAGGGAACTATTTGCTCCTCAATTTATTACTTCTAAAAAATCCATAGGTCTAAATCTAAAGAAGTGACACACAAAAGTTTTGATATTGTCTATTTTTTGCGAATTATGATTTTTCTACGAGTGAGGGCGCCACCGCTCGCAGAGAGGCCTCCTCACGAAACTGAACATCTTTCAGAGGGAAATTCTTACTGGAAATGTAAAGAAAATTGCCTTTCAACACAAGATGACCACTTTGAAGCAATCATAATCATAATTCCTAGCCTTATAATGAAGTAATATTTTTTATCCTTCCGTTAAAGTTGTTCAAATCCTTTGACTTATGAGACCGGTAACAAAAGCCTATCCCGTAAGGGATATAGGCTATGGTGTGTGTATGTATTATTTTATAAACAGGATATGTATAAATAAACTTGTTTTTGCTAATTAAATTTAAAAAATATATTTAGCATAGGTATCAGCATCTTGACGATTGATACGCGAAGCGTCTTAATTTAGTAAATAACAAAGCGATAATAAAACTGGCTTAACCTAACAGTTTTTACTATCAAGACTTATTAAAATCGTTTTAAAGGTAATTACATAAAATATATTTTATGTTAATCAAGCTTCTAACAACTGCTTCAAAATAATTCAAAGTAAATCCATAAACTATACATTTATACCAACTTTGCATATAGTCACGCCTTTATTTGTTACAGGAAGGCCAGAGCGTAAAGCTTCGTATACGGCAATTTCATCTGTCAAATATTTCTTCGTATATGGCAATTTCAATAATTATAATGAATATTCAGTTCGTCGTCTCTCTCTACCTACTGTTTTACACTATATGGGCATAGAAGAGAAGCAGCTGGAACATCTTATGTTTTCTATCGCACCTACTCCAGCATCATTTTAATACGTAATTAATTTGTTTTTTTTTATGATTTTCTATACTAAAATAAAAACGACAAAGTGACGTGATATGAAGTCACATTACAAAAACGGTGACGTAAACGATTTTCCGTAATAGCGCGCTGACTCACGTGCGGGCATCGATTATTGGTAGTCTTTGATTAAAATATTGAGGGCGATTTGGCGTGAACCCGACTTTACTAACTAATAAATTCGCAACTGAAATTATTGACGTCGCTTTCTGTTCTCTCATGATAGAATAGTTTCAATCATATTTTATTTTTAGTTTAATAAGGCTATACCGCTGTCCTTTTCTATTGACAGAAATTACAGTACAGTTATTTAATCTATTACCTATACCTACCCACTATTAATAAAATTAATGACAGACAGACGAACTTCGTTATAAAAGTTGAAGCCTAGTCGTCCTGTCCTGCTTTAGTATGAAACAGGAATTTTACTAATTAAACCGAACTGTCGAAAATTGTTCTCCACGTGGTGCACGGCTACACGTGACGACTGGTGACATAACTGAGACTCGTAAAGATAATGCTGACGGTTCCAATAAGAACACTTGCCTTATCCGTCGTGGAAATACCTTACTACATAACTTGTCTTAACCTTAACTGGTTGACAGAGCTTGAACGGCCAAATTAAAACATTTCATTCTTCTTCTTAGCGTCACTGCTGGCCATAATAGCCTTTCAAAAATTGTGTGACTAAGCCCAATTTTCATCTTTCCTTCCGACAGGGAAGACCACTGCGATTGCCAAAGCGTGGTCCCATTGAGAACTCATCTGCTTTATCGACCATCGGGTCTACAACATACATGACCGGCGTAGTAAAACCGTTCGCGTTTGACAAATTTCTACGAGATTATATAAGATTTTACTTCCATGCTGGACTGGGAGCGAGAGAAAAACATAAAATGTGCTAGCTTCATTTCCTCCTGGGCATGCTGTAAAAAACAGCTAAGAAATGCGAGGGTTTCTGTATATTGCAATTTAGGGAAACCATTTGTCTGCCAACTCACCTGATGGAAAGTGTTAGTAATTTAGTATGGATCTATATCGTACTAATAAAAGAGAGTTTACGCATTACTTATCCATGCTGGACTCGGGGTGATAGAAAAACATATATAATGTGCCAGCTGCATCTCCTCCGGGGCATGCTGGTTCAATTCAAGGGTTTCAGTTTATTGTAATTTAGGCGATGGGCTGACAACCTGTCACTAGAGTAATGTACAGATTTATTTTAAAGTTGCATTAAAACCTCTAATTTCAGTGCAGCGTGTTTTCTGCTATGTCCTCTAAGCAGTTGCGTCAGTAAGCGCCTGAACTACTAAAAAGAGGAGTGATGTCCAGAATGGACTACTGCGTAATTTCCCATGGATCCTGGACTAAAGACTTTTTATGCTTCATTTATTTTCATTTAATTGATGGGCATTCAGTGTATTTCAATTTAGGCGCGCTGCGATATCCTTTTACTTTAGCAACACGTGCCCAGTTCTTTCAGAATATAAAACTCAATCTCCATTTTATGAGGTAGTTTATCTGCATGCCACGTAAAAGATAAAGGCGTAAATATTAACAATGTATGTCAATTAACAGCTCAGCTGCTATGTACTTGCGCCAGTGTCAGTGACTGTAGGCGGGATGCGCGCGCGCACGTGAGTGCTCACGTGTTCACGTTTGCGCTCGAATGTGTGGCTTATCTGAATTATGTTTCGACGGTGATAAACAGTTTTTTATAAGACCAATTGTTATTTTTGTCGACTATATCACCCATTCATCTAAGCTAATCGTGAAGAATTTTTTGAAAATATTCCGGGTTAGGACCTCCATTTTAAATTGATGGTTCTATCGGAGAAAGTCAATAGCAATATTTTATCACGGTTCTCTAGCTGTAATTGAAACTTGTGAATTCCTTTTCTAATGTAATACTGCACCTTTTACTTGTAGGGGGTCTAATTAAATGATGTTAGTCTAACGATGTAGTTACTTAATTTTTTTTCATGACAAAATGGTAAGGATCCTTATCGACAAAGAAACCATATAAATGAGGTTGGAATAGTGTTACCGCTACCGCATCTAGGAAAATAGTTACCATCACTATTTTTAAAAGCCTTATGTTTGTAGTAAAATTACTGGTCCCTATGAAACTAAGTCGAATTTTAAGGGAATCGGAATCTTGTTTTCGTTGCCCTGGCTAATCCAAAACCCTTTTAATATCAGCAATTCAGCACCACACAGAACAGGTGGTAATTAAGACCATTCACAGCCTTTTCAGCGCTGGAACAATAGCTCAAAGAAAACGGCAACTGTAACGTATTCATGAATTCGGCGGGTCGTACTCGGCACCACGTGTTGGAAAACTGAGTGGCTATATCCTCATTCAGCTCTTTCGGAATAGATAGCGAGCGGTGGCGTGGCGGGTCGCGTGCAGACGCCCGTGTCCGCCGCCGCGGGCCACTTGCCTAGACGTGGCGACATGGGCGTGACTCACGGCATGCTCGAGTGTGATACAGTCAAGAGTGTGATGTGACTACACCACACATTTTGAGCATTCAGAAGACTTGGGACAATGTAACTACAAACTATATTCCTGAATCGCAATTCCGTTCCACTTGTCAGACCATCCGTGCAGCTTGGTTGGCCAGTGTCGCCTTCTGCGAAGGGGGTTTCTAAGTAGATGGATTGATATGAATAGTAATTGATTTTCATACTCTGACTCATGGAAATTGATGGCTATAATAAACTGCTGCATATGTATGATACCGCCTTGTAATATTGTCACTATAGTGGCATACTTTAAAGTAAAGTCGTTATCATAATTATAGAATATATATAGTCATATAGCCATTTTAAATATCATTTATACCATTTATTACACAGTAATTTGTTTCGCGTTACATTTTTTTTTGTCTCACTCAGCAACGTGGTCACGTTGTCCATGTTCACAAAATACCCGGACGTGTGACGTGTGACTGTCTCTAGAGATTTGATGGATGCATCATGCATGAGCATGACACGGCTCTTTTCCACTCCATGTGGCCACTCACGTGACTTTCTTGGCTACAAAGTTTCGCTATACAGGGTGTCAATAAAACCGTAATCACGTTGTCCATGTTAACAAGATACCCGGACGTGTGACTGTCTCTAGAGATTTGATGGATGCATCATGCATGAGCATGACACGGCTTTTTTCCACTCCATGTGGCCACTCACGTGACTTTCTTGGCTACAAAGTTTCGCTATACAGGGTGTCAATAAAACCGTAATCACGTTGTCCATGTTAACAAGATACCCGGACGTGTGACTGTCTCTAGAGATTTGATGGATGCATCATGCATGAGCATGACACGGCTTTTTTCCACTCCATGTGGCCACTCACGTGACTTTCTTGGCTACAAAGTTTCGCTATACAGGGTGTCAATAAAACCGTAATCACGTTGTCCATGTTAACAAGATACCCGGACGTGTGACTGTCTCTAGAGATTTGATGGATGCATCATGCATGAGCATGACACGGCTTTTTTCCACTCCATGTGGCCACTCACGTGACTTTCTTGGCTACAAAATTTCGCTATACAGGGTGTCAATAACACCATAATCACGTTGTCCATGTTGACAAAATACCCGGACGTGTGACTGTCTCTAGACATTTGGTGGATGTATCATGCATGAGCATGACGCGGCTTTCTTCCACTTTATGTGGCAACTCACGTGACTTTCTTTGGTATACAGTTTTGCTATTCAGGGTGTCAATAAAACCGTTGTCACGTTGTCCATGTTGACAAAATACAATAAGATAAAATACCCGGACGTGTGACGTGTGACTGTCTTTAGAGATTTGGTAGATGCATCATGCATGAGCGAGCATGGTACGGTCCTCTTCCACTCCATGTGGCCACTCATGTGACTTTCTTGGCTACAAAGTTTCTCTATACAGCGTGTTAATAAAACTGGTGTCACGTTGTTCATGCGGACAAAATACAATTTATTCATTTAAAGATTATTGACGTGTGAAGTGAAAAATTGTAGGCTTGTTTGAATTCTCGTTACTAAGGGGAAAATATTCAAGACTTATTTGATTTATTTCTGAGTAATATTTTTCTCTAGAACTGGGGTCCATTTTTCAGTTTTATCTACTTCACCTATTTATCCGGTCATCGGCATCCGTAAGATCGTTTTGTTCCATGTCCATTATTACGACATACTGCCTACGCTTCTTTTGCTGCGTGATATAGGTAGAACAGTGAGGTAAAAACAGTCTGGCGGCCTGCGGCATATCAAAAGAGCGTTTTTGGTTTTTCATAAAAAGTTGCTGATTTGACTAGTAGGAAAATAACGTATTCGTACGTGACGAAATTAGATCAAGACTCGATTGTGTTTAGTTTGGTCTAAGTCTAAACTCATTAATTTAGATTACACGTTTCATATCTACATTTACAACAGTCTACTATCAAAGCTAGTCGTAAGTGCAGGCCGGTCTACGGACGATAACAGCTCAATCACTCATTCACAGATAGTTCTGCTCCAGATATCGAGTACGGCATGTCAAGTACTTTAGTCTGCGGCAATACTATTTTCTATTTCTGCCTGAGCCTGGCTCACATTGTTTAAAACTCAGATCATTAAGAACGCAGTTCTAAGGCTCAAATTTATAAAGCGATCGCAAGATTGAGAGTTATATTAAGTATGGATATGACAGACCACATTGTACTGAACTGACATTTCTGATATGAACTCAGAGTAGCTGTAAATCTCAAGCGCTTTTTATTAATACGGGCCTAAAATATCTACCTTTTAATTAGATATTTTAGGCCCGTATTAATAAAAGAAGAAATCCGAAAAAAAATAGCAGATTGATTTTATCTGCACCTATGTCAAAATTCGTCAGAACCATTATAAGTAGTTTTGTGTGAAGAAGAAGCAAACGGCTACTTTAGAATTTAACAGGGCATAGTAACACAATTTCCGTCTCATCTGTTAAAATTCAACCGTTTATAAAGATAGAAAAATCAAGGAAACGTAGTCAACCGTATGTTGGCTTGCCATACCACACCACCATTATTAGCATCAACATTAATTAATATTGAAATTATAACTGTAAACATTGAGTCATTATACAAACAATAACATTGTGGGAATAACTACGACCAAGGCATAATACCTTTCCCACACACAAACAAAGGGTTCAGTTGAGCATGTGTTAGCTGTCACAAAGTGCGACGTCCTAAATTCGAATTCCCACCGCACACATAACATGTGATCGGAGTTTGAAGTCACGTGCGATCAGGCAATGGCCCGAAATCGCGACTCAGTCGGCTGCACCTTACTGACTCTTCCGTACCGCTCTCGCAAATAGATCACATGTGTGACTGAATCAGTTTTGAACTATGATAAAACAAAAAAAACATTATTCATCAACATCAACTGTCCGTGTGACATAAAATTATAAGTGACATAAAATTTTCTAAAACTCATCGACATGTGTATCTTGCCCGTCCTAACCTACGGTGCACAAACTTGGTCACTTACTGAGTGTCAGAAGTCTAGATTCAAGGATTTCCAAAGAGCAATGGAGCGTAGCATATTAGGTATTAAACGGATTGATCGAGTAAAGAATACTACGCTGCGTTTTAAAACGAAAATAGCAGATGTAGGCCTAAAGACGGCAAGGTTGATGTGGGACTGGGCTGGACATGTCAGCCGTATGCATCCGGAGCGGTGAGGCAAAGTTGTCACCCCTTGGGTCCCCCCAGACGGTCAACGTCAAAGGGTTAGACCTCGTAAAAGATGGCGGGACGACCTCGATGCCTATTGCGAGGATTGGTGGGAGATTGCCCAGGATCGTGAGAGGTAGAAAAACTATGGGGAGGCCTTTGCCCAGCAGAGGGACAATATAGGCTAATAATAATAAATTCACCTCCGAGGGGAGACATTATCAAAAGATAATAATAATAATAATAACCCCCCCATGGGATCACCTTGCCGTGGTGGGGGGGCTTAGGGGAAGCAAGGTACTATAATTAAGCTCAGACCAACTAGAGTAAATCCCATTTATAAGGTACAGGTTAAATTGTCGCACATCCAGACTACCCTTCCCAACCAACGATCCCAACCCCTCTTTTTGATGCACTATGGAAGAAAGTCGTAATCGAAGATATAATTTGCGGCCGCTTCCCGGGGGTCGCCGGGGCACACCTGGAGCCAGTGCTGGGTGTCACAGCATGCGAACCACTGGCGGTGGGGGACTGAACAGGCGGGTTCCCCCCGAAAAATCGACGACAGCCGATCCAATCCGTTGCCCAAACTCACCATTATCCGAAACATCATCATCAAACAATAGCCTTTATTCCACACCTATTTCATCCCCATACCGCATCGAGATGCCATCTCGATCTTCCACCACGTCACCCATGTCAGAAGATGTTGTGCAGGAGGCATTCGCCGCTCAAACTGCACCCACTCCTGGCATTACTAGCGCAAGAAAACGATGGAACTCAGAAATGAATAAATTCATATGGCGCAACTACCTAATATTGACAAAAAATGAAACTAATACACGATCTTACTTAGACACTCTACACCAAAAATTCACGGCAGCGTTCCCAGAAATGGATGTTTCGAGACAGAGGATCGGCGATCAGCGGAGAGCAATAATTAATAACAAGCTGCTCCCACAAGCCATACTTGACGAAATTAGAAACGAAATCTCAATCCTAATAGAAAACGGAAGTATTGCAACCAGTCAACCTAACCTTATACAAAACACAGGTACACGAATGCGGTGGTCTAGCGAACTAAACGAATCCATACTACGAACCTATTTTGAGGTAACACACGTTGAAACTGACATGACTGCAAATAGGAAAAAACACCACATCAAATTCATAGAACAACACCCTTACCTTAGTAATATTTCAGAACAAAGATTATCAGACCAACGAAGAGCAATAGTTAACAACAAAATGATATCACGGGAAAGAATTGAGCAAATTAGACGAGAAGTAGAAATACAAATATTACGACCGACACAACGAGAAGGCCAAACTGACAATATAACAGACCTAGACTCTAATAACCAACTTACACAAGGAACGGTCACTCCACTATTTGAAATAGAAGAACCAGATTTCCCAACGAACTCACAAGCATCCCACTTACACGGTGAAGAAGAAATTCCCTCTGTTAGAAATTATAACAATAATGCAAATAAAATACAGGAAAATTTAGCACAGAAAATAAAAGATCAATTCGTTTCAGCGTCAGAAAAATTTACAAATACTGATCCAATATTTCGCCCTTTCATACCAAAACAGAAGACTTCGAAAAAATTTGCTATGATAGTAGAATATATCGATAAGAAAATTCTTCCCGATTATTTAAATATTGAGCAGGATTTCCACACACTACACACCATAATTTACACAGCGGCATACACAGCAGCAATTTGTAATGGTGCTAAAATTAATACTGATATACAAACTGGTAACAGCTACAGAAAAACAAAACCATCTTGGCAAAAAAGGTTAGAAGACAAAATCCGAACACTGAGATCTGAGATGGCCCACTTAACTCAATATAGGAACGGAAATAGATGCAACAAAATAGTTAATTCAGTAGAAGAAATAAAAAGAAAATATCAACTGCATGCCCAATACGAAAACCCAAACACCGAATTAAGCCACTTTTTAGACACCTTAAAACAGAAGTTAAACATAGTTTCCAGCCGACTCAAACGATATTTAGCATGTACAGCCCGCAAATCACAGAACCGTAAATTCATTAACAATGAAAAAGCCTTTTATAGGGACATCTCTACACCAGCACAGGAAACACAACGTACACAAGTAGAAGCACCAGCACCTGAAACACTTAAAGAGTTTTGGAGCAATATATGGGAACAACCAGTCGAACACAACGACAATGCTGAATGGATAGAAAAAGTCAGTAGAGCAGCTGAAAATACACCTGAAATGAAATTTGAACATATCCCTGTAGACACATTCAAAGACATCATAAAACGCATGCACAACTGGAAATCGCCTGGGTCAGATAACTTACACGCTTACTGGTATAAAAAATTCACACAAGCTCATCCACACATTCATAACCATTTAAACACTTTCATTCAATCACCTGAAACAATGCCTACATTTATAACACAGGGAACAACATACATGCTACCAAAAGACATCCATGACGCACAGAACCCAGCCAAGTACAGACCAATTACCTGTCTTCAGATAATTTATAAAATTTTAACAGGTTGCATTAGTGCGCTCATATACCAACATATCGCTGAGCATAACATTCTTTCAGAAGAGCAAAAGGGATGTAGAAAATTCAGTCAGGGGTGCAAAGAGCAGCTAACTCTGGACGCAATTGCACTAAAACACGCATATAAGAAAAAGAAAGATATACATTCTATGTTTATTGATTACCGAAAAGCGTTTGACTCGGTACCCCACACCTGGCTGCTTAAAATCTTACAAATATATAAAATCAATCCTATTATTATAACTTTTCTTCAAAACTCCATGCAAAACTGGCAAACTAAGCTCAAAGTAAATCAAACCTTGATTACTGAACCGATTTATATAAAGCGCGGAATATTTCAAGGCGATGCCCTCAGTCCCTTATGGTTTTGCCTAGCTCTGAACCCTTTGTCAGACCTTATAAACCACAGTAAGCTCGGGTTCAAGCTTAATAGTGAACAAAATAGTACAATATCGCACCTCATGTACATGGATGACATTAAGTTATTTGCAAGTAATACAGTTGATCTTTTTAAACTGGCTGACATCACACAACAATTTTCTACAGACATAAATATGCAATTCGGTGTTGATAAGTGCAAAATCCTCTCAGTGACAAAAGGAAAACTTTTGCACATCCCTTATGCACTTCATACTGGCGAAACTATTGAACCGATGGATGAAGTTAGTACTTACAAATATTTAGGCTTTCATCAATCCAGACAGATCCAACAGAAACAATCAAAAATCGATCTCACCACGAAATTCACACACCGTCTCAATCTCATCTTGAAATCTGAACTAAACTCCAGAAACACTATTAAAGCCATAAACACATTTGCCATTCCTGTACTCACATACTCATTCGGAATAATTAATTGGTCACAAACAGATTTACAAAAACTACAACGCACCATACACACTACCCTGACAAAATTCAGAAAACACCACCCAAAATCATGCATTCAACGACTTACACTACAACGCCAAGAAGGAGGAAGAGGACTTATAGACATACATAACCTACACAATAAACAAATAACTGCACTCCGGCAATACTTTCACACCAAATCAGAACACTCATTACTCCACAAGCATGCGACAGAAACTGACACTAGACTGACACCACTAAACTTACATGACAGACGAGCACAAACTAACGAAAAATTAACGGACCCCAAAGAAAAAATCGCTACCTGGGCTGGAAAGTCCCTCCACGGGAGACACCGATCCCACCTTTGCCAGGCATACGTCGACAAGGATAAGTCGAACGAATGGCTAAGGAAGGGTGAACTGTTCCCTGAGACCGAAGGCTTTATGTTAGCGATACAAGATGAAGTAATAGCCACACGCAATTACAGAAAGCATATTTTAAAAGACCCTAATCAAACTAATGACTTATGTAGACATTGCAACAGTGCACCCGAAACAATACAACATATAACTAGTTCCTGCAGAAGTATCGTACAGACAGACTATAAACACAGACATGACCAAGTAGCATCCATCATTCACCAAGAACTCGCACATAAATTCAAATTCATAGCCAAAAAACAACCATACTACAAATATAAACCGGACATAATTCTAGAAGACAGAAATCACAAAATCTACTGGGATAGGACTATATTAACGGACAGGACAGTACATTACAACAGACCAGACATTACACTCCACGACAGACAAAATAGAACAGTTTATTTGATAGACATAGCCATTCCTAACACCCACAATATACAAACAACTATATCTGATAAACTAACAAAATACCAGGATCTTGCAATAGAAATTAAAACTCAGTGGAATGCAGATACCGTTCATATTGTTCCCATAGTTCTCTCCTCAACTGGAATCATACCTAAAACTCTTGCTAATAGCCTAAAAATTCTAAACATATCCACCAATCTTACATACACCTTACAAAAAGCAACAGTCCTCAATACTTGCCGTATCACACGAAAATTTTTAACATCGTCGACAATCACCTCCAACACTGAACCATCTGCTATACTTGGCTAAGGCCCGTATGGTAGATTATTACCTTCTCTTGATAAGAGAAGAGAAAAAGAAATGAACAAAATAATAATAATAAAATTTTCTATCTTTAATTATGTTGTACTTACAGTACTGATTAGTTTTTGAATCATTACTAATATTTTTCACAAAAACGTTATCGTGCCATAGCCCAGTTTGTTAGAACTGCGACATAAAATGAGTGGTCAAGGCTTGAACCATTTTTTTTTCTAAATTATAATGATGATGGGGTTGCGCGGCGGGTTAAACGAAAAAAAATTACATTGCTATGAAATCGACAAGCCAGCCATCATGGTTATAAATAAGTTTTGTTTGACATTGATAAAAAAAAATCTATATAAAAGAAAATAACGCTTATTATAATTAGCCTGCGTAAATAACTATTAAATAATACCCATTAGCTCAAAACATACATGCACCAAGTATTAAGTATTTACATTTTCTATTCATTCATTTAAGAATGTGATCGAACGAAAACAACTCGAACTGCGGCAATGATCAGCGGGTCTATGATGCGCACTGTAGACTTCGTTTTGTCTACAGATTCACAACGGAAAATGACAGGCATTAATTATTGTGAAGAAGGAACACGTGTAGGCAAATCGAAGTCTTCAGCGCGCATCATAGCCCTGCTGATCAGATATCAACACTGAAATTAAATTTAAGTTCCATGTTTTGGGACTGACCCATCTTTAAGTTTATTTTATGCATGTAATGCGGGAGCGTCTTTATACGTATATAACGGCACGCCAGCCAGATATACACATTAATGTCAATAATGAAAGTTAACCTAGTTAATTCACTTATTGATAGTAATGACTGATTTGATAGGATCCATTCGATGGAGCAGTCTGGAACTCAAGGCGACTGCAAGTGGATCACCCACGTGCACAACCGCATGTTTAAAAACGAACCTTGTCTGCTAATAGCGGGCATTAGATTAAACACTCGTTTTATTTATAGTATTCCGTAGGCCGCGTGAACATTGATGACTTAGTTAGTGTATCAAGTAAACAAACTCATCAAATGTACATAATTATTTTATATTTATTAGCTTTTTGACCCGTGGATTTAGCACGGGCTTTAGTTCGACATTTACTGTCGCGGTAAAAACTAGACATGGTTATTTTTATTAAATGGGTGCATACCACATCACGTCCTATTTAATGTAAAAGAGTTAATAAAGAGTTGGTTTATCATAACTACAAACGTTTTCAACAGCACTGTGTTGAATTTTCCGTAGAAACAATATAATTTTCTATGAATAATAATAAAATAAAATATATTGTATATCATTTCAATTGTTTTTTATGGTTTAAAATACATTTACCTACATACCAAACAAAAAAAAGGTGATTTCATACTCTGCATTTTTTTTGAAATAACAATACAATGAGTTTGATTTAAGTTAAATATGGATGGATATAAATTGTAAATAATTAAATGTTTTTGCAGAAACTGCAGTTCATTGACGTGCAGTTTAAAAATACGTGTTTTTTATCTTTATTTTCGTATTCACACTTGCAAGTTTATCTTTCCTAAGTATATGCAAGTAACGAACATTGAACAGTAACACCACCTTCCTCGAAATGGAATAAGTTCATCGGGTTAAGTAGTAGGTAGGTACCAATTAAACACGAATGAATCAACAGCACTTAAGTAGTCAAAAGTAATTAAATTTGTATGATTTCTACGTATTGCCTATTTGAAAATGTAGGTTTACAAAAATCTACAATGAAAATTAAAAATATTTCGGGAAATGTATCTACGTGTATGGAATAAAGAAGAAACGAAAGTACATAATATAGTTAATTTAATAATCAACGTATATTATGACAAAAAAAAGTTAATAACTATGCAAAACCTTTTTATATAATCAACGTTTTTTTTATTAATAGACTTAAATTAAAATCATTGGACTTAACTGAGCCTCTTATTAGCAGTTAGACGATTTTCTAAGGCTTTTTTTACCAATTTGTTAGACTTGGTGACTTTTTTCGTATTAAAGTACTACACATTATCCGCATTAATAGGTCTTCTTGCATCAAACTGGGTCAAGGTAAGCACTTTTTACTATCTTAGAGACTTTTTTAGCTAAAAGTACAAACAAAAAAAACACGACATTCATTTTGAGGTATAGGAACTTTTAACAGATAAACGAAAAATGAGGCCTTACATATTGTGACATGCTCAATTCGATAAAAGTATGGGGTAACTTTTGCAACTTGGCCCTTCATTTATACGAGTATATACAGACATTATAAGTATCTATATCCTATACGACCCACATATACGATACACGTAGAACAACCCTGACACACTTAGCAAAGCAATTATACTACACCTTGCAACTTATTGTAAATTAAACGTCCATAGGTTTCATTTCTAATATGCAAAATAATGTCAAACATTAGGTTCTTCGGTTCGATCGCCTTATGTTGAGTAAGCAAACAATAAGGCTCGTATTTGTGAAGCAATCTCAATTTTGAGAGAAAAATTAAGTATGTATTTGAGAGGCCAGTTTGTACTGAAATGACATTTCTGATACGAACTCAAACTCGCTGCCACTCATGAGATCTGATTTTAAATACGGCTCTAAATCAAAGTGCTGATTTATTCAGCAACATTTTGTTCATTATTTTAAAGTCTCGGGTTGAAGGATGGTTTCTTTTGGATTGGTATTAAAACGTCTGGCAAAGGAATCTAATACCAATTCAAAACAACCGTGCTTCTACCCGACACATTAAAATAATGAATCATTTTATTAATTTTGCGACCTATTTTCCTAGATTTATGATATCCTATCACTAACCATCTGTAAAATCAAAAAGTCTGTCATATTAAAGGTCACGTGGATATTTTAAGATTTAGTTAAGATACTTCAAACCTTACACAAGTCGTTAAAACGCCTCGTGAGTTTATTATTGATGTTTTTGCATTTTATCATCTTCCTGATCGTAATACGCAAGGCCCTTCAGCATTTCCGCGTTAGCGTTACATGGTAGTCCTTTACACTGTATAATTTGTATGCTTTAATACCAACCTACGTAACTTCTTCTTAATTTAATTTTTATGTCTTGATAACATGCATATTCCCCATAAGACTAGAAAATGAAGAAAAACTAGGAAGTTTTCTGTGGGTCCGACCTATACGACCTGAATTTTGATTGACATGGCCTTTGATTTGGTTCCTCAGTAGGCCATAATTAGAGACATGGATCGACGGCCAAACGTGCCCTCACAAGCCCAGAAATCTTGGAGACCACAAGGATGTAATTAGATTTCTAGACCGCTACCGAGGTAGTTAAACATTGAGTGCACACTACAAGTGCACCCACCTTTTTGCTTCCCGTACTTATCGTCTTTTTGTTCATTTATACATATAATCACGCCTTTATCCCTACTGAGGTAAGCAGAGCGTAAACGACCTTTCATTCATAGGTCATATTAATACAAAAGTGGATCAACTTATATGGCTACACCGTACAGACAGGACTGGTCTCTGCTGGACAGGTGTCTGCTTGCTAATAAAGATATTTCTATTTTCTATTTCTTTATGTATGTGTAAAAGCCACTTTGACTTGGAGTTATATGACTAGTTACTGAGTGGTGGAACTATATGCTGACCAGCATTGATGCAAAGAGTAGGCCCTGTGAATGGAACACACCCTTAAAAATTGGATTCTATATTATTTAAACGACCTTATGACTGTGAGCGTAGTCGGTGGTGGCGGCGCGGTAGGCGGAAAGGCCGGACATGCATAGATTGGTGTCAGGGCCTGCGCGCACGTGCCCGCGCCCGCGCCGCACGTGCGCGCGGTCTGCTGTTCCTATCCCCCTTCCTCTGCCGGGACTGCAGGGCTGCCGATAGCTGGCTACAGGAGATTTCCGGTAATACCGGAATCACAAAAATAGCTAGCCATATTTTAGGGTGTGATTCTACCCATGAAAATGAAGAGCTTCAGGTCAAAAAATAATAATTGAGCTTCCCATACAAATTGCTTCCAGCCACTGAAACCGTTTGTATGGAAAGGCCAATTTTGTTTTTCATATTTCGTCCTATTTACTTTGGGGAAAGTTGTTCAGTTTCATGGTTAGAACACACCGTAACTAAAATATGGCTAGCGTTTTTTTTTGTCTCTGTATTCAATGTCTGTATAATTTATGGTACTTGATTCCATTTAGCTATTGAGGCGTAAAAAGGAAAAAAGGCAACAGATACGAGGGTTGGCTGATAAGTAATCTACCTAACTATGAAAGATAAGACTTTGATGGCTAGTTTATTTTTTATTTTTCTATATAGTCTCCTGCAAGTGAAATACACTTATGACATTTGCAAATAAGTGACATCATGCCGTTATAATAGTAATTTTTATTTTGCTCGTCAAAATGGTCAGTCACAGCCTCTTTCATTTCTTCGTCCGTCGAAAATCTGCGACCCCTCAATTTTTTCTTTAAATCTTTGAATAAGAAATAGTCACCGGGAGCCAGATCTGGACTATAAGGTGGATGGTTAATTTCTGTGAAGCCGTTTTTGCTCAGGGCTGACCTCGCCGTTAAGGCTGTGTGTACAGGAGCATTGTCTTGTAAAATCAGAACACCTTTGCTGAGTTTGCCTCTCCGCTTTTCTTTGATTTGTTCACGAAGCTGGTCAAGCAAGTTTGCATAATATTCAACATTCATTGTTGTGTTTTTAGGCAAATAATCTATCATCAAAATCCCTTCGACATCACAAAATACGGTGGCCATTAGTTTTCCAGCCGACGGCCGAACCTTGAACTTCCTTGGCGGCTTTTCTCCTTTAAATTTCCATTGAATTGACTCTTGTTTGCTTTCCGGATCCCACTGGCGAATCCAAATTTCATCACAGGCCACAATTCGAGAGATAGTCTCTTCTTCTTTACCTTTGACCAGGTCTAGAAATGCCTGACAACATTCTACTCGCCTTTGTTTGTCAAAGGTGGTCAACATTCTAGGGACCCAACGCGCGCTCACCTTGGACATGCCCAAATGTTCGTGAATAATTTCATGAACTCGTTCCTTGCTAATGCCCACATCTCTGGCTATCTCCCACTGCTTAATTCGCCGATCTGCAAGAATCAGGTTCTTCACCTTTTCAACATTATCTGCGGTAACAGCAGAAATTGGCCTTCCACTACGTGTGTCGTGTTCCAGGCTCTCACGGCCATGTTTAAATTGCTTCGACCAAAACTTTATGACGAATTCAGAAGGACTTGAATCACCAAACACCTTTAACATGCGCTCTCTGATCTGCGTAGGCGTATTTCCTTCTTTACTTATCAATTTAATCACTGCTCGATGCTCAAATTTCATCATTTTGCAATTTTCTTTCGACATGGTGAAATCAAAGCCGCGTCAAAAAAACAAAAGCAAGCGAAAAAAAATAAGCGTCATAATTTTGAAAAAGGAATAAATATTGAATATGATTTTGCAATGGCCAGTTCGATTTTCAAAACTTTCTTTAACAAAGTAGATTTTATATCAGCCGCCCCTCGTATGATACGAGTAGAGTCTACAACTAAACTAAAAAGTACATACGTCCATGCGCTTCCTAGTACGAGAGAAGAAAGGTACGACAGTATAGAATAGTATAGAATGGGTTACCGTAATGCGCTCTTAAAGGAAATTACAGATTCAGACTCATTTGTTAAGTTGTGGACTCTACGAATATCAATTACCTTTTCATGTTTGGCAAGACGATAAATTAAAATAACACATTGAATAGGTTGAATAGGTAGGTGAAACTGCGGGCTGAAAGCTAGTATAAATCTATATCGGGTGTGAGGGACAGCATCCCACAAACTGATAGGGGTTGTTCAGTCAACGACACTGAACAACTTTCACTAGGATTTTTTATCACTGAAAGAAATTTCACTTAATGAAAGAATTTTCTGGTGAAGGTTGTTTAGTGTCGTTGACTGAGCAAGCTATCAGTTTGTAGGAATCTGTCCCTTACACTCCGTATATTCTGAGTCATGTGATGTCTAATGAGGGCAGCCCTGCCTAGCCCCGGGCGGCGGCGGTCATCGCAACGTGCCGCCGCCATCTAGCCCGTCGTCGCACGTTACCTCAAGCGAGAAGCGGGCTTCTTTTGTTTACCACTAGTTTTGCATTATACGTGACTGATAATTACCATATTATCTTTGATCCGTTCAAGCGATATATTCAGTACAGGATGTCCCAAAGGGGATAAAAGCGTGTATGTATGTATTCCAAAAACTGGAAAGAGTTGCACAGTCGTAGAATCTAAACAACATTCATAAAGAAAGAAGGTTATAATAATCTACTCGTAAATAAAAAGAATGATTTTCTCATAGTAAATGGCGGACTGAATTGGTCATTTTATACAAGTCAAAAGTTTGTTCATCTCATAATATCATTAAACTTCGTGAAAGTGGTTTAGTTTCGTTGGTTAACCTTATCAATTTTTATGACACCATACAAATAACTACTCTCTCTACGTGACAGGCACCCTTCGGGTACCGAACCCTATAAAATAAACAAATGAAATATCATTGGTAGCAAATTATCAAATTGAATTGACTTCGTAAATACTGTTATCTATATGATAACAATGTACGATAGAATGAAAGGTAACAAGTTAATAATACGTATATTATGTAACCGTATTATTTATTAGAAATTACGTACATACATGCGATACCGAAAACCTAATGACGATGCGCGAATTCTTACCGAACGCGCTATTGTGTTCACGGCTATTAATAGAACGAGGTTTGCAAACCCATGGTTAATTAAAAATATACGTATAGTGTTTCATAGTTACGTTAAGTTGAACTAATCGTGTCGTAAGTGCAATGTGACTCAAATCGGCGAGTGACGGAGCGACGGTGCGCAGCAGTCGCACGCGCCGCTCAACGTGCAGCCGTGACCTATCACAAGCCGGTGCTCGCGGGCGCACGCATGTTGCGCCCGCGCCGCTGCCGCTTAAGGTGGTATGCTGAGCTCAGTGCTGCCCCCACAAGAAAAAAAACGTGCTTTAATTTTTTTTCTTTTAATTATTTTACTTTTGCCAAAATTGGAAGTAATTCTTCATTTTTTTTCAAGCTAGATCGTGAGCAGTGGAAATCCCTTCTTCGAGCCCTATGTCCCTGATGAGGAATAACAGGATTTCATCATTCATCATCAATTCTTCATTTTGTAATCCATAAGGTAACAATTTACACTTCATATCTAAAGCTTGCTGGATAACAAAATGCAAAAGCCTGATTACAAAATGAAGAATTACTTCCGATTTTCGCAAAACGTCAAATATTCGTGTTTTTTTTTTTATTTGAGACACAATCAATATATTACTTGTGGGGGCGCCACTGAGCTCATCGAACCACCTTAAGGCCCCACCTCATAGCACCAGGATGACAACTGACAGGTATGAAGGTCATGGGATAACTGAATAATGCAGGGTTATTGGGCAACTTCATAAATTTTGAACAAATGAAATCTGTCCACGCTGCCGGTCTGTAAAGTCGGTCTTCAACGCGAAGGGTTCCGTATTGTCATATGACAGTCGGACGGACAATCGTGAAAAGAAAAGAAGGAGTGAACAAACATTTTTTCTAATTATTATTTACTGAAGTCTTGTACGTCAATGAACGTTTTGTTGGGTTGGACACAAAGTGACACAGCTCAATCTAAATTGCAGTGTTTGCAAATAAGTACTTCTGATTGTAAATCAATCAAACGAGTTTTCCTATATCTTGGTTTTATATTTGTGCCAAACAATTAAGTAAAAAAACAATTCTACACTGTACCATGATGTACAATTGGAAGAACTTTATGCAAATAGTTTACGAGTACACCGGATATAGTGCCGCTACCTTAGGAGATGTCACACAAGACACTGCTACCTACACACATATAATCACGCCTTTATCTAATGGGGTAGGCAATGCGTAAATGACCTGAACAAAGGTCGTTCCGCCAAGTCTGACAAAATTTTGAGGGTTATTTGAGATAGATTTGTAGTGACAGGTTGTCCGCCCATCGCCTAAATTACAATATAAATAAACACTGATACCTACACCCATATAATCACGCCTTTTATCCAATGGGGTAGGCAATGCGTAAATGACCTGAACAAAGGCCGTTCCGCCACGTCTGACAAAATTTTGAGGGTTATTTAGGATAGATTTGTAGTGACAGGTTGTTCGCCCATCGTCTAAATTACAATATTCTTAAACCCTCGGATCCCTTAGCTGGTTTTCACAGCATGCCCGGACGGAAATGCAGCTGGAACATTCTATATTTTTCTCTCGCTCCCAGGCCAGCATGGAAGAATCTCTAAATCTCTTTGTCCAAAGAATAAGCCTATCCCTTCAGAGAGGCAATACTGCCAGCCTCCTGGGACCCTTGCCTCGATGTGACATCTTGGATGAAATTCTATATTTGTTTAACGTGAATTGTATTCACCCTCTGTAATTGTTCACCCTTTGAAATGTGATCCTGAAGTGAAACGTGCTGAAGTACTTCGGTTATCAGCTTGGTTTGTTGCGAGTATTACGTAAAAACCATAAACTAACATTGTTTTATATGTGGAAGTTTCCATCTAGCATGTGCTCGACGTTTCGACTTGGCTTGTCGAGTGTTGCCTTTGTCTTAAACGACCCGGTGGAATGGAGCCTTATAAAGAGAGCGAATCTCAAGTAGCTGTTATTGGAATAGTATGGATATGACCAATCTATTTTGTTACTCTAGTAACAAAAAATAGAGAGTACGAAAAACATATAGTACGTTAATTTAAATGCGTCTCATAGCCTTATGGGATGTTTCTGAAACAATAAAGGTACACGGCGAAAATTATGAATAAAAATTATCTAACGGAAAATAGTAGTTTTGTTTGGGAAAATTAATTGGTTTTTATGGTATGATATATAAAAATATTTTTTATGTGCTCCTATCGTTGTTGAAAGATCCCGTTAGCTATGGCATGCAATTAAATTAACACTCATATGATGATGATGATGATGATTCTTCCGACTGATTTCGGCCATGGCGACTACTTCGACTCCTAGTCGGTGCGGCGCTCGTGCGCCCGAAAGTGACTCACGTAGCCGATTTTCGCCTTAAACTTCCGTGCACACTTAGGGCACGTGAGTACACCTTGCTCATAATGGTATTGAATGGAAGCAGACTGGCGGGACTTCAGCTCATTGCGTTTCGTGTCGACGTCAATTTTACGTTGATCCTCAAAATCGCTGACTCGCTTCTGTACCAGCCTGCGCCACTCTGGACGTTGTGCTGACAAACCCTCCCACTCTGAGGGCTCGTATAATCAACACAGTAACAGCAGTAACAAAATGGATTGGTCATTTACATACTTTTCTAACAATTGCTACTTTAGATCCACTCTCTTATTATTAGTGTGCAAGAGTTTTCAACCGCCTACTTTTTCTTCATCTCTTTGTCAAAAACAACCTAAATCGTGATTGTCAAGAAAGACGCTTTGTGACACCTGACAGCAAAAACTACAACAGGCACTAGCGGTCGCATAATCATAGGTTGTATAGTCAACGTCATAAGACTCAAAGTACCCTCCATAGAACCACGGCATCATCTTACTTTCTTAGATAATCAGTCCATTGAGACAGCGCATTCTCGTAACCAAATTGAGAATAATCCCACTAAAATACAAATTAGATATTATTAAATATTATCCTTCATATCAAGTGCGATTCATTAGACTTATTTATTTATTTTATTTGGGGAGCTTACAGCAACATTTACAAATTGTTTAGTATAATTATGTAATTAATAAATGACAATTACAAGCTTAAAACCTAAATTTATGCTGGAACGTAAAATTTGACATAACATTTATTTGATATCATACTTATTACACCACTGCAGAACTTTCCGTGTTACTAATATTACTTTTAGCCAGATTTGCGCGTGTCTTTTACATAATATTCGCACGCAGACCTCTGCTACGGCGTAGCGACCTCGTAGCGATACGGCTACAATTAACCGTAGCGGTTTGCGTAAACAAAGTAATAAATTTTATCATGTGACATAATATTTAATTATTTCTATGATAAGTATAACAATAAATACAAGGTGTACGATATTTCTAAAAAATATTTTATTAAAATTATTCTATCAGCATATAGTATTATATTATCAGGATCATACTTTAAGTTTAGAGAATTCCAGTACGTATCAATTTAAATAAACAATAATTTATTTTATAATATTTTTACACCACAGTCAGTCAGATATGGTGCCCGTGACTGATCTTCTACGCATACCATGCTCTACGAGTCTCGCAATCATGGAACTAGCTACAGATTTATGATAAAGTAAATGGTATTTGTTTTTTCATGCTGGACAGGGAGCGAGAGAAAAACATAGCGTGCCAGCTGCATTTCTTCCCGGGTATGCTGTAAAAACCAGCTAAGGGATCCGTGGGTTTCAGTTTATTGTAATTTAGGTGATGGGCTGACAACCTATCACTACAGCAATATACCTACAAATGTATCTTAAATAACCATCAAAACTTTGTCAGACGTGGCGTAACGACCTTTGTTTACCCCATTACGGATAAAGGCGTGATTAAGTATATGAATGTGTTTAAATGGAGTTACCTACGTGTCTACGTATAGATGTATTACTTTATTCCTTAAACCCTGCATTGTTAATCAATTACAGTTTTCAGTACTAGCATAGTAAAGGGATTTTCTGTCAATACACTGTTAAGGCTTCATTATTTTATAGTGTTTTGGTGACGATTCGGGCTAACACATCCCCAAAATAATTTTAAACTAAACATGTTACTTACGCAAATTACAAATATTTGCATGCACGCTAGACAGTGCAGTCGATTTAGTAAAAACTAAATATGTTACATTTTCCTAAGTTTGGCTAGGACTGGGGCACTTTCTTAAGAAAAAAATGTACAACTTTACTTGAGAGTGGGCGACGCTGTAGGATTTTTTTTGTTGTCAAAGTTTAAATCACTCTGCTGTGGAGTATTAAGTTAAAAAGTTCTTTAGTATTTTCCTTCCCCTCTCTGCCCCGCGGGGGTATGTTTCATGTTTTGTTTATGCGCTGGAGACTCGGGTGGGTTCATGTTTTGTTTATGCGCTGGAGACTCGGGTGGGTTCATGTTTTGTCTATGCGCTGGAGACTCGGGTGGGTTCATGTTTTGTTTATGCGCTGGAGACTCGGGTGGGTTCATGTTTTGTTTATGAGCTGGAGACTCGGGTGGGTTCATGTTTTGTTCATGCGCTGGAGACTCGGGTGGGTTCATGTTTTGTTTATGAGCTGGAGACTCGGGTGGGTTCATGTTTTGTTCATGCGCTGGAGACTCGGGTGGGTACATGTTTTGTTTATGCGCGGGTGGGTGCTACTCTATGGTATGCATTATTACCGCGGCCCTGTTGTCCGTGTCATACAGCAATTGTTTAATAATTGTTCTTTCATTAAATTAAGTAAAATATGACTCCTCGTGTTGTGCATTAAAAAAAATACTTTTATTGAGATATAAATTCTTTATATCGAGTTATTGCATCAAATATAAATGTTTGTAATAAATTAACAATAATAAAACTATAAATTAAAATAAATAAAGTGTGAAATATTTTGTTGTGTATGGGTGTTGCCATATTTTTCTATGACAGGATTGTTTCACGGCTTGAAAGCCGTATTTGATGCAATATATATTTGAATACATGCTTCAGACTGCAAAATGAAACCGCCCCCCAGAAGTGTCAATTAAAGTTCACACATTCATCGTCAAACAACAACATTGCAACATAAGCTGATTAGCGGACAGCATTGTAGCACCCGGAAATAATTATCTGTATGTGTATAAAAAACTTTCGTCTTTACTGACTGTTGGTTTTTTGGGCTATTCACCCAAGTATTAAATTTAAATGGATTTAAAAGTTCACGTCTAAACGGCTACACAATTTTTGATAATATTTGGCAGAATGATAGAGGGTAACCAACTTATTAAAATGACTTATTTCCACGGGAATAAAATAAAAGACAGAATATGTTGTACGTAAAAATTGACTATCGGTGGAAATAATATATCATCATAAGATCTAATATACTTACGTTCCCATCCGAAGGGCATGGACCTACCCTAGAATAGGAATAAAAATAATATGTAGGCAACTTTTTACCTTTTTTCCACACGGTTTAACTGTATGCCCAAATATGGTACATGTGCGCACTTAACGCCAAAGGCATTATCTACCAGTCTACTTTAAACAAGTGCAATAAATATCATTACATTATTAAAAATATATTATTAAATTACTTTTCTAGCTGCGGGTGAGATCGCAAGGCGTAAAGTTAGTTTAAAATTAAACTGTTAGAAAGCTGCGGCGACGACGGTGACGATTTGGTGTTGAAGCTGCTTGCGATATTTTGGCGGTTAGTTTAGGAAAATAGTTTATGCCCGGGGTGGAACCGCGAGGCAGATAGCTAGTTTAAAAATAAACTGTCAAGAAGTGGCGCGGCGGTGACGATGTGGTGTTCAGCTCACGTGCGGATCCATGCTCTGACTGCTAGTTTTGGAAAATAATGTATACGATACATACATATAATCACGGTTTTATCCCTAATGGGGTAGGCAGAGCGTGAACAACCTAAACAAAGGTCGTTCTGGCAAGTCTGATAAAGTTTTGAGGGATACTGCCCACGGGAAATCTTATTTAGCCGGGGGTGGACCCGCGAGGCAGATACTTTAAAAATAAACTGTTAAAAAGCTGCGGCGACGACGGTGACGATTTGCTGTTGAAGCTTGCTTGCGATATTTTGGCGGTTAGTTTTGGAAAACAGTTTATGCCCACGGGAAATCTTAATTAGCCGGGGGGTGGAACCGCGAGGCGGATAGCTAGTTTAAAAATAAACTGTCAGGAAGCAGCGGCGCGGCGGCGACGATGTGGAGTTCAGCTCACGTGCGGATCCATGCTCTGCCTGCTAGTTTCGCCCGACTCCGCGCCTTGCTACCAACGTGCTAAGCACTCGCCCCCTCTCGCTCGCCGCCCTACACACAGACAGAGACACACGCTATCGGAATGCTTGTTTATTTGTGCACGTGTGATCGGCTTGTGTGAGGTGTGTACGTAATAAGAACAGTATGAGTAGAAATTTGCCGAGTAGGTACATACTAACTCAATACAGGGAGGAACACCTAACACACTGTTACCAACGTGCCGCTAACACTCTTCCACCCTAAAAACTTTCAAGTTTCAACCCTCGTGATTAAAATTTAGCTTAATTGATTTTGGAGACTAAGTTTGCGCTCGTATTCATAAAACTATCTCAAGATTGAGAGCAGTATTGTTAGCAGTATTATATTATTTGGATTTGACAGGTCATATTGTACTGAAATGACATTTCTTATAATTATTCAAACTACCTGTCAGACTCAAGTGTTGTTTATAAATACGGCCCTTAGAGAATAAATATGTGTGAAAAGCTGACATTAGTGGCATCCAATATTTTATCCATTTGACATTTTAAATCGTCATATTTCTTGTAAGTCCTACTTACAAATTTTAAACTGCAAATGTAATAATGAAGTAAAATTTATTAATAAGATAATCCCAAAAAGTCCAAATGTTACAATAATATTTTATATCGTTTATATTATAATCCAAATATTTTCGAAACTATCATACATAATATTCTTATAAAAGAGAAATTTATTAAACGAATGAGCACACTGATCCTGAAAACGTACACTGTATTTTCTATGGAGCCACTGTATGGTGTGGTGATGAATGTTGATTTATTCTATGCTGGACTGGGAGCAAGAGAAAAGTTCCTGTTGGGTATGCTGTAAAAACCAGCTAAGGGAACCGAGGGTTTTAATACATTGCAATTTAGACGATGGGCTGACAACCTGTCACTACAGCGATATACATACGTACATACATACGTTATCTTAAGAAACCCTCAAACATTGTCAGACGTGGTGAAACGACCTTTGTTGAGCTACCCCAGTAGGGATAAAGGCGTAATTATATAAAGGTTTGTATGAAAATGTTAAAGCAGTCAAAACAAAAACTCATTAAAGTTTGTGAAAAGTAGGTATTTTAAATTAGGCGCTATTGAAAGTTGGATGGAGCAAAAGGAATTGTTCCAAGTTTTGTTTTGTTCCATTGTTGCAGGTGCACCAGCGCTCAGCTCGGCTGGCTCGGCTCAAACACGTGTGAAACCTGACCAGAAACGATCTCCCCAGATTTCCTGGAACGCGAACACTTTATTTTTAACTCTGCATTTGATTTGAAACTACGCAGTGTTAAATGAATTAAACTGTGGTATCTTTTGTTTGACAATACTTCTTCTTAGCGGGATTCTCGAGTCAAACGATAATCACAATATTTGAATGTTTTTTTTATCTGATCTGGTTCACAGTTCTTCAAGAATTAGTTAAGTTCTTCAAAGTGCTAAAAAGTAAATTTATTCATTTTATTCTGGGTATAATGTCTAGCTATATTAATACATTTGGTATACGACGCAATCACGCCTTTATTCCTAATGGGGTAGGCAGAGCGTAAACGACCTAAACAAAAGGTCGTTCATCGTCGTTCGTCGTTCGTCGACAAAGTTTTGAGGGTTACTTAAGATAGATTTGTAGGTATATTCCTGTAGTGGCAGTTTGTCAGCCCATCGCTTAAATTACTATATACTGAAACCCTCGGATCCCTTAGCTGGTTTACAGCATGCCCGGGAGGAAATGCAGCTGGCTTATTCTATGTTTTTCTCTCGCTCCCAGTCCATTTGAAATACTTTCAGCAAACCTTACTGAATTTGTGTTTTAATTTGGTATTATGTTCAATTTTAAATTGCTCCTTTATAAACAAAATACCTTTATAAAAGGACTTGTTATTTTCGTTGTAAATGTGAGAAGCAAATCAAAGCAAGTCCTTTGAATAATAAAACTTAGTAATAAAATACATCCAGGAGTGCGATGAAACAGTTTTTCTAAAAGCTAATGGTAATCATACTAACAACTTTAATTATGTAAATACTTAATTGGCAATTCAGCAGTGGCAGTACAGTCTACCACAATATAAAACAATAACATGTCTGTCTTAGTTTTGTCTAACTTACTTACCTATTAGGCGTTTTTCGACTAGATGGCACGACGACGGCGACGGCACGGCACCGTTGACGGTACCGTCGATGAGATAATCTATGAAAAACAATTAAATTGGATGGAACGCTTTTCCACTTGCCGGCACGGTGACGGCACGGCATTGATTCCCACCAGTACCGTCGCCGGCCTGCCAAACTGCATGTGTTTTTATTCCTACGAAGCATGCGCGTGTGTGCCCAAATTGAACTAGGTGGACGGTGCCGTGTCGTTGCCGTGCGAAAAAAACAGAGCAACGGCATCGTGACGGCACCGTCGCCGTGCCGTCTAGTGGAAAAACGCCCATTCGATTGTAATAGGGTGTACGTACAGTATAGTACTTAGCAGACATTGCCAGGAACATTTACTGCTAACGTATGTAATAGCATTTGTTATCCGTGATGTAAATTGTTGATTATCTATAGACGTATTTACTTTCAATTTATTTCAGTTTTAAACTGTGTTACACAACATTTTATTTTTTTATAGCATAGTAAAATACTTTACCTATTCTACTTACCTATCTCTCCAAAGTGCTCGAAAGCTAATTTCATTTTTATTTATTTACATAAAGCGTTAAATCTTCTAATTAAATCACTCTGGCAATACATACTTACTGTATTACAGTAGAAGTAAGTATCAGTAAAATGACTAAAGACACGTGACTAAGGCTCGCATTTATAAAGCGATATCAACATTGAGAGCAATATTAAGTATGGATTTGACAGGCCATTATGTACTAACCTGACATTACTGATACGAACTCGGTGTCAGTCTCAAGTGCAGAATATAATTACGGGCCGCAGTAATGTGTTTATGAAAAGACATCTTTTCTGAAAAAGAAATATAAAAATTTTCGAAAGCCGGTTACTTTGAAAACTATTATGAACTGAAATTCAGACAGGCAAGTATGCGTTTCAATGCATAGAATAATTTTAGTATGAACTTTTGTGCAAAACTTGCAACGTCGAGCTTTAATGATAAACGTGGGATCGCACGAAGTGTTCTGAAATACAGTGCACAGTACAGCGCACCTCACACACCTTAACGCTTGCATATAATTCGAAACGACGATCATCAAAAATAAACAAATCTGATAAAATACGTGTTACTGTCTGTCATTTGCACTGTGTCTGAGCTACCTCGTGGGATCGCACGAAGCGTTCTTACGGTGTACAGTGGAGGCACAGTACAGCGCACCTCACAAGCACACCGCGCCGTACAACACCACACTCCACTCACCAGCCCGACGGAACAGACGTTCCGATCCACGCTACAGCAGAGTGCCGAGTGACCAATCGCCAGTGTTCTTTCAAAGTGAATATTTGTGACAGAATGTGCGAAAGGAGAACCAGGAAAATAAGGAAGGGTGTGTACTTTGCTCATTTTATCTTATTAACGTTGATGATTTTGGTCAAGTTTTAAACAGTTACTGACCTACCGCACAGAATCAGCATGCGATATAATCTTACAATACGTATGATCTGCAACGTTTTTTTCTATCGTCCTAGAATGCACTATATTCCATAGCATAGTTTATCTGAATTGTATAATTATATTTAAGTAGTTTTAGTAAAGTGGGGAACCTACATGCAGGAACCGTAATTTTGAACCACTCGAACTTCAAATCTTCAATGCGCATACGAAAGCGTTACTTTTGCATGCGATTTCCATACAATTTACCATGCAAATGTTAGCCTTTCGTATGCGAATTCGTTTCGAGTGATTCAAAACAGCCCAGGCCCACAGATATACGTAGTTCCCTGCAAACTTCTTGGGGTAGTCTGGTAAAGTTTGCTGAAGCTTAAATTGAAAATTAAATTTTTAATGTTCAATCTACCGAGAACTATACTCATAGTTATCTACGATAAAAAAACCTTGGTGCAGAGCCGATCAAGACTACACTTTCTGGGTTAAGAAATGTAATGTACAGATGTTAAACAATGGAAATAAGTATTAGGTGCATACCTTTTCTATTGTTTACAGATGTTCATGCTTTTTTTAGGTACCATTCATTGACTGGAGTTTTAAAGTCGTAGTTTTAATACTTAAACATGCGTCCTGCCATTATTACTTTAGTGTTTAAATACTCTACAAATAATACCTTGAAAATAAACGTACTACATTATAATTATTTTGTTATCATTATAATTATGTTAAAAAATAACTCAGCTCAGCGAACACTTGTTGTGTATTGAAGTTACTATAATAAGTAACTAAAAGTAAAATAAGATACGTTTTGTTACTCCTGTATCCCTTACGGGGTAAACAGATCGTCAGCGGCTAAATAAAAAAACAGTTTCCACTCCACCATTTCCGTCTAACCACCCCGTGCCTCCCCCCTAACTTTGCCCTTGTTCCACGCTGAACTGATAAAAAAACATAGAACGTATGCCAGCTGCATCTCCTCCCGGGCACGCCGGAAAAACCAGCTAAGGGATTCGAGGATTTCGTGATAGGCTGACAAAACTTGCCAGACGTGGCGGAACGACCTTTTCTTTGGTCGTATACTAACTGCTTACCTCATTCTGGACGGAGGCGTGATTATATGTATGTATGTATTGAATGCCCCCCTATTATGCGCATGAGTTCATCTCAGTGCTCAGTTCGGTTCACGAGCTTGACCCACTTTCTACCAGAGCGAGGACCTCGCCTCGTCACAAGAGATACAAGGAATCACATGCTCTCTGAAACGAAGCGAAAATTATAAGACCATTTAAAATTAACGCCATGTCCAATTTCAATGTACTGCTAAACTATACGGACACTAACTAGGTACTTCTATGAAATAAAACTAAAGTTCATTTCATGAATACGACAGGTTTACCTGGGTTCCTTGTAATAGGATCGTGTGTGTAGCAAAAAATTAATACTCAAAGTAGGTTATCTTATCACCCAGACAAAAGAAAACAAATAACATAGGTTCTTATTAAAGGAAATACTTTATTAAGCGTTTAAATACTACCCAATTCAAAATTAATATCCTGCTTACTAACTTGTTTCAAAGTTAGAATATCCAGACCATAGAAAGTATTGTTGTGTGCCGATATACCGAGAGTCAAGCTTTTATCAGGCCCGGAAACAACTTATTATTGTAAACAAAAGCATGTTCAGTATCATCTACCGGCTTATTGAATAAAGCTATTGTTATCGTTTTACGTAGGTTTAAACTTATCGCAAACGGTCAATATGTGTTTGCTCGACACTTGGCAATCCGTCAAAATAAGTCACTGTTCATTTGTTTTGCATCGTTCGATTTTCAAATTGCACAGTCTCTGAGAAATAACATGGTCTATAGTTTTCCAACTCGGATTTAGAATAAAGGTAAACAAAGTTTTATGTCTTTTAATGGAAGATCTTGTTTCTAAAATAAGTTTTAGCTTTCATTTCACAACATAATAAAATAGTGCTTTTTAGTAATTTAACATTTTTGCTAACACGTATCATTTATTTTTGAAATGTGTTTTTGAGTCAAAAGACATGAAACTTTGTTTACCTTTATTCTAAAACTGAGTTGGAAATACTACACGTGCATTACAATCTTATTACAATACAGATCGAAGCATAGTCGAAGCGGCTGCCTTTGTGGCTAGCCTCGAGTGGTGGTCGTTCACCTTTCACCGCATCGCACGCGCAGGCTGAGAAGTCAACTCTAGCGCAAAATCTCGAGTTCTTGACTCTTGATCTCAATCTATAGTACAAATCAGCACATGTCCGTTCCTGTACCGTTACAATACTAATTACAATTACAACGAAACTGTCCGTGAACTCTTTACATTACAATTGCAAAGTGCCAGTTTGCTTTGCGCAAGTCGAGTATGTCTCAAAAATACCCAAGTGCTACCTCAATCATTAGCACGTGTCCTTTGTTTACCAAGCTTAAAAACATCTTAAATATTAACATAATAATGAATGATTCATTTAAAACAATGCACTCATATATGATAAACTTAGGTAACAAAAAATAATCGAATAATTTTCAGACGTATTTTTGTACTCGATTTCAGATTACTTATTTCTGAACTACCTATACAACATTTTCGTGCTGTTGTGTAATGTTTGTGTAGATTATTATAATATTGCATAGAGGGTTGACTGATATTAATAAAATTATCGCTTATTCTACAACTAGTATCAGAAAGTCATACAGGCAAGGTATTTTTTTTATAAAAATCCCTAGAAAACGATGTCCTAATTTTTTTTATCGTATGTACCTGATAAACTTTATATTTCTCGTATATTTCTTTAAAGAAACGCTTAAAATGATTAAAAATTAATTACGCTTCTACAAAAAAGAAACAGGACTGTAACAAACTTCTTTCATTTTGTTTAAAGTTTATTCAGTTTATTACGACAACTGACACTACATGACGCTTGTCCGTTGTTTGCGAACAATTCCTGTGATATTGTTATGAAAAATATCATGCACGTTTTTATACTGATGTCGTGCTATTTTTAGAACGCGAGTAAGCGATGAGTGTTAGCACCGGCTGATAAAAACATATATACATACTTTTAAATTGATGACGAGGATCCCTCATCATCATTATATTTTTCATATTCTAAATGTAGAAGGCCTCCCCTTTCTCCTTCCACTCCCAGCAGTGGGATGATGTCGGCTAAATAAGATAAGAAGAAGAAATATAGAATAAATAGATTTTTGGAACAGTGGAATTAATTGGATATTTTTGTACTATTTTTGTACTTTTGTAAACTACTGTAGTAGTTTTTGTAATTCGAACGAGTTAAATTTCTCAATCATATTTTTAGGGTCCATTTTAATTGTATTTAAGTATTACTAATATGATTATAGATCATGAGTATTTATTACAATTATTACGAATCATAAAAAATACATATTATGTGAAATATATTGTAATAGAATTAAGGGAAAATAACTTTTGAATACGAATACCTATTTAGTCGTTATATGAAACTAATTAAGATTAATCCTTATATGCCTACCAATTATCGCTGGTAATGAAATGAGTATTGTTACTAACGAGGTACTCAAAGTGACCAATAGTATATTTTGTAGTTACCTATACTATACTACGCTAATAAAAAAAACTACTTACAATAACTTCACGGTCGATCAGTCATTTTGCCTTGGCCGCCATTGATCACGTGTACAGCTGATAACAACTACCTAAAACTGTTATCTCTTATTTCTATTAGGCTGGTGGCAAATTCAGCAAAATATCGTAGTTTACTGAAAAATATAAACATTTGGCATATCGAAAATGCAGTCACGTTTTTGTCCAAGGTTAAAGAAATCCGTCCATGCGGCTGTTTTCAATTCGGAACTTTAGAAACAAGAAACTAAATTGCAGATATTTAAAAACATGTTTATTAAAAGTATCTAAGACTTAGCTGAAAGTACTCGTATTTCAATTGGGTGTAGTGTACCACTAATGTTACTGAATACTTACTTGTTATTAGGTTTGACTCTAATTCATGTTCATAACAATCAACCAATTATTTGGCTGAGAGTAATTTTGTTCCTATGGGTTCACTTTTCAAGTTTAATTTGCATCCTTCAGGCAAAATAGTTTATTTAAAAATAATAATGGTCATTTTGCGGTCTGTAAACTTTAATAACAGAGTTAGTAAAATTTATGACCTCAACCAGTCTAAATACCATGTCGAAGACTTGCAATATTTGGTCAAAAGAGTGCCCTTAGTTCTGGTAGCCGTGGTGACATTGCCGAAAATACCTTAGTATATTGTCATTGGTGGTGTACTTGTAGCATATGTTTATTGCGTGCGGTGTCTCGGCCGCGCCGCGGCTGTGCTGCGCCCGCGCACGCACACGTGTCGGGCCACGCGCCCCTGTTTTTGTTGGCGGCGGCTTTTCGATCGTCTGCGTGATCACGCGCCGACTACGCCCGCCGTACATTGTACGAGCAATCATTGGGAACACATGTCCTTTTGAACTATACTATGATGAATTGCGTTTAGAAAAAACGTGATTGTTTTGATTGCTCCACATGATTCTTGTTACAACTTACATTACAATGTAGCATACTTAACTTAGTAAGATTGGTCGACTACTTATCTTGTTCAGCTTTAAATATTCGATTTCTCTCTGTGTTTGATATTTGGTAAAGATTCACCTTATTTTATAAAAGTTTTTTTTTATTTGTAGGGTCCCACGTGACCAGACTGCGGGAGACGCGACGTACGCAGCGGCTGCACCGGCTGGTGTCGCCAGCTGTCACGGTCGTGGGCGTCGCCGACACGACGCCTTGTCCCAACCCGCCCGTCGACAAAACCGCCCAGTGCCGTCTCATCCTAGAACTAGCCCTCAAAACAGTCGCCCTCATGCAGAAAAACACACTCATTCAACAGAAAATAGTCGCCCTACAGAGAGAGACTTCAGAGTTCGTTGCGTCCGTGATGAGCAACCCTGAAAACAAAAGACGCTACATGGAGCACGTGAGCGTGTACGGCTCCATTCAGGTGTCACAAGTCCAGACGCAGCAGGTGACGTTTATAAACAACATACCATTGAAATTAGAACCGAAGGTGTAACGTGGTGAGCTCAACAATAAACTTAAATAGACTGATAATGAGAAAATTATAATTTAAGCTATTTTTATGCTAATAACCATTATTGCCTTTCGAAACTCAAATTCGGAACTATCGACTACGGATTTCGGTTGCACTTCGTGAGTATTAGTATGTATGCCAATGTTAATCTGGTTGTAAATAAGTTGTAATTTTTAATATATCAGACCGAACGCGTTTTTAAATAATACGTTACTATGTTGATAAGTTAAGGTGCTTCAAGTCTAGTATGTATATAACTGAGTAATGACTAATGTACGACCGTTTCTTTCCCAGCAAATCAATTGATGCGGTAGTTGAAGTATCTTTGATCTTGAATGTGTACATTTAAAAGCCACACACAAATAATTAGGTAAAAGCATTCTATATAAATTCTACTAAGTGTTATTTCTTATTAACTATGTAAATATTTTCTGAATTCTCAGTAAACCCTTGAAATTTAATATTTTCGTAATAAAGTGGCTGATTTTAGGTTAATAATCTTTATCCATCCAAGTAGCACCCATAAAATGTCGCTAAAATGAATCTCACGATATATAATGCTACTAAAAAGATTTAAAGAAATATTTCAGAATGAACATTAAGATATGCTTCTAGTCTATTTGTATAGTATAATACTTGGTTTATTTTGCTATGTTTCTTGAACTTTGGCGCTAGCTCGCTACGCTCGCATTATTAGTTTTTGAGTATGTATACTGCTTGCGATGAATAAAAATTCCGCTCGCTTCGTTCGCGTCGTTATATTAAATTGTGGATTTCATCTTGTTTTTACAAAAAAACTTAGTTCGGTTTATTGTGAGTTTATCTTTATAATTTTCCTAAACTGTGGAAAAAAGGAAACCAAAAAAGGAAAAGAACCACAGGTGAAGCGGACAAAATATAAGCTTAATAAAAAAGAACTTTAAAGTTTTTTATCACAACCTATGTTCCGGATTCAACCTTAGCAAATTTGGCAACTCTAGCTTCCACCAATACTTAATTTACGGAAGGATCAAATTTTAATTTATGTGTTGAAGGGAAAGTAAGTAAGAGTCAAGTTGTTGAGTTGCATTGCCTGGCTATAACAAGATCCTAAAAATATTTGCAACAAATGTAAAATAAAATGGCCTTTCGATAACTAGGGGAAGGGCGGGCAAGTGGTAAGAGGCACTTAACATTTGAACAGTAATAAATTGTCAGTTTTGTCGTTATGAGATTTGGTTTATTTTTATAATATGCTTTGAAAATCTGTATTTGTTAATTAACTGCTTTTAAGACTAAAGGTATTAGAATAAAGATATATAAAAAAAATAAGTTCAAAAAGTCGTATCACCGCGTCTTACCCCCAGGGGGCAAGGACCAACCCATTACTGCTCGCAAAAGCAAGTAAACGTTAAGTGCTCATCCTCATATTCTACTCCAGCACATCTGCAAGTCAAATAACAAGCAAACTGCCTAAAAACATATATTTTTTTAAACACATAAAGCATGTGCTTTCATCCGTCAATCACTATGCCTGCTGGTAGCCATCATAATGGCTCCGCGATAGAAATGCCCTAGAAAGACCGTGATTGGTTGATTAGTTTGTCTAAAAAATGGGTACCCTGTCTTGCCCGCCACCCCGTCTTGCCCGCCCTTCCTCTACCTATGCTTGTTTTTACATCATTGTTTACTCAGTTCGGTAGGGTTCGTACTCTGAATTTATTTAAAAATTACAATAATTATTACTCCTTGTAATATCACTACAAGCATCACAATAATCGGAAGCATTTCTCAATCCTACTTGATGCTTTCGCGTAGGTTCACTTCTAGACCTAAACTTATTCAAATGTTTAAAATTGTATGAAAAGTTAATAAATTTAACGATTGAGTATGCTGTATTTTTACGATATAAAAATTTTCGGCCGCAGCAAAGGCTGAAAATATTTAAACTTTGAAGACTGATTCTAATCTTGTGAATTCTGAGCTTATTTGAAAAATGTTGAATAAGTAGGTACATTGTTATTAAGTGTGAATTGTGTTTAAAAATATTGTATTCCGTAGACATTATACAACATTATCCCAATGCTCGGCCATGGTTATTTATCTTGGTCAAACTTTGTGTTTGCTATAAACCGAACCACTTATTGAGTGTGAACCTTGTGTGAGAACACTCAATCATAGGACTGCGTCTAAGTCAATTCTGAACTGAACTAAAACTGAAACCATAACAATGTATATTATGTAGGACTAATTTTAAGTAGTTTAGGAGTATTTATTTATATTACACATAATCCCCGAATTCGCTCATTGGCCGGAGAAAAGGGACTTTTTGCGGATCGGTAAATACAAAACGCACAATCCCCAATAGTAGATTTTATGCCGAGTGCATAAAGCAAGTCATTATTATCCGAGATCGTTATATGCCCGAGCCCGCAGGGCGAGGGCAGATGAAGAAGTCGAGGATAAAAATGATTTGTGCACGAGTTATAAACTCTGCTTTTGACTTCGATTGCGAGAAAATAAAACAGTAACATAACATACTAACATTTATTTAATTAAAATTCAAAGTAAAATTAGTACAATACGAAAATTTCACTTTACTTTTTTTAATTTTTGTTGCATGATTTTCGGGCAAAGAATAAAATATATACAGCCTACTCTTAAATTATTTTGGAATATTGTTTTTTTTAGTGATGAATATGTCTTGATATTAAGTTACTTTTTCGTATTATCTTATTATAAACCAAAAATGCAAATAGGGAAGGATATATTATAAATTAGCAAGTTTTATCCGTGCACAATTTATTATGTTTGGCTGCATGGTCTAAATGGTCACTGCCTTAGTATAGATACATTTAAAAAGCTACTTTTTTGCCCTTGTGCATAAAGTTCAACTTTATGTCGCCTAGATTCTGCATAAAGTAGTACTTTTTCGAGCATGAGAAGTGAAAAATTTATTTTCATTTTGGCCAATGAGCGTTGCAAAACAACTATTCCGCGGACTGTCAAACGCGAAAGGGGCAAAATTAGAGTACATTTTGCGGATTTTGCATTTGCCAATCCGCGAATTGTCCCTTTTTTCCGGCCAATGAGCGAATTTGGTGATTATGCGTAACATTTATATTTTAATGATGTATAATAATTTTGAGCAGATCTAACCTCACTGTGTTCATTATCAGCTTTGTTTGTAATAAGGTTCTAGTAAAAATATATGGAACCAATTAACTAATGTATGTTGTAATGTAAAAGTTGTATGTTTCCGTATTGTTTTACTAGATTTTGTAATTGCTTCTTTAAATGCTTTTTTAAATATTTGGTCAAACCAGTTATATCTAGCATATTTATTCAAATTCTGATTCGTGGTTTGTTGAAAGTTATAAGATTAGGATTCGAAAAATGTTTAAAAACTGTAAAATACGAAAAAGTATTAAATTAAGACTACCGTTTATGTTTTTGATATGAGAATAAATAATTAAAACGCGAGACCTTCTTGCTTACATATAACAGTTTTGTTTCATTTAGTAAAACTTCCATGCTGACCTGGGAGCGAGAAAAAACATAGAATGTGCCAGCTGCATATCATCCCAGGCATGCAATAAAAACTGGTTAAGTAAACTGGCTGAGTTGGCTAGGAGATCCGAGGGTTTTCGTATATTGCAATTTAGGCGATAGGCTGACAACCTGTCCCTACAGCAACATACCTACACATCTATCTTAACCTTTTCACCGACAAGCAAAACAGGTAAAAATTGCAACCAGCGCCACATCAATTTCTAGGTAAAGAAATACACAATAAAATGGAGATGTCCAACAGTTCATATCGATAGTAAATCTTTACTTTTTAAACCAAGTTTTAATCAATCTACAACCATTATTTTGCTTCCTAATTTTCAGTTATTCTTTCATATAGGCCAAAACAATAATATATCATAGTGGTAGTAGTGGTGGTATAGTACACAACACTTGGAATATTCAATAAGTTTATCATTAGTTCAGTTTTCGAATTAGCATTGGCGCATCTCTATTACGCGTCTCTATACATCGCGTTGTCGGCTATAGACGACTGTGGCGTCGGTGGCATTTAAATTTTTTCAAACCGTTAGGACAAATAAGGATGTAATATAGAACATCGATAAAAAATATGAAAATGAAATTCTTCAACTTTAAAACATCAAAGGATTTATTCTGGTACCTATTTTAATATTTCATTGCGACTTTTTTATTCATTCATTTTCTTTCCTTTTTATTATTTTACTTAGGTTGAATATTCATTAAATACGACGAACTATCAATGGTCAAGGTATCGCTGTGTACGAGTCGGCGAAACCGGTTTGTCGATACTTATTCAAACAAAGAAAAAAAAACTAATTCTTAGCATATTTCTGCAAATCGATGTCGGAAATATCTTCATTATACATTAGAATAATAAGAAAATGTTATTGTTATGAGCAGCCTTGACAAATATACACATAGTTTAATCCGTATAGATATTATAGAAATATCGATGTTTCATATTTGAACTAGCAAGGAACAACACTGCCAGTCGTGTGGGGCCGACCATTGACAGTCAAGCAACTATCGCTGTGCACGAGTCGGCGAAACCGGTTTGTCGATACTTATTCAAACAAAGAAAAAAATGTCTAATTCTTAGCATATTTCTGCAAATCGATGTCGGAAATATTTTCATTATAGGTACATTAGCATAATAAGAAAATGTTATTGTTATGAGCAGACTTGACAAATATACACATAGTTTAATCCGTATAGATATTATAGAAATATCGATGTTTCATATTTGAACTAGCAAGGAACAACACTGCCAGTCGTGTGGGGCCGACCATTGACAGTCAAGCAATTATCGCTGGGCACGAGTCGGCGAAACCGGTTTGTCGATACTTATTCAAACAAAGAAAAAAAATCTAATACTTAGCATATTTCTGCAAATCGATGTCGGAAATATCTTCATTATACATTAGAATAATAAGAAAATGTTATTGTTATGAGCAGCCTTGACAAATATACACATAATTTAATCCGTATAGATATTATAGAAATATCGATGTTTCATATTTGAACTAGCAAGGAACAACACTGCCACCGGTGTGGGGCCGACCATTGACAGTCAAGCAACTATCGCTGTGCACGAGTCGGCGAAACCGGTTTGTCGTTACTTATTCAAACAAAGAAAAAAAAATCTAATTCTTAGCATATTTCTGCAAATCGATGTCGGAAATATCTTCATTATACATTAGAATAATAAGAAAATGTTATTGTTATGAGCAGCCTTGACAAATATACACATAGTTTAATCCGTATAGATATTATAGAAATATCGATGTTTCATATTTGAACTAGCAAGGAACAACACTTCCAGTCGTGTAGGGCCGACTGTGGCGTGTGCGAATTGTACTTCTGCAGGTTCAAAACGTAATGAGTATTTTTCTTATTTTATACTACTATAAAGCGAATAAATACTAAGCGCAAAAGTTTATAAATCAAAGTAGAAGGTACAAAAAATGGAATATGCGAAAAAATAAAAAGATACAGTATTAATATGCTGGTTTATTAACATAAACTTTTTAACTACATTTTGTCGGCTATACCCGACTGTGGCGGTAATAAGGTTAAATAACCCTTAAAACTTTGTCAGACGTGGCGGAACGATCTTTGTTTAGGTCGTTTACGCTCTGCCTACCCCATTAGGGGTAAACTCGTGATTATATGTATACTGGTTCAGAAATTTAATCTAAAGTAAGTACAAGTCATAAATTACTTACTTCAGTTCATAATGTAAACAAATTCTTATATAATACAAATACATTTATTATCCACATTTACAAATTACATTACTATTTATTACCATTTACATTTACTATTTACTTATATTATAAATAATTTACAATTGACCAATTATTTTAATTACGTATGATTACCTAAATTATATTATGTTTTTTTTTGTCACCGTAGCTGTTCTTCGAAATTTACAAATGCATTGCAAATTTGTCCAGCACCTTGAAAAAAATACGTTATTTTATTCACTCCCTAACCCATTTGAATACACATTTCTTTCACCTTTATTAAAAAAAATATTACATACTTGTTCGTTACATTTATCATAATTTGATTACATAAAATACACATTATTTTCTTGCAGAGAACATCTCATAAGTGGCATAGCTATATTTTTATATCATAACTGTTTGGTAAACTGTCTGCTCTTTTATTTTAATAAAAGGCTTATTTACAAATGAAGGAAAATTTGAATTCATCGACTTTTGGAGAAATACGAAATGAATGAGGCAAGACCGAGTAGGTACATACAAAATTTACATAGAGATATAATATTCACGCCTGTATTCCATACATAGTAAGCAGCGCCATAAAGGCCTCATAGCGCACAAAGAATATTATATAGGTACTATAAATACAACCTTAGACGAGTACTTATTTACCGATCGTTCAAAGTTATTTTACGTCTGACTCATTTGACATACATATGATAACAGAAAAATAACAGAGCTTCAAGCTCAAGTTTCAAGTATCGTAGCTCCATCTAGTATTGAGTAGTAAAAGCTTACGTTGCGCTATCTAAAATTGAGTAGCAGTAATACATATTAAGAATCGCAATTTTATATAAAAACTGCTTACTATAAAATAAACAACGTTTTAAATATAATATTATTTAATTGCAAGTATTTTGTTTTGAGTGAAATGATTTTTGAAAGATAATAAACATAAAATTACAATTATAGCCCCTGCCAGGGATTAAAAACAGAGTTAGGATCCGGTAAAAGCACGTAAAAGTTACAAATTAGATCTTTTCAAGGTAACCTTAATAGTTCCAAAAGCTCCAAAATTATGGGTAGGTACGTTCACACGAACGCCATGAATTATAAATATTTTTATACGTCAAATTAAGATTTTTACGGCAGAACTAGCGCAGGCTACCATGTTATTTGATGTTATCAAGAACCTATTTCTTAGTAAAAAGCATGCAAGAACAGGTTTTTGTTTTATTTAAAAAAAATCTCAAAAACATTCACACAGCAGAAAAAGTATCACAAGAGTATCATAACTACAAGATATACAACATAGACAAGGATAAGAATTCAATAAATGCTCCCATGAAACCTCAAATCAAGCACAATTAAACATGACATTGACAGCTCATCATTTGAAAAACCACCTGTAGGCAATATAGAGAATCTGTTACTTATGTCATTCTGAAAAGACCTAATTATGAACGCATCCTAAAAGTCAAGCCATCTAGAGATTTGCGCGGAATCGTAAAGCCGAGTGTCCAGTGCATAAACAAAACACGAAACATACCCCCGCGGGGCAGAGAGGAGAAGGGTTTCGCTTAGCGTAATAGGACACCATTATGTCATTTCTTTCAATTAGGGTGCCTACTCAAAATGAAAATAATAAGAACAGTGTCTAGCTTATACATTACTTCTATTAGTCATCGCCATTTAGGCTATCTCGGAGGGTGCTGTGGCCACCGAAAATTGCGATTGGTGACTGGTCGCCATTTAGGCTATTAAAAATAATTAGGCGATGATAGGCAAATTCAAAAATAATTAGGGCGAAGTAGGCTTTCTTTATTATATAATAATAAAATAATAATATTTCTCCACAAAAGATACAAAGAGCCTTATAAAAGTGTATAGGGTAAGGGTACGAACAAAATACAACTAAACACAAGGGTTTCTTAATAACCATTGGAAGTTTCTACTATCCGCCCTCGTTGACTCAAGATTTTGAGATCTAAAATCTTCGTCATCAAGAGCGAACCAAATTATTTAACTAACATCTTTACTAAATGGAGTCTCGAATATGAGTACCGTCGTGGCAGCAACGAAGCACGAGCTGCACGCAACATCAACGACGTTTACGGAGCTAACACTACAAACCAACGCATCACCTGTTATTGGTTTGCTCGGTTCCGTTTTGGAAATTTCGATCCGAAAAATGAACCTAGCGGTCATCCGAAGATTTTGGTCGACGATGACGAATTAAAGGAGATTGTGGAAGCTGATGATACACAATCTACGACTGAATTAGGAGCAGCTTTCGACGTAGGCGTCAATAAAATATTCGTGTAAAAAAGCTTGACAAATGGGTGCCCCACGAACTCAATGATCGCTAGCGCGAAGTACGCGTCGAGACGTGCACTGCTCAACAGACACACAAATGAAGGAATTTTTAACCGCATTGTTACCTGCGATAAAAAATGGATTATGTTTGATAACCGCAAGCGCTCAGCAAGTTTGTTGGATCCTGGTTCAGCACCTGATCAATGCTTTAAACGAAAACTTACCCTTAAAAAGTGATGGTCACTATTTGGTGATCTAGCGCTGGTGTGATTCATCACAGCTTCTTACTCAACGGGGTGAGCATTACTGCAGATGTGTACTGTGAAGAACTGAACACAATGATGAGAGAAGCTGGCACATCTCCAACAAGCATTTGTCAATCGCTCGTCTCCGCTGCTCCTGCACAACCACGCGCGACCTCATACAGCAGACGGTCTGCAAGTTGCAAGAACTGGGGTTGGAAGCTTTCCGTCATCCGCCCTACTCACCAGACCTTGCGCCTACAGACTACTACTTTTTCAAGAATTTGGAATACATCTTGGCGGGGAAAAAATCAATACCCGAGAGGCAGTACAAAATGCCTTTGAAGAATTTGTTGCCTCCCGTCCAGCTGATTTCTTTAAGAAAGGCATCAATAAACTGCCACTGCGTTGGCAAAGAAACATTGACTGCATTAGTGATTACTTCGATTAATACAAATAAAAATACATGAATGCAAATCGTTTCTTTTTTTACATACAAAACGGCAATTTCATAGGTAACGAACTAATAGTAGCTATTTAGGCTAATCCTGAAATATTTAGGCGATTTTAGGCTACTTCACCTTGGGCGACTTTAAGACATACCTTGAAATACCGCTATTTTTTGATAACGTTAAGCTGTGACTCCTGCTCTCAAGCAAAACACGAAACATATTGGAGACTCGGCTTTATGGACCTAGACGGGGCTCTAAAGTTAAAAACATGACTATAACGTTAAAAAAATATAACATTTTCCATGTTAAGGTTATTTATGAGACGTCACTCATTAACGATATATGGAATAGCGTTTCGCAATTTTTTTACGTTTTGAACGATATGAATAACAAAAGGTTTTTAGGTGCATTTGGTGACGAAAGAATAAATTAGTATGGAAAGAGTCTGTTAGAGACTTGTTTGGAGTGGGGTTTTTTTGTGTCGAACACAATGTTTCGACATGAAAAAATTCTAGTCGAACTATGATAGATTTTGCGATTGTGGATGGAAGATTGAAAACAAAATTCATGGACACTCGCGCTTATCGTGGTGCCGGAATCGACTCAGACAACTTCCTGGTGATGTCCTGAATAAGTGGTCTCTTCGGTCGGTGGCGCCACAGGAGAACCGACCCTACTAGTGTCCTGGAAAGAGTGAATGTAGAAAATTTGCAAGACAAGGATGTAAGAAAAGAATATGTTAAAAGACTGAAGGATGATATTTGTGGATTAGATGAGATGGCTGATATTAAAGAATGTTGAAAGGGATTTAAGGAAGGAATTTTGAAAGTTGCTACAGAAGTATGTGGAATTTCTAGACGCACGAAAGGGAAGAGTATGTATGGATGAGTAAAGGTGTACAAGAAGTTGTTGAGAAAAAGAAGAAAGCAGCCAACCAATCCAACCTGGATTGGTTGGCTACTAAAGCTAACGAAAGCATTCAAAAAGCGACAGATGAGGATGTAGAGAAAGCACAAAGGAGTATAAAAGTTTGAATGTTGAAGTGAAGAAAACTGTGGGTCGAAAGGAAAATGAAAATAAGGATGAGTTTGACAAGAGGCTATCCATGCATGGGGTTGGAAGTATTTTGATACAAGCACTAAAATCCTTATACAGGGATTCTAGTGCTTGTGTCAGGATCAACGGGCGTATACTGAGTTGTTTAGCATCGAAAAAGGTTAGACAGGGATGTAAAGCGTCGCCATGGCTTTTTAACCTATTCATGGATAGTTGCTTAAAAGATTTAAAAGAAAGTGAACGGGGATTACGAATGAACGATTCACTCGTCAAATGTCTGCTCTATGCTCACGATCAAGTCTTACTTGCATCATCGGCAGAGGAGTTGCAGGAGATGGTAAATATTATGAATGAAGCTTTGAACAAGAAAGGAATGAAAATGAATGTTAGATGAGATGGCTGATATTAAAGAATGTTGAAAGGGATTTAAGGAAGGAATTTTGAAAGTTGCTACAGAAGTATGTGGAATTTTTAGACGCACGAAAGGGAAGAGTATGTATGGATGAGTAAAGGTGTACAAGAAGTTGTTGAGAAAAAGAAGAAAGCAGCCAACCAATCCAACCTGGATTGGTTGGCTACTAAAGCTAACGAAAGCATTCAAAAAGCGACAGATGAGGATGTAGAGAAAGCACAAAGGAGTATAAAAGTTTGAATGTTGAAGTGAAGAAAACTGTGGGTCGAAAGGAAAATGAAAATAAGGATGAGTTTGACAAGAGGCTATCCATGCATGGGGTTGGCAGTATTTTGATACAAGCACTAAAATCCTTATACAGGGATTCTAGTGCTTGTGTCAGGATCAACGGGCGTATACTGAGTTGTTTAGCATCGAAAAAGGTTAGACAGGGATGTAAAGCGTCGCCATGGCTTTTTAACCTATTCATGGATAGTTGCTTAAAAGATTTAAAAGAAAGTGAACGGGGATTACGAATGAACGATTCACTCGTCAAATGTCTGCTCTATGCTCACGATCAAGTCTTACTTGCATCATCGGCAGAGGAGTTGCAGGAGATGGTAAATATTATGAATGAAGCTTTGAACAAGAAAGGAATGAAAATGAATGTCGGTAAGACGAAATAAATGGTTTTTGAAAGGGAGGATGTAACAGAGTGTAACATCTTGATAGGGAATGAAAAAGTGGAGCAAGTGAAAGAGTTTATGTATTCAGGGTCAATGTTTACAGCAGATGGAAAGAATGATAGTGATATTGAAGGGAGAGTGAATTGCACGCCTTTATGAACAGTCGGAAGGTGTCCGATAAGAGCCGTCTGGCTGTGCATGGATGGTGCAGAGGTGTTGGTTCCAACTGATGTATAGGAGTGAAAGTTGGGTATGGCAGAAAAAGCATGAAAGCAGAATAAATGCAGTAGAAATGAGAGCGTTGAGAAGTATGATTGGGGTCAAATTGAGTGACAGGATTCAAAATAGTGTGATTAGGGAACGTTGTGGTGTGAAAGAACATATAGTGACAGGTATTGACAAAGGAATGCTTAAATGGTTTGGACATGTTATGAGGATGAGTGAAAGCAAGTTGACCAAACATATATATATATGGCGAAAGTGGATGGAAATGTTGGAAGGGGAAGGCCTCGACGCACATAATTTAATCAAATCGGGGACGTCCTAAAGAAAGGTCAGGTCGAGAGTACCCTAAACCGACAAGTATGTATGAAAAGATGAATAAATGTGGATGAAACGAAAGAGGTATGTAAGGATCGTAGCAAGTGGACAGATCTCTGCCTACCTCTCCGGGAAATAGGCGTGATTATATGTATGTATGTATGCATAACGATTACAGAAAAAATACAGAATTTTAGTATTTACTTTCGTATTTACCCATGTATCAGTACAATCACTTCACAACAAGCAAGAATTAAACGCGTACGCGCGAATTCAATTTCAATCATTACTTTAGTGTACAACGTTTATGATAAGATAACGATACTTTTTTCGTTATTATTTTAATACTGATATTGTTTAAATCGTATCAAATTTTGATATCACTATTGCTTTTTGATTCCTATTTTTCTTGTTATTGCAAAACGATTGTAAATAACGTTTATAACACATTATTATCGTTATTTTTCATAACGTTATAAAGCTCTGCTTTTAGACGACTTGAAATTTGACTTTCCGGTGATTTTATTCTAGCTGGGCAACACTGGTCACTGTCAAAAATACGATCGATTCGACAAGGTTCGACGTAGTCTTATTAAATTTAAAGGCCTCAAATCTAAGTGAAAATACGCGTTTGTGGAGTTTTTTATATTTTCAACCATGAAGGCTGTAGTACAGCGCGTTATGGCCGCGAATGTAACCGGTAAGTAAACAGTTTCATTTGCCTTTTAACTGTTTTCTTTTTAAGGTGATTCCTTACGGCAAATGGTTGATTTATTCTACAGGAATATGCACCTAAGAAATTAGTTCATGGCCTGTAATTGCAACATTTAAAAATATTATAGTTCATAAATAGGTATGCTAAAAAAGATCTGGAAGTAAAGCTGTTTTTATTAGTAAATTTTATATTCCTATTAAACTATTAGGAGCGCTTATTACTGTTCCTTCGGGAAAATATCCGTATTATGATTATTTAAAATCGCAACACAGCTTTTTTTTAAATCCGAGTCGTAGTTTTTATGAAATCAGCGTTTTTTCGCACATTTTTGACGTAACCGCCACGCCGTAGCGCGCGCTGATTTGAACGATATTTTAAGGCATTACGGGCGATGGTTCCATATCTTGAAATCAACCTGCTCATCTGCCGGCTAAATACACTTTAATAAATGCAGTGGAATAAAAGTGTATTTACCTTATAAATAACAAAATACTTACACAGAAAACACAATACAATATGCTGTTAGAAATACGGGGTGTATCAAGCTAAGTACCTACCTACCTATATGTGCAGCTAGGCTATGTCGCCGGGCTGCATGTAACTATTGATTGGTTGTTCCGATTCTGCGTACCTAGACTACCTAGCATCAAAGTTATGTGCAAGTGCGTATGACGCGGTGCTTTCTCCAGTTGATTGCAGTACACAGATAGCTAGTAGGTCAAGTTTGGTTTTGTTTCCGTATAATTCGAGGAAGAAATATTAATTTCCAGAAAAAAAAAACGTAAAAACGGGAGCCCGATGGTTTAGTGGATAGCGCCGCTTCTTCCTGAGCGGGAGGTCGTGGTTCAAATCCCACCACGTACCAATGTGTTTTTCGGTTTTCGAATTGCATGTACCTACGTTTATTCGGCGCTTTTTCCGTGCTTCGGAAGGCACATTAAGCCGTTGGTCCCGGTTAATATCGTTTAATACCGTAGATATTAGTCGTTAAGCTATACATACATACATACATATAATCACGCCTTTATCCCTAATGGGGTAGGCAGAGCGTAAACGACCTAAACAAAGGTCGTCCCGCCACGTCTGACAAAGTTTTGAGGGTTATTTAAGATAGAATTCTAATTCAATTCAATTCAATTTTTTGTATAATATGGCTTCTGTCGACTGAGGACAATTCCGCCAGTGTCTAAGTTGGAGAATACACGTTACCACCTTTTAAGAATACACGATACTGACTGACAAATGATCAGTTGTGAACCTAAAACAAACAAATATTAAACAATTAGCATGCAACATAAAATAGTAAATAAATGAATAAATATTATAAACGTATATTATAAGTCTCAATATACTTAAATAAAATAAATAAAACAGGGGGATATACATAGGATAGAATATTATAAAAAGAAGTAGGACGGGGGATACACGCAGGAAGGAGATCATATAAGGAAACACGGTATTTGGAGCAAGAGAAAAAAATGTGGTCTAAAGTTCCCTCCTCAAGGCCACACTCACAAAGAGAATGATCCCAAGTCCTAATTTTTGCCAGAAAAACAGGGTTACAATTATGACCAAGACGCAATCGAATAATAGTTGAAATGGAACGTTTGCTAGCATTACGGTATATAAAAAACCAAGGTCTTGCAGGAATATCCGGTTGAATACCAGCATAGTATTTACCCTTATTACGACTCGACGACTGCCACAGTGTTTTCCATTTATTCATTAGATCAGAATTAGCTATAGACCGTAAATCTTGAGCATAACATTTAGAATAATTTACACAACCTAATCCAATAGCCTCCTTCGCAAGAGCGTCCGCCTGTTCATTACCAACGATGCCAGAATGACCAGGGATCCAAACAAGCACAACATCGAGATCAAGGGAATGACATTTATACAGAATTTCTCGAGTTTTTAAATTTAACGGATGCATATCTTTACATCTAAAGGGAAATTTTAAAATGTCTTCAAGACAACTGCGAGAATCAGAAAAAATCACCGATTTTTTTAATTTATGGGATTCGACATAAGTAACGGCCTCGTGAATTGCAATAGCTTCACCAGTATACACCGAAGTTTTAGATGGAGATTTAAAACTTAGAGTGATTTTCCAACAAGGAATCCATACAGCAGAACCTACAGAACCATCATTGGACAATTTGGAAGCATCAGTAAATATGTTAATCCAACCATGAAACTTTTCAGCAACAAATTTGTTAAATAGGGTGTTAGCCGCAGGGTCATCTTTGATAATACCAATATTAAGAATAATTTTAGGGATAAATATAAGTGCATTATAATCTATTGCGAAAATAGGATTGCTAGGAAATTGAAAAACTTTGGGTCCCTTAACATACTTATCAAAACTCTCAAAAAGACAAGTAGGGTTTTTATTTTTCCAGTAATTCGATGTAGGGATAAGGTTAGACAACTGAGTCAAACAAGTAATTAAAGGGTGAGATGAGTTTTGAACAACCTTAAAGAAAAATCTATCGCACAAAAATTGCCGACGGAGTAATAAAGGAGAATCTAAACATTCTACTTGAAGAGCATTAATAGGGGAAGATTTCATTGCGCCAGTAACTATACGGAGACACTTAGATTGTATTTTATTCCAACAAGCCAGAGCTGTTTTATTACAAGGCTCAAATAAAAACGAACCATAATCAAAATGACTCCTAACAACAGCATTGTATAAGAGCTTTTGGGTATAAGGGTGAGCACCCCACCAAACTCCTGAAAGTGCTCTTATTAAATTAATCCCCCTTTCGCACTTATCTTTAATATAATTTAGATGATGTATAAAGGTCAAATGGGTATCAAAATAAATGCCTAAAAATTTAACTTTATCCTGAATTGGAATACATTCATCATTTATTACAATATCCATAACAGGTAAATGACGTTTTCTGGAAAAAATTACAGCAGTGCTTTTAGACACAGACAAAGATAGACCATGACTCAAAAGCCAGTCATTTAAATAACGAAGAGCAGTATTAAGGCGAATAGAACAATCCGAAAAGGAGTCTGAGGAGTAATATAAGGCAATATCGTCTGCATATTGCAAAATATTGCAGAAACAATCAACTGTTTTGTCAAGGTCAGCAGTATAGAGACTGTAAAGAATGGGACTCAAGACCGAGCCTTGAGGTAAACCCTTCCAGACTGTTCTAGGCGCCGATAAGGAGCCCTGAACACGGACAGCTATAGATCGAGCCATAAGCATATTACAAATAACATTAATCATCCTCACAGGGAGACTCAGCTGATGCATTTTCTGCCTGAGTAACGGGAGGAGCACATTGTCATAGGCGGATGTAATGTCCAAAAAAACGCCAACTAAATGTTGATTCCTGGAAAATGCAAGGCGAACCTCCGAGGAAAAAATGCTTAAGCTATCCATAGTTCCCATATTTTTCCGAAAACCAAACTGTGTTTTTGATAAAATATTCCTATTTTCCAAAATCCACTCCAATCTGTTTTTAATGAGGTGTTCTAAAATTTTTGCTAAAACTGAGGATAAAGCAATTGGTCTATATGAAGCAGGGTCGTTCGGATGTTTACCAGGCTTGAGAATTGGAATAATTATTTGCTGTTTCCAGGAATCAGGAATTATGCCGGATTCATAAATTTTATTTATGATATCTAAAAAACACCGTTTTGAAGAGTCCGAAATTTTTCTTATGAAAGAATAAGGAATTCCATCAATACCGGGAGTGGAATCACGAAGGTGTTCTAATACTGATTGGAGTTCAGAAAAAGAAAAAGGTAAGTCCATGCGATCAGAAGAAGCAGGAGAAATTGTAGATGGAAAACAATCCTCAGCTGGAACAAAAGGAGGGGCTAGTTTATCTATAAAATCATTGAGCCAAGCAGAAGGATTATTACTAAAGGGATCTTTAAAGGTATAAGATCCAGAAAACCTATTAAAATTTCTCCAGACAAGAGATGGCAAAACTCGAGGGGAAAGACTCTCACAGAAATTAATCCATCCCTTGTGTTTCTTGTCAGATAATAGTCTTTTAGATATAGCGTTAACTCTTTGAAATGTAATATAATTTTCAATGCTTGGTTGTGCCAAAAATAATTCTTCAGCTTCATCACGTCTCTGGATAGATTGAGTGCAATCAGAATCCCACCAAGGGGGAGAAGGAATAAAATCTTTTGGGGATTTTTTAATTGGTATATTTAAGTTAGCCGAAGAAAGAAGAGCTGACACAAAATCAGAGTAAAGTTGAGAAAAATTTTGAGACGTTACTACAGGGAACCTATCTGTTTGATTTTGAACAAAATTTGAAAACTCATCCCATTTGGCTTTCGAAAGACGGAATTTAAGTATTGGGGAGAAAGACGGAGAGGGCAATAACACAGAATGAGAGTATGAAATTAAAATAGGCAGATGATCACTACCATGCGAGTTTTGTAAAATATTCCAAGAGAAGCGCGAAACAAGACTAGAAGAGATTAAAGACAGGTCAACACAGCTAGGGTTTTCCATAGGAGAATTTCTCCTAGTCGGAGAACCATCATTAATCACACATAAGTCAACGTCATCCAATAGTTCAGTTAAATGAAATGAGGGGTATTTACTAAAATTTGACCCCCACATAGTGTGGTGGCAATTAAAATCACCTAAAATAACAAAAGGAGGAGGAAGAGAATTTAATATTGCTCTCAGCTCATTAATAATAGACACATTGGGATACGGAATATAGACGGAAACAAAAGTTAAGTTTAATACACTTGCAGCAACAATATTGAATGTAGGGGAGTGGGGAGGAATATTAAATAAAGTAAAAGTAAGGGGACGTTTAATTAAAATAGCACAACCATCAAAACCATTACTAGAATCATCCCTGAGACATGAATAACCTGGCATCCGAAACCGGGAGCAAGGCTTTAACCATGTCTCAGAAATGGCCATCATCAATGGTTTATGAGAATTAATTAAGTTAATAATTTCAGGTTTTCTAAGACGAATGCTCTTGCAATTCCATTGTAGAATTGTTGCCATTTTGGGGATTTAATAAAGATGAAATGTTCAAAGCCTTAAGGGCGACATTGTTCGGTAAAGCATTCTGAAGTTGTTTAACAATATCAGAAAATGAAGATATTAGTTTTTGGATTACTTCATCATTAGATGCTGGATTTGCATCCAAAGATTTTTCAGAGAGAGCACAGCCATTAGACATGGAAGATAAAGGGTGTTGAATAAGGCTACTATGAGTAGCTTTATCAAAGCCAGGGTGCAAAACCTTGCGTGTAGGAGGATCATAGAAAACTGTTTTACGGTATGATTGTTTCTGGGGAGTCATGGGCAGAACTGACACTGAATCACCACGTGGGGTCAAAGGGCTCATAGAGGGGCGAGTAGGAGTTGAAAGAGAATGATTTGGAGAACGGATTGAATCAGCAAAAGTGAGACGTGCTGGACGGTAACGACGAGAGGCTTCGGAGTAGGGAATATTTTCTTCTGACATCACCAATTTAATAGATTTTTGCCTTTGATGTTCTGGACAAAGAGTGGAATTTGTAGCAAAGTGAGGACCTGAACAATGTACGCATTTAGCTTGAGGTTCAGAAACAGAGCATGTCTCAGCAGAATGGGGATGTGAGCATTTAAAACATCTGTCGTTTGATCGGCATTGAGCTTTGATATGCCCAAACCGGCAACACTTGTTGCATTGAATGGTAGGCAATGTGTAAATGTCAACTGGAAGGGAAGTATGGTAACAATAGATTTTCTCTGGCAGTGATTGACCTAAAAAGGTAACTACTACTGTTTGAGTGGGGACCCACTCAACCTTGCCTTCTCTGGTTTCCTTCCGATTTAGTCGCCTTGCTTTAATTACCCTACAGTTAGCCTTTGGACACTCAACAGCATTAATAAATTCCTCTAATGTCCATTCAATTGGGATTCCTCGAACTATGCCCATCCTGGTTACATTGAATGATGGAATGACCGCTTTAAAGTTTTGTTGAGCAAGACTTGGATTTTCAATGAAAGTGTTTGCCGATTTAGCATCCACAAATTCAACTACTGCACGATTACGTCCAGATAATTTTATTCCTTCCCTTGTAATACCTTGTATTGATTTTTTGTGCAGAAACTGGGCAAACTTTAACAATTTTAAAGAGGTGCCAGAGGAATGATCACTCTCCTCTTTGGAGACATGAACGATAAATGGGGAAGCGTCGGTATCAGAATACTTTAATTTTGAACCTTCAGCAAATTCCGGAATAGTATAAGTATGCTGAATAGAAGCAGCAGCAGGAATTTTCGCAGATCGTTTAAGAGAAGAATCCAAATCTTGATCACCTGGACGTTTGGACGATTTCCTTTTGGAAAAGTCATCCATTTCACAGTCAAGAGAACTAGAACCGTCATTCTTAACTCCCCCGGGGTCCGGGGGCTCCGACCCGTTCATCACTAAAATACAAAAACTACCACCTTACCTTTTATAACAAACACAAGAACAGTACACAAACAGCACAAAAAACACAATTTGTCTTAGAAAAACAACAGAATTAAGTTAATAAAGTCGAATTAAGATTCCAACACGTGTAGTAACCAATACTTAAACGAGCAGAATCCCCATAGAATTCTAGGTATATTGCTGTAGTGACAGGTTGTCAGCCAATCGCCTAAATTACAATACACTGAAACCCTCGAATCCCTTAGCTGGTTTTTACAGCATACCCGGGAGGAGATGCAGCTGGCACATTCTATGTTTTTCTATCGCTTCCAGTCCAGCATGGAAGAATGTTAAGCTATGTCAGAGCTAAAGCATTGGCGGCTTGAAAACTGTGACCTAATCTAGGATTGGGTCTGGTTTCCTTTCTGGGTTGCAGAGGCCAGATGGCAGTCGCTCTGTGTACCAGTACCCTCGTTCAATCCCCTAGATTAGGAAGCCGTCCCTGTGAGATACGGGATAAGGCTAGGGAGACGATGATGACTTAAAAACGGTTATACAAATAATACTTTTTATATTCTAGGATGAAGAGGCTATATTGGCATATTTTTGAATCAGTTTTTTTAAGTTACTCCGATTTTTTTATGGGTGGCTAGAAAAAATACCCTGGAAATTAATCATCTTATAACTATACGAAAACCACATCAAACTTGGCATACTAGGCATATATTTTCGAACTGACTCCGTAATTATACCTACTTAAAAAAAAAATGTGCAGCCGCGCCTTTTTCTTTTTTACACATTTATACTTGAAAACGGTTATGCAAGTAATACTCTTTATATATCTTACGATAAGGAGGTTATAATTATATATTGCGGTCTTTTCCTTCTGCAAATTGCTTTTTTTTCAATATATACATATATTGTATTGAAGTCACCCATTTTTCCAGTCAATGGGGTGATGATCGGCAGTATTGGTAGAGGATTGTGCATATTTATCCGCCTCACAAGCTCTGACACTGCCACGGAAATCAACCACATGTATGTAAATGACTATTAATAATACTTCAAATAGTTTACGTTGACAAGTAATATTAAAATTACTGACTTATTTTCTTGTAAACATACCTACATAAAATCACGCCTTTATCCCTAACGGAGAAGGCAGAGGAAAAACGACCTAAACAAAAGATTAGACGTTTCGCCACTTCTGACAAGTTTTAAGAGTTATTACAGATAATATGAGTATAGTATACTTCCATGCTGGACTTTGAGCGAGAGAAAAGAATGTACCAGCTGCATTTCCTCCCGCGAATGCTGTAAAAATCAGCAAAGGGATACGAGGGTTTCTGTATATTGTAATTTAGGCGATAGGCTGACAACCTGTCACTAGTCATATACCTACAAATCTAACTTAAATAACCCTAAAATCTTTACCAGACGTGGCGGAATGACCTTCGTTTAGGTCGTTTACGCTCTGCCTACCCCATTAGGAATAAAGACGTGATTATATGTATGTATATAAGTATGATATTGCTATAGTTACGGGTTGTCAGCCCATCGCCGAAATTACAATACACTGAAACCCTCGAGTCCCTTAGCTGATTTTTACAGCATGCCCGGGAGGAGATGCAGCTGGCGTATGTTATTCGCTACTACGCTACGCAATTTTTTTCTTTTACTCCCAGTCCAGCATGGACTTCCATAATATAACAGTTAAAATAAAGTTTATTATGGAACTATCAAAGTTATATGATAAGCATGTTTCCATTTTTCAGGGTTCGTGAGATCCTAACCATAAAACTGTTTGAAGAGGAGGAAGGTGATGCTGAAAGGACACAGTCTGTTGTAGATAAACAGTATGAAATACTATGTCTTAGTCAGTTTACCCTGTACGATTCTTGGAAGGTAAGCATACATCAGAACATAAGATTCGTAACTTACATTAAAGTTGCAGGGTACTAGTGTCCACATTCCTATTCAATTCATAATTTTATAAAGACTTGCTCTATTTTGGGTGGTTTAAGAAAAGCTAAAGTAGGTAATGTGTGGAAGGTGGCTGTGCCCTCTTTAAATTGGATAGGCTGCTACCTGCCTCTTAGCTAGTCTATTCATTAACATTAAAGTATCGAAATAAGTTAGGTACTTTTTATGCCATTCAGTGAATGTTGTTTCCAGTTATTCCATTTATTTAAAATGTTAGCTAACACATCAAGTCCTTAAATTTTATTAGACTGTTGAAGCCATCTTTGATTAGCCATAATATTTTATGCTGAGTCAATCCCTTGGGTAAAGTGTAAGTGTAACTAGCACTTTGTTTAATATACACAATGTATGGCTATTTTGTGTGGCAGGAAACATGGGTTCTTATTTGAATTTGTTTATTGCAATTTCGTATTTTTACATGCCGGAAACCATTCCATCGCGACTTTATTTCTTGTAAGTTAATGTTAAGTGTCCATTATTTATGTTTGTTTAAACATCACTTTCTATTTCCTTTTTGCTTTTATGTGTTTCTTGTGATGCATTAGTTTATGTGAGATTCAGTAGAATGGGGCAGGAAAACTTCCTAACAACTTCCTAAAGACTCAACTGTCCACTTTTGGACGATAACGTGTATCAGGAGCCTACAGTCTGTCCACGATTACAAGAAAGACGGTTGGCCGTTACGTTAAGTTTTATTTCGTTTATTTCAATCTCCTCGGATTTACTGCACCCTTACAGTATAAAAGCATACAATATATTTCTGCTCCATTCTATACTTCATACAATTATACCAGTGAATGTCGTTATAATTATAGCAATACTTTAGATAGTTCCCTTTGCTTTGCGATTAAATCTTTTCTGTATTTGATTTCTATTATTTAGTCGGAATGAATGGAATGTCAGTTATATTCGAGTCTCCTTAATATAGTAATTCTTATAATATGTCCATTCTAGGGCAACAAACCTCATTTCCACAACGCAATCTTCAGGCTTTCTACGACGAATTTGTACAAGTGCTACGATCCATGTACCTACCTGAGAAAATAATAGGTATGTATTGTATTATTTCAAATTCAGTTTTGACTAGATGAAAACGCATACCTAAGTCCTAGATAAGTACCCAGTGCTTTCAATTTTATTTTTAAATAATTATACGAAGTATTTTAAAACCCATTATTCAAATCGCTTCACAAATGACGAAGTTATGATTATTTTCCCTCCCGTATCCAAAATGCAAGACGCGCGGCCGGCCGACACGCGTGTGACGTCACGTGCCTCGCCCGGCCCACCGAGCGGGAGTTAGACTCAGCGTTCGTTCAGTCGGACGGGCGGTAGTCGGCTTCTTTTGTTTAGTATGTCCAAGATGGTTGTGGGGGTTATGTATTGTTGTGGTATCAGTAGAAATACTGAAAAGTCCATTAAATAAAAATAAAAATATTAAGCGAAAATATAACGAGTTTGCGACGCGACGGCGCAAACAAGTTTTTATTTTTAAATTATCTACCTATAGAAATAAGGGTATTTTTAGGATGGCTAGACTTAAGAGCTGTTATCCCTAAGATCAGTGGCAAATTAAAATTAGCCTATCAGAGCAAGTGAGAGAACGAGATAGCAATAGTATTCTATTTTTGTCTTTTAACCAACTTGACGTATGATCAAGGAGATTCTAGACTCGATATAATGCCATCCCTTTCTTATCAGTAACAGTTTGTATTTATCTATCTCGATCGAACATTACAGAAGACACCTGACATTTAGAGAAATGATGTTGGCAGTTGTTTCCCTAAAATTCTACAGTACCGAGATTGGGGTATATAAACGGCTGCGTAGGCCGCACCAAACATACAGTTTTCAGATTCAGTTTCTAATCAGTGATCGAATAGTCAATGAACAGTATATTACAGTACCTAACACTGATTCCGTGACAGTTTGTGAATGGTAATCGACGAACAGTTCCGTAATCGTTTCGTACAGTGTTTCCGTGATAGTTCGTAAATAGTTATTGACAGACAGTTCCGTAAACTGTTTCCGTTTCATATCCGATTTCAAATAGTTCCAAAAGCAGCAAGAGCAAGTGATAACAGTGCTTAATAGTGATAATAGAATTCTGAAGTGCCGTGTATAGTTTAATTCGTCAATATTTAAGATTTCGCGCCATTCTGTTTCATAGTGCTGCCAGATAGTTTTAACATTTCATTTTTGGTAGAATTTCCGTTTTCATTAGTTAATTTTTGACAGTTCGTCCATAGTGTTGCCAGTAACTTTGTGTACAGATTTTAGTAGTTTTCCGTTTAGTAAAATTATAGTCCATTTAGAATTATTGTTTTATTTCGTGTACAATGAGGTAGGCACGTTTGGTGCCAAATGCCAAACACTAGGTCGTGCGGAAAGACTAGAATAAATAAAACCACAACACGTTTTGTACATTATTTGATGCAATCATATAGCAACGCGACTGGTTTGTAGCGTAGACGTGGGTCTAATGGGTCAGCGTGCGTTGGTGGGTCGACGTGGATTGATGGATTGATGATTAGTTAAATATAATTATACTTGTTTTTAATACGTATTCATAAAATATGTTTCATTTTGTTTAATAAAGACTAAAACCACGTCTGAAATACTGTGAGCATAGAACACAAACAAGTTAATCAGCATAGGAGATTAAAGTGCAAATCCCGTCTCAGTTTTCACACTCCACGGTTACCTGTACCGCGGCCGCCGAGAGCTGTGACGTCACACGCTGAACGTCCCGCGCAGATTTTAATTTTTGTACGCGTCAACTTCAAAAATTCATAAATCCGTAATTTTTTCAAGATACAGATTTTTCAATATATTTAATGTAATACTCTAATCTTATAATAAAAAACATTATTATTAATTTTCTTGCTACTGGATACTTATCTACTTATTCAACTTCTAGAATACGTCAGTGGACGCACTGTAAAAGCTAACACACAAAAGCCCTTCTGGTTACACTGTATGCATGTAGGCATTTTATGAACTGATTCTAAATCTATTCCAGATGGGCATTGCGGCACCTACATGGATGTGTGTATAGAGAACGATGGGCCACTCACAGTGGAGATTGAATCTCCGGATGACTTGGCCGAAGAGGCGGAGGCCAGGGACCAAGCAGGGCCCAGCCACGAAGACTAGGCGGACGCGTCCCAAGCCATCTCCTCCGGTGAGGGTAAAGAGGAATCTAAGGTTTTAAATTTAAATGTTTTAATCGTAGTATCCTAAGCTAATATTAATTCGATGTTAGTAACTGTTGTGATAATATATAACTGGGAAACTGTCCCCAAAATTATCTATTTGCTATTTAGCGAAATATCAAAATAAACAATACAAAGTATCAAATGAGCCAATTGTAACGATATTGATATCGTGTTGTGATCGCACTAGCTCAAATTAAAGGGTTATTTGCAAAATGTATTATTGCAAATCGAACTCTTCGCAAAATGTATTTTATGCGAATTTATATTTATTTGTGTTTTCAAATACAATTTTGTTATTGCGAATTTATTATGTGTTTTCAAATATAATTTTATTATTAGTTTTAACATATTTTTTTTAAACTAGTTTTTAGTATACTTTTTAAAAGATATTGATTATTAATATAATTAAATTAAAATTATATTCTACAAATTGTATGTTTTGTTTGTGTTGGAATATTTTGCGAATGAACGATATTCATGTTGTGTAGTACTTTCAAATAGGGTTTTTTGGGGTAAGATCTGTGGTACTACAAAGAAAGAACAACCAATATAATATTATTATTTTCTCTATTAATAAAGTCAAAGTCAAATCATTTATTTCCAAATAGATTTCTAAGAACACTTTTAGACAGTCACAAGCGAGTATATTACAAAGAAAATTATATCTGTCACAAAATAAAATAAAACTATATCACAATGAAGAAGAAGCATGACAAACTCGCACTTTTTATCTTATTCTTACTTTTGTCCTTCTTTTAAAATAATTGTTACAGTTAGGCCAGTGATTACGTGAAAATATGTTAGAATATTAAAAACCATTTCTTTTTTACAAAACCTACGTCTAGTCTCTTATCAACGGTCTACAAATAGAATATAACATCTGTTTGTTAACAGATAATCTACCGAAATTCAAATTTGCAGTACTAGAAACTCATGGAAGTAGTAATTATATTCGTCTGTACTTTTACTGAAGTGTGAATACACATCTTAGTCATTCTAAGCTATTAGCTACGTCAGACGAATTATACTTCTCATATACCTACTGCTTACACAATTTTCTAGTACTACTCAATCATTAATACTAAAAAATGAGTTGAAAATAAGACATTTATAAAAAGTCATAATAAATGCAAATCTATAAACCCTCTATAATTACTGTAATGAAAATCAACAAACGAAATTATACACTAGTGTCCAATATTAAGTTAGGTTAATTTATTTAATAAGTCAAGGTGCCGTATGATTACTATTTCCATACCGTAAAATATAGATATATAATATTTTTTTCTGAACGTAACACAAAATGCTTTGTGCAACCGTACAATCAATCTAATTCCATTCTTAGATATCTTCGTCCCACGTCTGATAAAGCCACTATTCTATACTCTTTGCACTATTCATTTTGGTATATTGCTGATACGTATCCCCACTCCTAATTTACAATATCGTTGCATTAATGTTCGTAGAGGTGTAAAATAGTAAATTTATAGAGTTCTTTAATTACTCGCTTAGCCTATGGAATCATGGCACAATCAGAACAAATTGATTATCGTATTCCGTCTCTACCAATTCGATATATTACAGCTATTATAGTTTACGACCTTTATAATATTTATCCGAAACATTACTATTACAAAAATACTTTAAATCTACGCCAAAATCTTTAGAATAAAACATTACTGAATCAGGCTAAGGATATTATAATGAACAACATATACTCTTCCGAATTTAATCGTTGCAATTTATTTATGTGCACGTTATGGTTATTATAATTTACATGGTTATTGCATTTTATGCGGGCCGCTATAACTTCAGGATAGAATAAATAGAGGGCGGACTGGTAGCGGTCCGCTGCGGCGCGATGTTGGCGGCGGTTGGCGTCGGTTGGCGGCGGTTGGTGAGCGGCGGCTGATGGGGTCCGCGGGGGGACGCCGGGTGTGCGGGGCGGGTTTACCACAGGCCGGACGAGTAACCGCCGGGAGGCACGCGGCTGTGGGTGATGTACGAGTTGCCGTTCACTGACGTCACTGTGTTGATTTGCTCGTTCATCGACTTGTAGCCGTCTCCGGTGATCGGGTTGCCCTCTGGAAACACATTCGAACTTCTTGTTACTTGACTGATCTCCTTACCGAAGTTTCATCTATAGAGGAGGACTACGAATATAATCATATTATATTGATAGTTTTAAGTATTTTAAATAGAGATAAATAAATAACCTATAAAGTGTTATTCTACACGACACGACTAAGAAACTAAAAAGTATTAAGAATTTGGCACCCAAGGTTCCGATAATTTTGAAATATTGGGATGTAAGAGAAAACGCATATAAAATAAACCTATCATGCGAAATAAGAATTTAATAAAACTACCTAAAATATATAAAGACGCTTAAAATAATCACGCCACCGTACTTAGGGAGTAGGCAGTAGCAGGTAACTAAATTTAGTCAGTGTTTTTAACCGATTTCGAAGGGACTGTTTAATTCAACTCAGTGTTCCCAAGACACAAACTAAAGGTATAAATAATCACCTAACTGTACTTAGGGGCTAGGCAGGGAACTAAATAGCTAGTTGTTTTTAACCGATTTTGATGGGACTTTTTTATTCAACTGAGTTTTACCTAAATACAAACTAAGGATAAATATAATCAAGCCACCGTACTTAGGGGGTAGGCAGTAGGCAGGGATCTGAATTGAGTTTGTATTTAAACCGATTTTGATAGGACTTTTTTCAGTTTACTCATTGTTACCTTAATTTTCGATATGATCACGCTACCTAACGTAAGGGGTAGGCAGGGAACAAAAGAATGAGTGTTTGAACCAATTATGACGGAACCTTTTTTATTTAATTCTGTGTTACTTAGAACCACTAAGAATACATTTCATCCGCTGTTTTACTTTACTTTACTGTTTTACTTGGAGGCAGCCAGAATGAAGAGTGCTATAAAATGCTTTACGGTATATTGTTAAAATGTTAGAAGCATTTCAATTCATAATGTGTGTTGTGTATTAATAATCTGTGTAACTTATACACACGTGCACTGGAGCGATATAAGTTTCAGGGTGAACAGGAGGAGAGAAAACAGAAGCGACTGGAACGAGTCATGGATGGGAGGACTGGACAGACATGATGACTGTTTAGGGACGCGTGTGACGGGTAGAACAGGGGGAAAATGTGGAAGGTACGTGAGGAACGATGACGGGAGAAGGGGTTTGACCCTACTTTCACCGCCACTATCGCTACGTTTTCGAACCAGATCCACAAGGCGCTACAGATAATCACGGGTGGACGAAAGAGAAAAAAAAAGCTTCGCCGAAGACGAAGTCGCGGGTAAAAGCTAGTAGAATATAAATGAAACAGAATGGTGTCATTTCTACTTAATTTCTTAAATATTGCTTGAAATATCAACACACAATATTTTATATTATTCTGTATCACAAGTTTCTTTTTTTGCCAGGTGGCGCTGTTGAATATACTACGTACATTTTGTTTACATTTTACAAAAAATCATAATATCTAAGTTTTCCTATTTGAATTTATCAACAAAGTTGTGTTTGTGAGACTCTTACAGTTAAGATATCGTAGTGCAAATGTTATTCCAGTGCAAGTCGGCGTAAGTCTGACCAAAAATTTGAAGTACAAAACAGACAGGGAAATACTTTCTATTTAGCATTCTTTGTATTTCCGTGCACAAAACTCCTGTCCTGAAAGTAACGATAAGTAAGTACAAACAAAGGCGTCATGAGCACCTGCAGACCACACCTGAAATAAACTGTGATAAAACTGATTGGACCGAAAATGTTGACAAGCTTTGCTTTTGAACAAAATTCAAATTTACCTGCTGCTTTACCCACGCATTAACGTATTGTAAATACGTAAGTGCCATCTGTTACTGAACAGAAGGAAAACTACATGACGATATCCGTAGCGGTCAACTGTGCTGCCATCTGATTTTAATATAATTACCAAATCTTCCATAACATAGAAATGTGCTAGCTGTATTTCCTCCCGGGCATGCAGTAAAAACCAGCTAAGGGATCCGAGGAATTCAGTATATTGTAATTTAGGTGACGAGCTGACAACCTGTCACTACAGCAATATACCTACAAATCTATCTTAAACAACCCTCAAATTTTGTCAGACGTGGCGGAACGAACTTTGCTTAGGTCGTTTACACTCTGCCTACCCCATTAAGGATAAAGGCGTGATTATATGTATATATGTATGTATTACCAAATTTCTACGCTTACGGATACTAGATGGCGCGAAAACCAATGAATTTGATTTATTTTTACTGCTTTGTGTTAGATGTCGCTAAGACAAACACAAAACAAAAACAAAACTGCTCAAACGATTTGATATTGGCCGGGTATGATATGCTGTGGATTTCTTTTTTCTGGATCAACAACTGTGGCGAATCCTACCTTGCACAGTTTTCATACACCACTGCTACATAAACACCTATGTCCATGAATATTTTTAACACATATCTATCTGCAATTAGGGCTTTTCAGAATGACATAAGTGGTAATATTCTCTATATTGCCGATAGGTGGCTTTTCAAAAGATGAGCTGTCAATTTCATGCTTATGAAGTCTGTTTGATTAGGGCTGCGTTCAGACGGCTCAGTATAAAATTTATAACGTATGATGTTTAAATGTCTTATGGAAAAAACATAAAACTAAACAATAAACTGTTGTTTTCTTTGGTAGACCGCACTAGTTCTGCCGTAAAAAATATTAATTACACGTAAAAAAATATTTATAATTCATGGCGATCGTGTGAACGTACCTTGGACGAAACAACCTCTGGACGTGCAATTATGACATTTTACCTACTCCTTACCCCTGTAGACCGATAGTTTGCATTTTGGCCAAAGTAAACAAACTACCAACGTCAGTGTGACTTCAAATTTCGAGGAGGAAAAATACCTTTGAAAATGGTGAAATATGCTATTTGTTTAGCAAAACTTATAGTAATCGAATCAGCAATATTTTTTTTCATTTGTAATTGTATTTTAGATCCAATTGTTCCCAGTAGTCCCCTCTAGCCCTGTCCCCCGGGGTGACAGCTGGGAATTGTACTCCCAGTTGTCACCGGGGTGACAATTCGTGCCGATTGTTCCCTTTGAAAGATGAATAGAGGGGACAAATGTGAAGTCTATTTCCCAGTTGTCACGGGGGGGGGGGTGACAATTGCTACGATTACTTCCCAGAAAATACAAAAACTTGTAATTTTTTCCATTAGATTTCAGCTTTTTTATTTGTTGATGGGGAAGACAATTCCCAGCTGTCACCCCGGGGGACAGGGCTAGAGGGGACTACTGGGAACAATTGTTTAGATCAATATAATAATAAAATGAATAAAATGCGCGGTGACAGGAGTGAATAATACGACCCAATAAAACATCCAGGGTTCTGAATGCATGTAAACCAGTATGTTGTCATTCTCTAATGAGTCGGATTATAATTGTATTTTTTCCATTCGTTCATTCATTTTTATTCATCTAGAGACGTGACACTATCGATGAACGATATCGATAGAAATTATTTACAGTATCGTCGCCGGCATGTCGTAGGTCTAAGAAAAACATAAACATTTGAACGGACAACGCTAATATTTTGTGATCCGTTGACTGGTATAAGCTTCATCTGTGGTCGCGTGACTGTTTATTTTCATTTACAACTAATTATGCCTACTTCTTAGTACGCGTGGTACTCATGAACAATGTAGGTTATGCTGTTCTTTGTTTAAAAAGCTCCTGCCTCTGTGGTCTAGCAGTCTGAGCCATGGGCTCTCGACCCAGAGGTCCCGGGTTCGATTTCCGGCGGAAGACAATGACTTTGCGTTGTTGTTAGTTTGGTTATGATTATTAGTATTGCATTGCTGATCACCTGATTGTCCGAAAAGTAAGATGGTCCATGCTGTCGGATGGGCATGTAAATAGTTGGTCCTGTGCCTGATTTATCTCTGGTCGTGTCAGTTAATCTGTCCCATCAGAAAAAGAGATTGAAGGAACAGAGAGTGCACCTGTGTGTAGTGCAAACACTTAGGCAGTAAAAAACGAATCCTGTGCAGTTGGCCGATCCCTGGAAGATTGGCCGCCTTCACCGAAAATCGGTGGGAGGACTAATTATTATAGCATGAAAATTAATAGGTACATTTTTTAAATCGAAGCCACGTAGCATAATAGATATGTGTATTTAGTTCCAAGTCAAAACCCAAAATTCAATTTATTCATTTCCCCAAGTCGTAACTTAAGCTACGTGTAGCGTGATGAAATCTATGTTTGAGTCTACAAAATATTTAGATTAAAAAAAAGGTGCATCAAAATCGGTTGAAATACAACCAAAATTCAATTAACTGCCAACCCCCTAAATAAGGCAGTATGATATATGTATCCTTTGTTGAGTCAAATGTCACTTGGTTGAATAAAAAGAGTCCCATCGAAATCAGTTCAGTAGTTTTGGCGTCATGTTGATACAGACAGATAAATATTTCAAATTGATTGTATAGGCGTTGGTGGTATCGCTATAATGCCTATTGCAATAATGTTTTCTTGAAAATATTCAATGTACAGACAAGACCCCTCTAAAGATTTCTTAGTATATAGATAGACGATTCATATATATAATAGGTATATAGATGATAGGTACAAAAATAAAATAAATCGATAGATAGATAATGGTATAAATTCAATGAATAGTTCATTGAATTTATACCATTATCTATCTATCGATTTGAAAATTTTACTCAACTTTTATTTAAAAAACAATTTAATAAAAACACGTGTTCATATTTCTATGATTCAGGAAACATCATTCACTCAACATTCATTCTTTATCGATTATCGACTAAGGTACAACACTATCTATGACACGATCAAAAAAGACATACAACCCGAATATTTAAAAAGTGTCAAAAATAAACAAATATGTTAGGAAGCGCGTACTTTTTAAATCTGTTCGGGTATTATCCGTCATACCTCCCTCCCCCCTAGTTTTGGTTGAACGAGTTCTCATACATTTTCGTTTGGTGACGCGTCCAGAGGATTATTCGTCCAATGAACGTACCCATTATTTTGACTGTTCATGTACAGCTAGAGCCTGATGGAGCTTTGGAAACTATTCAGGTCACCTTGAAAAGACCTAATTTACTTTTACTCTTCAGTCCGCAAATTATTCAACTCCAACTTTAATTTCATTGTCGCCCTTCGTCTGCGCAACTTTAATTTCACTGTCACGCACCGTCTCAGCGCTATTCTTCGAGAGCTTCACATGTCATGGTTCGAAACAAAGAGCTTGTGCTGACTGTTTGCTACACAGCATTTCTGAACAAGAATCGACACTTATAAATACTCACTAAACGTTAGGAATTTATTTTTTTGTAGTTACCTATTTTGTATTGTTCTCTATTTCTCTTTTATTTATTTGCACAATTTTGTTTTAAAATTTCTAACAGTTTTTCTTATATTTATTAAAAACTCTATTGATGTAAATATGTCGCAACCAACAAGCCTTTTGGCTCCATGTGGGAAGTCTTCCAAGCATAAGCTCATCATGTGGTACTAATTTTAAATGTGAGACATATACTTCATCACGTTATTTGTATTCGAATCATGGGCTTAAGAGGCCTAACCAACTTTCGCGAGGGGCTGAAGTGACACACTTTTCACTGTCTCTGTCACTTTCACGTCACTGTCGGTTGCAGCGCGTTAGAAAAAGAGAGTAGATTCGAAGTCGCTCGGAATTAAAAACGTAATCGACAAATGACTGAATTATTTAAATTATGAATGAAAATTACATAGATATAAAAAAATATATATACGACGGATCAAGTTTAGAATGTTTTATGTTTTAAGAAAACTTTTAGGTAGTAGTTCGGTTGTCTTATTCATTAAAACCTGTTATAAGTGTTTCGAAGACCTGACTTTATGATTTTTTTAAATATATTGACACTATTTTTATTGTTTCCGAAAAATTAGTCCGACGAAAATTATCAATTATCTATGTAATTTTCATTCATAATTTAAATAATTCAGTCATTTGTCGCTTACGTTTTTAATTCCGAGCGACTTCGAATCTACTCTCTTTTTCTAACGCGCTGCAACCGACAGTGACGTGAAAGTGACAGAGACAGTGAAAAGTGTGTCACTTCAGCCCGTCGCGAAAAATTAAACTAAAAGACGACTACGTGAGGGGCTAGATGGCGCTGTCAGTATATTTTTGGCAATACAATGAATCCTAAAACTTTTTATCCAAAAAAAATAATAATATAAACAGTTTACTATTATTACTATAGTTATAATTTTATTATAAATAATGACTTCTGGCAATAGGAAACAATGATTATCAATGAACATCTAATAAAAAGTTAACGCTGATACAAATTTTTATCCGGCGGGAGTTGGTGCAAACTGCTGTCTCAAACGGTGGTGGACCCAAACTGCTGTCTTGAACGGCGGTCCCATACATACTGCGGTCTCAATCGGCTCTTAGACTGTTACCACCACCGACGTCGCTTCCAAAAGTGTTATACTGCAATTGCAAAGAAAGAAACCGTATCATAAATCTTACAATGATATGCTGAAATGTTAATGCTGAACCACAAAACATAATATAATAGTACTGCATACAGAATGGACACTCACCTCCCCTCACCAGTCCGATAAACGTCACACTACGCGTCGGATGGTGGGTCACTTTACGGGTACGCTTAGCGGGTATGGCAAGCTTATGTTTCCCAGTGTAACGACAATAATAAAGTTTTATGTTCCAAAAATGTTTAGGTACTGTTCCGTGTACGGATGTCTTTCTACCACAAGATATGACTCCAATAGGAACTCTTTTAGTTTCCCAAGTGCTGAGAGACGGTAAGTAACTTCATACAAAATATGCAACCTAACCTATTCTAACTATTCAGTTACAGTGAACTACTTTGAAACGTTGGTTAAAGGTAACAAACTTTGGAATTATGTACCTATAGTTAATTAATCAAGTGTTGATTATGACCGGTATACCAAAATTTGTCAATCCTTATAACACACACACAAACGCAGAACAAGGAGCCACCCAAATTCTGTTTTGGATGACCTAAAAACCCTTATCTACTATTTTTCCTAAATTGGTCAAGAGCTAAACTTTAGCAAATGTGAGTTTTACATTTAACCTCACGACGAGCTTCCGGAATGATAGATACCCATCTGAAAGATCAAAGAAGTATATTTGTACAAAAGCTAAAAATTATTATGGCCAAAAAACAAATAAATTCATTATACCAAAAATATTTAATGAATTAGACTTCGTAAGACAGAATAAAATAACGTCGAAGATAACCCTAAAGAAAAAACTTAAAACTGATCTTCAAACTAACAATAATTGTGTAAATGTGTCACATTAATCATTCTCCATAATTCATAGTTTTAAACTCTTTTTATAATGTTATTTTTTTTATAAGATACTAGTATATAAGATAGGTATTTGTTAGCCATTATGTAAGGAGTGCTACCTTGCCAGCAAACTGCTTGCGCAGTTTGGCGAGAATATAACAATATCTTTTTTGTGAAATAAAATAAATAATAATAATTCCGGAAGCTCGGTAGATTTTATCTTTTTTCAATGCCTTTGTCCCGAACATCCAATTAAACAACAGAAGCCTCACTTCTTTTACTAGGCGCTCCACTTTTATCCCGTGAAATCAACACATCGCGAGTTTGCTGACCAAGACGGACGACCTAATTTCTGATCATCTTACAAGGATCCTCAACTGCAGATTCACATCTGAAGCGTGGAGCCAGGCTCACTTCCAGTTCGCTATTAGCGGTATAGGCATCCGCAAAATTTCTTCTGTATTTCTGCCCGCTTTTCTAACATTTGCCAGCAGTTGCACAAAACTGTTCGGTCAAATAACTGCCCCTTCTCTAGGCCGGGTTGATGTTTCCTTTCTTGTGGAATCTGTGAGTGGAAATTTATTTCTTCCTGTGAATTGCCCACATTGTTACACTCACAGGGGCAGTGGGATGAGCTCACTCTGTAAAAAAGTACAGACGGATCTCCTGGATAAATGCGCTAATACTTCTGACCGCGCCAGCCTTCTCGCATCCTTTGAAAGACAGTCTGGCCTGTGGCTCAATGCCTTACCTTCGGCCAATGTAGGGACGCTTCTCGATAGTTGCACACTATCTCTAGTTATTGGCCTCCGGTTAGAGATTCTGACCAACCAGCCTCGTGACTGCGGCTGCGGCGTGCGGTTTAACGAGTTTGGCCACTACGGTCTTTCTTGTCGTAGAAGTGCCGGCCGCATCTCCCGTCATGCTGCCTTAAATGATGTCATTCGTCGGGCTCTTGTCTCAGCAAACGTTCCGGCAAAATTGGAACCAAACGGTATCGTTCGTTCTGACGGCAAGAGACCCGACGGCGTGACAGTCATTCCCTGGCAGAAGGGGAGTTGCTTGGTCTGGGACGTCACGTGCATGGACACGTTAGCCCCATCCCATGTTCAGGCGACCAGCAACCAAGTAGACTATGCAGCGGTGAATGCTGGTACTGAGGCTATAAAAATCCGGAAATATGTCGAAATTTCGGACTCCTACATATTTGCATCAATAGGGTTCGAAACCTTGGGCCCATGGGGCCCTGAGACACAAGACATCTAGTGACCGCAGAGTGGGCCTGGCTATATAAAGGGGGAATGCTGCCAGCATGTTGGGAACCATGTCTGGTGGAGACGCATTGGGGGACCTGTTTTGTTTTTAGGGTTTTATTTTTAGATAAGTTTGGGTTAAGTTTAAATATTTAAATAAATAGCAAATAAACATACAATACGTATGTAAAAAAGAAACAATTTTAAACCGCCATCATGTCCCTAGCCTTATCCTGTATGTCACGGGGTCGGCTACCTAATCTAGGTGATTGAACGAGGGTACTGGTTTTTACACAGAGCGACTGACATCTGACCTCCGCAACCCAGAAGGGAAACCAGACCCAATCCTAGATTAAGTCAGAGTTTTCAAGCCACCAATGCTTAGCACTGGCCTCTGACATGGCTTAACGACTAATATCTACGGTGTTAAACGATATTAACCGGGACCAACGGCTTAACGTGCCTTCCGAAGTACGGAAAAAGCGCCGAATAAACGTACATATGAATTTTGAAAAACCGAAAAACACATTGGTACGTGGTGGGATTCGAACCACAACCTCCCGCTCAGGAGGCAGCGGCCCTATCCACTATACCATCGGGCTCTCAAACAATTTTAAACCGTATAAGACTTAATTATTTGTCCGTCGTAAAAAGAAAGAAAGTCATTTAAACTTTAAACCTTGGTTTCCTCTTCACCGTTACGGGAGCTGCTGACTTGCGCCGCATCCCCCTGGTCTGCCCGGCTTGGCCCTGCTCGGTTCCTGGCCTCCTTGGACTCTTTGGACAAGTGAGCCGGTGATTCGATCTCCACTGTAACTGGCCCATCGTTCTGTATAGTCACTTGCATGTAGGTGCCGAATTGCCCATCTGGAATAGATTTAGAATCAGTTTATAAAATGCCTACATGAATACAGTGTAACCAGAAGGGCTTTTAGAAAAGATTGTGTGTTGGCTTTTACAGTGCGTCCACTGACGCATTTTAGAAGTTGAATTAAGAAACACTTATGCGTTTGCGTCTGGTCAAAGCTGTATTTGAAATAATACAATACATAGGTACCTTTTATTTTCTCAGGGATGTACATCGACTTGAGCACTTGAAGAAATTTTGTGTAGAATTCCTGAGATTTGTTACCAGGCATTGCGTTGTGGAAATCAGGTTTGTTGCCCTAGAATGGAAATAATATAAGAATTATTTTAATAAGAAGACTTGAAAATAACTGACATTCCATTCATTGCAACTAAATAATAGAAATCAAAGACAGAAAAGATATAATCGCGAAGCAAAGAACTAAAGAATTGCTATTGCTATGTTTACAGTAACGACATTCACTTGTATTAATTGAATCAAGTACAGAATGGAGCTGAAATATACTGTATGCTTTATTACTGTAAACGTGCAGTAAATCCGAGGAGATTGAAATAAACGAAATAATTAACGTAAAGGCCAACCGCCTTTCTTGTAACCATAGACAGACTCTGAAGGCTCCTGATACACGTCCATAAGTGGACAGTTGAGTCTTTAGGAGGTTGTTAGGAAATTTTCCTGCCCCATTCTATTTAATTTCACATAAAACTAATGCATCCCAAGAAACACATAAACGCAAAAATAAACAATTGACTGTGCATGGAAGTAGAAAGTGATGTTTAAACAAACATTAATAATGGACACCTAACATTAACTCACATGAAATAAACTCTCATTAGCATCATTTGCAGCATATTCAGAAAAAACAAACACTTTGCAATCATATCAAATACAAAATTGCAATAAACAAATTCAAATAAGAACCAATGTTTCCTGCTACACAAAATAGCTATGTACTTATTGTGTATAGTAAACGAAGTACTAGCTACACTTACCTACACTTTACCCAAGGGATGGACTCAGCAAAAATTATTATGGCTAATCAAAGATGGCATCAATAATCTAATCCTGCTTGACCAAAAGGACTACATGTTGAAGCTAAAATTTTAAATAAATGAAACAACATTTACTGAATGGCATAAAAAGAACCTAACTTTTTTCAATAATTTATTTTAAATGGAAAGAGGCAAGCATCAGACTTACAGGCACACAATACCTACTTTAGATTTTCATAATCCACCCAAAATGGAGCATGTCTTTACAAAATCATATTTTAATTATAAATTGAATTGGAATGTGGACACTACTACCACTAGTACCTGTAACTTTAATGTAGGTAGGTTATGAATCTTGTGTTATGAACAGAGGTCGGAAATTCGGGTGCAAAAAAAGTAAAAACCCACTGTTGGAGCTACTGAGAGTTGCTACAACCACCTTTTTCAAGATGTTTAGGGCCCCAGTTTATTTTTCTTTATTAAATTGTTTTAGTAATGCCAATGTGTTCTTTGCGTCAATATAAGTCGAAAGTTTTTGCATTTTTTTTTTATATTTGTTTTAATTTGAAAGATATAAGTAGAAATGTGTTTTCAATGTACTGAAAAATATTAAAAATATAAAAATATCATTTGATTGATTGATATTTTTATTGAATACCATTTAGAAATGATTTTTACGGTGCTTTTATTATTTTTACACAAAAATTTGAATGGGGCCCTCGGGGGCCCAAAAGCGTTTTATTTCTTTTAAAAAAATTGCGGAGTAAATTAAAATTAAAATTTGTAATTGGCAAGATTGATAGTTTCAGGGTAAATTGATGTTGAAGTTAGTAGGACACAATTGTTCAAGACCAAGCCAAGTAGTTGTTTTTATGGTGAAATCAGCTAGGTTAAGAAGAGATAGGCACTTCTCTTTCAAGAAAGAATTTTTTCTCTACGGTTGACAGTTTCACAGTGAATTGATGTTAAAATTCCCTGGACACAATTTTTGGGCCTGGAGGGCCCAAAGCGTTTTACTGCTTAAACATTACTATACTTTTTTCTTTCGTTGTGAAACTATTAAGGTTCATTGTAAGCACCTAAATCCTTAAAATAAGACCAGTCAAGCACTCGCATATATATATAAAAAGAATTTTACCGGATTCGTCTTTATTTTATATTTTACAAATAAGTACATACATACATATAATCACGCCTTTATCTGTAATGGGGTAGGCAGAGCGTAAACGACCTAAACAAAGGTCGTTCCGCCACGTCTGACAAATTTTGAGGGTCATTCCAGGTGGATCTGTATATTGCTATAGTAACAGGTTGTCAGCCCATCGTTTAAAATACAATACTGAAACCCTCCCTGGGTTAGCCGGTTTCCAATAAGTATATCAGAGAAAATACTTGATACTAGGTTACATGTAATACACTTTTGATTTTGTGTACTTGCCATATTTTACAAACCAAAAATTAAGACAATACATCCTAAACGCACTTAGATAGATACAGTCAATATGCTGACCTTGTCGCACATACTCAAAGAGAGAGGCCCAAAAATTGTCCTAACAACTTTAACATCAATTCACTGTGAAACTGTCAACCGTAGAGAAAAAATAACAAGAAAGAGAAGTGCCTTGCCTATCTCTTCTTAACCTAGACGATTTCACCATAAAAACCACTACTTTGCTTGGTTTTGAACGATTGTGTCCTGCTAACTTCAACATCAATTTATCCTGAAACTATCAACCGTATAGAAAAAATTACAAGAGTAAAAAGCGTTTATCTTGTCTTAACCTTGCCAAATACGAATTTTAATTTTCTCCGCAATTTTTTTGAAAGAAATAAAACGCTTTTGGACCCCCGAGGGCCCATTCAAATTTTTGTGTAATAATAATAAAAGCATTGTAGAAATCATTTATAAAGGGTATTCAATAAAAATATCAAACAATCAAACGATATTTTTATATTTTTAATATTTTTCAGTACATTGAAAACTCATTTCTACTTTTATCTTTCAAATTAAAACAAATATTAAAAAAAATTGCAAACAGTTTCGACTTATATTGACGCAAAGAACACATTGGCATTACTAAAACAATTTAATAAAGAAAAATAAACTGGGGCCCTAAAAATCTTGGTTGGCCCTAAAAAGGTGGTTGTAGCAACTCTTAGTAGCTCCAACAGTGGGTTTTTACTTTTTTTGCACCCGAATTTCCGACCTCTGGTTATGAATGATGTATGTTTTAGTATGCTTACCTTCCAAGAATTGTACAGAGTAAACTGACTAACACACAGTATTTCATACTGTTTATCTGCAACAGACTTTTTCCATTTAGTATCCCCTTCATCTTCAAACAGTTTTACGCTTAGGATCTTACGGGCCCTGAAAATTGGAAAATTCTTATCATATAACTTTAATAGTTTTGTAATTTTATAATAACTGTTCACAAAAATATAAGTCAGTAATTTTAATATCACTTGTCAACCTACACTATTTAAAGTATTATTTATAGTCATGTACATACATGTAGTCAATATCTTTGGCAGTGTCGGAGTTTGAGATGCCGATAAAGACACACAAGCCTTGACCAATTCTGCTGATCACCATCTCATTGACTGGAAAAATGGGCGACTTTAATACATTACAATTCAACATCTTTATTAAATAAAAAAACAATTTGCAGAAGGTAAATACCACACTAGGAGGTGCGGCACTGAGGGACAAAATCTGTCAAAATGTATGAAGTGACATTGCCGCACTGTGCCGCTCCGCTGCAGCTTTAGTGCCGCTTCAGTGCGGTACATATCATACATTTTCATGCAAAGAATCATATGTTGTGCAGTGATGCACCATACCGCTCCACTCAAGTTACTTTATTTCTACATTCATTTAAAAGATAGAGTCAAGTCAAGTTCAGGGCCGAGCGTTTCAAAGGAGAAACAATTGTTAGGAAACAGTTTCAAACTCAAGTGTAGGAGTTGGAGTATAGGCTTTGGGGCACTATGAAACACATTGAAAAAATAGTTAAAATATAAACTGGACAATATAATTTAATTTCGGACATAGAAAAGAAATCAGTCCAAATAAGGTAGTTTAATTAGGTATGCTGAATCGGAACAACCAATCAATAATTACATGCAGCCTGGCGACATAGCCTAGCTGCACATATAGGTAGGTAGGTACTTAGCTTGATACACCGTGTATTTCTCATTACATATTGTATTGAGTTTTTCTGTGTAAGTAACTTGTTATTTATAAGGTATATTTACTTTTATTCCACTGCATTTATTAAAAAGAAAACAAATAAACGGCAAATGAAACTTTTTACTTACCGGTAACATTCGCGTTCTTAACGCGCTGTACCACAGCCTTCATGGTTGTAAACAAATAACTACAGGTATGACTTTACAAACGATTACGTATATTCACTTAGATTTGATAGCCTACATTACTTTTAATATATTATTTATTTAATATCATATTCATCAAAAACGTCGAATCGAACCTCGTCAGACAAGACATATGTCTTGTTTTTTTTTTTTTTAGCTGTAGAGACTACTTTGTGCCAGTGTCAAGTTTTTTTATTTTATTTTTTAAATGTAGGGAAACTTATCGCGGAATGGAAAGGAAATTATGATTAAGGAAAGTTGGGAAAGAATGGGGACACGTAAGTTTTTAAGGATATAATAATACTTAAACTAAATTTTAATATCATTAAATATAATAAAGGATGATAATATACTACAATATTGAATTGGATTCATTAAAAGGCAAGAGATACGTGTAGGAAAAGGTACATGAAGTGACTGGAGGAATTGCAAAAAAAAGGAACGGTCATAAAGAGGGCAAGAAAAGAAAATGTGATCTAAATCACCAACATCACCACACTCACACAAATCACTATCCACAATATGAAATCTCGCACACCTTGCGAGATTTGACGGAGTGCAAACATGGCCCAAGCGCATACGTATGAATATAGACGTAACAATTTTTTTAAACTTAATTTTAAAAAACCACGGTTTGACTGGAACAGAAGGTTGCAATTTGAAATAATATCTCCCCTTTAATTGACCACTATCTGACCAGAGCATATTCCAAGAGTCCTGGAGATAAACCCTGGGCAGAGCGACCAAATCATGGGAATAATGTATGTACGGAACTGTATCACCATCTCGCACAGCTTTAGCTAATTTATCAGCTTTTTCATTTCCCGCTATGCCGCAATGACTAGGAATCCAACAAAATAAAACACATAATCCTTTAGACATGCATAACCTAAGTTTTTCACGGATATCAAACAAAACGGGATAATATGGTTTCATTTTAAAAGGAATTTTTTCTAATGTCTGTAGTGCACTCTTGGAATCTGAAAATATAACGGTTTTCATAAGATTTGCCAACAAAACTAGTTCTAATGCCTTGAGAATAGCAAAACATTCCCCTGTAAAAACGGATGTTTGTGGTGGTAATTTTACTTTTACTATTAATTTTAGCTGGGGTATATAAATACCTACACCAACATTTTCAACACTTGAAAACTTAGATGCATCTGTAAAAATGTGATGGTAATCTTCCCAATTTTTCATTATCAATGTCAGACAAAAAAATAACATTAGCATTTATGTCATTTTTATCTACGCCTAAATCATGTCGTACGTCTGGTTGTACAAGCAGAGATTCGAAATTAGACTCGAATAAACACAAGGAAGGGGCACGATGAACACGACTCGGTATGGATAAAAATTTACGGTAACTTTGAATAAGACAAGGGACGGATTTATGTCGCCAATATGGCACTGTTAAAATAAATTCGTTAAAGGAATGTAACTTTAAGTGTAGGGGATGATTCGTAAACTGGAAAGATTTAAATAAGAACTTAGAATAGAGACTTAATATACTACCCCCATCCAAAAGAAAGGTACCATAATCAAGTATAGATCGTATTGGTGCATTGTATAACAGAGTCATAGAGAAAGAGTGTGCCCCCCACCAAACTCCCGATAGGCAACGCAACATATTAATTATACGTTCACATTTTGTTACAACATACTCAAAGTGTGGAAGACCAGTGAGTTTCCTATCCAGTATCACTCCCAGAAAAAAAAAGCACTATCTTCAACCGGTAGAAAATGGCGATCATAAAAACGTAAATTGGGGGAATTAGAAGATTTCTAGTGAAGACTACCACTGAACATTTAGAAACAGATAAGTCTAATCCATTGCAATCAAGCCAATACTTTAAAAAACCAAGAGAGGAGCTTAGTGAAGTGCAAGCAATTTCCAAAGAACCATCTTTAACGTATAAAAGCAGATCGTCAGCGTATTGAAGGATGTTTACAGTTCTATTTAATAATGATTCTAAGTCATGCGTGTAAATAGTATATAGAAGCGGACTTAAAACAGACCCTTGAGGCAATTCTTTGGCAACAGAACGAGATATTTTTGAATTATCATCAACAACTATCGATATCGATCTTTGTGATAACAAATTTATAACAAAGTTAATTAATATCTTAGGCACATCCAAAGACACGAGTTTTTTTTTAAGAATAGAAATTATAACGTTATCATAAGCAGAGCTGCTGAGCTGCCAAAACTGACTTGTTGCATGAAAAAGAATGTCTGTCGTTAAAGTACTTAAATTGTCTATTGTACATCTTGCTTTTCGGAACCCATATTGACTGACTATTGGACAATAATTTATTATGTTCGATTAACCACTTTAAACGATTTCTAACGAGATGCTCAGCTACTTTAGCAAGAACAGATGATAGGGCTATAGGTCGAAAAGAATTTGCATCATTTGATGGTTTTTTGTTTTTTTTTATAGGAATAACTTCTTGGGATTTCCAAGAAGGAGGAATATTGCCAGAAATCATGACAGAATTAATTATTTTCAGGTAATAGTTTAAGGCTCTGTCACTAAGATGCATAAAAAAGAGTAACATATGCCATCCTCGCCTGGGGTAGAATCTCTTACGCTTGATAGGACCCCTTTTAATTCATACAATGAAAACGGAGAATTTGGAGTAGATTTATTATCAGGAATAGGTGGAAGTGGACAAGAATTTAAACTTTCAGGGACTGTGGGGGGAGCTAATTTGTCTAAGAAATCATCAATCACTGACAAAGGAAGGGCCAAGGGTGAGAAGTAATCATTGAAAGCAGATCTAAAGCGCCTAATATTTCGCCACACTTCAGACGGACATGTAGTAGGGGAAAGACAAGCACAAAATGCTCTCCAACCATCTTGTTTTCTATTCTTAAGGGGCTACCCTGGGCTAAGTGGCGCCCTCATCAGTCAAAAAAACATAATTAACTGAAAACACAATCAATCGAAAATCTGGTAGATCAGTTTGAGGTAAAAGCAATAAAGGTCATTTGGAACCTCATAAAGTTGCAACTTATAGTTCGTTGTAGTTACAGATAGGAAATTTGCGAAAAACGGCCACTTTTAGCACTTTTGCTATCTGTAACTGCAGTGAACACTGAATTATTAATTTATAATGCTTAAAAAAAACTTCAGTACCTGTACTTCAATCTGATCTGCCGGATTTTCGATTATTTGCGTTTTCAGTGAGCAATGATATTTTGACTGATGAGGGCGCTGGAGTGCTCCGGGGATCCCCTTAAGAACTTCCTGAGTTCTTCGCACTGTGTCATTTAGCAGTTCTAATTTATTATCCGACATATTCTCCGTGTATTTTCGATAGCTCAGTTTGGAATTATATGTTTATATAAACTGTCCCCAATAAAACTATGGGCCTTCACTCACCGCTTGTCCAGTCACAATCAGCTTCCCAGTCAGTGGAACACGATGTCTGTCTGGTGTGTGCGACACGGAGGTTTGCGCGAGCAATTTATAGTTTTAGGGATCTTGCTATGTTTAGTTTAATTGTTTAAGATTTATTTGCTGCGGCGCAATTTTTGACGTTCAAGTGACAGTGGCGCCGCGTTCGGTGGCGGCGCGAACTATTTCGTTGCCGCGTTCATGTTGGCGCATGCGCGGCCAGTTAGTCGGGATTTTAGAAGGCCCAAAACCCTACATTCCCCCACCGAAATCCGTTAGGATTTCCCAGTTATAAAACCAAGGAGGAAATTAACAAAGTGTTAAAAGTTTGATAAAATGTTGAAAGGTTTGACAAAGTGTTGAAAGATTGACAAAGTGTTGAAAAGATTGACAAAGTGTTGAAAGGTTTGACAAAGTGTTGTAAGGTTTGCTAAGGTTTGTAATATATAAGCGAGTAGTGGACTGTATAAACATAAAATATAATATTTATTCTAATAATAATAAACTCACACAAACTAGAGTGATTCTGTGTGAGTATCCTAACTTAATTATTAAGAATATGATATTAAAATGATTCCTGCTCCAGAGGGAGAGGACTTAATTTGACAATTGGTCTAGTGAACTCACTATTCTTGGAGCGAACACTGACCACGCATACAACGTTGTCTGTTCCAGGGTGTAGTTTAGTGACTCTACCTAAAACTCATTGCAAAGGAGGTGCGTCAGAATGTATGAGAACTAGATCGCCTACTTTTAGATATTGAGACTTATCCAACCACTTCTGACGCTGTTGAAGTGTATGCAAGTAGTCTTTGCGCCAATGACGCCAGAATTGTTGTGATATCTGCTGAACAGCTTGCCAGCGATTAAGTCTGTTCTGAGGTAGATTAGTTAGGTCATATTCCGGTGGTTGTAGTAGATCCCGACCGATTAGAAAATGTGCCGGTGTGAGTACCTCGAACTCAGTAGGGTCAGATGACAACGCGCACAACGGTCGTGAGTTTAACACTGCTTCGACACGTGTGAAGAGTGTAGTAAGCTCTTCAAAGCTTAGTGCCCTATTACCGACGGTCCGCTTCAAAAGTGTCTTTGCTGATTTGATAGCGGCTTCATAGATGCCTCCGAAGTGGCTTCCCGTAGGAGGATTGTGCTTCCACTCAACCTTGCGAGTGACAAAGCCAGTTGATATTCCTTCATTGTTGTCTTCTAGGAATTTAGCAATTTCAGCTAATTGTTTTCCAGCTGCCACGAAATTAGTGCCGTTGTCAGATATGACAGCACGACATAAGCCGCGACGAGCAGTGAAGCGGTTGAATGATGCCAGAAAAAAATATGTGCTGAGTGACGTCAAAGTCTCTAAATGGACAGCACGAGTCGCGCAGCATACGAATACGCATAAGTATGATTTTGAGATGCGGGCGTTTCTACGCGTTGACTCTTTTGCATAGAAATGTCCACCTATATCTATACCTACAGTATGGAATGTATGTATATCCTGAGATCTGAAGCGTAAAACACACAAGGTGATACAAATCCTAGAGGATCGAACAAGCGACCTATGTGTGACAGGATGGTTCGCTTTGTGACCTCTTTTTCTAGTGGAGCAGTCCAAAATGAAAAGCTGTCTGTAGCAGGGTGCCACTGAAGACCAAGCAATTTGAGTGACAAGTTTTGTTCCTCGTCGAACTCGATCGGCGTTTCCCGGTGATCTTCTGGAACTGCGGCCAGAACTTGAGGGCAGTTGCTTGACCACTTTCGCAGGATGAAGTCAGCTCTTTCTAGAATGTTACGCAGGTCAGTCTGAAGTTGCAAAGCGTCTACGACCGTGGGCTCCGACCATAACAGATCATCTATGAAGAACCCTGTCTTCAGAACGCGAGCCGCTGTTGGGTACTTCTCTGCCTCGCTCTCAGCCAACGTCTGCAACACCTTGATAGCCAGGTAGGGACTACTGGACACGCCATATGTTACTGTGTTGAGTGCGAAAACCTTGATGGTTTGATCTGTTGACTCTTTCCACAGGATATGTTGCCAGGCCCGCTGGTCCTCATGTATCAGAATCTGTCTGTTAATTTTGCAGATGTCAGCTGACAAACAGATCTCATGAGTACGGAAATTGATTAGTATTGGATTTATGTCAGATTGTAGTTTAGGCCCAGGCAGTACCACGTTAAGTGTATTAAGTGATTATTATTTAAGATCTTATAAGCTGCATCGAACACGGTTCGATTTTGTGTAGTAGTGCTAGATGGTTTGATGATGCAAAAATGCGGGATCAAGCATTTGGAATACACGTTTTGCATTTCACCCAAGCATGTCATATGACCCAAAGATTCATATTCTGTCATGAATTTGTGGTACTCTGTTTTAAGCTGAAGATCACGATCCAGTTTCGTTTCTAAATTAGTCAATCGGCGCACTGCAATCTGGCGTGACTCACCGAGTTCATGGTCTGGACGAAATGGATACTTTACAATGAATCTACCGGTCTCATCCCGACTGTGTTCTTTAGCGAACAATTCTTCAGCTAAAATCATCAGGTTTCTTCAACCTCTTGGAAGGGATATTTTCGACCTCCCAGAATTTGTTCATAACTTGATCGATGTTCATTGTGCTTACAAAACCACAGAATACGCTATTTGTATCGCCATCAGCTGTGGTTGTTGCCATGGAAACACTCTTTTGATTTTTATAATTTGTAAACACTTTACCACCCATGACATAACCAAATATAGAATTCATTGCCACTGGGCATCCCTTTTTGAATAGGCATTATTTTATCACCGCTGAAAATATAGGGAAACAAGTCACCAGCAATCAATATGTCAACAGGTGCTGGTTTTGTGAAAACTTTTAATGAGACATGGAGTTGATTTGTGTGTCCAGTAACTAGAAGTATTAATATATTCTGAAAGCTTACGTAGTTTTGTATGAAGGGGATGATATGAATGTTGAAGGCAACGAAAAAGATATTTATCAGATAGATATTGACGTCGGAAATATAAGGGGGGTTCACAGCATTCAATTTGAAGGGCATTAATTGGACTTGATTTCATAGCACCAGTTATTAACCTCAAAGCTTTTGACTGAATTTTATCCAGATTTTTAAAAGCTACAACACTACCTGGTTCTAGTAAGAAGGTCCCATAGTCTAATACGCTGCGAAGTAATGCAGTATATAGTAACTTCATGCAAAAAGGATGTGCACCCCACCAAACCCCGGACAGACATCTGAGCATGTTTAATAACCGTTCACATTTCGACGGTCCCTACGTACCACATAAGTCATTTGCACTTTTTTATTTAGGAACCACCGGTTCAACATATTCTTTCGTTTGGCTAAGACAATAAGGTCTGAAACATTTAAATTCAGCTGAAAATGGACAATAAACATTTCCCTTAACTACAAATTCCAACGTAAAATGACATCAGTGGTAGTTATGTTAAAATACGTTGGAATGTTAGCTCGGCCCCAGCTACCCTCCCCTCTAACTGGTACTTAGGCGCCAGTTGAGCTCGCGTCGCTGTTAGTGACGGTCTCTTTATGTTTTGCGGCCCAAACGCTTTTTTAACTTACGAAATCATGCCTAGAAACAACAATATAATGTTATTAGAAAACACGGTGAAAATTTTGCATGTTATTCTATTTAGATATAAATTTAGAGTCAAATTTAACAGAGTTTTACTTTTCCCATGTAATTAATCAAATCTGGTAGTTAAGGTTTTGTACGTGGGATATCTTGAAAATATTTTTTTCTATGTGTTACATAGGTTATTTTACATCGGAAAGTAAAATTAAGTCTTTTAATCAACTACCATTTAAGTAATTTTACTACGGAAATGCTGTAAAATTTTAATACGTAACTTCCATCTAAGTTATTTTACGTTACCAATGTACATAAATATATAGCCAGACCTTACTTCCTTGTGGGGTAGGTAGAGCATTAACTGCTTAATAAAAGGCATTTACGATACATCTGAGAAAATTTTGAGTGTAATATTAGAAAGAGCACGTGTATTAGCTAAAGTAACAGGTTTTATTTTTTCAACTACTAGGTTTCTATGATCAATAACGAACTGCACTGTCTGATTTTGATTCCAGTATCAACTGCTAAACTACTATAGTTCCCCAGCGCAAGGTTTAATTGAAACAATACTGTCCCTCCCAAAGCAGTATTTCGTAAGGGATTTTTAAAAATTTAAAAACAATTTATGTTAAACCCAGGCTTATAATAATAAAATTTCATAAGTCTACTTACTTAATTACACCTACATAAATAAATATCCTACTTCATCATCATAGGCCTTTACGTCTATGTCAGACGATTTAAACAGCGACTAGAATGCATTTTTTCTGATGGCTGTATAAGCTAATACGAGAGCGGCAGATTCTACCACACACAGGACAGGGAAACGTTGTGCTGTTGTTAATATCGACGTTAGTTTGGTGTTTCTTGTTTCTCCTGCCCGATAAAAGTCCGAACCACGCGTCATCATGATATTTCTGGCCATCCTTGACGCTCTTACGCCATGGTCTCTGTTCTCGGTTAGTTTTTCCCAACTATGGTGGTCAATATTGAAAGTGGCCATATCGCGCTTGGCACAGTCTTTGAAACGAAGTAAAGGCCTGCCAACATCCCTTTTTGCATTCGCAACTGCGCCAAGCATGATTTGCCGTGGAATTCGAGTAGGTTCCATCCAATGCACATGCCCCAACCAACGCAACAACCGCTGTTTAAGCATTGCGGTGAGGCTGAGTAGCTGTGCTATTTCAAGAACCATCTCGTTGGTTACTCTATCCTTCCAACTTATACCCAGAATGTTACGAAGGCAGCGCATATAACAAGTGTTGAGCTGACGTTCTTGCTTCGCCTAGAATGTCCACGTTTCAGCTCCGTACAAGAGTGCGCTCAAGACGCAAGCCTGGAATACCAACATCTTGGTCTTAGTAGTTAGATGCTTTTTAGTCCACACTCTTGTACTGAGTCATCCGAAAGTAGTCGCCGCTTTCCCGATACGACTGTTGATCTCTACCTCGAGACGGTCGACCCCAAGTAGCAGAAATTGTCAACCACTTGTAGGGTCGTGCTGTCCAGCCTTATTGCCGGTATTTTTACACTTCCTTGCGCTAGAACAACAGTTTTTTGGAGGTTTATGGACATGGAAAAGAGAGTACAGGCTCGGGGAAATTTGTCTGAAGCTCGATAACTGAGTTTGTCACGAAAGCTGCATCATCGGCAAATAACAAAGATTCGACGAAAATATTATCTTCACGCTTATGTTTCGCTTGAAGCAGTGTGATGTTATAAAGCTTTCCGTCAACTCTTGCATGGAGATGGATACCCTGTTGGTTGTCGCTGAAAGCAGTTTTTAAGAAAAGCGAAAAGAATATACCAAACAGGGTAGGAGCCAAGACACAGCCCTGACGTACACCCCTGCGCATTTCGAAATTATCCGATGTTTGACCGTCGAAGACTAGAGCGCCTTTCATGTCCTCGTGAAAGGATTTAGTGAGGCTTAAGAGTTTTGCAGGACACCCAATGCATTCTAGTGCAGTATATAGACCTTCCTTGCTGACAGTATCGAAGGCCTTATTAAAGTCAACAAACACCACTTATAATGGCGTTTTCTGCTCTCTGCACTTCTCCTGTAGTTGGCGGAGGGAGAAAATCATATCCACTGTGGAACGCAGAGGACGGAAGCCACACTGTGCCTCAGGATACATGCGATTTGCAAGTTTTGGGGATTTCCTAAGTTGACACGTCCAAATAACTGGCCGACTATGCTCAAAAGGCAAATGCCACGGTAGGAGTTACAATTGCCGCGATCCCCTTTCCTTTTGTATAATGTGACGATATTAGCGTCGCGCATATTCTGCTGCACGTATCCGGCTTCCAAGCATTTACACAGCAGATTGTGCCGAATAGGTGACAGCCACTTAAGTTTTATAATCTACCAGGACTCTCACCGCGCTTGAGCTGCTTGACCGCAATATGGTACTCCCTTACAGTAGGTAAATCATCTAAATGACTCCAGATAGCCAGTTCAGGCATGCTTTGAACAGCCTCCGGCTCAATGTTGACTGGAGTCGAATAGAGACTGGTGAAGTGCTCTACCCAACGTTTCATTTGACGGCCACTATATGTGATAATAGAGCCATCCGCTTCTTTAAGGGGTGCTGTTTTTTTTGGATACAGAACCAAGAGCCTGTTTTATGCCTGAGTACACACCACTGAAATTTCCTTGGTCGGCACACGCTTGTATATTGCGACAAATATTGGTCTAATGGACATTCGCGAAGTATCGTGTGGTACTCTAAAGAGCTGCTTTCGAGTTTGTAAGCTCTTTACGCGTTTTAGGACTAGGGTTCAAGCGGTGTGCAAGTGCAGCTTCTCGTTTTGAGTCAAGCAAGGGTGAGAGTTGCTCTTTATTTTCAGAAAACCAATCTTTTGATTTAACTCGCTGGTACCCAAAAGTCTTGGCAGCTGTTTCTGTCAGTTTTCAGGTTTCATTTCGGATATTTCCTTTTCCTGAATGGTATTTCGATCATTCCCTTCGTCGCCTATCTATATCCTACTTACTTACACACTAATTATGATAGATCCTTTGTTTTTAGCACAACCTTCTAAAAGTAAGCAACCTGACAGGAACCACGTAACGAAGAGTTTAGCCGTAGCTGAAATTGCCCAGCCACCACCAGAATTAATTCCTGAAAAGACTGTAGTTTTTATAACGTTTTTCTTTCAGTTTGAATCATTTGCAATGTTGAGGAGCATAATTTTAGAAGTTCTTTTTCTGTTATGTATGATTAGGTTGTTATATTATAAGAAAAAGCAACTGATCTCTAAAAAGTATCTTAAGGCTGATTTTCAATAAATAAAAATAATCTCATAATCATATGATCTTTTTAGTACACTTTTCGAGATTTTTTAAACTTATAACAGTTAAAATCATCGGCAATGTTAAGAAGCATAATTTTAGAAGTTTTTGTTTATCTCGATAAAAACATGAGCTTGATTATCAATAAAAGGAAAATAATTATATGTTAATTTGTACTGATTTGATTACATAATAAAAATACAAGAGTTGAATCAACATTTTTAGTTTAGCATTTACCCCACTTATACAAATGAACAATCCCGTATGTGTCCAATACCCCCCCACGTAGAACTTTATATGTAACAGATGCATCTTTCACCATCGTTGTGACACCACGTAAAAAACCCCAAGTACCACTTAAGCTATCCGTAATAGGAATGGTTCCGACGTACATGTAAGTATGTGCCTTATTATACACAAATACACAATATTTTTGTGTAATTGTCTCTTATTCTTATAAATAACAATAATTAGAACCTATGTGCAAAATTTCATAAGTGTGTGACTTATAGAACAAGAGATATTCTTACTTGAACCTTTAAAGTGCTCCCCTGTAAAATTTGGAAAAACCAGTTACGTTGTTTTACGTAGGGACCGTCGATTTGGCATATACATATTTGCAGTGTGGAACACCAGTTAATTTTGAGTCTAATACCACACCTAGGAACTTTGAGTGATCCTTTACAGGAATTTCACTGTTATCATAAAATACGGAAACTGGAGGTGGAAGCCGACTTTTTGTGAACAATACCACAGAACTTTTGGAAGGTGATAAATCAAGGCCATTAGGATTTAACCAGTTTTTCAAATGATTTAATGAAATAGTTAAGTAGTTACTGGCTTTTTCAACAGATTTATTAAAACAGTATAGCAATAAATCATCTGCATATTGTAGCACATTTATCTGCATATTATATCACTCTTACTAAGAGTGATATAGAAGGAGAAACCAATACATATTCAGGAACAGTAGGTGGAGCCAGTTTACATAAGAAATTATCCGCCAAAGACGAAGGGAATGATTTTGATGTAGTCTCTCTAAAAGCAGACCTAAATCTTCTTTTATTTTTCCAGACCTCTGAAGGAGGCACATTAGGAGACAACGAAAGACAAAAGGCTTTCCAACTTTCAAACTTTTTCTTCTTAATTAATTTATTAGTATTAGTTATGATATTAGTAAGTAAAGTAAAATTTTCGTCGGAGCCACACTCATTATATATTTGTTCCATTTCTTTCCTTTTCTTCACTTTTTGGGAACATTCATTATCCCACCACGGCGGAGATGGTATAAAATATTGACTCCATCTTTTAGTAGGAAAAACATCATCGGCTGTTTCAATAATGAACTCAGCTAAGGCAAAAGCACATAATGGTTCGAATCCCTGATTAACTCTAGGAAGAGATCCAATTTTTTGTTCAATTTTTTACTAAATTTGTGCCAATCTGCATTCTGTAGTTTATGTTTTAATGGTGGAGGGCGTTTATATGTTGGACCAGTGGTAAATGGAATAGTTATGATTATTGGAAAGTGATCGCTCCCCAGAGTTGATTTTAAAGTCTCCCAAGTTAACGTAGAGGCAAGACTAGGGGTACAAAGGGAAAGGTCAGGAACACTATCACCCTCATCCGGGCTGGTCCGGCGAGTAGGCGTACCAGTATTTTGGATACATAAATTGTATGTATCTAATATATCTAAAACAATTTTCCCATAACAATTGGTAATAGATCATACCCATGATTGGTGTTTAGAATTAAAATTCCCAAGAATAACATGTGGCCGTGGAAGTGTTGAAAGTATAAGTTCAACTTCATCAAATATGGCAACCGAGGGACGGGGAATATAAATAGAAACAAAACAAATATTTTTAACTATTGCAGCTATAATGGAAAAAGATTTTATTCTATGTGGTGTAGGTAAATAAGTGAAAGAAAAAGCATGTTTGATGAGCAAGGCAGAACCCCCCCACCCAACAGTTCTATCTTCTCTAAGACAAGCATAGCCAGGTATCCTAAAACAGGAATCTGGCTTAAGCCAAGTCTCTTGTAACGAAACAATAAAAGGATTATATTTCTTTATTAAATAAATTATTTCACTTTTTTTAGATATTGCGCTCTGGCAATTCCACTGTATTAACTTGGACATTATTCGGAATTTTAGATAAAGCTTCAATCATGGGGGCAGCGTTGGACGGTTTCAATAAGTTAGATTTCGACAGTGATTCTATAAGTGCTAATATTAAGTCAGCTACTGAACTAATGTTTGTTTATAATGGCACACCCATTGTTCGATTGGGGCATATTATTATAACCTTTGATCAGGTCATTATGAGCTTCACGATCATATCCCTTATCTAATTTAGAATGTATTTTAGGATTTTTGAACACTAATTTTCTGTAAATAATGTTGTTGTGTGATTGTGATTGATTATGTAAATGAGGAGGAGGGCTTGATACAGTAGGAGTAATAACTGAAGATGTTAACAATGCATCTGCGTATGACATTTTCATGATCGGAGGATGAAATTCAAATGCCTCAGCATAAGAGACACAGCTTTTTGCCATAGATTCTTGAATAGCCTTTTGTCGATTAAACTCTAGGCATGATTTGCTAGTCGCATAATGAGATCCTTCGCACAAGCAACATTTAATATCATCTTCATTAACTGAACATCCTTCACCGAGATGGTTTTGGCCACATTTGTAACAGCGAGGCATATTTGCTCTACAATTCATTTTCACATGTCCAAATCTACAACATCTGTAACATTGTATCGTGGGAAAAATATAAATATCGACAGGCAAGGCATTGTAGCAAATAAAAATGCGCTTTGGTAGTATCTGTCCATCGAATGTTAAAACAACAGATTCGGTGGTTTTCAGCTGAGAACCATCCTCTGATACAACTTTCCTTTTTAGCCTTCGTACTTTTAGAATCTGACCGCAGCCGATTGGAACAGAAACGTTTTCTTTTATTTCATATAATATATATATATACATAGTCCACTCTGCAGGTACTCCCCTGACAATACCCATACGTGTTACGGAAAACGTTGGAATAAATGCCTTATAATTTTCAGTCTTAAGACTAGAACAATCCAAAACAATATTTGCGTCCTGGTAATCGAAGAAAGACAGTGAAATCCTATTCCTACCAATTCGCTTGAGGCTCCCATTAATTATACTGTTGATATTATTTATTTTCAGAAATCTCCCAAATGTAATAGGACGCAATGTTACACCGTCATTCGGAGATGATTGTTGGTTTTGTACATGTATTACATATGGAGCAGCGTCAGACGACTGGTTACCTACCAGTCTTGCTACTAAGACTGGCTGGGCAGATTGATCAACATTCATGCTATTATCTGGTATCTTATAGGAGGCCAAGGTCGCAACCAACAATGAGAATTCTATTTTGCTATTTTATTTCTGCTCCTTTTATTTATTGCAACTTTATATTTTTTTATGAGAAAATATTTTGAAATATTAGCAGAAGAAAAGGTAAAAGAAAAGTAAATAGATTCCTAAATACTGTTATCTGTTGGGGAATAGGTGTACTAAAAGGAACAGCGACATCTATCAATCGATTTCTACGAATAGTGGAAGCGCCATCTAGTATCTCATTGTGTAAGAAAATCTACACCTAGCAGGAACATAGACGGCGGTAAAACAAACAATGAGCGGAATAAAATCGTGCGCTGGGTGTAAACAACCGTTACCAAGAAGAGACTATATAAAGTGTTCAACATGTCCAGCAGCGTACGACTTAAGTTGCGCAAATATAAATTACTACAATGGAACGCAAAGACCAATTAAAATGTCCAGAATGCAAAAGTAAAATTCCGAAAATGGGAAATTTGAACACGCCGGTCCGAGACACAGCTTCCTCTGACGATTAACGGAAGAACTCTACAGACCTACAGAAAAAAGCTCACATCTATTCGAGCTAACCCGAAAAGTAAGCCAGCGAGTTCTAATGGCGATAACGACAAGGATAAGGGTATCGATTTCGAGTCAATGACCGAGGAACTCAAACTCTACATAGAAGAGCTAACTAACAAACAAACAAATACCCTTCGCGATACAATCTCAGAGCTCACCAATACGATATAAACACAAAACACTCGCATTGAAGAATTAGAAGCCCGAATTCTACAGCTAGAACGTAAAGCCGAAGAAACCCAACCCGGTCTAACCACAACCCTTCCAGTTGTAAAGCTGTACGGTCGACCCATCCCATGGTCCAAAGACGCCAAGTACTTGGGGGTTACTCTTGACTCCTAGCTTAACTTTGCGAAGCACATCAGGAGAGTCCGAAACCGCGCCAAATTTCAATTTCAAATGTCATGGGCCGGCTCACCCCAATCATACGCAAACGCAGTAAACTCTCCCTTAGAAATAAGGTGAGGCTTTACACTACATGCGTTCGACCCATAATGACCTACGCTAGTGTGGCCTTCAGCCACACCTTCCCCACTTATCTGAACACCCTCCAGGTAGTTCAAAACAGCTTCTTGCGGAGGGCAACCGGGGCCCCCTGGTACCTCCGCAATTCTGACATTCACATCGATCTCGATGTTCCGTCTCTCAAAGAGTTCATGAAGCTAGCGGCCATACGCTTCTTCGACAAAGCCCCTCACCACCCTAACCCTCTTGTAGTTAGCGCCTCTAACTACGTTCCCCAACCTGCGACTCGTTACAAACGAAGACCTAGGCATGTCCTTACCGACGGCGATGACCAAATTACCCTTGCGTTTAATGCTGCCAATATTAGTCGAGCCACACTCTGCACAAGCTCTTCCAGCAACCGCGCACCCCGCTGGCGGGGTCGCGGAGGTCCCTCCTTTGCTCCCCACTTTGGGGTTTACCGGCACGTACCGGGCAGATTCTCTCCGATAAGGAGTCCCCAAGGCAACGCCATAAGCCGAGGTTCGAGCCCTAGTGGGCGCCCTTAGGCAGTTGCCATTTCATTAAGGGTGTAGATTGCGTGTAGCAACTCCCCGCCTTAGCCCGGTGACGCATTATATACACTTTGTAGTATTTTGCAAACAGGTCCATTAAAAAAAAAAAAAAGGTCTAACCACGGCATTGAATGAAAAAATACTTCAATTACAAATGGAGCTATAGGACTGGGACCAGGCTCTGCTATCTAATATCTTAGTTCTCAGTATAGCAAAGAAAATCGATGAAATGGACGTGGTTCATGTCGAACGAGCTGGGCCTATGAGACCAGCGACCGAGGACGGCAACCTCACCCGCCCGCACCCCCTTGCTGTACGACTAGCGCGCCGAGACACGAGAGACGCGTTGATGAAACCACAAGGATCTCGTTTGAGTCCAATTCTCTTTGCTATTTTCACAGCTGATCTGCCAAATTTTATACAAAAATGTAATTACCACCTATATGCAGATGACACACAGATTTATTTTTCATTTGATAGTAGAGACACAAAAAATGCAATAGAAATAATTAACAAAGACTTACAACACATCACCACTTGGTCGTACAAAAACTCCATGCTAATAAACCCAAACAAGTCTCAAATGCTAGTCACAGGAACAAAAGGTCAAATACAAAGGGTACTAAATTTTGACGAAAAAATTAAAGTGTATGAAGTAATTTTAAAAAACGTAAAAACTGCTCGAAATTTAGGATTAATTATAGACGGTGAGCATTTGAATGAAAAAATTAGAAATGCCTTTTTCAAGTTAAAGTCCTTATATAGAATTAGAAAATATTTAAAAGAAGAGCTGCGCTTTCTTCTGACAGAATCACTTGTACTCGCCCCTTTTAACTATTGTAGTTCTGTGTATGGTCCCAAAATTAATGGTGATATGGATAGGGCGATACAGCGAGTCCAAAATGCGTGTATTCGTTATTGTTGTAATGTACCCAAGAGAGTGCACATAAAGCCTTATTTGAATAAACAAGAAATTCTAAATATGCATGCCAGAAGAGAACTGTACTATGCCTGCACGGTACAAAAGGTAATCTGGAACAAGAAACCGGAATACCTATTCGAAAAGATAACCTGGATAAAAGATATTCATTCCAGGAACCTACGTTAAGTGTCACTAAATCTATTACTGGAACCACATCAGAAGACCGTCAGATACAGAGGCAGTTTCAAACATAATGTGGCAAGAATATGAAACAACTTACCAACCCCACTTAGAATAAAAATTACCGTAGAAACTTTCAAACGCAAAATAAAATTAGCTTTACAAGAGACAACGTGTTGCAGAGGACTGAAAGTATACTTATTACATAACTCTGCCTCTTATATATTTTTTTGATAAATAATAACCCTTATTTTACGCACATATTATGTATGGTACACAAACACTCACACACACGCACACATACACACACGTACACACGCACACAGAAGAAAGTATATTTCAAGCTAACATAATTAATTAATTAAGTTCCTTTTAGTTACAAGATCTGTCTTGCTTTGTTTTTCTTTATATTGTGTAAATTTATTAGTAGGGTAGCATTGGAGCACAGCTCTACAACCATGGCAAATTAAACAGTCACAACCCTCTATTACCCACTCTCCTGCATAAGACCTTAAGGAGAAGAGGGTGACTGAAAATCAGCGCTACGTAGTGTCGGCTCTACGCATGCATAAAGCTGATTCACTCCATTTTGCCTGATTTGATAGTTTTAAGTTAGGTTAAGTCTGAAATGTATTTGGTTTTTTTTATAAGGCAATAAATTATTTTTTATCTTTTTTATCTTTATCTTTATCTTTTATCTTTATCTTGTTATTGTCACTGGACTGTGATAGAGAACTATTATTGGTACTAGACTTCTTTGATACTGATCTTAAACGTCCTTTTGGGGGTAGCAAAGATTCGTTAGGTTTGGGAAAATCCTTAATATTTGAACCCACTTCTTTAACTTTATGAAGGTTTTTTTGATCAACTAAGTGAACTTCACATTGACATTCAAAATCTTTTACTACACCCGATACTCTGTCCTTGTCTCCGCTACGACGTTTACGTTTCTTATTGCAATGTTTGCAAATACGGGAAGAATGTTTACGCTTATTCTTTCTTTGTGACCCATGTGATATAGATCCGTCCGTGTCCATACTTAAATAATCTTCATTATTCGAAATAGTTACTTCTTGAGCAATATCAATATTATTTACTTCCTCAGTATGATCAGGAGGATCTGCAGTTAAACCCCCCCGGGTCGGGGGAAAAAACTACAATGTATGAAAAACTTACCAATCTGTAATAATAATGTACAAGTTATTTACAGAAATTCACAGAAATATATACACAAATACTTCTACATATATAATGATATAAAATAAAACTGATCCTATACCAGAATTCAGCGTTTAAACAATTTTAAAATGAAAAACAAAAATTCACACAACCGAAGGGTACGAGATTTCAACTTCAACTTCAACTTTTAGTTGTTTGGCGTTTCCGTGATGATTCCGCCAGTGTCAAGTTTGTAGGGCCTTTTAAGGAGGTAGGCCTATTACAATGTTTTTAAGGATAGGTATCTGTGAGAGAACAAGGGTAAGAAGGATGAGGTAAAAAGGAAAAAACAAAAGGTAAAGAAACGGAAAGGATTGACTGCTGATTTACCTGAAAAAAGAAATTATTAAATAAATAATTTATACTTAAAAAAAATACATGGGAATATTTACATTCTAATATTGTTATTATAAAAATATTCAGATAAAATATATACAAATGGAGTATCTACATATGTGAGCAGGGATTTAAAATTAATAGGACGGGGAATATCAGGAGGAAGAAGATCATATAAAGATGGGGAAAGATTGGGACAGTTAAAGAAAATGTGGTCCGGAGAACCTTCATCCAAACCACACTCACATAGAGATGAGTCTCTCACTCTGATTTTCGCCAGAAACTCAGGAGTGCACGCATGACCCAATCTTAAACGGCAAATAGTCGAAGTGACTCGCTTATTTGAATTTCTAAATTTAAAGAACCATGGTTTAGATGGAATAAGGGCTTGAATATCTGCATAAAATTTACCAGTAGAACAACTATCCTTCTTCCATTTGCTCTCCCAGGAACACATTAAACCCGGTCTGGCGAGTGGAATTAGGTCATGAGAGTAAACCTGAAAATGTTCTAGGGTTCCACTGACAGTGGCCTTTTTAGCAAGATTATCAACTATCTCATTACCAGGTATACCATCATGACTCGGAATCCAAACCAGGACAACTTTCAAACCTTGAAGGTGACATGATAAAAGCAAACTTCTAATTTTAAGAATGACAGGAAACTTAGTTTTACAACGAAATTGATTTGATAAAATGGCTTGAAGGCAACTTTTCGAATCAGTTAATATTATAGATTTATCAAGACTATGAGATTCAATGAAAGAAAGAGCTTCTAGAATAGCAATTGCCTCACCTGTAAAAATTGATAAGAAAGATGGACATTTAAAATTGAGAATGGAGTTGTATTTGGGTATCCATACAGCAGAACCAACATGCCCCTGATCAGATAACTTTGAAGCATCAGTGAACAATGTTAACCAGTCGCTGAACTTTGTAGCAATAAATTCCTTGAATTTAGAGTTAGCAGAAGGAGATTTTTTCTCAATGCCAATGTCCAAGAGAACATCAGGCTTGAAAACTAAGGACTCAAACGAGGATTCGAAAAGAGGGAAAAGTTTTGATTGGAATACTGGACAAGGAAGACTAAGAAATTTACGAAAGCTATTGAAAATACACGGAGGGTCCTTATTAGACCAGTAACTGCTGAAGGATATATGATCAGACAAGATATGCAATTTAGCTATTAGGGGATGAGCAGGGGACTGAACAACCTTAAAAAAAAACCTGTCAGAAAGATACTGTCTTCTTAGGTGAAGGGGAGGATCACAGCACTCCACCTGGAGTGCATTGATGGGGGAAGACTTCATCGCACCAATAATAAGACGCAGGCACTTAGCTTGGATTTTATCAAGTAAATTTAGAGCAGCTTTACTGCAAGGTTCCAGAAGAAATGACCCGTAATCTATGTGACTTCTGATAAGGGCATTGTACAAGAGTTTTTGGGTGTAGGGGTGAGAACCCCACCACACGCCAGATAATGAGCGCAAAATATGTATATTTCTTTCACATTTTTGAATAACATATTCAACATGAGGCAAACCAGTCATTTTAGAATCTAGGTAGACTCCCAAAAACTTAACACAACTTTTGACAGGGAAGTCTTGACCGCCACAGGAAATGGAAAAATTAGGAATTGAACGTAATCGCGAAAAGACCACTACAGAACTTTTGGAAATGGATAAGGAGAGGCCATGGTCCGAGAGCCAGTAATGGAGATACGTAATAGCAGAATTAAGATAGTCAGAAGACTTTTCAATATCACGAGAGCAAACATACAGAACTATATCGTCTGCATATTGTAAAATGTTGCAGAAACAATTGACAGAGAGTTCAAGATCATAAGTATAAATACTATATAACAATGGACTTAATACTGATCCTTGTGGAAGACCTTTCCAAATGGCCCTGGAGGGAAGATAAGAATTTTGAGATTTAACAGACACCAATCTATGGGAGAATAAATTACAAATAAAATTAACAAGTTTAAGAGGAATATCCAGATAGAGCATTTTTCTTCTGAGTAATGGAAGCAAAACATTATCATAAGCAGACGATACATCGAGAAATATAGCCATCAAAGACTCACTCCTTGAAAGGCCAATTCTGATGTCAGTAACTAAAGTGCTGATGCTATCCATGGTGCTTAAACCTTTTCTAAAGCCAAATTGGCTCTTGGCTAAAATGCCCTTTGATTCGACGAACCACTCCAATCGATTTTTTATTAAATGCTGTAACACAACAACTTAAGAATACAATTTAGTACCATTAGTTAACAACAGATGTCGCTAGTAGGTTTTTCAAACGCGGTATCGTTGTGTTCACGGCGAACCTATATAGGCCTCCGACTGGTTTGACTTTGTATCCGACTAGGGATAGCTGCAAGGTCCTGCTTCCACTCACGGAACTGGACTTGAAGGCAACCTTAATCGCGCCTACACAATACGATTGGCAAACTAAGTTGCGTCCTGAATTGGACCTGCTTGGTTGTAAAATCGCAGGGTGTAGACACGGTTTTCTCTCTCTTTCCGCCCTGTGTATTCGGATTACTGAATAAACAATACGTGTGTTATATTTCGTCGTTTGTCTTCGCCGCCCACTCATCCCCTCCACACCACAATTGGCGCCCAACGTGGGGCCAGCATCAACGGTCTACGCGACGTTCTGCTATCTCACCCCTGGCACTAAGGGTTCATGAGTGACAAGGAAGAGTATCGAGTTACCGAATACCACGCGATCGGGCCGTGTCTACAATCAGAAAATCAACATGACTGACAAGCCAGTCATGCTAACGAGCGAACAATTTGCTCAATTACTGAACAAAGTGTCTGCACCCCCGTTTCAGCTGCGAAAGATGCTAACATCCTCTCCAGTGCTTGTGAAAGCCAATGCAGCGAAAGCGTTTATCATCAAAACCGACGCAAGTAATTACGCCATAGGTGCGGTTTTGGTCCAGGGGGAGGATGAACAAGAACACCCAGTTGAGTACGCAACCAGACTGCTTACCAAACCAGAGAGAAATTACTCAACCACAGAACGGGAAGCCTTAGCTGTAGTTTGGGCTATTGAGAAATTTAGAGGACGTCCACGCAAGGTGCCTACAGCAACTGCAACTACACAACCACAAAAGCAGCCTGGCAGACCAAAGAAAAAGTGAACTCCTGCCTTATTTGTCGGGACGACTTCATAGGCAGAGGGGGAGAGATGTAACACAACAACTTAAGAATACAATTTAGTACCATTAGTTAACAACAGATGTCGCTAGTAGGTTTTTCAAACGCGGTATCGTTGTGTTCACGGCGAACCTATATAGGCCTCCGACTGGTTTGACTTTGTATCCGACTAGGGATAGCTGCAAGGTCCTGCTTCCACTCACGGAACTGGACTTGAAGGCAACCTTAATCGCGCCTACACAATACGATTGGCAAACTAAGTTGCGTCCTGAATTGGACCTGCTTGGTTGTAAAATCGCAGGGTGTAGACACGGTTTTCTCTCTCTTTCCGCCCTGTGTATTCGGATTACTGAATAAACAATACGTGTGTTATATTTCGTCGTTTGTCTTCGCCGCCCACTCATCCCCTCCACACCACAATGCTCCATAATTTTGGCCATTGTACAGGATAAAGCAATTGGACGGTAACTGTTAGCATCATTGCTAGGCTTACCCGGTTTTAGTATGGGAATGACAATTTGTGTCTTCCAATCTTCAGGGGGAGTACCAGTCAAGAAAATATTATTAAGAATGCAAAGAAAAAGTTTCTTAGCAGAACAACTACTATTAGCAATAAATGAGTAAGGGATCCCATCAACACCAGGAGAGGAGTCTTTGAGACCATCCAATACAGAGCAAAGTTCCTCCCAAGAGAAGGGAGCATCAAACTTATCAGAAGTCACTATAGATGTAGGGAAGAAAGAAGACTCCTCTAAGGAAGGAGCAGAAGGAGGAGCAAGTTTACAGCAGAATTGCTCAATCCAGGCTGAGGAATCATTAGCTGTAAAATTTTGATATGAACGAGCACTACGATAACGGTTCATATTTTTCCATACCATAGAGGGAGGGGTGGCTGGAGAAAGAGACTCGCAAAAACGATTCCAACCCATTTTCTTTTTATCAGATAAAAGTCTTACAGTTTTGGCAGCTTCTCCTTGATAAGCAATATAATTTTCTGTAGTCATAGTTAAAGCATATTCAGCTTCTGCTGTTTGTCGCTTTCTACATGCTAATGTACACTCAGAGTCCCACCAAGGGAGAGAAGGAATTTTATCTCTGACTGAGTTTTTAAAAGGCAAGAAAAGTAATTTAAAGAAAGGTAATTTATTGGCTGCCTCTAAAAGAGAATTTCTGAAATCAATATAGGCAGATAGAATATTATCAGGACTAACAGAGGAGATGTTCAAAATTTCCTGATCTAAAAATGATCTGAACTGAGACCAGTTGGCTCTAGATAAAATAAATTTTAACAAAGGTTGAGGAGATGGGAGAGGGCTAGAATCCAAAGAATCTGGAGAGGAAAGGATTATAGGGTAATGATCACTGCCATGAGCATCAGGTAAGATTGACCAAGAGAAAAGTGAAGCTAAAGAAGGGGAAGCTAGCGACAGATCCACTGCAGATTTATTTTGGGTAGGGGAAACTTTACGTGTAGCAGAACCATCATTCAGTATACATAAATTAAATTCATCACATAAATCTAGAAATAGGGTAGACTCAGGGTCACAGATAACACAACCCCAAGACGGGTGATGGATATTCAAATCACCAAGGATAATAAAAGGAGGAGGCAGAGATGAAATTATAGACTTTAGTTCAAGAAGAACAGAATAGGAACGAGCAGGAATATATACAGAAAGGAAAGAAATATCAAAAGCCCTGACAGCAACTGCAAAAATAAGGGAGCTATGTGCAGGCAGGGGAATTTGAGAAAATGTGATAGACCTGGAGACCAGAATGGCCGATCCAGCTCGAGCATCAAACCTGTCATCTCGGAGACAAGAGAAACCAGGGACTCTATAATGAGCCCCAGGCTTCAACCACATCTCCTGAATAGCACAGATAGATGGTTTATGTTTATTAATTAAAAAATATAATTCATTGATTTTGGGCCGAATGCTCCGGCAGTTCCATTGAAGGAAATTGGGCATTGTTAATGAGGTTGATAAGCTCAGTCAGTTTCTGGCGGCAATTGTACGGTAGCTCGCTGGGGCGCGAGATGAGGTTACTAAGTGAAAAAATAAGAATATCTAAAATAGATTCATTAGAAGAAGAGTGGTTATTAAAGAGCGCATTTCCATTAGGAAGAGCAGATATAGGAGACCTAATAATGGATTCATGAGCATGCCTATCATACCCTGCAGAAGATGCAGGGGCATAGGGACGCTTAGGAGTAAGAAAAGTTCTTTTATAAGAATTGGGGTTTGGGGAGGTAGAACCTTCTTGCTGAGATTGGGGAGGTATTGAAGATTGAGATGTGAAAGTAGATGAGCGAGCAGTGTCTGCGAAGGACTTACGAACTTGGGGATGTCTGGCTGAAGCCTCCATGTATGATACATTTTCTTGAGACATTACAAGTTTAATTAACTTTTGCCGAGAATGCTCCGGACAACAGGAGTCAGTAGATTTATGAGGTCCTCTACAAAACAAACAAGTTGGTGTAGTAGACAGACTAGTACAGGCAAAGCCAGAGTGCGGTTGAGTACAGACAAAACAACATTCAGAAGATCTGCACTTGGCAGCAACATGTCCAAATTTGCAACATTTATTGCACTGAATTGTGGGTAAAATATATGACTGTACTGGTAATGATGTGTAAAAACAAAAAACACGGGGAGGGAGCTTTTGACCTAAGAAAGTTAGTACAACTGTTTGGGTAGGAATCCAGATAGGAGAGTTGGAGTCTGAAACAGTTTTTCTATTTAAACGTCTGGCTTTAACAACTTGGCCAAATCCAGGGGGAACCACAATGGAAGAAACAAGTTCCTCCAAGGTCCATTCAACTGGGACTTCACGGACAATACCCATACGAGTAATGTTGTATGATGGGATAATTGCTTCATAATGAGCTCCTAGGAGAGCAGGATGTTCCAAGAAAGTATTGGCACCAGATGCTGACTTAAATTCAACAGATATACGGTTTCTACCAATGCGCTTTACTCCATCCAAAACCACATTCGCAATTTTGTTATTAAACAAAAAGTGTCCAAATTTAATAGGGCGCAAAACAGAGCCAGAGGAAGGACTATCTGTTGATTTACTGACGTGTACCACAAAGGGAGCCACATCCATGTCTGAGTATTTCTTTTTGTCATCAGAAAAATCAGGGTGAATATATGTAGATTGTATGGATCCTGTTACTTGGGAAGGATTAGATTTTTTGGCGGGAAAGGAGGAATCGATATTGGCGGGAACTCGTTTTCTTGGTGTTTTTGGGTCAATATCCATACTATTGGGATCGGGAGGAGCAAGGGAATCATGAGAATGAAGAGGAACATCAGAAACAGACAAAAAACTTGGAGTCCCAAGAGTTTCGTTTGTGGCAAAACCGCCCCCGGGATCGGGGGGGTCACCGTCCATAATTACAGCTAATAAATTAACTTACGTTATAAATACACAGAATTTACAATGTTTAAACACTAAAATACAAGAAAATAGATAAAAATAGGTAAGTCAGACACTAAATAACACCGAGAAATCGCGAAAATCTAAATTTTTCATGAAAACCCTTGTATCAAGCACTCAACCAAAAACCTCAATCGGTACGAGATTTCCCGCGCTATTCAAACACGAGAGTTCACGACGGGGTCACACCATTTTGTTTAAAAAAAAGTAGAGTTGTACTAAGATCATTTTATTGGATAAATCAAATCGATTTTTGTTTAGGAAATTACCTTTTTAAAAATATTTATTTACGTAAATCGAGTATTGTAGTAAAACAGGCTGTGGGTGGCGTATTTACAAAATTGATTTATATTTGAAAGCCTTAATTAATTATACCAATTTGTTTTGGTAAATCACATTGTTTAATATTGTGCAAGGGTTTCCCAGGGAGCATGGATACGAGAGGCCCGACAACCCAAATTTTCAACGATTTCGACAAAACTTTGTCGATAACGAAAAGGTAGCTGTCATATCTGGCGCGCTACGTAGTCAATACTGCTGTGGGCCACCGCTGCGGCCACGGCAGCGGAAGTCTGCTGTACGGCACGGTCAGCTACACGGCCAGCGGTGTCAGACAGTTGTAATCCTTCAAACTGTATGAAAGACCGCACACTGGCGCGGCTGCAAGCGCGGGCAACTCACAACCGGCCGCGGCCCCAAATCACACTCCCTCAAGCAGCACGTGTCGTGATTTTTCACAACATGGCCGCAACTGTCAAATCTGGCACGCTACGTAGTAAATGCTGCTGTGGGCCGCCACCGCAGCCGTGACAGTGTGCTGTACAGCGCGGTCGGGTACACGGCCAGCGGGAGGCCGCCACCGTAGGCCACGCCATTGAGCGACAGGCTTTTGTCCAGATAAAGTCTAGCAGACTAAGATCATAAAATCTTGATAGCGACTTTTTACATTTTTTGCGTGAATTTTGCAGAAATTTAAGTTGGGGTTCTAAAATTAAATATATATATATATATAAATATGAATTTAACATGGATATTATAATTTAACTTGGCAAATAAATATTTGAGCTTATTGAAAATTTACCTTTAGAATATTAAGTAAATCTTATAAAGTAGATTCTATTTCCACTTTGAACTATGTTTGTTTAGAAGTTATTTTTTAAGACATAGGTAATGAAGAATTAGTTTTAATTTATTGCTCAGATAAAGCCATCTATTATTTTAATTTTTCAACTATTTAGTTTTCTACAACGATCATACAACAGAATAACAAGTATCTTTCACCATTCAATTTATCAATCTCCTCTCTATTTATTAAAAGAGTTCCTCAAAAACATGCCTTTAACAGTTAAGGAGAAGCTAGAGTTATCTATGTACAGCCTCTTAGAGAATTTATGTTTAATCTTATTTGAGTATTTTCCATCAAAATATAAGTGACTTGTTCAACTGATTCCACGTGTAATCACGCCCTACGCACACTGCGGGTTTAGCAGATCATCAAATTAAGTATGAATTTTGTATTTAGGAATGAACAGTTAGTTCTTTGAGAATTAACTTTAGGTACATTTTAAGGAATTTTGTAATTTAAAATATATTAACTTTTACTAGTTGAATTTAAACACTAAATGCCTAGAAATGTTCTATATGGCAACTAACCTCACTACGCATTGCCTAAAGTACGCAGTCGTTTACGCTCTGCCTACCCCCTTAGGGATAAAGGTGTGATATATAGGCGTTATATGTATGTATCAGTCAATAATAATTATAATAAAACAATATTAAATACCACATTATCATTTCAACAGTCAACACAAACAAACTTTTCGTTTTGTTTTGGCCGATCGGTCACAGATTATCTATAAAATCTCATGAGAAACGAAAAGTTATAGAAGTCGATTTCAGAATTGCGGGCTATGAACGATTCACATCTCTAAGGAAAGGTCAATGACATGACACGAATTACGCGCTGCACAAAACTTGCCGCGCTCTCTCGATGCGCTCAGTAATTAAAGTTCCTTTAAAACACGAATTATTTGCTGCATTTTTTTGTCGCGAATTACATTTCGCACATTTTCTGTCACCAATTGCTGGAGCGCTTCGAGAATGTTCAGAAAATAACGTGCAACATGTAAAATGCAGACCGTATTTGGTGTCAAGAATGACACGAATTACGCTCTGCATTTTACCTGTTGAATTTTACTTCGCGCGCAAAGTTTGGCGCGTATTGTGGCGCTCTCGACGTCAAAAATACGATCGATTCGATTCGTCTCTTTGTCTGTTGACAAAAAATATTATTTATTGTAAGTAATGTAGGCAAAAAACATCAAATCTAAGTGAATATACGCAAACGTTTGTAAAGTCATACCTACAGTTATTTATATCTTCAACCATGAGGGCTGTAGTACAGCGCGTTAAGAACGCGAAAGTAACCGGTGAGTGGTAAACAGTTTCATTTGCCTTTTAATTGCTTTTTTTTTAATAAATGCAGTGTAATAAAAGTGTATTTATCTTATTAATAACAATTTACTTACACAGAAAAATCAAACAATCTGCTGTGAGAAATACGGGGTGCATGCTAAGTACATACCTACCTATATGTGCAGCTAGGCTATGTCGCCGGGCTGCATTAATTATTGATTGGTTGTTCCGATTCTGCGTACCTAGACTACCTAGCATCAAAGTTATATACTTACCTACGTATACCTCACTGGCACTTCCTACTGCCCTTTTTGGTATAGTAATAATACATAGCCATGCAATAAATACTCTTTAAAATAATGTGGATATAAAGTTCTAATATTTGACTACTGGGTTTAAAAACTATAAATTACCAAATTACGATATACATAGTTTAAATTGGTTGGAGTGTAGCCTTTGGGGTACTATGTATGAAAGACTTAAAAAATATCATGGTGGGTCAATTATGACTCTTCTTCTTCTTGTTGTGTCGATCGTTTAGGCGTTTTTATATTAATTTCGACCAGTACTCTGCCAAACGCACTGCGATGTCGACTTATTTTTTTCTATGTCCAAAATTATATTGTCCAGTTAATATTATAATTATTTTGTCTGTGTGTTTCATAGTGGCCCAAAGGCTATAATCCAACTCCTACACTCCGCCCTGAACTTGATTCTCTGCCTTTTAAATTAATGAATAAATAAAGAAACTTGAGTGGCCCGGAGCGGTACGGCGCGTCACTGTCTGACAAAGATTCTTTATAAGAAAAAGTATGAACATACCGCATTGAAACTGCACTGAAGCTGCAGTGGAGCTGCCCGGCGCGGCAATGTCAGTTCATACATTTTGACAGATATTGTTGCTCAGTGTCGCGCCACACCGCTGCAGCTACGTCCTAATGCAGTCTTTTCCTAAAATTGATATTTTTTCAATAAAGATGTTGAATTGTAATGTACTGAAGTCACCCATTTTTCCAGTCAATCAGATGGTGATCAGCCGAATTAATCATGGCTTGTGTGTCTTTATCCGCATCTTAAACTCTGACACTGAAATGGATATTGACTACATGTATGTATATGACTATAAATAATACTTTAAATAGTGGTTTGTTCAATAGGTTGCCAAGTAATATTAAAATTAGTGACTTACATTCATGTAAATAGTTATTTTAAAGTTAATTATGAAATTATCAAAGTCATATGATAAGTATGTTTCCATTTTTCAGGGCCCGTGAGATCCTAAGCATAAAACTGTTTGAAGAGGAAGGTGATACTGAAAGGACAAAGTCTGTTGTAGATAAACAGTATGAAATACTGTGTGTTAGTCAGTTTACTCTGTACAATTCTTGGAAGGTAAGCATACATCGGAACATAAGATTCATAACTTACTCATATCCACATTCCTATTCAATTCATAATTTTATAAAGACTTGCTCTATTTTGGGTGATTTAAGAGAAGCTAAAGTAGGTAATGTGTGGAAGGGATGTGCCCTCTTTAAATTAGATATGCTGCTGCCTGCCACTTTGCCAGTCTATTCATTAAAATTAAATTATCTATATAAGTTAGGTACTTTTTATGCCATTCAATGATAATATTGTATGCTGAGTCCATCCCTTGGGTAAAGTGTAAGTGTAACTAGCACTTCGTTTACTATACACAATACATAGCTATTTTGTGTGGCAGTAAATATGGGTTCTTATTTGAATTTGTTTATTGCAATTTTGTATGTGATATGATTGCTAAGTGATATTTTTATCTTAACATGCTGCGAATCATGCTAACGAGACTTTATTTCTTGTAAGTTTCTCCATTATTAATGTTTGTCTATACATCACTTTCTACTTCCATGCACTGTCAATTGTTTATTTTTGCTTTTATATGTTTCTTGTGATGCATTAGTTTTATGTGAGATTCAGTAGAATGGGGCAGGAAAACTTCCTAACAACTTCCTAAAGACTCAACTGTCTACTTAAGGACTATAACGTGTATCAGGAGCCTACAGAGTCTGTCCACGATTACAAGAAAGGCGGTTGGCCGTTACATTAAGTTTCATTTCGTTTATTTCAATCTCCTCAGATTTACACTATTACGCACTTTTACAGTATAAAAACATACAATGTATTTCTGCTCCATTCTATACTTGATACAATTAATACCAGTGAATGTTGTTACTGTAATTATAGCAATAGCAATTATTTTGTTCTTTCCCTTTGCTTTGAGATTAAATCTTTTGTTTCTTTGATTTCTATTAGTTGGAATGAATGGAATGTCAGTTATTTTCAAGTCTCCTTATTATACTAATTCTTATAATATGGCCATTCTAGGGCAACAAACCTGATTTCCACAACGCAATCATCAGGAATTCTACGAAAAATTGATTCAAGTGCTCAAAACTATGTACATCCCTGAGAAAATACAAGGTATGTATTATTTCAAATACAACTTTGACTAGACGCAAACGCATAAGTATTTCTTAATTCAACTTCTAAAATGTGTGAAAGCAAACACACAATCCTATCCGTTCTGGTTACACTTTATTCAAGTAGGCATTTTATGAACTGTTTCTAAATCTATTCCAGATGGGCATTACGGCACCTACATGGAAGTGACTGTAGAGAACGATGGGCCACTCACCGTGGAGATTGAATCTCCGGATAACTTGTCCGAACAGCCCACTGAGGCCAGGGCCCAAGCAGGGCCCAGCCAGGCAGACTAGGCGGACGCGTCGCAAGCCATCTCCTCCCGTGACGGTGAAGAGGAATCCATGGTTTAAAGTTTAAATGTCTTTAATCGTAGTGTTCTAAGCTAATATTTATCCGATTTTAGTAAATGTTGTGATACAATATATTACATTTTGTGTTATTTAAAGCCATGCGACTTAGTCCCCAAAAATCTCTTTTTGCAATTTAGCGAAATATCAAACTATATAATATAAAGTATCAAATGAGACAATTGTAACAATATTGATATCGTGTTGTGAATGTAACAAGCTCAAATTAAAGGGTTATTTGCAAAATGTATTATTGCAAATCGTACTCTTCCTAAAATGTATTTTATTAACTTTATTATTACTTTTAACCAATTTCTAAAAAACTAGTAGGTATTTATGTACTTTTCAAAAGATATTGATTATTATTATAATTAAATTCAAATTATATTCTGCGAATAGTAAGTTTTGTTTGTGTTCGTATATTTTTCGAATGAACGATTTTCATGTTGTGTAGTAGTTTCAAATAGGGTTGTTTGGGGAAGGATGTGTGGTGCTACAAAGAATAAAACAAGCAATTTAATATTAATAAAAAAAACTTTATTTTGAAGTAAGGTTATTATCTATTAACAGTTGTTACAGTTAGGCCAGTGATTACGTGAAAATATGTTAGAATATTAAAAACCATTTCTTTTTTACAAAACTGATATGCCTACGTCTAGTCTTTAAATAACTACGTATAGAATATAACATCTGTTTGTTAACAGATAATCTACCGAAATTCAAATTTGCAGTACTAGAAACTCATGGAAGAAGTATTAATTATATTCGTCTGTACTTTTACTGAAGTGTGAATACACATCTTAGTCATTCTAAGCTATTAGCTACGTCAGACGAATTATACTTCTCATGTACCTACTGCTTACACAATTTTCTAGTACTACTCAATCATTAATACTAAACGAGATGAAAATAAAACATGTATAAAAAGACAAAATAAATGCAAATCTATAAACCCTCTAAAATTACTGTAATGAAAATCAACAAATGAAATTATACACTAGTGTCCAATATTAAGTTAAGTTAATTTTATTTAAATAAGTCAAAAGTGCCGTATGATTACTATTTCTATACCGTGAAATATAGATATATAATCATTTTTCTGAACGTTACACAAAATGCTTTATGCAACCGTATAGCCAAGCTAATTCCATTCTTAGATATTTTCGTCCCATGTCTGATAAAGGCACTATTCATTTTGGTATATTGCTGATACGTATCCCCACTCCTAATTTACAATATCGATGCATTAACGTTCGTAGATGTGTGAAATAGTAAATTTTTAGAGTTCCTTAATTACTCGCTTAGCCTATGGAATCATGGCCAAATCGGAACAAATTGATTGTCGTATTCCGTCTCTATCAATTCCATATACTACAGCTATTATAGTTTACGACCTTTACAATATTTATCCGAAACATTACTATTACAAAAATACTTTAAATCTACGCTAAAACCATTCGAATAAAACATTACTGAATCAGGCTAAGGATATTATAATTAACAACATATACTCTTCCGAATTTAATCGTTGCAATTTATTTATGTGCACGTTATGGTTATTATAATTTACTGATGCGAATTGGATTTAGTCGATTAACGAAAAATAAATGCATTTTATGCGGGCCGCTATCACTTCGGGATAGAATAAATAGAGGGCGGAGTGGTAGCGGTCCGCTGCCGCGCGATGTTGGCGGCGGTTGGCGGCGGTTGGCGGCGGTTGGTGGGCGGCGGCAGATGGGGTCCGCGGGGGGACGCCGGGTGTGCGGGGCGGGTTTACCACAGGCCGGATGAGTAGCCGCCGGGAGGCACGCGGCTGTGGGTGATGTACGAGTTGCCGTTCACTGACGTCACTGTGTTGATTTGCCCGTTCATCGACTTGTAGCCGTCTCCGGTGATCGGGTTGCCCTCTGGAAACACATTCGAACTACTTGTTACTTGACTGATCTCCTTACCGAAGTTTCATCTATAGAGGAAGACTACGGAAACATATATTGATAGTTTTAAGTATTTTAAATAGAGAGAAACAACTACCTATTAAGTGTTTTCTACACGACTAGGAAACTAGAAAGTATTTAGAATTTGGCACCCAACGTGTCTACGTTCCGATAATTTGGAATTATTAGGATGTGTAAGAAAAAGTAGGTACATGAAATAAACCTAACATGCGAAATAAGAATTTAATAAAGACGCTTTGCAAAAATTGCAATTTGTCGTCGACTTCTCTAGAATTTTCATAACATAAATACTTTATTACCTACCTAAGCAGATTTTTTACAAATAGCAACACATAGTTTAAAGCAATAGACAATATCTATAAATTAACTAACATTTAAATACATAAGTACTTACAATATTATACAAGTGCGAAGGAAATATAAAGTGAAATAAGAAATAAGCAGAGAAACCTAAGCAACGAACGAATATTACCTACCAGGGTTAACTATTTTTATAAAATATAAATACGTAGAGACAACACAAAGCTTATAAATGAGAATAAGAAAGTTGCAAAAATATGCGAACAAACTATTTTACGAATACGCCTACTAGATACACAACCAGAGATAAACTCTGTAACAAATTTACAAACAAGCAAATAACATAATGGGAATAAGTGCTTAATTACGACTGGAAGGAATCGTCTGTTTAATCCTTTATACAAAACAATACAGCAACAACACACTAAAAGCTTGCTTGTAACTATTTGATGAAATATTTGGAACATGTTGTTTCATCCAAAATAGGTGCATTGGCATTCCTTCAGTCTAAATTAAACACCCACCCATCTCACGTTGGCGGACATAGTCTACATAGTACGTCTTAGGTCTGAAGTCCTCCGCATGCCGATTGATATTGAACAGGTATCCTGGGACGTGCTTGGGAAAAATAGGAGGGAAACCAGTCAGGGTGTGCGGCCCCGGGATCACCTTAGTCTCCAGGAGACTGACGTCAGGGATGGGCCCGTCTCGCTCGTACTTGAACAGTGAGGGTGGCGGTGCGTTGTTCGCTATGAGGTACGGGTCTATAGGACCATCCATAGAAGGAATAGGATTGTATTTATAATCGAGGGTTGGTCTGTCGCCGAGTGCTGAAGTCAAAGTGACAAACGCGTACGGCGGTAACGGGTGATGGGGAATCTTGCGCTCGGTCGGCTCCAAATAATGCTGAGCGGGAAACGGGGGCCAATGCCGGTCCAGAACTAACTGAGGAGACAAGGAATCGGGGTCGATTATGGGATGTTCCTTTTCTGGATCATCAGTTTTAAGCCCCAGTAATGTGTAAGGGGATTTGCGTACGCTGGGCGCAGATCTAGAAGTTGACTCGACATAGTATTCGGCAGGTTTGGGGGGCCAATCGCGGGTAAAGTATCGGTGGCTGGGTTGAGGCTCTAGCAGGGTGGAAGCTGGTCGGTCAGAGTAGTAAGTGTCGGGGGAATCGAAGGGGTCGGCACCTCGCAGACTGGCGGCCGGGTGGCGGCGACGCAGCGGCGGCAACGTGACGCCGTCGCCGGTCACCGGGTTCCTCTTCATGTACGATGCTGACCACCCACAGAATAAACGGTTTTCATTCGAACTAATAATTTTCCCGTAAGACCAAAGTTTCTATCAAGAAACTTACATAGCTGCATAATCTAAGTATGTATATCAGCAAAATGAAATATCACCCTGTTTTATATGTACTTCTAAAATAGAAAATTTGGTCTTCGGACTCGATTTTGAGACTCTACCTAATTGGGAATTGTATCAAACAGATGTTTTAAGTTATTTATTAGCCAAATATCCATTTATATAAAATACAAATTAATAAAATGGTTTTATAGGTGATATAGTAAAGGTACGTATTATAAATATAATAGTCACTCATTAGATTATATAGGTACATAGAAGTCAATCATGCTCAATGTCATTCAATGCACAGCTTCAATCACTAAACTTTGTTAACTTTTTAAAACATTATTCCTACCGATTATTAAATTATTAAACTAGCCACATCAGACTCTCTCCGTGTAGACTAGTAAGTGGATGTTATCTTCATCGCTATGTATTCAGTTTAGACGTAAATATATGTTTGACAGGTGAAAGAGAGTATTAGAGCGAAAACCAGTAAGCAGAATAATCCTCGCAGCGTGCTCGAGTGCCAAATAATGTGGGTCTGGTCACGCGAGCGCAGCCACCGCGACCGCGAGAGAACCGCCGTAGCACACACCGACTGCATGGTAACTGCACTCACTAGATTTGATAGATATTTATAAACAGGGGCTAGTTGGAAACGTTGCGATCAGTTCATTTTTGAAACTGATTACAGTGGTCGAAAGATAGCAGGTAAATTACCATTTTTACCAACTACACGATTTCAATTATGATTTACGTGAGGGGAAGAAACTTGAATTTGTATGAATAATTGAATAGTACAGTTACTTATTACTGTTCCTGTAACAGTTCACTGCCCACAAGTCTGGTATGAAGTTGTTGCAACTTCTGACTTTCATTCAGTTCAGTTCAGTTGAAACTAGAGCTAGCTGATGACCATGAGATTCAGATGAGTGCAGTTCATAAAGTTCACAAACTGAAAATAAAAGTCATCCATGCAATCTGTCTACGAGTATATGGATCTTAAAACGGCGCGTTCTCCGCAGTTAGTGTTTCGAATATGGAATGATTTATTTACACTTGTACTTTAGAATTGATCTTAGACACAAATAGTTTATTCGTTAAATCTGTGCGTAGCATCGAGGTGGAACCTTGTCTATCATAAATTAACTGAAATAGAAAGAGTAAAGGAGAGATTTCGATATCGAGATTGATCTGGTTAAGATACCGATCTTTATATGTGTCATAATCATAATAAATATGATAATAGATACCGATTGATATAATTAGCAGGTACATAAGGTATGTCATCATCATCTTCCTAGCCGTATCCCGTATTTTACGGGGTCGGCTATCTAATCTAGGGGATTGAACGAGGATACAGGTTTTTACACAGAGCGACTGCCATCTGACCTCCGCAATCCAGAAGGGAAACCAGACCCAATCGTAGATTAGGTCAGAGTTTTCAAGCCGCCAATGCTTAGCACTGGCCTCTGTAATGGCTTAACGACTAATATCTACGGTATTTAACGTTATTAACCGGGAACAACGGCTTAAAGTGCCTGCCGAAGCACGGAAAAGGCGCCGAATAAACGTACATATGAAATTCGAAAACCGAAATAAACGTACATATGAAACTCGAAAACCGAACATACATATGAAATTCAAAAACCGATAGGTAGGTACATAAGGTAGGTAAGGTACATTATAATTAAACAAAACGAAAACGTTTTACGTAATGACCTAAACAACGAATAAAATGAAAATGAAAAATTATTATTAGGTACGTCTGTAATTTAGATACTTTATGAAATAAAATGCGACAAGGTCCCTCTACGACTGCATAGATATCATCTCACTCCAAATTCGAAGCTGGTGTGTGCGTGCCCAGTGACCACCCCTTGCATTGCTAGCCGTGCTGGGTTCGTGCCTACATCGGAAACGACTCACAGTGTTCGGCGACGTCCGGCTCACCTCGGCTAGGCGTGGACGACGCGCTGCCGTTCGGGATGGACTTGGACGGCGACTGCGACGGGCTGATGCCGTTGGTGTGCGAGTCCCCGAACTGGATGTTGCTGCGGATCGTGTCGGTCACCATCGGCGCTGCCAAGTTCGAGGGCACCTGAAATTCCAAGATGAGAGACCTTAACACTTTAGGCTTTTGATTTCAGGTCTTTACAAGGAACAGAATAAATTGTATAAATTCTCTAACTGACATTTTTTCCGCATAGTAGGGATTCGCGACTGGAGCCATTCTTCAGCTCATGTAGAGTCTAGGGTATAAAGCCAGGGTTCTGGTGCTACTCACCTGCCCAAAGAGTCTGGAGTGGGTGTCGCGCGGGCGGGTGGGAGTGTCGCGGACGACGCGCGGGCGGCTGGAGCCATTCTTCACTGCGCTGTTGTCAGGCGAGTCCTGGCTGAAGATCTCGCCGATGCAGCTCTTCGGGGCATTTGGCACCCTGGTAACAAAAATAAACATTTTGTAAATACAAAATTATACAATATTCCACAATCTCTAAATTACTTATTAATAAAACAAAATTCCGTGTAAAAATCCCATCAAATTAGGAGACCAATCTTCTAAGTGTCTATCTCATATCGAAATTCAATTCGATTGTCATTAAACATAAAACAGATAGGAGTATAAAGTGAGTTGCCCCCAGGAGTGGACACGCATGGACATCATTACCTGCATGTATAGGAGGGGCCTCACTTCCGTAGGGGAACCCTCTGGTCAATACACGCCACAAATCAATAGCTCTATTCGAGTAAAAAAAGCCGTAAAAGTTTTGATGACGGGAAAGTTTTAAATTACCAACCTACTCGCACATACGGTGTTTGATGACCAAAGGGTACGGAAAGAAACTAAAGCGCTCTGTTTAACATATACACAGTCATACCTCTATCCCTTATGTGGCAGGCAGAGCGTAACTGTCCAGAAAGAAACATTTTCCGCAACAAATATTAAGAAATGTGATGTGTATCGGTATACTGTCAGGTCGTCAGCCTGCCTATTACCTAAATTGTAACTATGAAACCCATACCCATTTCTATATGCAGATTTCTAGTTTTCTACAGTAAGTATGATCGTATGTAAAAAAAACGCATCCGATGTATGCATAAGCAGTGGAGTGGATATAAACTGCACGATAGCATTAACACAGAAACTCGAGCAAGACATGTCTGCTGTGAAGTTATAGGCGATTGGTAATCAAGGCTCTGGATTTATACCACCGCCATTAAAGTCTGGTGGTAATGAGTGTTTATACGTGGTCGGGTTGTTTGTCCCTGCGCCCGGGCGTCGGGCGTCAGCTCTATATTAGAAGCTATACAATTTGACGATCCTCCGTGGTTTAGTTGTCTGATCTGAGGCTTGGGCGCCTGGTAGGTTTGATTCCCAGCGCGGGAACATAAAGTTGAATAGACATGCATATAATCACGCCTTCATCCCCAAAGGGACAAGTTGAATATGTCCATTCATAAAGTAGAATATGATAACTTTGTGTTTGAGAATAAGTTTGGAAGAGCAGCCTAAATCACCTGATTGTCGAGACCGTTAAGCTGTCAGTGCTGGTTCTTCTTCTTGATAGTGGTCGTTACACAAACCATTTTAGTTTAGATTAGCTGTTATATCTATGTTATAGTTAAAATATTATTTCATGCTGGACTGGGAGCGAGAGAAAAACATAAGACTGTACCAGCTGCATTTCCCGGGCATGCTGTAAAAACTAGCTAAGGGATCCGAGAATTTCAGTATATTTTAATTTGGGAAATGGGCTGACAACCTGTCACTACAGTAATATACCTACAAATCTATCTTAAATAACCATCAAAACTTTGTCAGACGTGGCGGAACGACATTTGTCTAGGTTGTTTACGCTCTGCCTACCCCATTAGGGTTAAAGTCGTGATTATATGTATAGTTTAATATCCCAACATCGGGCGGGGTGGACACAGTTGTAAGACGTCTCGAAAGCCCACTCGATAGAACAGGAAGAAGAAGCTCTACAATTTGACACGTTCGCAATAGAAGTGCGATTCTCGTTCGCAGTTACGTGCGCGCTCGATGCCTCGACTTGATAGAGTTTTCCACTTATAAAACCGCATATTTGCGCTTCGAAACATAACGTTATCTAGCAATCTTGCGGCGCGCTAGATTACCCACCGAGATTTACAGCTACGAAGCTTTTTTGTAATATTAATATCCGATGTAAAATACGGAAGTATCAAATAGAAGCTGTCCTTAGTTTATCTTCCCCTACAATATCAGTCCTCACAGTTACAGAGGGTAGGTAGCCAGAGTGCCTACCTAAGTACTTGCTTAAAAACATTCTCTTACACTTTAAATGCTTAATGAACGTTGCGACATACCACAAAAGACAAGAAGAAAAATGCGTACTTAACGAACACTGCAGAAACGACGATATAACTTATAATAATACACAGCGCCGCCGCCGCGCCGTTGTAAAACATTGCATAATAGCTCATTACGCTGTTAAAGGCAGTAAGTATGCACATTACTTACACAAAGGCCACAACTAAACATCAACAAGGTAGTTAGGAAACTTTTACTTAGTTTCTACTGCTGCCTATCAGACAGCATTGAGATAAAAGGAAAAATAATTAAAGCTCCACACAATGAAGCTGTTTATTAAAGGCCGTCTGTCCTTTTATGAAGTATGGTTTCTATATGAGGCAGAGGTGGAGTACAAAGGAGTAAGTGTCAGTTCTGTTGTGTTGTGGCGTACATTGTGTCGCAGATCAATCGATACGCGTCAGTGCGGCTTCCGCCACCTCTCACAATATTGACACAACAATCATAAATCTTTACCACACATATCACATTGTTACTGTTTAATAACTCTCTCAAAGCACATGCTCCCCAAACTGTATTACAAATAGTAACATCTTACATAAACAAACGTCAATGATTGGTCATCATCATGAATCAAGTCGCTAAGACACCAGTTGATAAAGCCTCTACGATAAATAAAGTTCATGTTGTCTATTAAGATAACGCCTCCATTGACAGCAGTCATTAGTTTCCTCGCATCGTACACTTAGGTGAGATGCAGTACAGTGATGTCGGATAGATGTGCAGTGTGTACTTGGCGATGCGATGAGTGCACATTAGCATGGCACGGCACATAGCCTGGGGGTAGTGACGGCGCGTGCAGCGCGCGTGCTGGCCGCAGCCGTAGCCGCCGCGACGTAGCCCGCGGCCCTACAGCGCAAATTACGCACCATCGCAACCTGCGCCCGCGCAATCAACTCCATACCGCGGAAATGATAACAGCCTTCGATTGAAAACTAACTGTCCATTATACCCCTTCGATCCATTAAGAAAGCATGACTGTTAATCTACTAAGACCGTTTTGTAACCACGCCAAGATGCATACCTATAATTACATCTCCAAAGCAAACTGCATTTACGGCCGTGTCCATAATTAGATACGGGAAGAAAGTTACGAGAGCAAATTGTTTAATTGTAATATACATAGCAGGCGCCTCGTACGCACCGCACGCAACGAAGAGAAACACGCCGCGACGAGGCATACACACGCGGCAAGCGGCCTGCTACAAAAATAAACAACAGCCAAAGGGGGACGATGGAGAAAACAGTTACCGGAAAGTTAAAACAAATTCCATATTCGTCGAGGAAATATTATGACACGAGAGGTTTGGTTTATCAATAACGGCAGCGTCTGGCATCTCGATCCCTTTGAACGACATTTTAAATGGGCCGTGGTATCCTGTTGCTTAGTTAACATAAAGGCATACAAAACTATTCAATAGTCGATATATGTGACCGCTGTTCAGGGTAAATTACACAGAGTGCAAATAAGCTCCAATAGGAGGAAAGAGATCGGAACAGTAAACATAAACTAATAATCCTAGAATCTCGGGGCGCTTGACAAGGCGTGTGATATCGATACTTGTCCGCGTAATGGGTTTATGCCTCTGCATCTTGCGGTTTTGTTCTACAAAATGCTGCAGATAATGAGACCACGTTAATGATATCCACGGTAATGAGAGACCGCGTAACTTTATCATATGCGGAACGACAGGAGAAACTGTTCTTCGTTTGCAAATGAAAGGCAATACATTACTAACGTTCTTGCGCTGGGCAGCAATTGAGCACTTTCACGGAAATTTTAATGGCGAAAATAACAAACTTTATGTTTTACATTTTGCGGGAATAGAGGTAATATAAGTTCCTAGTTGAAGTATCTTCTTGTACATAGAGGTAGATAGTGTAGAGCTCAGTTTATGTAAGCAATTTCAACAGTCTGGAAATATGAATATGCATGTGATATCTTCTATGCTGGACTGGGAGCGAGAGAAAAACATACAATGTGCCAGCTGCATTTCCTCCCGGGCATGCTGTAAAAACCAGCTAAGGGATCCGAGGGTTTCTGTATATTGCAATTTAGGCGATGGGGTGACAACCTGTCACTACAGCAATATACTCGTACCTACAAATCTATCTTAAATCATCCTCAAAACTTTGTCAAACGTGGAGAAACAACCTATGTTTAGGTCGTTTACGCTCTGCCTACCCCATTAGGGACAATGGCGTGATTATTTATTTATTTATTACAAATAAATTTAAAGCATTACAGCTTAGCCTATGCACTGTAAAACTAACATAATATAAATCAAAATTTACAAAAGAAAATCTAAAATAAATGTAACATACAAATGTATGTATGTATGTGATATCAAATAGCTTATTTTATCTTTAGGTACTTAATTCACCAAAGTCAAGTTTCTATATATATTTAGGAGAACAATTTCAGGTTGTTTAAATTATGCATTCGACTATCAAAGAAGAATGTACCTACTCATATCCATTTCATAGGTGTCAGTACAATACTTATCAAAAAAGGTATCTTCCAGACAGGAGCAAAAGCAATACTGTTGAAATTATAATAATAAGTATACCGGAATTACCGGGTGTAAGGGACAGCGTCCCACAAACTGATAGAGGTTGCTCACTCAACGACATTAAAGAACTTTCGCCAGGTTATTATTTCAGGAAATAAATAGCCTTTTTCATACAAATCGTCTGTTCGAGTTGGACATTTTGTATGGAAAAGACTAATATTTTGTTTACTTCCTGAAAGAATATCCTGCTGAAGCTTGTTCAGTATCGTTGACTGAGCAACCCCTGTTAGTTTTTGGGACGCTGTGACGCCCTACATACATACATACATAAATCACGCCTTTATCCCTTACGGGGTAGGCAGAGCGTTTAACGCCTCGTAAAAGGCGCTTTCGCCACGTCTGACAAAAGTTAAGGGCAATTTTAGATTGTAATATGTATTGCTATAGTGACAGGTTGTCAGCCCATCGCCTAAATTACAATACACTGTAACCCTTGAGTCCCTTTTGCTGACTTCAACAGCATGCCCGGGAGGAAGGGCAGCTGGAACATTCTATGTTTTTCTATCTCTCCCAGCCCAGCATGGAAGTACGCTGTCCCTTACACTCCGTATAGATAGTTTATAAAATAACACAGTAGCATTTAATGTTATGTAGTTATCCACCTACACGTAAACTATTATAGTGATTATGAAAATCGACGAACAACATTAACACTAAATAGTTATTACGTCTGTAATATGATATCTGCTTTCCTAGAAATCTAATCCAACAAACTGTATTGCAAAAATAGTAAAATATCAGACAGAATGTACGTACGTAATAACTACATTTCCATTTTATAATGAACACTATAAATTATTTTATGGCCTTGATTTCTGAATCAGTTGATAGGGAAAAAGTTTTTATTAAACTGTCGCATAGGATATGAATATAAATTTAATATAGAAACATATTATATTATAAATATTTATAGTTCCTGTTAAAATGTCGTAAAAAGTTTGTAGATCTATCAATCTTATAATCATCAACATCATAGTCAAAGCGAAAACCAGAATAGAAAACATAGAATTCACCAGTTGCTTCTTTTTCTGGGCATTTGTATAATAGACAGATTATGCTTTCGTTTCGATTATGTAGAGTTTTTGTACACTACACGCTCTATTGAAGGGCGTGTTTATGTATTGAGGAAATTACTCTGAATTGAGAATAGACATTTCATATTCGAAACTCTATGCTCACCTTTCGATTGCGAGAGAAATCAGACAGACTGCACGTTCCGAAAATACGTGGCTCGGTAAGAGCTAGCCTCCTAAAAAACGAAATTGGATGAAATTACACATTCGCTGTCAGCGAGGCTCAAATTACAAGCAGCTTATCTTCTTTCACCAGTGTTTTCATTTCAATCGTGCTACCATTTTATAGGTTACTCGCGAGTATACATTAGCTTCCATACTAGGTTGTACGAAAAATATTTTTGGAAGCTGCAATTGTTATGTTTGTCGAGCGTCTTTGTCAGGCATGGAGGAGTGTATTATTGTCGTTTCGTGACAGTAATAGATCGTAATTTGTAGTCTCTACTGTTTTAAAATTTATCTCTAAAGAATAAAACTAGGTTACGTGATTCAGCTACTTCCTAACTCATTACTTTCTATCAGATATCTTTATCATCGTCACATCATGGTAACTGTAAAGAAGTAAAGCCAAGGTTTACGTGTTTTGTTTATTTTAATAAATAAAACAACACTTTTGCATTCAACATCCGCGAACAGCTTCGAACAGTTTTGTTTGTTTTCAATTGAAAGACGATCTCATAGAAACATTTTACATACTTATATTAATTACGAATGAATCTGAAATAGCCTTTACGGTGTTTGGAAATGTTTAAAAACTTAATTATTTTGTCCTGAAAAGTTATTCTTATATCTGGTTTATATATTTATTTCGAAGCATGCCTTTAAGTTACGGGGTCGGCTATCTAATCTAGGGGATTGAACGAAGTTTTTACACAGAACGACTGCCATCTGACCTCCGCAACCCAAAAGGGAAACCAGACCCAATCCTAGATTTATCAGTTTTCAAGCTGCCAATGCTTAACACTGGCCTCTGACATTTCTACGGTATTTAACTATATTAACCGGGACCAACAGCTTAACGTACCTTCCGAAGCATGGAAAAAGTGCCGTAATAACGTAGGTACATATGAATTTCGAAAACTGACAAACACATTGGTACGTGGTGGGATTCGAACCACGACCTCCGATCAGGAGGCAGCGGCTCTATCCCCTACACCATTGGCTTATTTTAAAGAAAATAAATAGAGAAAAAAGATGAGCTTTTTTCTTTGGACGTTTTCTGGGTTTCCAGCTTCATTTCCTTGCTAACTTTCAACCGCCAGCCAGGTGTAAAGCGGACCGACCACATAAGGCTCTTTGTTTTCTCGGCTTTACATATTTCGCTCATTTCGCACCTGCAACAACTGTCTGTCTATCCACATCACGGGTAAACACAAACGCACAACCCTTCTTGCGCTTACAATAAGACTCAAAATCCAAAACTTCAAACAGGCTACTGTCTTTTGTGCCTCACATTCTTTGAGACTCTTTGTTTCTGGCACTAAGTATTTGTTAATTGAACTTACTAAGAAACTACAAACCATCAAGCAAACATACCGAATTCCTACTAGTACGCATTCCTCAAAGGCATTAACATATATGTTGGACAAAATAAATCTATTGTATATTTACCAAAAATTTACATACATACATATAATCACGCCTTTATCCCTAATGGGGTAGGCAGAGTGTAAACGACCTAAACATGTGTCGTTCCGCCACGTCTGACAAAGTTATGAGGATTATTGAAGAAAAGTTTATATTATATTAATTACCACATACATATATTAATCACGCCTTTATCCCCTATCAACCTCATTAGGGATAAAGGCGTGAGCATAGAATTAAATTTTGAATGATGTCGACTCATATCCCGAGAGATTCTTTAAAAACGAGATGAAAATATGAAATTAGTACCGTAATATTGCGTTCTAAATATAAATTAATACATACATATAATCACGCCTTTATCCCTTATGGGGTAGGCAGAGCGTAAAAGACCTAAATAAAGGTCGTTCTGCCACGTCTGACCAAGTTTTGAGGGTTATTTAAGATAGGTTATTTGTAGGTATATTGCTGTAGTAAAAGGTTGTCAGCCCATCGCCTAAATTGCAATATACTGAAACCCTTGGATCCTTAGCTGGTTTTTACAGCATGTCCGTAAGAAAATGCAGCTGGCACATTCTATGTTTTTCTCTCGTTCCCAGTTCAGCATGGAAGAAATTATGATCAATTACTAAGTTTTTTTTTAATTTAACAACCTAAGCTATTAACTACCAACGACCTCAAAGGGTACCTAATAATTGTCGACATCAGAAAGTAGTTTAGGTACACATCATATGTTCTTATTCGTTTTCTTGTGGTTGATTGAATTAATATGACAGTCAAATTCAACATTTCACAGTTTTTCAATTCCTAATACGTGTCCAACGGCCTTTTTCTTATTTTAAGCCAAAATATGGGTTAATCTGCAAAGCCTACATGTAAGTATATCGACCGATCTCCTTGTCAGCTAAGGACCTACCTTCAAACATTCTAGGTGTTATAGATTTACATGGAGCACGAAATGCGGGCATTAACCCCTAACGCCGTCTAGCAGGCGTCTGTGACCTTATCGCACTATTACACTTCCCACAACACATCTAAGCGATTATAAACGTTGTTTCAACTTCATCGACTTCCTGATAGGCAGTCGACCAAATGTTCATAATGAAAGAGGGCAATGCAGGCGGACCTGTCGATCACAGTCGCACTAATAATGAAACCATTGGGGTTAGGAAAGGCGTTGGTAATGGCCATCAAATATTATGTTTACTCTGTGACTACTTGTGTATTGTAATCGGCGATCAGTTGGATTGATATCAGAGTATTTCATTCACGAATCTAGTCCGGTTATTTTTATAACTGAATTATTTTTTTACAGTATAACCGAACAACCGTGTAGAAACTTTATCATGCCTAGAAAATAAATATACAATAGACATATCAATCAATGTCAAAAAGCAGGCCAATTTTGTGCCGTTCTTCCGAATATTATTAAGTTTCTCTTATTGAATTAAAAAAACAGTATCGAAACTACGAGTAGAAATTGTATAATACGTTATTCATAATTTCACTACAGACTTAATTTTTAATATATATTCTCTCGCATGTCTGGATTGAAAAATTAAGGCACAGAATAACAAGCCGATTTGTGTTTCGTCGATAGATTGTAAATTCATGAACCAACAATCGATTACTTACAACGACTTCACCTGAATAAAATATGTTGAAAAGTAGGAAAATCACTGCACTTTCCAATTTGTAGGTCGTAATTTTTTTTTAAAATGTTAACTCCACTTTTCAACTAGAATATTGATTCGATTTATTGTGTCACAGATTTCAATCCAAGGGCATAAGTTCATGATATTGAATTTTATTTTTAAATCAACATAGGTATCAAAATCATAAAAAAATTGGTCTCCCTTACAAATAGCACTTACATAGATAGCCATTCACAACATGGTGTTTTTAGTCTATGTCATGCATATCTCTCTGGTTGAATATTCTCAGCTATGGATGTACTTCTAAATATGAAGTGGTTTATCAAAGAGATTTGATGACTTCCGAGGTTAATGGTGTGACCCTCAGTTTGGGCGCTTTCATTCATCACTGGTCTTCACTAATAACGATGTCTATCTGTCTATCGTAGATGTAACCTTCTTGACATTTACTATCAAACATTCATTCCAACTTTCTGAACTGTTTCGACATATCCGCTTATTTTATTGCCGTCGAATTTAACGTTAATTGGTGTCTTTTCCCATCATAAAAAGCTTGCTATGTAAACAAATATTAAAGTATGTTTTTCCGAATATTATCTTTTTCTTTGGTAGAACTAAACATTCTTAAAATTGAAGCTACTAAATCTAGATACAACAGCACATCTCATCAATTGTCGATTATAACTGCGTGCAGTGCACTCCAGCAGACTTTTTGTATGTAAACGAAATTAAATTATGAACCGTTCATCGTGTCATCAATCAATAAATCCGCAATAGGCTTCGAGCTGGCAAAGCGCCAGCCGCTCAGAAATGTAGCAAAGGACCCTCCCACTGGGGTCCGGCGCCAAGCATCTCTCTGTGTTCCCAACGTGTGTGGGAATGAAAGCATCTTTGAGGTGTGAGTGATGTTGGGTGACCTCATTCGTCTCGTCATCGTCAGATCTGCCTGGCTTACCTCTGACCTAAACTCACCTTTTCGTCAAGGTAAATCTTTTAGTTCATTTTTTTAAAATAAGTACTGAATGCGATGGTTATCTTCTTCGTCTTCTTCTGCCTTTTGACAACTTCTTCGTATGAAAGAAGCAATCCGTTTGCACGGTTTTGGCACGTTTGGGTAGAAAATGTAAGAAACAATTGGTAGTAAACAAAAGGTTTACTGCATAGGTCGAAAACTCAAAAAGTTACTTACCTATGTCTTGATCACCAAAACGCATAGAAATTATAGCTTCATTGAACAACAAAGACAAATAAAGCTCAATAAGTAAAGTAATAAAACAAATTGTTTTGTATTGGCCCCCATTTGAGTACCAAGTGGGCGGCTAAACACTGGACACCGACAACATCGATACTCGACTTTATTCGATCGAGAGCCAATAGTGACATTAATCGATGTAGTCGTTTCTTAAACAGTCTTAATTAATTTAAATGCTTGTACGTGTGTTCGTACGATAGATATAATTAAAAAGTGACAGGCTCTTGTCTGGTGTCAGAACGATAGTTTGATAGAAAGGCAATGAGTCCGCTCATGTCTACTTTAATTAGGCGATATTTAAAATGGCTTCCGTCTGCGGTCGGCGAGGAGCGAGGATCGGCAGGCGGCGGTCGGCGCGCGCGCAGCCTGCGGAAATATGATCGAGATAACACCGCTGGAGATTTATGTCCCCGCGAACACGAACCGCTTCTCGTGATCCCAAATAACAATACGAAGATGATTGAGTGCCTTTATTAGCTAAGCAATTAACCTAAATCGTGTTGAACGGATCTGATTAATATATCATTAAATACATTTTACGTAACGCATTTCAAAGTAATGTAGAGAAAGCTAATAGCGGGTGCACGGGTGCGCAGCCGCAAGCGAACTTAAATTACGCTAATTTTCTTGATATGTATTCAGTTTTCTCCTTTTACACCTCATATTGTAGTCATTATTTACGCTTCTATATGTTTATCATGTTTACAAATCGATCGTTGGTAAAAGCTCCATTTGCAAACGACCATCTCTTTATTGAGAGGAGAGCATAAACTCGAGTCTATATTTTGTAATGATTTACTGCAAATAAGTAAAGTAACATCTTTTATTAATGTTCGTTCACAACCTCACGTCTGTAGAAAGTGGGCAAAACACAGCTCTCAAATTGTGCTCCAGTAAATCAGAGCATAACATAGACACCAGTAAAATAACATAAAAACGACTATTTAAATTATAAATTATGGACTATAAAATGTTAGGATTTCCTTCAAACGTAATAATTTAAATTCTAGAGAGGAAATTATATGAAAGTTTATTGACGAAACGAACTAACGTTAGCAGCAAAACACATTTTTGTAATAAATCAATGGCTAAATAAGCGATAGTTATCACCTCGATTTTAATTCAATTAACAAGTCTCTTGCTAATTTATGATCCTAGCAATTTGCAGATTATATTATTATCTCACTAAAAGTGACCATTTAATTTGACTTAATCCATGTCATGTGTGAAATATACTTAAACACGCTTAATCATTGGAGTAGCTCGTCGCACCTGACTGTACCTCGTAAAACTCATCGAAGAGGTGTTTCCGTTTAAGCTCACTCCAAGTTATGAAGCTTGGCGCAAATTCGACGGACTTAAGCTAGAACTTATGGCTCACCTTCAAGCTGCAGGATACAAATGGGCAAGACTTATGCGCTTACATTTTGAATAGGGGCACGGGGCGAGTTCCTTGTAAATTACGACTAACGCTGGTTACGTGAGGATCGCACAGTGGGCACGTCCATCTGCAGTCACCTCTGGCCCGGATTATGATTAACATGTCGGCTGGTGCGCCGTGGGAACCCGCCAACGTGTCGAGTTGCGAAATTACCTGCAAATTGCAGCGTTACCGGCGCCGCTCGACGCAAGACCCAACTCAGTATTTATATGTGACCTGACACTGACCACAGCCTTCTCCCTATATGCTTCGTTAGAATAATATATCTAATGGTTTCCCCCGCGCGCACGTTTCGAATCACAAACTAGCAACTTTCATAAAAGCTGTCACAGCATAAAAATTCCTCGGTAAAGTAAAAGTAGAAAGATACAACATTGCGATATGGAGTAACTGTACAGTTTTACTGGAGGAAGTTAAACGTTTTTCTTTTAACGAATAATTGTTATTTTATTATATTACGTAAAGTCATAAAAATATGTACAATAAGAAAGTAAATTGTTTACAACATTCAAAATAAACACTTTTATAACCATGAAATCAGAGATCACAAACAGACAGTACCTATGTAGATTGTAGAGTCAGTATTCCCGCAGACATGACGCACGCAAACTATTTCGGATTCGCATGTTTGCTATCGCATGACAAAAAAAGTATATTATTTCATAAAAATCTTGATTGATGTCATGGCTTGCATGCCGAACCTTCCTACAACACGAATTTACCATGATACTACGAATTCGCACGAACGTCGTAATGCCTAGCAATCCTTCGTCGATATTTACATTTCATTAATACAAAAAAATCAAAGAATATAATTAGCAAAGAAATGGCGGAAGTGGTGTCGTGGGTATTCGCGGACACCTGTAATTTTACGTGTTCGGAAAGCATAAGTAAACGTGTTAGATAACTCGAAAAGACAGCTGGGACGATCGCGCTGGACCCACTACTGCGTTATCGCAAATTAAACGCCAACGACTAATTAACGATATCGTAATAGCCATGGGCCACGTGACGATCGACCTTGTAGAAAACGTATGAGTCCATTTTCCATGTGTTACTTTAACACCTAATGGTAGTCATTTCAGAATTATTTACTTGAGTAAGATAAGAAATAACAAAATTAATATATTAATTAGAAACTGTACGATAGACACGCTTTTTCGTTTGCACATTAATCGTCGTATTAGAATATCAAATTAATGAGATCGCGAATAGCGCTAGGCAGGCAAGGCAGATACTGCACAATGCTGCAATTATAATGAACTCATTAGAACGTTCCGGTCACTCGGGCCCGGCTAATCAGTGGGTGCGCAGCGCAGGCGCAGGCGGCGAGCAGTCAGCACGACATAAGAAACGGTACCGTACCGGTCTCGCTCTGAATATCACCCGGCAAAAACCACCGGACAAAGGAGGGAGCCGATCGACGATCGCCGGCATAGTCACGCTGTGGTTACGTGACAACCGAGCCAAGAGAAAAATTAGAAAGACTAATCGTCGCAATCGCAATCGATCGGAAATTATCGAACACTACCTATAGTAGGGAAACTAGAAAGTCCGTACCGGTAATTTGACAGTAAATATTTCTATGGAATCGATTATGAAAAAGCAAAACTGTGAATCGTTCCAATCAGTGGTTACTAAGGCCCGTATTTATGAAGCGATCTCAAGATTGAGAGCGATATTAAGAATCGATTTGACTGGCCATTTTGTACTGAAATGACATTTCTGATACGAACTTACACTCGCTGTCACACTCAAGTGCTGATTATAAATACGGGCCTAAATTGAGGAATACGAGTATTGTAAAAACATTGTTAGATTGGTAAATGTAAATGTACTAAATAAATTAGTCAAGAACAGTTGATTAAATAGAGAAGCTACAGCTGTAAAGGTAAAACATATCTGTCGATTTAGTTACGGATAAAATAAGTCATATTTCCTCGCATAGAAAGTTGTAAAGAAAGACAGCGCAAAAGTAGAACAATATTTGCATACTGAAATTTACCAAAACATTAAGGCGAAGATCCTAATTCGATATGCAGATTTCGCAGATCTATCTATCAAGTAATGTAAAATGCAAACGAAATCGTCGATGGTATGATACAAAGCCCATTGTTTGTAAACGAGACTGTATGAATTGCTTAACATTTTAGCGTTGGCAAAAACTGGGGGCATCGGAGAAGCAGGAGCAAGGAACGAATCAGCCACAGGTGCCGAGGTGCCCAGGTGCCCAGGTGACCACCACCGGTCATTTTAGGCGCTAAGCATGATCATCGAATAGAACGCCGTATTTTCATATAAAGTTGCCTAATTTATACATAATAATCACGCTTTTATCCCTAATGGGGTAGGCAGAGCGTAAATTCCATAAACAAAGGTCGTTCCACCACGTCTGACAAAGGTTTTGAGGGATATTTAAGATAGATTTGTAGGTATATCGCTGCAGTGACAGGTTTTCAACCCATCACCTAAATTACAATACTGAAACTCTTGGATCCCTTAGCTGGTTTTTACAGCATGCCCGGGAGGAAATGCTGTGCCAGCTGCATTTCCTCCATTCTATGTTTTTCTCTCGCTCCCAGACCAGCATGGGAGAGTTGCCTAATTTATGTCTCACGAAAATTTCAGAACAGCTTGGTGTCAACATATTTCAAAGAATTTACGTTCTTTTTCTTCCCACAATGTGCCATTCAGCTGCATATTTAAAATACTGTTGAAAGAAGTACATATTATGTATAATGTAAATAAAATGGAGGATGTCAGCGGCGCATCACGGAGCTGTCGTCAGTCGTAGCGACACATACTCAGGACGTTACGTGTCCACAGCGGTAATTATCAAAGGGGTCTGCAGCTCGGCGACTCTGTTCTGTACTTATAATATGACGCCCGTTTGTTGCTCAGAAACCAGCAATTATATCCCAAGAGAGATGTTCTCTACACTTTGCTTAAATCCGCATCTGTGAAGTTGTAAACCGAATAGGAACTGAACCGCTGCCGACGTTTCATTAAAAACACATATTGTTTCGCGATCGTTTGAAAACTTTTAGCCGCGTTCCTGTTTGTGCTTGCTCGTTATTGAGGCTCACTGCATTTCCCGATATTCCTTTATGTTCGCGCCTATATTTCACCGTGTTGGATTGTGTTTTCATCAATATCGACACAGACGTTTATGATTGTTTCACCGTTATTCTGGATTTTACGTTCACACCAACGGTCTTATATGGCGTTGGTTAGTTGTGTTGTGTTAGTTTCGAGTGCATCTGTTTATCGTTAGGATGGCAGTGCAAATGTCTGGTTGGAGTGATGGACGCGCCATCGATTGTCGACTGGCTCTGCGTCGTGTCTGGGAATCGAACCCCACTATTTTATACTAGGTCACGCTGATGAATCGCTTGGCAACAGGATGCAACAGTAATTATGCATGAGTTATGTCGAATGTAAAATGTCTTTGGAGAGAGTTAGCTGTAAACGGAAAAATTCTTCATTTTATAAACATACTTACTTCATGTTATTCGAGTCATTACCTACATCGATTACCGTTATTTAACCTACAGTTATATTAGAAGAAGTAAAAACATGCGTTTTAAACATGTACTTAAGTAGATTCATGTATGCTAAAAAAAAACTTCAAATGTCATAAAAAAGTGTTTTCAACAATTCTTGACTCATGTTATTCTCAGTCTTCAATGCATGCTCAATGCCACTAATGAGATCCATAAGTGAAATGTCAGCCTATTGTGTATAAATCGGTGTGTTACTATGGCAATATCTCGACGGCTCGTGCAAAGGGTTCGTGGTTTTTAAAGAGTTTTTCAGTGTTCGTGATAACCGGTGCTGGCACGGCGGGACGACGAGGCAGGCGCGCCAGGCCGCCCGGCCGCCCGCTCCCGGCCTGGCGACGGCGACACCGCGTTTTGTCGATACTAAGGACCGTCAAATACCAAATACCAAACTCACATGCAACCACATAATGCGAACTACATTCGTTCTACAGAGGTACAGAGCACATAAAACAGAATTGCATGTTGCGGAATCTCTTTAGTTATTTTTATTGGAACTTCAAACTATGTCAACGTTGTTTCAAGAAAATGGTGGTGCTAAAACTACATCCGCAAGTTTTTTCGAGTTGAATAACAACATTTTTAGTGCACAAAATCAATTTGGTCATTGCGGAAACGTGCCGATTATTACAGAATTGGCATTTAGTTTAGTATTTTTGTTATTACGCTTTCGTTGGAGATTGTGGGAGCTTTTTCAGGCCTGTCACTTATTTTATTATACAAGATTCTTCGTAAGTTTAGCCCACGTTAGTTCTTTCTATTTTATTACTTTCCCTAAAACTGTAATACAGAATAGGTAATAATATCAAAGTGATCTTTTCGATCGCGATCAACAAAAGTGGGTTTCATTCCCATGTCCATTGAATGGAATGATGTATATTTTCATTATCACCTTGAAATTTTTCCTTCTTTAGTTACGATAATGCAGTCTGAATCACTTGAACGTCCAAAATATTTGTGATTTGAAGAAAACGTTAATCCATTGTTCAAAATCGATATTTCAGTAATCTAGTCATCGAGCACATCTGTTCTATCATATAATCGGATAAACATAAATCCGATTCAACGTAGGTTATATATTAAACCGTACGCAAAGCTGAACATAATAACGTACCGTGTTTCAGTTTCAGGAATCAAGTATCAGTTCCTACCAGCAACATCTGGTGCACACTTGCGCGCGGCGCGTGGCGAATGTCAATTTAGATACAATAATATTATACTTTCGTACTAATGTAATGATGAAATATGTGCCCATCATAAGAATAATATTTGTCGCACTACTTAAATAGTACCTATTGATTGAATCGATACATACTTATCTATGAATACAAGACAATTTGAATTTGAACCGCATCGTCATAACAAATAAATCATGTATTTCTATGAAGCCTAGGTGTACAGCTCACCAAAGAAATAAAAAACTCACTCAAAATAGCTATAGTTTTTCTGTCTACACAACTTATGGTAGTCCTGCAAGTAGATTTCATAGTACCTACTAAGTGCTGCTGGGACATCGTAAAATAGCACACCGTAATCTGAAGTCCATCCTGCTGACATTTTTATATCAGGCTGCACCCGACAGCAGCATTAGCCGGTATCGGGCCGTCTGCGACCCATTATCGGTCCAGATTACACGCGCGCAGCTTCAGCCCATGGTCCATGCGCTTTCCCGATGCGCGTATACACGTCGCCACTATAATTAGAACCCAATAACACGCGTCTAGTCCTCGTCTATTTTGGACCGTGTTGTCGACCCCAACGCATATGGCAGTCACTCTTCCGCTCCCCAACAAACTAAACAACCGCCGTCTTACCGGTAAACAGATCAGGCAATGAACGCATGTCATTAACAATTTCTGTTATGTGTACTCGCATGTACAAGCTCCAAACTTTCCAAGAAAACTTTGACTGAATGTCGATTCATCAAAGCGACAAAAAACGTAGACGGAAATAAACCGCAGTCAAAAAACCTCAAAAACGTGTGACAGGTAACCCGGCGACCCCACTCGTAAACGTAAAACTTTCACATCATCTGACGGCGCTACAATAGTGCACTGAATTGGGCTTTTTAGTTGTTGGAAATAACACTGGCGCTCATTCACGAATGCCTGTCGAGAGGTTCAAGAGGCCTTATGAATATTAATTGAATGCGGCCAAAGTACACTCACATCTCAATCATTCCTCATTGTGTGATTTGCTCATTACAAGCTCGATGCTCTCAGTCGGTATCGCTACAGTCAGTCCGGGAGGATGATCGCGGACAGGTGATATTGTCTGCAGGAACGTGATAGTCTCATCAACGGCGAGTAATCACGGAATTGACATTTAGCTCTATCTGTGTTCTGTATCGTGATTCCCAAGAGTACGATGTTCTCAGGCCATATGAACAACTGTTTTACACAACAATGACAATAAACTAGACAGAGCTCAATTAACCTAGTGATTCAATTGAGCCGATCTGCTAGGCTCCATCGGTTTGTTTTTGAGAGAGAATAAAACTAGTAAAGTTTCTCGTGTAACAGGCATTCACCGAAGCAACAGCATGGTGATTAAAAATAGATATAAGCTGAAGAATGCGGCTGCAATCTTCCAATGAAAACTGCAATTACGAGCATTGGCCCGATTGCAGATAATAGACGGATAGACTTTTAACTAATCAACGGGCTTCTATACTCGCTACTCGAACGGAATGTTCACACTCAATTATTTTACTTTTATTACTATATGAAACTATGTGAAGCATGTATTAACATGATGCATGTGAAATTGAGAACTATATTTTAAATGTAAGAGGATATTTCTTCCGTGCTGGACTGGGAGCGAGAGAAAAACATAGAATGTGCCAGCTGCATTTCATCCCGGGCATGCTGTAAAAATCAGCTAAGGGTTCCGAGGGTTTCAGTATATTGCAATTTAAGCGATGGGCGGACAACCTGTCACTACAGCAATATCTTAAATAACCCTCAAAACTTTTTTACGCGTGGCGGAGCGACCTTTGTTTAGGTCGTTTACGCTCTGCCTACCCTATTAGGGGGCGTGACTATATGTATGTATGTAAGTGGATATGGGTGAAATTTTGAAAATATCGGTGATTTTAATTAGACTTTTTCGATACATCGTTAGTGCCATCCATCATCAAGCAAAATACTTTTATAAATATATTTTTCATCAGAGAACAGAACATATATTTTTTTAATCAAACAACGTATTTTCATGCAAAATTTTTAATCTTTGTACCACGGGAATTTGATATTTTTCATGTTTCTCAAGCAACATACATTTGTCCATGAGGGCCTCCTCCTACAAGAACGTCCTGTAAATCACTAATTATACAAGCTTATATGTCTATGTCTGTTATGTGCTTGCTGGCCTGGGAGCTTGAGAAAAACATAGAATGTGCCAGCTGGATCTTCTCCCGGGCATGCTGTAAAAACCAGCTAAGGGTTTCAGTATAATACTGTAATTTAGGCGATGGCTGACAACCTGTTACTACAGCAATGTGCCTACAAATCTATCTTAAATAACCCTCAAAACTTTATCAGTCGTGGCAGACCGACCTTTGTTTAGGTCGTTTACGCTCTGCCTACCCCATTAGAGATAAAGGCGTGATTATGTGTATCTATGTATGTATATAAGCTTGTATAATTAGTTGCAAAAATGCCTGTCGTGCTTCAGGTGCCCAATCAATTATAAGCGAAAGCGAATCCGCGAAGCTCCCACAGTAAAAATTATTACGAGGCGTGTATCATAAATCTATGGAGCCGTTTGTGTTCTGCGCTAACAGTGTAACTAATGGCCACTGTCACTACTCGAGAGCTATCAGTCATAGGAGCATGCTGTCGACACCATTTATTCACTCCCATTAAGACAGCTCAATCTCTGATTTGAACGGAAACAGAAATTAGGGATTGTCTCAAAAATCTACATAGAATTTCAGGTCTATTCTCCCTTTTCTTCTTTGAATGCGTCTGTCAATTCCTACGAGTATCATTTTGCACCTCCCCTGCCGTGGAAGGCAGTGCGAATCTTTAATTCTTTTCTAAATTCTTTCGGCACTCCTGGCTGGCCTGACGTATATTTAAAAAAAAGGTGATGAAAGATATCGTAATAGTCTTTTAGGCCCGTATTTATAATCCGAAAGAAAAAAAAAGCAGCAGAAGATACAGCCAGTTTGAGTTCGTATCAGAAATGACATTTCAGTACAAAATGGTTTGTCAAATCCATACTTAATATTACTCTCAATCTTGAGATAGCTTTACAAGTACGAGCCTTAGCAGTACATTTAGTCGAGAAGACTGAACTATTGGGTCAATTTTATCCCAATTTAGAGGCGTCAGTTTCAACAATAAATGATTTTCTCCAGGCTCTATAATAATTGTAAAATTCCATCGTCTTTCTTTTTGTGTTTCTCTTTTAGAGTGTCTAGTTTTAAAGTTCACACCAAGTCGTAGTGCCCAATCAACAAAACGAATAGTAAGAGCTCCGCTTTCCAAACACTAATACCCTAACCTGCAAATTGAAATTGCATCTGAATCGTGAACATCGTCAGGTACCCTGCATTATGAAACAGCTAGTTGTAGCAAAGTTACGAGGTTCGATCGTGGAACAATTAATTATGGCATCGGTCGTTGTTGAGATTGCGAAGGCGTCCCTTGCTCCTTTCACTTGGTTACACCAGAGGCATGCGGTGGCCAGCCATGCGTGATGCCTCCATCACAATTAGCTAGAATTGCGGAAAGGGCACGGTCTAAAAAACAGTCTAACATTTGGTACTTGAAATTTTAAATTTCGCTAATTATTCCTTTCGATCGTCCATGTTTTCGATATTGCCGGTGATGATTTATTCCAGACTGGGAGGGTAGTTATAATGTCTGTCTGGAAAGCATCTACGGCGTGACTGCGCGACATATTCGAGCTATAAGTAGCACATCATCGTTTTTCGCCAATTTCGCTGACATGTCACCAGGTGCTACATGCGCGCGCGCATCGGCCCCGTGAGAATCGCCTCCATTTGCACCCAGACTGTGCATCGCCACGTCAAATCTCTGGCGGTAACAGTGACAGTTATTGTGCTAATGCATTTCCGTGTTTGCATAGCAATAGATTTTGTTCCATGTAATGCCAAACACAGTTACTTATTTTTTTATCTTGTGTCTTGTTCAATAGATATATCTAAATCACTCAAATCCAGGACCTCTGCTACTGCGATCTGCACAGCGCGGTTGTATCAATCAAGCTAAGGACGTTCAGGCTTTCTCCTATAAATCATTCAATTTTCTAAAATAAACTACCACCAGGTAGCACGGAGTGTCGCTACGGAAAGATAAGCGTTTTAATTAACTTTTCGTAATTTATATCTTTATTAGAGGCACGGCTAATGGTGGAACGTGATTGCCAATAAACGGAGCGAGCCGTCGACTGATCACGATAACCGCGGAGACGTTCGCGGGCCGAACTTTCATAGCGATATCTGTGCGGAAACGTTGCGGGCTTGTCAGCGGGCTGCATCGCCTGCTGCAGACGGGCGCGCTCATGACTGTGGGGTTATTTATCATCGTTGGAAAGCGTGCAGTTTGTTAGCGCGGCAGTAACGGGACGGCTGCTCATCGGTCCCCGGTCGCCGTCGGTCGCCGGTCGCCCTCGCCACCGCACACGTTCAAGACTGCACGATTCTGCTCAGTCGCATCCGTGCCTGCTCTAATTGGGTCCTTATTGGTTCGGGTGCAAGGTTTGCGCCGCTCCTAGTACGAATATGAAACATGCGATGTTAGAGATGCTGTAGCTTCATTTATTTTTCATGACCTTCCCGAACTCTTAATAAACAAATGGTGTCCAGCCTCTTATTCACTAGCCCCTCATTCTGAACCTCTGCTTTTCTATCACAAAATAGCGGATTACGTCGAATATGTCTCAATAAAATCAATTCACATAATAACAAGGCAGTCTATGGGTAATCGTCGGAAGTCGTCGAATTAAGTACACGACGAAGTTGTCCGTAATTGCGGTGATCGAATCGAATCGTGAGATTGAATTTATGTATCGATGTCAGCCGGCGCCGCGCACCACTCTATGCTCTCGCGCATGGAATATTAAAAAGGAACATTATCCGCAAGATTTAATTACAGTTGCATCTTGTAACATGTAAGAAATTATCCGCACATGATACATTCCATTATAGATTGCTAAATGGATGTAAGCTTTCTATCTTGCCGCTCTAGCAGATGACGAGATAATTCGTATATAAATAGAACAAAATTGCTACTGACACTGAGTGTTCAAGTACAAGCAGTGATAAAAACGATTCACAGGAAGGCCCACACAAATCCGATAATATAAAACTGTAAAATAATGCGTAATTGTTGGTTTTCCTGAATGCGCACATGTTGTGATCACGGAAATAGACGACACAATCGTACAGGAAATTAGCTGTGCTCAGGACTCGTGGTGCAATCATAGACACATTGAATTTTGCAGCTTCAAAGTTATGAATAAATATCCTCCATCCATGATTAGAATTAAGTACCATAACTTGAATACGATATATATGTATCACGGAAGTGCCTGGTAAATAAAGGGCTTCATTTAGAAACCAATCTAGAGGTTTCTATAGCACATAATTACCGGTGAAATAGTGCCGACACGTACCAAGGCAAACATTCGCAAACGCGGACAGATGAGGCCCGTGGAAAACTCGTACAATACCTCCAAACAATGTGAAAGGGCGTCCAAATATCGACCCCAATTCTCGGCGACGGACCCACTGAACCAATATTGTGATGACCTATAAAACAGCCCGTTACTTCGTGTAAAGGATGCAATTCATACGTGACCGAATTGACTAACAGCATTCGAACCTATTAAATATTGAAAACAACGCACTATTATGCTGAGTTAGGTTTATATTCCCAGTGGGCGCTGGTTATTTAACGGTTAGAAAGTGCCATAATATGCGAGCAATGCAAAGAACCTTTATTAGACGGCACCCTAGTGCAAATACCATGACGTTTGACGCCATGCACAGAAACAGGCTCTGCGGAGTGAATAGAAATGAAACGTTTGACTGCATCCGCAGGGCGTTGGGCACTTTGCCTGTCATTTCGAGAATACCAATACCAACTGTACCTAGACTACCTAGGCTGTTTGCGATAGGAATTCTAATTCCACGTTGACCTAGGCTCTGGTGTGCAATTTGTATCCGAACAAGGGCGTCAATTTCGTAGTTTATGTCGATCACGGAAAGGGCACAGATTTAGAAGCTATAAGTACTGCCAAATAATCATAAAATCTTATTTACGACATTACTTGTTCATAAATAGCTATTGACGAGCAATAAGTATCCAGAACCGACACAGGGACTACATCTTAGGTGGACTGTAAATGTTGGACTGTAGAGAAATCAGTTTCATGAATTTATTGGTATCGATAACGTTTATATTACCTTAGTCTTAGATGCTAGTACCTACTAATTTTCTGTGTCAGCTCAGTACATTAAGTCGGATTAAGTCCTGAATCAACTGGATCCATGCTCCATGCCACTATCACATCTAGCGTCAATCTCCTTCAAGATTAATCTGTACGCGTCTCAATATGTCCGACGCCGGAACAAATCCTACATGTGTATCAGATATAGATCTAAACTGTTAATAATTGGAATGTAATATTTGACAAACACTTCAAAATCACATTGTCATTCGATTAAATTGATTGACTTGCAGTTGATATGCGAATAGATGTGATAGTACGCGTCTTTTACTGGTTATTTTATGTTTATAATTAAATGCCAATAGGACCTGAATAGATATAAAATATATGATGTGTCGTGCGGTTTTAATTTATGTGTATAATTAGTGGTGTTCCCTATACAGCTGCCCACGCACGGGCAGGGCTGCTCCCGTTTCGGAGAAAGCAAGCGCAATATTAATTGATGGGACTGGTGGCGTGGTGGCTGGTGCATTGGCATGTTCGACTGCTGGACGTGAAGTATGAGAGAATCCGAGACATCACGACAACCAACACGTACTGAACGAACTTACCATGCCGTTGACTCTTATTTGTATTGAAGCTAAACTTGAAGATAATTTACCTGAAAATAAAAGAAAATATTTTGGTCAAACAAATGCAAATAGACATAAATAAAGAAGCTAACGAAATTTGAGATATTATATTGGAGCTTGTTGTCAGACCGTTAGTCAAGTTAACAACATGCACGCAGCAGGTGCGAAAGTTTTCTAAGAACTGTAATTGATAGGTGACGATAAAGGTAAAAAAAAAACATATTATTGTAAGTAAACCAGGCCTTTGCCCTGCAGTGGGACACCACAGGTTCATAATAATAATAATAATAAAAACCATTCGAGTAACTTGAGAATGCTGCACGTGTAAAGCTAAGCGCTAACTTCAATTTCGTAAAAAATCACGCATCACCCCGATAATAAAATCTAACATTATGCATAAAGTCTCTATGAAAGTTATTTTATAAAGAAAATGAAATACAAGGCTAGTCCCGAAAATACCTATGTATACCAAAATTTTCTGCAACTAATCCAGTGTACTATGGATTATACTAACAAGCGAGAAAAGATAATAGACGCCGGCTCAGATTTCACCGATCCGTGCATGGATTCGCCCAATTACTGTCGATCTAATCCAAATTCAAATTCGGAATGCGCATCGTAAGACAATAGCGCGGACGCGATACCCCCGAACAATGAGCGGAAGAGCCGTGTACTTTCATTGATTAATGCCAGATCTGGCTCTGATTTAATACGATATTTGCCATAGGTAATAGTCGTCTTCCGTCGAGATGCTATCGTTGGACTTGCTAGCTTGCTGGCTTGACGGCCGCCTGTCTGCCCGTGCCCTAACAATGCTTTGATGAATGTAATTTCGGCTTTCACGCGTATGCAGCGGACCGTTTTGGTATTACTCCAGCTCAAAAACAAATTGCCTGTTAAAAAAATAATGCCATCTAATAACTAGAATATTATTGTTTAATGTACAGGAACGCACGTATCGTATGTAATATAAAATTCATAATGTGAATATAATAGTTACGATAAAACTGGAAGTTGTGTAGATGTGGTGAAATACCCTCGTATTGACTCCTCAAATAAGTCTTTAGCTACGCGTCTATAAAAGTGACTTTGCGTTCTTGTAGCACATTCTTGAGATACCAATTCCTATTGAGTGTTGTGTATCAGCAGGTATAAAGCATCTGCCATTAATTACGTTTCCTTTGGGCCGTTTCCGAGCCTCAGACTAACAATTCGACAAGCTTCATTTATTCGCCTCGAACAATTAGTTTAACAGTTAATGCGGCATAATTTAGACTCGCGACCCACATTTTTTTTAAGTCTTGTTTTTTAAATTCGGGTCGATTGTTCGAAAGAATGGCTACTAGAGGATTGAATGCACAGAATCACGCTCGTTAAATGTTCATCAAATAAACGAAAAATATATTTATGAATAGCTTTTTAATTATACGACAGTAATGTGTTCTCTTTTGTAGCTTTCTTGAGAGCCATCATGACTATGCAAGCTATGAAGCTACTGATTGAAAATTTATTTGAAAGGCTTTTATGTAATAATAGTTATTGAAAGTAAAAACATGTGTATTTGTATGTGACTTGTATGTACGCGGAAATGAAAGTATCTTTTAAGTGTATTACTATTCTTCAAACAGATTAGATGAAGTGTAATTACTAATGATACAGATATTTTTCTAAAGTCTAATATTTGGTAAAATATTGTCTTATTCCCGTCTCATCTACTTTTTTAGTTATATGCAAAAGACAGACAACAATTATAGGGATAACATATCTTTAAATCTCATCCACCAATTTGTTTAAATTTGTTGTGGGGATCTACTCAAATTCTGAAATGACTCAAATTTGTTCAGCCGATTTTCTTATGATATCATTGGTTTAAATAGGTCAAATGCATGTTAAGAACGATTTTCGAACAATAACGATCGCGCCTATCTCGCAGGTTAAAAATAAAAAGCATACAATTATGGTGTTATGCAAATTAAGAAGTAGACGGTATATACGAGTATCATGTGCATTTTCAGTTAGCACCATTATACTGAGGGCGAGCAAGGAGGTGACGGGGGTGAGGGGCATTGCCATTCATACTTAAAGCTGAATGGGGCCATAACGCAAATTGCAGGACTGCACCGCGACTTCAGAGCGACGGCGCGTACGTACTCGTACGTGCATATATAGGGTGTTACTGAGGATATGTGATAGTTTAACGACGTTGCAATACGACGTATGCAAGTTTGAAAAGTACCCTTCGAAACACACTGCAGGGTAAATATCTCGTTCTATCTGTTCCATTATTTTCTTACACTTGGCTTTGCGCCATAAGTCATACCACAATATAAACAATCAAAATCTCTGAAGAAAAAGATGTATTCAGAACAAAATATAATAATGATAATATCAAACAAAGCTAAATATCTTCCATACTGGACTGGGAGAGAAAGAAAAACATAGAATGTTCCAGTTGCCCTTCTCCCGGGTATGCTGTAGAAGTCAGCAAAAGGGATTCGAGGGTTACAGTGTATTGTAATTTAGGCGATGGGCTGACAACCTGTCACTACAGCAATACACATTACAATCTAAAATTGCCCTCAATTTATGTCAGACGTGGCGAAAGCGCCTTTTAGGAGGCGTTTTACGCTCTGCCTACCCCGTAAGGGATAAAGGCGTGATTTTATGTATGTATGTATGTCAAACAAAGCTAGACTTAAACAAGCTAAGCTCACAAGAGCGAAGCACTTGCAAACCAACTGTAATGCGGAGACTTCCGCATCTGATGAGTCGAAATGAAGACGAAACAGTGGTCAACAAACGTCACAGTCATCACAAAGGCCAAAGTGCCTTTACACGAAACTCCTAGACTTATGTTATAAGCTTGCGTCGCGAGATGTGCGAAGCCAAATATTTGCTCACATGATCTTTACGAGCAAAGCTCTACTTCGACGCCTGCTATAATATCTCGTATACGGTACCTACTTACTATCTTAGCTATCCAAAGAAGAGAACTAAGGAGATAATATAATATAGAAAATTTGATTACATCTATCAAGCAGTTCTTAGAATTTGCTCGAAGCTTGCCTTTCAAGATGTGCAAATATTTATTAACACACTTTTTCACATGAGCGAAGCTTCTACACGGACGCCTACTACAAAATCTCGTATATGTACAATGTACATCACATCTCTCACTAGGGAACAAAGGCGCTTTACATTCGAGTAGATGCTGTACCGCAGAACGCAAATTTCCTATTCCTACCCTCCTACTATATGACAGCAGACAAAAGGCACATTTCCTAGATGGATTTGCGTGTTACCGGAATGAATGTGAGAAAGTTAAATTTGTCTCGTGTCTTTGTGACGTGGTACGGGTATTCATTAAAGAGTAGACTATTTACGATGTAATTTCACAGTGTAAGCAAAGAGAATATGCTTTGAGCCATAAGAGGGCGTCCGTCTGTGCGACACCATAGTTAGTAGATTTTATCGACTTGTACCTACGTCCCAACACATGTCATGTTACGGTGGCTACACGAAAGCACACAATTAAATAAAAACCAAGTGTATGTAAGTATACGTCGCTGTTCAGTCGAGTTCAAAAAGCGACGGCAACATATCTTCATTTAGGCTCGTATTTGTAAAGCTATCTCAAGATTGAGAGCAATATTAAGTATGGATTTGACAAGCCATTTTGTACTGAAATGACATTTCTGATACGGACTCAAACTTACTGTCAGTCTCAAGTGCTGTTTATAATTACAGGCCTCTTTAGTTTGAATAACTCAAAATACGAGGAAAACATATCAATCTTACTGGGCGAAAGGGATTAAACTCTTGTTTGCACAAGTCAAAACTTTCGGTACTGAACGGTTCCTGGAACCAGACTCTAACTACGTACGCAATTCGCTTAATTACAGTGCAAGAATTAAGGGAGATCGATTTACCAAAGATCAGCATATAGGTATACCGGTTGTAAATGACAACGCAAACACAAACTGATAGGAGTTGCGCAGTCAACGCCACTGGACAACTTCCACCAGGATTTTCTTTTTCAGGAAGTGAAAGCAGAAACAGATTATTTTGTATGGGAAAATAATTATTTTAGTTCATTTCCCGATTTTCCTCGTGAAAGCTGTTCAGTTTCGTTAACTGAGCAACCCCTATAAGTTTGTGGAACGCTGTCCCTTACACTCCGTATAATTCAATTCGATATTGCCATTGATTGAAACCGTGTCGTCCACCCCAAAATTCGTAGAGATTTCATCAGGAAGATTAAATTGTAGCCCTCTAAAGATCTAGCTTTGAAACAATGTCACCCTGCACCCTGAAAGCCCGGTGAAAGTCGTAAACATAGTAATGGTCACAAAAGTAATGGTTTTCGACACCACTACAGGCAAATTGCTTTCAATTGCACGCTATAACCGTCCGAGGCTGGTATCTTCTCCGGCAGCGCGGCATTAGGGTCTATAAAGGCGATCCCGTGGCCGACCACAGCCCACGTTCAGCTAAACTCAATGCGAAGGCGTACAGAAATTATCTCAATGCCCGATTATCTATTTTATGGCAATAACTTTGTATCATCGCCTCCTCGGAGTCATTAAAGCTTGATGCTCCAGCTAGACTCCTAAACCGAGATATAATATCAGTACCGCAATATGATCGGTACTTAGTTCGTACCTAAGTACTTCGCTTCGAGCAGTGCGTTCCTACGTAGTAATAAGTTATAGGTGTACCGATTCTAGATCGGAAACGCGTAATGTACGAGTGTATAAGTAACCACATCACTTTGTAACCAAAGCAATGTTTTTGATCCACTTCCTTTTGCAAGATTTAATTTTAGAAGCTACTGCAGAGCTTAAAATTCAATCTCAGACGACTCAAGCTCGAGCTCTTAACGACGCTAAGAAATAAGATTATTTTATAGCAGCACTAAAATTCAATACTTTGAGGAGTTTATCCTGATGTTTTTCTAGAGTTTGTGCGAGAAAAGCCGTCCGCGTTTACTAGGTTATAATAACCTGGGGTAAAACTTCATTGAGGCTTTAATAGGTGCGCGTGGGCGTGTAAAGCGTTTACATGAGCCGTGCGCCTGCGCAGCCTCGGTTGACCACCAATTACCAGCTATCGAGCAGACCACACAGTTTCACCGTTTATTGGTTAATTCCATATCGATGCTAAGAAAACTCCTCATTACCAACAATCAATGACAAATGGTCTTGAGAGATACTTAGCGGAGTGTTTCTATTTTGTCGTTAATACAGTTAAGAAGTTGATCTTTTACTCTACTTTACCTACATACATACATACATAAAATCACGCCTTTATCCCTTACGGGGTAGGCAGAGCATAAAACGCCTCCTAAAAGGCGCTTTCGCCACGTCTGACATAAATTGAGGGCAATTTTAGATTGTAATGTGTATTGCTGTAGTGACAGGTTGTCAGCCCATCGCCTAAATTGCAATACACTGTAACCCTCGAATCCCTTTTGCTGACTTTTACAGCATGCCCGGGAGGAAGGGCAACTGGAACATTCTATGTTTTTCTTTCTCTCCCAGTCCAGTATGGAAGCTTTACCTATCCCGATGTAATTTAGATGGAAATCCTAAAAGAAAGTAACACATTTCATCGTTCGTAATAGATATTACGAGTAGGTAGTTATATCGATATGAGAAAACATCGTGTTATCTGTCGGTGAGAATTTATCAAGTAACTATTTAGAAAAATAACTAATAGTTAACATCAGAGCCACACGTATAAAATATTATATTCGATGTGGCATGCCCTTAATTGAATTCAAAAGTAAAACTTTCGTATCTATTCAGCGTTGTTAGTTTATTCGCGGTTTGAAGTTTCCGTCCTTAATTATCTGAGTGGTAGTGATTAATTGCGCTTTTACTCAGCTGATAACACTCACTAATTCTTAAAGTACTTTAAACTTTATGAGCCCTGCTCAGTTTCGAAACATTGAAAATTAATTAACTTGAAGGCTTTTATGGATGACGTGATCCGGAAGAAAAGAGTAACATAGATTTTTTTTATTTTATTATTGTAGGTCATTACGAATAGTATCTTATAATTATAAGGATGTCAGGCAATAAACTAAGTCGATTCCTCTATTAACATAAAATAGTATGTATTATAAAGTCGGGAAAACAAAAGTATCTTAAAAATCTGTGCCTAAATCAGAAGAAATAAGCTCTAAACATCATAAATACTACCTATAGGTACCTACTTTGTCTCGTTTCGAAATTAGTCCCTAAGTTTTTATTCTAGGGTTATTTTCAAAAACTTGTAGGTTGTATCTTATTATTATCCATGAATTTATTTGTTTCTTTTAATTAACATTTAAGACAGTAAAACAGATTTTTCTACAAAGAAATACGTCTTTTATAGTCAGTGTTAGTGTTAAACAGGCGGGTCTAGACTCAGCATGGCCATGCCCATCTGGGTCTGGCTAGCCGGCGGCGTAGTACCGGTCTGTGTATTATTGCTTATAGCCATAAGAATGACGATTCAATCAGACCCCAACTAGATAAACAAGTTAAGGCGTTTTATTATCACTAAAGGCGTCAAACATTGAATTTATTTAATTGCATGGCTGTAAAGTGAATCTAACTACCAGTATATTTTAATACAAAATTACTTTGGGACTTATACGATCAAAAGGCTTGCACGATATAGGTATTCTAAATGAACCTGATTTCGGAATAGCATTTCTCTTATCACGGGATGGTTTGAGCTAAATTGTGAATTTAACGTTTCATTCGTTGTTCGTCATCCTGCGTGCCAAACCTAACGATGGCAATTTTCCCCCGAAATTCCCTATAGGGCAGTTATCCCGTTTTTGGCCATCTCAACACCATTTTTGGCCACTTGATATTTCTGCTAATTTTGTAAAAAGTTTAATTTTTCAAGTAGATTTTTCATAGAATTTATGAATTAGTACATTTGTACGAACTGAATTTATAGTCTTGCGCTTGTAGAAATATTTATACAATAATTTGAAAACAAAGTGGCCGAAAAAGGTACACTGGCCAGAACCTGGACACCTGCCCTATCCCCTATACATATGCTGAATACATTATGAGGACTTGCCAATAATTGACGTATTGTTTTGCAATGGTCATTTCTCTTATGTATCGTGTCAATTTATTTATGCATTCCAGTAACAGTCGTATCGAACTACACCAGCTATTTGTGAAAGCAAAACATGAAAAAAAACTGCCACATCTCAATTGCCAATCAATGACATAGCAGAAACGAATGTAACTGTGCACTGACAAACTGTAATATGAGAATTTTTGAAATATTGACGTTTATGATAGTTTTTTTTATTGTTACGTTTCGCATTAGGGAGAAAGTTTGATTGTGGATATTGTGATCGACTATTATTAAAATGACTTTGCATACCGGGCGTAAGGGACAGCGTCCCACAAACTGATAGAGGTTGCTCAGTCAACGATACTGAACAACATTTACCAGTAAATTCTTCCAGGAGATAAAAAACAAATTAGATTTTCCCATACAAAATGACCACCTCGATCAGACAGTTTGTATGGAAGGCTTTTTTAATTCCTGTAAGAATTTCCTGGTGAGTTGTTCAGTTTCGTTGATTGAGTAACCCCCTATCAGTTTGCGAGACGCTGTCCCTTACACCCCGTATAATGTTATTTTGATATTTGATATTATAGGTAAATGGAATATGGAACATGATTATCTGTTCACTTACAACGCTTTACTCGTAACGTAATGTAAATTATTGTAAAAATGAAATCAGAGGTCTGCCATGTTTAGATGTTGTATTAATATTGGTGGTGTTTGGTATTATAATTATAATGTTTTTGTACTTGGACCTATGGCATTTAATTTACTTGTAATACGACACGTCCATTACTATATTTGACATAAAAGCAAATATAACAGGATTTACTACGTCTCAGTGTCCGTATAAAGCTATAACTTTATCGACTGAAACCAATACCGAATGTCACGCATTCCACGCACCGGATTCTATGCTGGCGTAGGATAGGATTACAAGGGGATTACGTTTCCAACAACTACGTTTTGACATTGATCCCTCTGCCATCGTGCGACAAACATAATTATTATCGATGAAAACGAAATCGCATTGTACACATAACGGTGGATTTACCGTACCTGCAGCGGGGAATTTTATTAGCTGTTTGTTTTTTTACTGGATATGCTCTTGAGTCTGTCTGGGCAGACAGACTGCCTTAGACAGACTCCACGAACGTCGAAGTGCCGAAGAGTGTAGCAAATTTACTCAGAAGCCTTAATGGCTCTGGTATACCTGCACACTGCCGGAACACAGCCAGCTTTTTGACGCCTTACTCCAATGGGAGGACGGGTATCGCATACTTTCCAGGCAGCCCTAGGGCATAGTCAAACATATTAGACGGAACTCGGTGAAAATTTTGCTTGTAATGTAACCAAAGAATTGGCACATACATATAATCCTTTATCCATCAGCGCTTTTTTTAAGGCAAAGGCACAAAAAACAGCCAATATTACTATAAAGTTAATTTATATTTATGTGTTTTTGTTACAGATAAATACATACATATAATCACGCTTTTTATCCCTAATGGGGTAGGCAGAGCGTAAACGACCTAAACAAAGGTCATTCCGCCACGTCTGACAAAGTTTCGAGGGTTATTTAAGATAGATTTGTAGGTATATTGATGTAGTGACAGGTTGTCAGCCCATCGCCTAAACTACAATATACTGAAACCCTCGGATTCCTTAGGTGGTTTTTACAGCATGCCTGAGATGAAGCTGGCACATTCTATGTTTTTCTCTTGCTCCCACTTCAGCATGGAAGGAATTGGTATAGATTCTATAATACGTACTTGTATATATATATACGTATGCTATAGAATATTATAGTAGTGGAAATCTTTTATAAATTATTCAAAGTAGATTAAAAAAACAGGAGTGGCGAAAAACAATCATCCCAATATAATAACCAAGGCCATATTCTTTGTACCGTATCAATGAACGGAAATCAATCGGGTTATTAGAACAGTGCACCACATAGTAAACACAACATCACTTAGAGACGCGGTTGTTAGAGGATACAGACATGTCTTGACTGCTGTACTGCACAACGTCTACGTTATTAACGGCTCGGTAGATAGTCCCTGTTCTTGTCATATCCTTTATAAGGGAAGTGAAGCGTAACCAAGAAACTCCGCAGTTGACGTGCCCCTCTTATTGAATGCCAAACTCGTGATGCAAAATATTTACTCAGAAGCTAAAATACAGATAACTAAACAAAAAAACGGATATGACTAAAGTAATTGTCTTCTACGAAGAATTTGGTTTCTTTCTACAAAAAAAACACGCAAGTCAATTAGGCCATTCGTTTGAAAGAAGTAACCGCCTATTAACTTTCTGTTATCCGTCTATTACAGTTACCTGTGACACATAAAGCAGTTTTCTTTACAGTCAACAAAGAATTTATTGTTAGCCGCAGCGAAGCGGAGTATTGGATAATCTGTGTACTGTGACACAGCGGTTACTCACGGCAATTCCACGAAAACGAATAATTTGGACAAGGAAGTTGGGCAATTGAACAATTGTTCACAATTATACAATTAAACAATTCAGTTGAGGTAAACAAAGCTACGACGTTGCGACACGACGCCACACAGGAGCTAAACATAGACGTTTTGAGATACGTCAAATAAAACAATTTTGTTAAATATAGCATCAAATTATAAATTTTAGGCGGTTACATTGCGTCAGTTCCGAACACACATTGAAATATATACCTACATAAAAAAAACATGGGGTAGGTAGGTAGACCATAAGAAAACAGAGTTAATAAAATCCTTCTGAAACTTAAGAGGCATTAAATACTTACTTTACTATCAAGCTAATCATAGTTTATCCGTAACAAGCATACTATAAAGTTTTTCATTTATTTTATTAGTGTAGATATAATCCCGTAGCAATTTAATATCAAATAGCTTTTCACAGGAAACGTTTTATTAATATCGCAATCCCAGCTGATCCCGGGTGGCCATGGCCAATAGCTACTTGCGCCAATTCAATTTCCAATATCAATTAAGCTTAATAAATTGTTGTTCTTTGATATCCGCCACAAATTCCTTTGTTATTATTTTATAATCAATTTACTGGGGGCTGGGAGCATAGAGCATGTATTTCTTTTCACATGAGACATTCTTTGTAAACTATTTTCTATTATTACTAGCCTGCTGTGTCCCACTGCTGGGCAAAGGCCCCCCTTTCTTTCTTCCATGTCTCACGGTCCTGTGCAATCTGCCACCAGTCCACACACCTTTAAGATCGTCACTCCTCGAGGATGACCTCGTCCACGATTGCCATCTTAAGGTGTCCACTCTGTGACGATCCTAGCCCACCGCTCCGTGTGCATTCGGCTGACGTGTCCTGACCAGTCCCATTTGAGTTTGGCTGACTTTCGACCTACATCGGCTAAACCAGTTTTGGATCGTAGGGTGGTGTTACTAATGCGATCTTGTCGCTTGACGCCCAGAATGCTAGGTTCCATGGCTCTTTGGCAAATCTACTTTAATAATGAAGAGTACCGTCACAAAGGAAAACTGGTAAGTTTTGACTTACCAAGTTCTGACTTATAATTAAAGAGTACAACTACCTCAAAATGTTTTTAGCCTTGATTTTGTAATAAACTCTGAAGCTTATTTTCTAGTTTCACTTATATGTTTTATGGGTATTTTTATGATATTTTAGTAGTTACTGAGTATAACTCCCACAACTGTTACGAAATATCTGATTATTCGCCTTAACGGGAACGTTGCATTTATTAAAAATAAAATTCAAGTTGCCTTTCGTTTCTGAACTCCTTCCATCTCCGCTTTAAGTCCTTTGTTTCTAATTGAATATTATGAAAAAAAAATCTTTTAAAATCAATCACAAACGTTATTTTTACAGGCTTCAAATGAAATAATAACAAGAATGTGTGTCAAGTCCTGTTATGTGCTTTATTTAAAAAAAGGTACTTACAATATAGCCAGTAAATATAAATGTAACTTCCATGCTGGACTGGGAGCGAAATAAAAACATAAATTGTGCAGCTGCATTTGCTCCCGGGCATGCTGTAAAAACCAGCTAAGGACTCCGAAGGTTTCTGTATATTGCAATTTAGGTGATAGGCTGACAACCTGTCAGTACAGTCGTATACAAATCTGTCTTAAACAACCCTAAAAACTTGTCCGACGTGATGGAACAACCTTTGTTTAAGTAGTTTTCGCTCTGTCTACCCCATTAGGGATAAAGGCGTAATTATATGTATGTGTGTTAATATAAATGAACAGCTCAAAAATATAACTGTCGAAAATTTAACATCTTTCTCAACTTTCCATTTTACAAATGACATGACATTATAGCGTGGAGTTAAAAATGGTTTGCCATTTGCCGGTGTTTAGATGGGTAAGTGAGCTCATTAGTCTAGTTGTCATTGCCCACAGCTGAGCAGTGGGCAAGATATGATAGAGTAGGTAACTGTCATCATAGCATATTAAACAGATTTAATTTGTAGTTTTCTGAAATTGTAGTTTGCTACCCACAGCTGGAAGTGTGAAGATCATTAGTCAGCAATCAAGCAGCCAGTAAGTTAGTCATCACATCATCGAAGAATAGAGAAATGGATGAATAGTGTGTAGAATATACCGATGGGCGATTGATGAAAATTTCGACAACCGAATTATAAATTCAAACAACATTACTAGTAATCGAATGTTTATTCATTATTCGAATAATTAAATTCATTCGAATGATGGATGCCAAAGCGTCAATTTAACCTGTGAAATAAACCATACAAAAAAGTTTATTTCTACCCTCATTCTTCGGGTTTAATGATTTTTTAAATATTATTTAAAGGAATTTTACTATTTAATTGGAAATTTTCTTTCAAATCTTTCGAACGATCATTATAATACGAGTGTTTTTTTTATTCGAACATTTCGAATAGTCACTTTTCCCAATCGAATAATTCGAATGGCGAGCTATTCGAATGATATTTCGATTAAATCATTCATATTCGCCCATCTCTAGAGAACATACAACGACTCATACAAAGTAAAAGAACACATCAATGCATATTGCAACTATTACAAGGCTTCTAAACAATTTTTCAAACAAATTATTGTCAATTGTTTGTTTCGAACTGTTTGCGAATTGACAGGGACAACTGCCAGGAAAAATGGTAGTTGGGTTTCGAAACTTGGACATCATGTCTTAAAGTACTAGGAAAAATTATAGTTTTTGAAACTTTAGACATGATGTTCTGATGTGCTCCCACAGGCGGATCGTTATAAATTCTAAACAGCGTCGCGGGGCTTACATAGCTGTCAATTCGGGATAACACATCTCTAAACAAATTTAAAATTTGATCTGTCACTTGAGAGATAGAAAGTAAAACTTAACGTCTGTCCAAGTGAAAAACGAAGTTACGTTAATACTTGGATTTCATATTCCTAATCGAGAAAGTAAAAAGGGCTATAAAAATTTGATACTTACGTAGTTATAGACCGTATTGACACTATATCGTTATAGTAAATCTAAAAACTATAATTTAAAGCCCTTTGACCTATACAGAAAAAAAGCATATGCACTCAAACAAAACAGTACGTACAAGATAAGCGATATTGATAACACTACCTGGGTTAAATTGAAATGCCTGACTCTGAAATTACTACAATTTACTGGAAATGAGGTAGAAAGTTCCATTTACATAAATGTTTTTATTTTTATAGTGAATGTAGCTTTCTATTTTACTCGCCTGGTGTTGTACACAATGCGTTCTATATCCGCATTAAAATGCATGTAGAATTATAATATGAAAAAAGATTGGTAATAAGTATAACTAATAAAATAACGAAACTTACTCTGAACACTTTTATTCTCTTTCTGCAAATACACCATTTTAAAAGATAAAATCGTTCTGAATCAGACTGCCAGAATGAAGTCCTAAATATGATTGAATAAATAGCAAGCTGATATCAAATATTGTAGATCACATTCATAATACTTCATTTCAAACTAAGAATTAATAAACTGGGTAAAAGTTATTGATTTGACTACACTCAAAACACTAGGTGTTTATAAATATTTGCTAATGTTTCTAAACATTAATATGAGACTAAAATTACGCGTAAGTAATGTATTTCAATAGGTAAGCGACTGGTGTGATGATACCTACTATATTATTTGCTCTGTGAATGATACGTTTACCCTAAATAGTACAGTTAAGTATTTACAATTGCCAGCTTCAATTACTGTGTGAAACCGGGAAAATATGTGCCATCACTGAAACTAGACTAGAACGTGTCATTTCCCACTAGTGTAGTTTGGAAATAGAGGAACAAGTTTAGTAAACACAGAAGTATTGTATTGTATTTTTTACCGATGTCATGCAACTACTTCTGTTATTGATAATAATTTGAATAATTTTTCAGACTATCGTCTTCATTTAATATTTGACAAGAGACAATATTAGATTATTAATATAGGTCTCTATAAGTTTATTCCATAGAAGATCTGTAGTTTATACAGTGAAATATCCGCCGCTTCATATAGTATAACAAACTTTAGAAGATCATTTAAGATTAGATTAGGATGATTATCCGATATAGGAGTACCTTATTATATATTTTTATTTATATACTTTATTTGTTCTCAACAGAGTGGATATATTGGTGCTGAGTTCTAATATTTGAATAAAAAAGAGACATGAACACAACAGCTGAATATGGTCCCGTCAAAGTGACGTATATTGTTTTAAACAAGACAGCACCATCTAGCATACCGACTTATTTACGTGTTAAATGGTACTTTGACAAGATTATAATTAGCTGTAGTGTAGCTGTATTTTTTTCATTCAACTATTAGAACGTGGCAGGATTAAACTGAAGGTAATTTAATTGTGACTACAACAGAAACGGCACCACTGTTACAGTCTTGTACTTTGAGGCTCGTATTTAAAAAGCGATCTCAAGATTGACAGTAATATTAAGTATGGATTTTACAGGTCCTTTTGTACTGAAATGACATTTCTGATACGGACTCAAACTAGCTGTCAGTCTCAAGTGCTGTTTAAAATTACGGGCCTACTAAAATTACTACCAAAAATAACCACGATTAGGTGTACGTAATATCAATATTACCCGCTCAAAGTTCGTCGAGCGTGGCTACGTTATTATTACAAGTCATAAGTGCGGCTTTTACATTTAATTGCTCATGATGACATAGTAGGTGGTGCATCCAGATGGGTTCTAGCGATTCCGCCGACCGAGTGCGCGGGTAGATAGTTCCACATAGCACTGAAACATCAGTCCACTGCACCGTGATGCATTGGAGGAATCATTTGATAAATAGAAACAAGGAGTCAAAAGTTTAACTGCCACATTTTCACAGAAGTTGAGTAGAGTAGAGATATACATACATACAAATAAACACGCCTTTATCCCTAATGGGGTAGGCAGAGCATAAACTATCTAAACAAAGGTCGTTCTGCCACATCTGACAAAGTTTTGAGGGTTATTTGGTATATATTTGTAGGTATATTGCTAGTAGCGATATCATTACGGGTAAGCGTCTTAATGTTATAATAATTGTATCTTTTTTGCATCTACACGAATAAGTAAAAGAGAACTAACTGTGCATGATTGTTATTTTTCGAATGAACTCAAAAAGTACTTCATTTCTGCGGGAATTAATTATCAGATTAGTGTTACTTGAGTGAAGCCGAGTTGACAAAAGTCATCAATATATGGGTGTAAGGGACAGCATCCCACACACTGATAGGGATTGCTTAGTCAATGAAACAGAACAACTATAATCAAAAAAATATTTCAAGACATGAACAATAAATGACTTTCTCATACAAAATGGCCCTCACAATCATGCAATTTGTATCTTATCTTTCTTATCTTATTTAGCCCACAACATCCTACTGCTAGGCAAAGGCCTCCCCTCCCTCCCGCAATTTGTATAGAAAAGCAAAAAGAAAATTCACTTACTGATAAAATATCCTGGTGGAACATGTTCAGTGTCGTTGACTGAACATGAACAACCCCTATCAGATTGTGGGGCGCGGTCCATATATATGATCTGCAGGACATCTAGGTAGGTACGTATGTTAACGATTGACGTCACAGAAACAGTAGTTTGGTAGCGCGGTTGAACAAGCCGCGCAAATTGTGTGCGCAGTAACGGGCCGCCGATAATCTCGCGCGATAAAAAGCTCATCGCGCGCGCATAACGGAGCGCGCGATGCGCCTCGCCCGCCGCGCCGCGCGTCGTCACGACCAACTGCACCACCTCCATGCGGACTTCTTTAGGAAATACATCATATTTTTATTTACTCTACGGCCAGATAAAGAGCCATCCTGAAAAAAGCTCTACTCGCGCGTTTAACGGAGCGCGCGATGCGCTTCTCCGCCGCAACTCTCTCTACGACCAGATAAAGATCCATTCTGAAAAAAGCTCTAAGCTCATAAGCCGTCATTTTCATTTAATTTGGGAGCTGACTCCTGTCGCGCATGCCGTTATATAAAACCGAAGTTTCTTTGCGGGGTTTTGTCAAACACCTATAGGAGAATTGAAAATGTTCACATGGTTCAGATTATGGACGATTGATCACCATGGTGTCATGTCTTTTGTATCAAAAATAAAATACTTTTCTTCATAAACCTACCGAGTGGAATATCAGACGAAAGGGCTCAATGAACTGATTCGAATAGAAGGTATCAATGTTTACGACGTTTACGCTCTGCTTATCCTATTGGGGGTAAAGGCGTGAGTGTATGTATTTATTTGTAATTTAGCCTTATTCATCACTACACGTTGTGGATACGCTAAACTGTTTCTACATTCGTAATGAGGTAACAGCTCAAAACCTGCTTCTCAGTTTATTTGTAAGAAGATATAAAAGGGCCTTTGTGAGTCTAACGCACTCACGCAGTGATTGATGCAGGGAGAAAGTCCAGCCTCTTAGCCATTACGGTTTTTAGAGACAGTGTGACCACAACACCGCATCACCTCACGACCACTCTTTTCACATCTAATGATCCAACTTCCCCGGTAATTCTACACAAGCGGCCGAATCAAATGAAGATTAAAAACATATCTGTCATGATTTCGTAGGTACAGTTTTAGCCGCAATTTATCATTTGGCGACAGTTTGCCCATTTGGTTCGTGGTATTCCACGAACGCGCCCTGGTACTGGTACAGTAACGCGGCAAGAACGTCTGCTTATTGCTGTATAAATTTTGCGAGCACACGCAATAACTGACCTTGTTTTTTTGACATAGGCTGTTTCGAATCGACGCAACGGCAACGTTTGTTTAAATCGTCTTAGTAATTAACATGAAAAGAGTATGAAACTAATATTGACAGATTGGCGCTATGGTTTTTTTCGATCATGAATGATTCGCGGCTGAACGAATAGCTCTATTGAAGTTTTAATCCGTGGAATCGTAGCAAGTGTTTGCTACATAAGTAGATATACGAAATGCACTGTATACAACCATATAGTCTACAACCATAAGCCCCATTTAAAATGACAAAGAATTTAGAAGCCTTTGAAGGGCTGATGAGGTTTCGCTTAGGAATTTAAACGGTAAGCACAGTGAATCAGATCCCTTGTTTTTGGGGATTAACATAGTAGTTTAAAATTAAGGTTAATAAGCAATTTGCTGCACTAATAGTGGTTTTACCTAATACACCAGAGTAGTTTACTGTTGTTAGTAAAATAAAACATGACTTGTTCAGATGTACAACAAAATGGCAGGTAAGGTTCCCTTTGATGGTAATCAAGCATTCATGCCTATATGAAAGTCCTACTCTTCCTCTAGATATGCCGTTGACAGCAAATGTGTGCGATCGGAACACTTCTGTTTGTTGGCAGAAACAGACACAACACACAACCCCATTCTCGTTCAATACTGATAAAATTTTGAATTGTGAATGAGGTTTGTCTACCTACAGGCCCGCCTCGGCGATGATTTATGCTACTGTATCGATCCGCTGACAGTTTCACGGAGACTGTTAGGTAACCTCATCATTCGACTCTTTATTACCTCAATAAAATCGCAATATTTATTCAATTTAACGACCACTTAACTTTTAGTACGAATTTGGTTGTGTCCTCCTGGACGGAGGAATTAAATTAAATCCTTATTATCAACGAATTCACAAAATCATAACCATTAAAATTTGTAAAAATATCCTTAAAGAAAACATCGGAAATGTTTTTGGGCTATATAAAGCACATAATGCAAATCAGAAAAGGAAGTATGAATATTTATTGCCTCCTAATTTTCGGGTTGTAAAGGCCGGGCGCCAAGCAAGGTCGACAGTAGTAGGGTAGTAGGGCCATAAAGCACAGGTGGCTGCTTTCAGGTTTAAAAATAAAAGATATAAAATATATTTGGGATAAATGAGGTTTGTAAAAAGTAAGAATGTAATTTATACGGTTAATCTCCTTTTGAACTACTTAGGCTGGTCAGATACAAATCATTGTAGACCATATGAAATGATCGATAAAGAGATTTATAGCTCTTTTTGCTACTCCGAATTTGAGGCCCTTTTCGAGCTTCGTTCAGTAATGGACAACCCGTGTTAGCAAAGCGTAGAGGAAGGTAAAAGCCTGAGGCGAAAGCGTCGCGCTGCGTCTGTCTGCTGTCGGATTCATTCGCGCACTTCGGAAATAATATTTTGTATTTTTATCGAATTCCATCCCCTTTTCGAGCTTCGTTCAGTAATGGACAGCCTGTGTCAGCAAATAGTGTAGCAAGGTGTATGTCTACTGTCGGATTCATACGCGCACTTTGGAAATACTATTTTGTACTTTTTCGAATTCCATCTCTTTTTCGAGCTTCGTTCAGTAATGGACAGCCTGTGTCAGCAAATAGTGGAGCAAGGCAAAGGCCGGGGGCGAAGGCGTCACGCTGCGTCTATCTGCCGGTCTGTAATCGCGTACTTCCTATGGAAATGCTAATGTGGCCATTTGGCACGCGAACCACTGTCTGACCCTAAACGCGCTTTTTGTAATAGGTAGGTGCTTTTTTGTAGCGGTTCAGAAGTGTAAGATATTTCTGATGCTCCCACGCAGGCAAAAAACCAACATATTAAAACTTTTCAAACGTTTGCAATATTTAACGTACATATAAAACACAACATGGCTAATTCAGATAGTTTAAAACAGTTTGCAAATGTTTCCAAACATTTACAAAAGTTACAAACAATCGTAAACATAGGTGTAGCGTAAGAGTCTCTAGATGGAAGTGTGTACATTTTCGATTAGAATAAACCGAAAATTTTGTCAAACATCTGTAAGCTGTGTCCATAGTAAGTAAATTGCTACTTACTATTATTGGGTTACGCTACTATTTCTCTACTGATGTTCTAAACATAATTTAAAACAGCAGTACGGTGTATTGATAGTTCTGTTTTGAACAATACATGCTTTAGCATTGAAGTAGGTATGCTAAAATATATTTTATCAAAGTGGAAGTGCGAAGTATCAGAAGTAAAACTGATCGAAACTATTGTTGAATGAACATCTATTCATGCGTGCGTCGTTAAAACTTCTAAGTGAGAGATTTGAATGAATCACAGAAAATGCTTTTATAAAATAAGCGTCGCGTCCGTAATAAAGACTACTCAGTGTAAATATTTTTCTAAGTTTCTTTTACTATTTTTGTACTTTACATTAAGAGTAACTGAAATGGAAATAACTATCTTATAATGAAGGCAATTTAAAGGCAGCTGAGGCGGTGACGCGGAATTTTTGAACAGCAAATAGCAATATGGAGGTGACAAATCACTGAAAATTTAAATAGCTTAATATTCATTACTTACTGTACAAATTATTTCAACCCTGTACCCGAGTTTTTTGGATAATAGTAGTTTTTTTTATAAGTGCACATAACAAGTCATTTTCGACCGAGATTTTTAGCTGCCCGAGCCTGCAGGGCGAGGACTAAAATGGTTTTATGCACGAGATAAACTCTGCTTCTCACTTCGATTGCGAGGAAAATTAGAAATTCTACAAAATTATTGTAAACTTAACAATTCATTCCCGCCATTCAACTTTTTAAATCTTTCGACATGAAATATTAGGCTTGGGCTGGAGATCTATACAGCCTACAAAAAAATAAATTTGTAATAATAAATTAAATAACTTTAATTTAAACTACTTGAAATTAAATTGTAATATCGTTTTTTTATGTGATATAAACTCAAAAGGCAATTAATTTAAAGTAAAAAGTTCTATCTATAAACTTATTATTGTGTTTAGCTGCATGGCCGAACTTCCTGTGCCTTAGATGAGATGCATTTATGAGAAGATACGTTTTTGCTCTTGTGCTCAAAATTCAATTTTGTGCAGCCTATATCCTGCACAAAATAGCACTTCAGAGCATGAGAAGTGAAAAATATATTTTACAGCGGGAATTTACATTAAATACGATTAATAGATCTAACTTTGTATTTTGAGATTTTTTAAAAAGCCTACACCTAAAATATAGTACTACTCCACACAAAAGAAAAACTTTACTTAACTCTTTTAATCACCCTGTGACTTTCAAAAATCGGTTCCCTAGTTACAGTACTGTTTTATCGGTATGCAATGATTACCGTAAAACTTAAGTGCTTCTAACGGGCAACATCGTAAAATTAATTTATACAAATTAGCAGAGCTAGAGTTAATTCGCATCAAATTATCACTTAGTGCCTTATTGTAGATCAGGGGTCTACATATCCTGGTCAATTTTATAATTGAATTATTTTTAAATACATTATGTTACTTTTACATTCAGAGCAAAATATACAGGGTGTAGCTAGGGAGTAAATATTTTTTTAAACTACGTACACGTGGCTATGTATAACCATGTAGGCGCGTACCTATTACCATACCGTGTACTACTATTTTACTTAGTAATAGTTTAATTCGAGTTTACATATAAAATTAATCAGAGAACAGCCCAATTTGTACTAAATTCTGTTTAAAAGTAAATTTGGAAAATATTCGAATTTGAAATAGTAGAGCTCTTAACCATACTCATAAATTGAATATATATAGATATGTTTGTGAATAACTGATAAAGTCTCTAAATATCAAACAATATTTTTTTTACTTTATTAAAGTTTAATCCAGAAACGACAGTCTACTTTTAAATATAGGAGACCATCTTATTCCGGCGGAAAAGCTTATTACGGCGAGGATTAAAGGCGTGTGACGAGATGCTAACTATCTAACTTTGTATAAAGTTAGGCAAAATATATCGTGAAATGTTGCTGAAATGTTCAAAAGCGTAGGCATTTTTAATTTGGGAAATATTTTATTTTGACAGGAAAATTTATGAGACAGCGGGTTTAGTAAAGAGAACTTATTTAATTGAAATACGATCAGTAAAGTTGTTTTGTACTAAAGAGTAGTCACTTTTTACTGATGGAAAATATATTCTCATTCCAACAAGAAAACTCGTTAAAAAACCTTGAGTATACTGGGACGTAGAGCTTGTTTAAAATTTTAACAACTGAATAATGTAATAATGTTACTCGTACGTTGTGCAAGGTAGACGAAAACATAATTAAATTGAAAATCTAAATTGTGCAAGTAAACAACTCGTCATGACAATCAATATGGTACGGTGCACTACTGTTATTAAAAAACCATAATATTTCGCTTCGGCAGTTGTTCAAAACATACACTTTCGCATTTTCGCTTTCTAACCATTCATACCCAAATAAATAAGTCTGAAGACTTATAGTCCAGTCATGCAGGTTTACTATAAACTCAATAATTGTACGTTTCAATATTTTTTTTATATATTCCGTTATACTTAGATTTATAATTCATGAAACTTTCTCTTTCTAGAAACTTCTTCCTTAAATTGTATTTTAATTAGATACAAGTTTAGAGAATACACTAGACTAATGTTTGTTTTGTTTAACAACAAGTAAAACATAAGTAGTATTTTCCTTTATTTGTGGTTATTAGAGTGATGATGAATGACATAAGGAAAATTTAAACTCTACATACCCACATTAGTCAATTATTTTGTAAGCAGTCGTAAGTAACATTATGAAATGAATAATACCTATAACCATCTTTAAATATTCACGGAATTTTACCTAGACAATAAATAAATGTACGACAAAAAAAGTACTGAAACCGTAATCTGAAAATCTCCGCGCTGAAAATACCGAAACGTCATTTGGCGCGTGACCCCCGCATTACTACAGGCTGAGGGTCAACGCACCTCATCATGCCCCTCCAACCCTCGGCCCTCCAGCTCCAGCCGCGACCCACGACCAGCTTTGACAAACACTCTGTATACCACACCACCGACATCTGGGTTAATGACGGACAACATGCATTTATTTCCGAGAATTAGTATGCAGATTTTACGATACCAACACATTTTAATTCATTTAGAAACTTTGATACAATAAAAAATACATCTTTGATAAATGATACATCTAATCAAAAATGTGGTTTAGACATTTAGAGCACCATTGTTTTATTAATTTATTGATAAGAAGTTCCACCAAAAAAAAAAGAGCGCCGAGCTAAACTTCTTTAAAACTTTAAACAAGAAACAAAAGTTTTAAAACTACACTCCACAATTTAACAGTCGAACTAAAAACCAAATTTTTGAGTCTGCGGAAATATTTAAACGATACCCTTGACCTTTCTTCAAACAAAGAGAGTTAGGATGAGCAGTAGGTCCTCCAGGAACAGCATCCCTAAACAACCGCAAAGCAGCGCAAGACTGTAAGAGGAGCTCACCTGTTCTTGCCGTGACCGATCTTGTAGAGCTCGACGTGCTTGAACTGGGCGTAGGTGGCCATTGTCGGAGTCTGCAAATCACGAAGTTAACACTCGAGAGAGAAGAGCGACCGGCGCGGGCGAGGGAAGTTCGGCAGGCGAGTGAGCGTGGCGGCTGGTGTCAGCTGACTGAACGCGCGCGATCCAGTACCCTCGCTTAAGTCGATGCGGCCACCCTCCGCCCGCGCGGCAAAAGTGAACCGCGCGTGCGCGCCGCTTCCGCACCTCTTGTTTTGTTTTTTTTTTCTACTTGCAGACACCTGGTGGCAAGTCCTGTTCCCGTGACATATGCTCTCAACAACTACCAGTAAACAAGACCAAATGAAGATACATTCAGCTGTAATGTATTTGCCAGTCTCGAACCCATCCTATAAATATAGAGCATAACATAGCCCAGCGATGCAAGTCTAGGAAAATAGATTTTCCTCGAGTCCATCAAAGTAGAGATCAAACTGCGCCAACTTCAAAACTTTATTTAGTGGCGGCAAACTCTACTTAACAAAGTTTACTGGAAACGTCGTTATTAATTAATAAAGAGTTCCTCGTGCTCGTAAAACACGAGCAACTTAATTAGCAGGTAGTTTAATACATTCTTGGCATAGTTGTGCGTCTCTGGGAAAGGCTTGAGGGTAAGTTGCCGTGAATGACCAATTATTCGAAGTTGACGTCACAAGCAGGTTCAATGACGCACAGCGAACTCTACATGTTCAATGGATCTGAAAGGACAGCTGAAACATGATAGTGGGAACTAATGCACGCTCGTCTCATTTAGCTAATTGTTTCCGTTGCATTGCAACTGATCATCATCGCTACATCTCGAGGAAAAGTCAGCACCGGTGCTATTTCCACCACGAATTTCATCTGGAACCACATATGTGTTGAAAAGTATCATAGTCGCACGAACATTTAGGGCCGTATTTGTAATCAGCTCTCAAGAGTGACAGCGAGTTTGAGTTCGTATCAGAAATGACATTTCAGTACAAACTAGCCTGTCAAATCCATACTTAATATTGCTCTCAAGTTTGAGATCGCTTCAAAAATACGAGCCTTAGTACCTACTTCAGACAAATACGTAGAAAATGCAATAGTAGGTAGGTATTGTAATGTAATATAAGCTTGTAGAGGTACAATTTACATTGCGTAATTTTATTTTATTGTATAAAATGAACAACAAGAAAGGGGAAAATGTAACTTGATCTGTATAAATGAGTTCGAATCTGTTAAAATGATTATTGAATATTAATACGTATTGCAATGATACGAAGTTCATAACATCTGATAGTTTCGCTTCCAATAAAAAGAACCACTAAGGCCCGTATTTATAATCAGTACTTGACAGCGAGTTTGAGTTCGTATCAGAAGTGTCATTTCAGTACAACCTGTCAAATCCATACTTAATTCTGCTCTCAATCTTGAGATAGCTTTATAAATACGGCCTAAGGCCCGTATAGGTACCGACCTATAGGTACTTTGAGTTCGTATTAGAAATATAATTTTAGTACAATGAAGGCTGCCACATCTATACTTATTATTGCTCTCAATATTGAGATGGCTTTATAAATACGAGCATAAGGGCCGTATTTGTAATCAGCTCTCATGAGTGACAGTGAGTTTGAGTTCGTATCAGAATTGTAATTTCAGTACAAACTGGCCTGTCAGATTCATACTTAATATTGCTCTCAAGTTTGAGTTGGCTTCATAAATACGAGCCTAAGTATTATTCCAGGTAATTCCAAGAAGCTTCAAGTGTTGTGTAACACACCTTTACTTTACATGATCTGACTCGATGCAATGTAGATTTCTTACTTCTGTATTCGACTTCTTTTATTCATCGCTTGCATTTTGCTGCATGTAAAATGCATCAGAGCGGTGTTTTATTATTTATTACTGCACATCTACATATGATCACTGAGAGCTAGATGGTGTAGTGGATAGTGCCGCTGCCTCCTGAGCTGGGAGGTCGTGATTCGAATCCCACCACGTACCAAAGTGTTTTTCAGTTTTCGAATTTCCTATGTACGTTTATTTGGAGCTTTTTCCGTGCTTCGGAAGGCACGTTAAGTTGGTCCCGGTTAATATTGTTTAATACCGTAGATATAAGTCGCTAAGCCATGTCAGAAGCCAGTGCTAAGCTGCTCAGGATTGGGTCTGGTTTCCCTTCTGAGTTGCGGAGGTCAGATGGCAGTCACTCTGTGTAAAAACTAGTAGCCTCGTTCAATCCCCTGGATTACTTAGTTCAATCCCCGTAAGATACGGGATAAGGCTAGGGAGATGATGATCTACATATGCTCACTCTTCATGCAACTTTATTTAGCATATATACAATAACTCAAGATTATAATCGCGTATGGGATAGGTTCTTCCACAACTGTCTGACGGGCTGACAACCTGTCACTACAGCAATATACAATACAATACAAAATTCTTTATCGCACAAAGAAACACATACAACAGAAATCAAAAGGAACAAACGTGACAGTACAATATACAAATCTATCTTAAATAACCCTCACAACTTTGTCAGACGTGGCGGAACGACCTTTGTTTAGGTCGTTTACGCGCTCTGCCTACCCCATTAGGGAATGGCGTGATTATATATATGTATGGGATAGGTACAGTCTGTAGAGCAGCTACGATTTTTGCTAATAGCTCTCTTTCCTCCTTCAGTTATAGAGGATGGCCCAGAAAGCAATTCTTGTAACAACACCGCAAATAGTTAGACCGCCTAGCCGGTTGGTACGCAGATACATACATATAATCACGCCTTTATCCCTTATTATTTAATGGGGTAGGCAGAGCGTTAACGTCCTAAACAAAGGTCGTCCCGCCAAGTCTGACAAAGTTTTGAGGGTTATTTAAGGTAGAATCGTAGGAATATTGCTTTGCTGTAGTAACAAGTTTGCAGCCCATCGCCTAAATTACAATATACTGAAACCCTCGGATCCCCTACCTGCTTTTTACAGCATGCGCGGCAGGAAATGCAGCTGGCATATTCTATGTTTTTCTCTCGCTCCCAGGCCAGCATGGAAGAAACACACAGATACACATTACAACACAAAATGTGTCGAGAATATTATTATATATATACAAGGTGGCGCAAAAGAAGTCATCCGATGTTGTTTGGCTCTCATTTTTTTTCTAAATGAAAAACTTCGAATCTGTTTTTTGATTATATTTATTTGCACCTTTAGAATTTTACTGGTCAAGTCGAGAAGATGATATCGGCCAAATGGGCGCCGTTACAATTGATTGCCATACGGGCTCGTTTTATGGCATTTTTCATCACTTCGGCGAGAACTTCGGGCGACAGATTCTCGCACTCGTGTCGAATGTTGTCTTTGAGGGCTTCCAAGGTCTCAGGCTTGTTGACGTAAACACGAGACTTCAAAAAACCCCATAAAAAGAAGTCCGGGACCGTTAAATCGGGCGATCTGGCCGGCCAGTGCAAATCGCCAAAACGAGAGATTAGGCGACCCGGAAATGCCGCCTTCAGAATGTCGGTTGTGGCTCGTGCAGTGTGCGCCGTTGCCCCGTCCTGTTGGAACCACATGTCCTCCAGTCCCAATTCGTCCAATTGCGGCAGAAAAAATTCGGTCAACATGGCCCTATAGCGCGCACCGTCCACTGTTGTCGTTTGACCCGCGGCGTTCTCGAAAAAAAATGGCCCGATGACTCCTCCAGCGTGAACAGCGCACCACGCAGTCACTTTGAGCGGGTGTAACGGCTCCTCGTGCATCACTCGTGGATTCTCGGTGCCCCAGAAGCGATAATTTTGCCGATTCACGTAACCGCTGAGGTGGAAATGAGCCTCATCGCTCATGATGATTTTGGTCGAAAAATTGTCCAATTCTTCCTCGAGATTGAGGATGGCTTGGGCGTAGGTTACGCGCGTTTGGCGGTCGGCAGGCAGCAGCTGATGCACGGTCTGGACTTTGTAAGGAAACATCTTCAAGTCTCGCACCAAAATTCGCTGCAAGGACCGCCGGCTGAGGCCCAATTGCGTGGCACGTCGTCTGGTCGATGTTTCGGGGCTCACTTCAACGTCCTCGGCTACAGCGGCGATATTCTCGGCAGAACGGGCGCTCCGGGGCCGGCCACTCTTAGCAACGTCTCGTGTGGTCCCATACTCTTCAAGGTTGGTGGCTAAACGTCGCAGTGTTTGCGCAGTCGGTGTCGGACGGCCGGGGAATCGGCGACGGAATTCGCGCTGCGCCAACACCACAGACGAATTGTTACTCAAAAAAATAGACACGATTTTTCCGCGTTCTTGGGGAGTGTATCGCTCCATGGCTTGTTCACTTGTATTCTGCATCTGTCTAGTCCACAAATGTCAAAACAGATTTGACATTGGCGGCCATTTGCAAAAATGAGAGCATCTTCCAATAGGGTGATTTCTTTTGCGCCACCTTGTATGTATATACAGTTTTAGAAAAAACTGGCTGAATGTAAAATACCTACTAATGTATTATACTTTTTTAATCCTCTCATAATGATACCTCAAAATATAGTTAAAAAAACCATACAAAATATTGATGACGTCAGCACGTGTTTCCGAAGAGTTTTTTTTAAAAGAACTTAGGGTCGAAATGATTGTTTTAATCTAAGAAATCTATGTACCAAAACCATCTAACTGTTAGCGGTATTGATTTTCCTAGGCCGTCCGCTATTACGTTAACATTAAACTTGTTATTATTTTTAGTTGCATGAATTTAACAAATGGCTCCTGAGGTAAAATAATAGCTTTGAACTTTACAATGAAATTGTCAGTAAAAACAGTATGCAAATTTTCTATTTTCCTGAAACCCAACGAAGCAATCATCCAAAAAGGCTAAACTAACCAATAAGAACACGAACGTTTTATTTTGATTATCTACTGTTTTGCACGAACGATACCCGTCTAGAGGTATTTTCTATTAGTTTTGCAAAACAGGCACGATTGTTTCTTCTGGTTGAAGGATTTTCATGTCTATCGTGATAGCATCAAGTGAGGTTTTCTGTTGGTTGGTTGAATATTGTTGCCTTGCCGCCTCTTCAGTATAATTACTCAGTAGAGCTATAAACAACGTTGTGCTGGGCACCGAGTGCACTCGGTACTGCGAAGGGCCATCAAAGCTTCCCTGTTTCACCACCACACGGCATTAACTGAACTTTTGCTATACTACCGAGCCAGTTGCACAATACACAACTACTAGTATTGTCATTTTAAAGCTACATACATACGCCTATATCCTCAACGCGTAAACGACCTATGCTATTTATTCTTCCATGTATTCGTATTTCTCCATGCTGGACTGAGAGCGAGAGAAAAACATAGAATGTGTCAGCTGCATTTCCTCCCGGGCATGCTGTAAAAACCAGCTAAGGGATCCGAGGGTTCCTGTATATTACTATTTAGGCGATGGGTTGACAACCTGTCACTACAGCGTTATACCTACAAATCTATCTTAATTAACCCTAAAATTTTTATGGCGGAACAACCTTTGTTTGTAAACGACCTGTTTACGCTCTGCCTACCCAATTAGGGATAAGGGCGTGATTATATGCATGTATGTATGTAAACGACCTAAACAAAGTTCGTCCCGACTCTGTTTGCGGCTGCGGTGAAGTACCGTGCTTTGACTAATAATTTTGTTAATTTGGTTTGTAAACATCAGACGTAAGCGGCGATAAATAATTAACAAACATTTGAGTACGTTATTAAATACCGATGCAACTGCAAATTGCTGCGGAGAAGTTGATACGCTCAAAGCGTGTATGAGGAGTTTCGGTTTGTGTAATGGGAAGCGTTGCTCTCTCACTCGGAAACACGGTTAATTTCTTAAATGCGCCCTTTCATCGCCAGCTTTCACAGAAATCCCTGTTTACTTTTTGCTTCCTGCAAGCAGATGGCTTCAGTAAATGTTTAAGCTATATAGGTGTATCTAGAGTTTACTTACCTTGTTTATACTTTGCAAACTAACAGACTTATAACTTATAAACCAAGTTGGCCTTCTACGATACCTGCAACTATTACCTACCAGTACTTATAGATACTTTCCTCTTTTTAACATCTCGACAATGTTGTACTAAGTATGCACAGTAAAATGCAGAAGAAGTATCGAAGCAAGTAAAGGGAAAAGTAACACTTGTCAGTTAAAGAAAATAGAAGAGGCTAAATTGGCACTTGTTGAGGCACGGTAGATTGGAAAGGAAAATTGAATGAACAAGTGAAAGAGGAAGAGCAAAGAGAAACTATTATGTGATACTGTATGTTATCAACTGAAAGAGATGACGGGTTTGAAGATCTACAGGGAGTTAAGGCAACGTCCTGCTCACAGGAGGGAAAACTGGCGGTAATTACAGCGTTCAAAGTGAAACTCTTAAGAGGCCTCACCGCGAGCAGTGGCAGCCTAACTCATAAAAAAAAACATAACTCGCAAAATATAGACCTCACAGGAGGGAAAACTGGCGGTAATTACAGCGTTCAAAGTGAAACTCTTAAGAGGCCTCACCGCGAGCAGTGGCAGCCTCACTCATAAAAAAATCATAACTCGCAAAAAATAGACATTGTCTCTTCCTTACATTTAGACCTAAGATTTTTTTAGAAGTAATGAATTGAGGAGCAAACAGTATCCTAGAGTTACTATCGAAATTTCCGCCAAAAGTGGCCAATTTTACCAATAATTTCGATAGGTATAAATCTAAGGAAGTGATAGAGAAAAGTTTTGAAAATGTCAATATTTTGCGAGTTATATTTTTTAACGAGTGGTGAGGCCTCTCAACTTAAGGGTCTGCCAGAGTATTGGGGTGAAATCCCTCACAAACGTAGTTTCGCTTTTATTCCTAAACCGTAAAATCAAACTCCGTACACATGACCAAATTCATTATATCTATGCTTCAAATCAGGCTTGGTTTGAAAATAAGACCAGAAATACGTTAAAAGTAGAAAAATAATTTGCTACTTGGTAAATATTTTTAAACCAAACCTAATTAAAAGCATAGAAATGATGCATTTGGTCATGTGGACAGAGTTTGGTTAAGTTTGATTTTACGGTTTAGGAATAAAACGAAACTAAGTTTGTATGGGATTTCGCTACACCGGCAGACCCTTAATCATCAAAATGCAAAATAACGTGATCGATGATAGAATCAAAGACCTTGAGCACTGTCAAGTTCACTTCCAGCTGACCGATCAATGCAGTCATTACGATTTGTAAAACCTTGGATCAAATACCGGGTATCCCACAATCTGATAGAGTCAGTCAACGAAACTGATCAACTTTCACCAGGCAGTTCTTTCAGGATATGAAAAGAAAAATTTAACTTCGCATACAAAATGACCACCTCGATCAGAAAATTTGTATGGAAAATCCAAATTTCTTTTCACTCACTGAAATAAAATCCGGCTGATAGTTGTTCAGTTTGGTTGACTGAGGACGCTGTCCCTGACACCCCGTATACGTAGTGCAAAAGTGGGTGTGGACTGCTTAGGACTGTAGCGTCGTTTGACGTTTCCCACGCATCGGCAACCGGCGACGTAACCACGACGCGTGCGCACGACGGCTATGCGCGACACACTTCACAATGCATATCTGCAATGACCTATCACTTGACTACGCCCTAAGCTGAAGTCCTAGTCGGCGTAGGTACTAAAGCTAGAGCAACAAGAACAAGAACTACCCAACTAGTATGTACATAGTCTATGTATTCTTTTTCTATTTATAACTATAGTAACTGCACAATCGCGCCTAATATTTATCAAACTAATCCTTCACCCAAAGGTTGCCTGGCAGAAATTGCTACCCTAGCATTATGGCCTCCTAAATTGTACTCTGTTCGTTTTGTAATGTTTGTTCCTGTACAATATGTTGTTTATGTGGAATAAAGAACATTTGTATTGCAAAGTTTTCGGAAAATCACAGTAATGATTCTATTAAAGGTGATTCCTAACGGCAAATGGTTGTTTTCAAGAGCTTATTTCTATTAAACGAAACATTGAAAAATTATAAAAAATATACGTCTAAGAAATTATAATTAGTTTATGGCCTGCAATTGCAACATTTAAAAATAGTCTAGTTCATTAATATTATGAAAACATTAACAAAATAAATAAATGTAATATTAATACTAAAAAAAACTGAAAATAAAGCTGTTATTATCAATAAATTTGATATTCCTTGTAAACTATGTGGAACGCTTTCACGGTTCCTTCGGAAAATTATCCGTATTATGATTATCTAAAGCGCTTTCCACCCTGCGTTTTCACCCGCAGCTAAATGTGTGGAGGAAAGTGGGATTGAGTTCCCGCGGTAAAAGTTACCTTTGTCCTTGATCAGGTTATGCTATGTACGAGGGGTGGCAGATAAGTAATCTACCTAACTATGAAAGAAAATACTTTGATGGCTAGTTTATTTTTTATGTTTCTATATAGTCTCCTGCAAGTGAAATACACTTATAACATTTTCAAATAAATGACATCATGCCGTTATAATAGTATTTTTTATTTTGCTCGTCAAAATGGTCAGTCACAGCCTCTTTCATTTCTTCGTCCGTCGAAAATCTGCGATTTTTTCTCACACCTCAATTTTTTCTTTAAATCTTTGAATAAGAAATAGTCACAGGGAGCCAGATCTGGACTATAAGGTGGATGGTTAATTTCTGTGAAGCCGTTTTTGCTCAGGGCTAACCTCGCCGTTAAGGCTGTGTGTACAGGAGCATTGTCTTGTAATATCAGAACACCTTTGCTGAGTTTGCCTCTCCGCTTTTCTTTGATTTGTTCACGAAGCTGGTCAAGCAAGTTTGCATAATATTCAGCATTCATTGTTGTATTTTTAGGCAAATAATCTATCATCAAAATCCCTTCGACATCCCAAAATACGGTGGCCATTAGTTTTCCAGCCGACGGCCGAACCTTGAACTTCCTTGGCGGCTTTTCTCCTTTAAATTTCCATTGCATTGACTCTTGTTTGCTTTCCGGATCCCACTGGCGAATCCAAGTTTCATCACAGGTCACAATTCGAGAGATAGTCTCTTCTTCTTTACCTTTGACCAGGTCTAGAAATGCCTGACAACATTCTACTCGCCTTTGTTTGTCAAAGGGGGTAAACATTCTAGGGACCCAACGCGCGCTCACCTTGGACATGCCCAAATGCTCGTGAATAATTTCATGAACTCGTTCCTTGCTAATGCCCACATCTCTGGCTATCTCCCACTGCTTGATTCGCCGATCTGCAAGAATCAGGTTCTTCACCTTTTCAACATTGTCTGCGGGAACAGCAGAAATTGGCCTTCCACTACGTGTGTCGTCTTCCGGCTCTCACGGCCATGTTTAAATTGCTTCGACCAAAACTTTATAACGAATTCAGAAGGACTTGAATCACCAACCTTTAACATGCGCTCTCTGATCTGCGTAGGCGTATTTCCTTCTTTACTTAGGAATTTAATCACTACTGCTCGATGCTCAAATTTCATCATTTTGCAATTTTCTTTCGACATGGTGAAATCAAAGCCGCGCCAAAAAAACAAAAGCAAGCAAAAAGCAAGAAAAAAAATAAGCGTCATAATTTTTAAAAAGAAATAAATATAACGGGTGGCGCAAAAGTAAAGACCCTATTTGGTTCAGCTATAACATTTTTTCTAAATTAGAAAACTAGATTTAGGTTTTTTTAAATGTATATTTGTGCCATTAAATTTCGTACCATTAGGATTTAAAGATGATGTCTTTTAAATGGTGACCTCCAGAGTTGATACACATTTGAGCCCTATTTATGACATTTTGCATAACTTGCCGTAACACTTCCTGCGATATGTTCGTTATTTCTTGACGAATGTTTTCTTTTAGAGCTGCGAGAGTCTGTGGCTTGTTCACATACACCCGAGATTTCAAAAAACCCCAAAGAAAGAAGTCTGGACTGGTCAGATCGGGTGATCTTGCAGGCCAAGGTAAATCGCCAAAACGAGAGATAACTCGGCCTGGAAAAGCGTCCCTCACTAAGTCCATAGTGTCGCGCGCTGTGTGTGCCGTAGCGCCGTCTTGTTGAAACCAGATGTGCTCCAGCCCCAATTCGTCCAAACTGGGTATCAAAAACTCACGTAACATGGTTCTGTAGCGTTCTCCAGTGACAGTTATCGCATTGCCTCCAGCGTCTTCGAAAAAATAGGGTCCGATCACTCTGTCAACACAGATGCCACACCATACAGTAACTTTTAGTGGGTGTAGAGGTGTTTCTTGAATAATGCGCGGATTATCAGTGCCCCAGAACCGAGTATTCTGCTTATTGACATGCCCTGAGAGATGGAAATGCGCTTCGTCACTCATAACCAATTTTGAAGGAAAATTATCCTCTTCAAGGTTGAGGTTTATGACGCGCTGGCAGTAATCTAGACGAGCTCGGTGGTCAGCAGGCAGCAGCTGATGAGTCATTTGAGTTTTATACGGGAACATCTTTAAGTCTTTCACCAAAATACGCTGCAGGGTCCGTCTGGAAATGCCCAATTGCGTGGCACGTCGCCTCGTTGATGTTTCTGGACACTCTTCCACATCTTCGCGCACAGCATCGATATTTTCAGCTGAACGGCCTGTTCTTGGTCTCCCAGACTTAGGTCTATCCAATGTTGAGCCAGTTGCTTCAAGGCGTGTGGCAAAGCGTCGAATTGTGCGACCAATCGGTGCCGGACGGTGGGGAAATCGTCGACGAAATTCACGTTGTGTTCTTATCACTGATGAATTATTCCGTAAGAACATTGACACAATTATTCCACGTTCTTGGAGAGTAAAACGGTCCATGTTTATTTTCAGTGTATTTTACATTTGTTCACTACACAATTTTCAACAACAGAATGACAGAAAATGTCATATAAAAAAAATAAAAATATTTTCTTTAGTGCCAGTACTTTTGCGCCACCCAGTAGAATATGATTTTGCAATGGCCAGTTCGATTTTCAAAACTTTCTTTAACAAAGTAGATTTTATATCAGCCGCCCCTCGTAGCTGTTAGTATGACCACATCTAAAAGGAATACTTTATTTCTGTGTGTGTGATATTTTTCCATAGTAAAAAGCTTATTTGCTATGCACGCACAGTGAGCGTAGCTTTCTAACAGTGAAATAATTCCCGTAGGGATGGAAAATTCATAAATTGTGAAACATGTGTTCATCATAATTAAATCATTAGCATAAATACAAAATTGGAAGATTCTACCTTCAAAATTGACGGAATTTCCATACACACTTTCATCCCCTATTTAACCCCCTTAGGGGCGTAAACTAGAAAAGAGCTGAAACACGTGTTCATTATGTTTTAATCTTTAGCCCAAAAACTAAATTGAAAGATCCTACCTTTAAAATTGACGGAATAATCATACAAACTTTCATCCCCGGAGAGTTGGAAAATACAAAAACATTGAAACACATATTCATTACTTTTTGATCTTAAGACTGAATACAAAATTGGAAGAACCTACTATCAAAATTTCCGGAATTTCCATATAAACTTTCATCCCCTATTTAACCCCCCCCCTTAAAGGAGAAAAACACAAAATGCTGAAACATGTATTCAATATTTTTAAATTATTAGCCTAAATACAAAATTTTTAGATCCTGCCTTCAAAATTTACGAACTTTCATACAAACTTCAACCTCTTTAGCGTTTAGAGGAAAAATATTCAAAAATCCTTTTTTTAGCGGGAAGTGACGTTTTAGAAAGAACTTGCTCTCAAAGTTTCACGATTATAGCTTTAGAAGTTTAGGCTCTCGATAATGAATCAGTCAGTCAGTAAAGACAAACTATTTTATAAGTTTAGATCGCATCATAGTTTTTTTTAAATTCGACTCTTAGTTAATATAGAATTAGTATTTTTATGCGTTTTTCGCACAATTTTGTCGCGGCCACGGACGTAACCGCCAAGCCGTAGCGCGCTCTGATATGAACAATATTCTAAGGCATTACGGGCGATGGTTGCATATCTTGAAATCCACACACCTTAACAGTATGTTCTTCTGCAATCAACGTTCTTTAGTTTGTTGCTAGATTTAGAATTCCAGTATTTATATACGTTAAATTTGAAAAATTGTCCTGTCTCTTTCAGAGAGTGAGTAAATGAAATTGAAAATGGACATATCCTATAGAAAGGAGTACGAAAACTTATTAAGCTTATGATTTTTTTAATTCTCTGCACTTTGTTGACAAGTGCCCATTACCCAAGCCATTAGGTGATAGTCTTGTCGCAACATTTTGCTCTACCCAGTACTACACTGCGTCAAGTAATGCCACATAAGAAAAAAAAATGGACAAGACCGTGTCAGGCACGTCCATAATGATGGGTTCCGTATTATTAAAACAACATAATTGTCTTCAAAATTTGATTTCAACCTTATACGAAAGCTACAAGGAAAATTTAAACTTGACAGATTATATAGGTAGTTTATTGAAACGGTTTTTCCAAACTATTTCGCGAACTATAAATGCCATACTTTTCGTTATGTCTAACGATACCCCACTATATATTTATAACAGTATATAACAAAAACACTATTTTCTGCCCCCCTTTCACTTGTATGGGAAGGGTCCAAAAAACATAAAATTTGATTTGTTTTTATACATTTCTAAATTCGCGTCATCACAATCTATCTTCGTACCAAACATGTTAATAGATGAAAAAGGAGTTTTTAACTAAAGACAGACAGACATGGCGAAATGACAAGGGTTCCTATGGAACTCTAGTTGACTACGGAACTCTAAAAACGGCTCGAATTTTTTGGGATTCCTGTTCCTCGTATCTCATCATAAGTATGAAATGTTTTGCTATCCGGTAGCAATCTTAATACAATCGCCTTGGAAAGCCTTAATATGTATATTTTTATTAAAACGACTACGCCGTACTCACTACGGGGAACACGTTTTGTTTATTTTGGCATACTCGTACTAAATTATTTAGGTAGTATTTCAATAGGTATCTGGAGTACCTACTGTAAAAAGTTCAAATATTTCTATTTTAGTTCTTAAATTCTCTTTTACAACATTAGAAGCAACAAATAGAGTAAAATTCTCGGACAGTGAAACGTCTTCATATAGGTAAGCGTCAGTTAAATTTCATATTGTATGAGGCCATTTTAAATCGCAGTTTTCATTGCTAAAAACTCTGACACTAGGGTTTATCGGGTCGATAGACTCGATACCCACTTGACAGAAGAAGAATTGCTTTAAATTTGACTGAATTCTCAGCGAATCAAATCATTATTATTTCTACTAATGGTAGCGCCGATTAGCACAGAGGAGGTGCTTCAAACTCAAATCTCTTTCTCTTATCTAGGTATCTTTACATCATTTTTTCCCGTCCAGCTTATGTAAAACATTGTGCATTTGCTATCTCTATTGTTTTAGCGTCATTATTCGTGATGACTTGTCGTGCTTAGTGATTTCAACATGCCATCTTGTCTTTCAGCAGAGTGCACAATTTCAAGAATTAGGTACTCGAGATAACTGCATTTCATTAACACATATCTCACTAAAATCAACTGCCTCCGTGGTCTAGTGGTCAGAGCCATGGGCTTTCGATCCGGTGGTCCCGGGTTCGATTCCCAGGGGGGGAACACAAAGTTCATATTTGTCAATTTATCACTTTGTGAGGTTTTCACCAGTTTGGTTAGGACATTGCAGGCTGAATAATATTTCACAGACTTGCAAATCTGCAGCTATTTTGTGAATCGATGGTTACTACTATTTAACTGCCTCCGTGGTCTAGTGGCTAGTGCCATGAACTCCCGATCCGGAGGTCATGGGTTCGATTCCCAGGGGGGAAACATAAAGTTGATATTTGAGAATTTATCACTTTGTGAATTTTTCCCCAGTTTAGTTAGGACATTGCAGGCTGAATCACCTGTTTGTCCGAAAAGAAAAAGGATTCCGTGCTTCGGAGGGCACGTTAAGCCGGCGGCCCCGATCGCTGTCTGTGATAGTGGTCGTTACTCAAAACCATATTAAAGGCCTAACAGCTGTGCTACTAGGCGGTTTAAAAACTCTGACACCAGGGTTCATCGGTTCGTTGTTCGACTTGAGAATCCACTCGCTAAGAAGAAGAAGACCAAAATCAAAATGTAAAGAAACGTGTCCGGTTGAAATAGTTAAAACTCCTCCTACGAAATGTATATTCTTTCAAATCTGTCCAGCCGTGTTAGCTTGAAAGGCCTTCATACATCATAAACTTTCACGTAACATTAGATAGATTTTCGGAAAGACAATAGAAATGCTTGAATAGAGCTTTCAGTTTCAATATTCAATGCGGCGAGGGCCTTTAATGTGCCCATTTTACCTTACCTATTGAATAGTCTTCCGCTGAGTGACGTGTTGACGGTTTAATAGATAAGATACTGCACCGTCAAACTATTGATATTATCAGGAGACCTACAAATGTCGTACTATCAAAGTATCAACCTAGCAAGATGAATTACTTGTAGCAGTTGACTCTATTTACAAAAAAAATTATAACCGATCATAGTCGCAAACTATTAAGTACACTGCTGGACATGGGCAAAGACTAGTATAGACTAATACTATAACTATAGTAAAGACTAGTCGTTGACTGAGCAACCCCTATAAGTTTGTGGAACGACATCCGGTATAAGTGTTTGGTCAACATCGCTCAAATAATTAAAATTACGGTCCATGAAAAAATGGTCCAATTTAAATTGCCACCAAGTGAAAGCTGATCACAATAATAATTAACTCCAACCAATCAAATTATAGCCACTGTATTTATTTTACAGTTCAATTGAAAGTTTATGACTATGGTAGTAATATTTAAAAGTGAATAAGCCAAAATTTCCGACCTGCTGGGAAACAAATACAAAAATAACTGGTCAAGAGCGTGTCCAACACACAAACATAAATGGGGTTACGTTGTTAATTCGATGAATAGGAACGACAAATTTTCAAAAAATCGCAATTTAAAATATTATAGGATTAATTAAATTTTAGACACGACGTCATAGTACGGATATGTTTCATCAAAACGGGTACCAGTTGTGCAAACAATGGAAAACACTCTTGAGAAAACCCCATCTATAGTGTAAAATATAACTACGATAATAGTGGCGTAGTAAATAAACAATGCGTAAACTAAACAGTTCAATATGAACTTTTTTCAATTTAAATCTGATTGAGGCTCCTGCATTTTTTGCCCGCTGACCCACAATGGTGGTAAAAGCCATCAGTCCATCAATCTAGACAATGGACAACAATGGCCCGTGGTTCCGTAATGCGGAGGTGCAATATCTATCTGCCTTGGCTTTCGCAAAACACTGGCATAACAGAATCTCGCACATTTCACCGCAATCGAAAGTTCATATTCAATTTGCTCTCTAGTGAAATTTTCATCTTACATCCTGACTATCTACTGGGTTTTGTACCTGCGGTTCGCATTTTCCGGACGAGCAGCGACCGCCGACCACCGCCGTGCGCAAGCGCAACAACGCAAGCATTTCGTATTTAAACTTGTTTCCACTAACTATATGGCCCTGCTGCGGCTTACTCATAAATAGCGTTGTTTTATTGTATCCATGATTTATTATTGATTGATAGAATCACCATAAACAAATTCGGTTTTGAAAATCATTAGCGGTTTCTATGGTTAGGACGCGTAAGGAAAGTTTCTTAAAAGTGTGCGCATCTTCCGCAATAAGTTGCTTTTGAATCTTGTAATAAAAGATCTACCCGTCATTCGTTGAAACGCGCAAACATATCACCCTCTATTAAATCGAAGTGTATAATTTTAACACTAAACGATAAACAAGTGTTATTCATAATGAAAACTAAACGGCTTACTTGTTTATATTGAGGGATTAGCTGGGTCTGCATTACAGACTATATAAGCCGCCATTATACGTCTGAGAGAAATTATTAGATTTCCTTTGGCAGGATTGGTCTTTAGAACAAGGCAACAAGGTTTTCAAGGCGAGAGTGAATAGGCACTACATAGGTGAGTATGTTCCAACATAGTCCGCATCGTCACTTTCCACCAGGTGAGATGGCGGACAAATGCTCGCCTATATATATTTAAAAAAAAAAAAAAAAAAAAAAAACCTAAGGATTGATTTTCGAAGAACGGCCACCGTAATTTTTGAGATCGGTTTTTTAGGGGGGGTCAGCTTCCCATTCAACCATAGTGATGTCCCTAGTTAAGCTACTAAATCGAGTGTGGTATCATTTTCATTTTAACAAAGGATGCTGAACTCAACTCGAATATAGAACTGGCAGTCTTTTGAAGAGATAACTCTCAAAATGATATTTTAAGAACTTTGACTCACTTTTATTACCATAAAATGTTTCTAACCTTTCCAACACTTTGAATTCGGAAAAAATAAAAATACCACCTCATAAAAACCCTATTCTTATTCACATTTAAAAAAAACATGTAACATAATAAAAAAAATTAAATTCTTTAAAAGAAAACCGCTATTTTTATAAATATTAACGGCTTTTAACCCAGCTAATTTAAGTATTAGAGTTACGGAGGAGCCACCATAACAAAAGTGGTTGAACTTAATGAGCACTGTTGATGTATATTACCATTTGAAAATCTGGAGTATCTGATGAAGAAACTTAACAGCCCAGCTAATCTGCTAGAGTTACAGAGGAGACACCTTATCAAAAAAAATTGAACTTAATGAATACTTTTTGTTGGTATATAAAATAGGAAGATTTGAAGTACCTGACAAAGAAACCCAACAGCCATATTTTTTTGTATTTTTTTGTTTTGAGCAATTTATTGATATCAAATATATTTTTTATAGTGAGATAATATTTTTATTATTTTCAAATTCAAGCTGTTGTAAAAGTTAAAAAGGTGAGTCAAAATTAGTCGAGTAGTGAGTCATTCATGTTTTGGATTTATTAGTCGCGATGAGTTACTGATCAGAAGGACAGTGGGCTTTTGTGGTCGAACAATATCTGAAACAAGTAAATCGACGGTGGAGGCGCGTCGCCATGTTTGTTCGCACATCAATATCTGCAAGCTTGGTAATGGCTCGAGCACGTAACTTATTTGATTGTGGGCGTAATTAATGGGACTTGAAGAAACATTGGTGAACCGAACTCCTTCGGTTCTTTCAACGTCAGCAACAACACCGGAACATGTGGCTCAATTTCGACACCAAATAATTCAAAATCCGTTTCAACCTTATTTAAGACAGATCAAAGTCATTAACGAAATAAAGAAACCAACAGCGTGTTTAATTTTTAAGCTACAAATTAGGTTTTACCAGTAGGAAACGCAAATCATGTAAGGTTTTAATAAAAATAGCAATTTTCGCGTTATTTTTTCTCAAAATCCTTTCTCGAACGTTTTCATACTGTTTAGTGATGAAACTCATTTTCATATTGAGGGTTTCATAAACGAGCAGAACATGTGTTATTGGTGCCCGAAAAACGCTAGAGAAAGTCATTAAATGCATTTGAATTGTCCGAAAGCCACAGTTTGACGTGCCATTTCTTCTACTGCAAATGAGAGGCAAGGCTTTCCAGCTGCAAGATAGCCTGTAAAATATCGGCATTGTTTTTAAAATTACAATCCTAAACAGGACTGCACAATTTGGCATAATAAAATATGAGCTACAATCTTTAGTTTTTTATTTATTCAATTTTAAATCTTGATAAGTTTCCGCTGGACACCCTTTATAATAATTTACCTGCTTGATAAAATAAATGTAGTGAATTATCCAATAAAAGAAATCAGCGATCCGTGTATTGTTGAATGTTATCTACAAAGCAGTAAAAAAAGATGTCATGCGAAAATTACTGGTTTTCGTATTGAAACTACTACTTAAATAGTCGTTAGAGCTTCAATGAGGCTACAGGCATTTGTCTGTAGGTGGATTTTTAGCGGAGTATAATGACGTCTACCCATTATTAGTAAATAGATGAACAGTTAGTTGAGAAAACACTATACATACAGGCGACAAGCCTCACGGCGGACCCTTGCTTGTTTACAGTGGGTTCACCAGAAAGAAATGCTTAAAACAATACTGTGTATAGTAACAGGACCCAGGTGTTTGGTAGTACCCATAACCTAGAATTTCATGTAGTCATATCTTATTTATAAGGAATTCCAATCTAAACTGTGAGTTGATTTGTATGAGTTTTCCCATGGGACAGTAATTTCATTGTTCAAAATATACTTTTCGATATAAGTACGTAGTAACCAAAAAATCCAAGATTTGAAATTCGAGAGACCAACAGAAAATATATATATACAAATCATTTCGCATGAGTGGGGGACTCATGCAAAATGATATAGTTTCAAGTTGTACTTAGAACATAAAATGCTTTCAATCTGTACGGTAATTTATCAGTATAATTCCAAGGGAGGGCCGAGGAACGCGTACGCACTCTCTAGTGCAGGGCTGTCCAACATACGGGCCGTGGGCCACCATGTGCGTAGCTACGGGTATATAGAGGAGGAAAATTAAAGTTTAATTAAGGGCCAATTTGTATTTTTTTTTTGTCTAACCCGCTACGATTACTAAAATACTCAATTTTGCCCTCCACTAAATTTGGTTGGGACACCCCTGCTGTTCTGTGCGCGCAATTACAATCGATACTGCCCTCAAATTACAGAATTACTAACTGCGTAATCTGCTTCTGCGTAATCTGCTTAGTTGTAACTAGAACTCCGTTTGAAACGTGAGCTTTCATTTAATTAGTACATTAGTAACCAAGGGTGGTTACTAGACACCAATTGCATACGAGGTAATTAGTACTAATAGTATGCTTAGAACATTATTACCCTATTGATTTGTCTTTCACTGATACTTGATAACCTCCATTTAAGAATACACTACTGTCGTTTGTTATATCGTAACAACAAAACGGAAGAACTAACTTGCCCGGTAGGTAATATTTAATGAACAACTACTTTACGGGGTGTAAGGGACAACGTCTGATACTGTTAAGGGTTGCTAAGTCAACGAAACTGAACAACTATCAGCAGGATTTCTTTTTCAGGAAGTGAGAAAAAAATGGTTTACCATACAAATTGTCTGATCGAAGAGGTAATTTTGTATGGGAAGGTCAATTTTGTATTTCGTCTCCTGAAAAAAAATCCCGGTGTAGGTTGTTCAGTTTTCTTAAGTGAGCAACCCCTATGAATTTGCGGGGTACGCTTTCCCTTACAACCGGTATTTATTTTTCAAACAGAGTATAATGGGAGGGGCAGCTTCCCACAAGCTGATTGCTTTGTTTAGTCAACAAAACTGATCAACTTTCATAAGCAAATTCTTTACAGATCTAAAATATTCACTCCCCGATACAAATTGTCTGAACAAGTGGACAAAAAATTATTGCGGGGTTGGCCATAAACTTGCATTCTTGAAACAATTTCCTTACGTAAATCGTCTTGTTTGGTTGACTGATCAACCCTTATAAGTTAGTAGTTACAAACCGGGTGTAAGGGACAGCGTCCCGCAAACTGAAAGGGTTGCTCAGTCAATGATACTAAACAACTTTTACCTAAAAATTCTATCAGAAACTGAAAATTAAAATTAATTTTTCCATACAAAATGTCCACCTCGATCAGACGATTTGTATGGAACTGCTTTTTACAGAATATGCTTGAAAAGAAATGCAGCTGTCAAATTCTATGTTTTTCTCTCACTCCCAGTTCAGCATAGAAGAATAGTAACGTAGAATTACTACGGGAAAATTCATTCTGTTGCTATTCATATTGAGACCAGATGGCGGAAAGCTAGAAATTCATACGTTAATCCGCAACGGAGCGAAAGCCTAATTACCCCAACTCCAGTCGATAATGCCCAACACAAATTACTAAAGACTTCTCTGGAGCGCTTAGCTGATTAGGATTAATTACGTGCTATACATACATACATATAATCAGGCTTTTATCCCTAATGGGGTAGGCAGAGCGTAAGTGACCTAAAAAACGGTCGTTCCGCCAAGTTTGACAAAGTTTTGAGGGTTATTTTAGATAGATTTGTAGGTATATTACTGTAGTGACAGGTTGTCAGAACATCGCCTAAATTGCAATATACAGAAACCCTCAGATCCCTTAGCTGGTTTTTACAGCATGCCCGGGAAGAAATGCAGCCGGCACATTCTTTGTTTTTCTTTCGCTCTCAGTCCAGAGAATGGGATCAATACCGAGCTAATTTTGTACTGGCGGCGAATCGTACCAACAGTTCGATGGGTGACCCACGTTTATTTAGAGCTGCAATGTAAGCTTTTCACCACGCGGCTTTACTCGCGGGTAAAAATAAAACACTATGTGAGCTGGCTTAATAAATAAAAAATATATTCAGAGTGCGTAAATACACTGTTTCAAAACAAACTCATCATCTCCCTAGTCTAATCCCGTATCTAACAGGGTCGGATACTTAATCTAGGTGATTGAACGAGGGTACTGGTTTTTACATATAGAGACTGCCATCCGACCTCCACAACCCAGAAGACCCAATCCTAGATTAGGTCAGTGTTTTCAAGTCGCCATTGCTTAGCAATCGCCTCTGACATGGCTTAACGACTAATATCTACGGTATTAAACGATACCAACGTTTTAACGGGCCTTCAGAAGGACTGAAAAAGCACCGAATAAACGTACATATGAAATTCAAAAACCGAGAGATACATTGGTATGTAGTGGGATTCGAACCAGGTCAGGAGGCAGCGGCCCTATCCACTACACCATCGGGCTCTTTTCAAAACAAACTATTCCTACATATTAGATGTACAGGATTGCCTCTAGGCAATGTAGGTAATTTCTTAATCAAAACTTGAAAAGCGATTGTTAGGAATAGAAACACGGGAGGTTATTGCAACTGGCATCGTTTCAACAGCGTCTAGGAGTCAGCTTAAAGATCACGTAGTAGATTGCAGGTTCAGATACGGCGCGCATTCAGAAACGTAAATGCATCTACAGTGAACGCTCTACGGGAGACAGGGGCGCACTTAGGCACTGAACCCAAAGGACAAGAGGATGAATATTCATTCTCATAAAAGCAAGGGCCTGCGACGAAGGTAAAGCTTTGTAATTTCATAACATATGTAAGTGTCGCTAGGTACACAATGAAAGCAAGCGGGAATTACGTACATAAAGTTAGGATTTAGCACAAAAATTAATTGGTAGAAGAAGTAGTAAAGACATACGGGGTGTAAGGGACAGCAAACTGATAGCACAGTCAACAAAACTGAACAACTATCAGCAGGATTTTTTTTAACAGGAAATGTAAACAAATTTTTTTTCGTCTCCTGAAAGAATATCTTAGTGACAATTGTTCAGTTTCGTTGACTGGAAAACTCCTAACAATTTGCGGAACGCTGTTCCTTACACCCGTTATAAAATTTGCGCTCCCATTTAGTTAGAGATCAGGTAAGTAATTTTATATTACATACATACATATAATCACGCCTTTATCCCTAATGGGGTAGGCAGAGCGTAAACTACCTAAAACAAAGGTCGTTCCGCCACGTGTGACAAAGTCTTGAGGGCCATTCAAGAAAGATTTGGACGTATATTGATGTAGTGACAGGTTGTCAGGCCATCGCCTAAATTACAATATACTGAAATCCTCAGATCCCTTAGCTGCATTTTACAGCATGCCCGGGAGGAGATCCAGCTGGCACATTCTGTGTTTTTCTCTCACTCCCAGTACAGCATGGAAGCATTTTATATTATCTACGGGATAACATTATTTAGTTATTCCCAGAGTACCTACCAAAGACGACCTCCTTGGACGATCTACGTCTGCATCTGCATCTGTAGTTGCGATCGAATCTATAACAGTTCCCTGAGCTGACAACTGACAGGAAACTAAGAAGAACCCTCGCAACTACTTACTTTCCCAACTTTAGTTCAGAGTTTACTACTCAGGCTCGTATTTACAAAGCGATCTTAAGATTGAGAGCAACATTAAGTATGGATTTGATAGTTCATTTTGTACTGAAATTACATTTCTGATGCTATCGCTGTCAGTCTCAAGTGCTGTTTATAAATACGGGCCTAAGTCCTTTCCTGTCCTGAGACTTCAAAGTTGTGCGTTTTGCGTAACAGCCGCAACATAATTCATAGAGAGGGCAACGATCACCAACTGAGCATTTATCTCAAATTTGTTTTGTGTTAACTGAATGTAAATGCTAATATTGGTTAGGTAAGCGAAACTTAAATTGTTTCAACGGAATAACATCAGATAAGTTTCGATTTACTGTTGAAATGTGTTGTTTTGTAAGCAGCCATTAGTTGGCCTTTTATATTAAGAACATTACTTTCATGCTGGCCTGGAAGCGAGAGAAAAACAAAGAATGTGCCAGCTGCAATTTCTCCCGGGCATGCTGTAGAAACTAGCTAAGGGACCCGAGGGTTTCTGTATATTGCAATTTAGGCGATTGGCTTACAACCTGTCAATATACCTACAAATCTATCTTAAATAACCCTCAAAACTTTTGGCAGACGTGGTGAACGACCTTTGTTTAGGTCGATTACGCTCTGCCTACCCTATTATAAGGAACTGAAGCTTAGCTGGTGAAACGCCGCAGGTTCACCCCCTACGATTTTTAGATATCTTATTGCAATTTTATTCACATATCTGAAAACATGTCCCGTACATTGGACTGTATGACAAGCATCTTTTATCTGCCCATCGCTTAAACCACTTGACTGCATCAGAATATTTCTCACAGGAAACACGCGGCGACTGCGACCGCGACCGCTATTTGTCGTACGAGCCCACTGGTCAGTGGACGCTATTTCTCGTGCGGTCCCTTTCCACTGCCACCAGCGAGATAGTGGCAAACACGACGACCTCAATGGGAATACCAGCAAAATGTGCAATCATACACACATACACACAATCACGCCTTTATCCCTAATGGGGTAGGCAGAGCGTCAACGACCTAAATAAAGGTCGTTCCGTCACGTCTGACAAAGTTTTGAGGGTTATTTAAGATAGATTTGCAGGTATATTGCTGTAGTGACAGGTTGTCAGCCCATCGCCTACATTATAATATACTGAAACCCTCGGATCCCTTAGCTGGTTTTTACAGCATGCCCGGGAGGAAATGCAGCTGGCACATTCTATAGGCCAGCATGGAAGAATGTGCGATCAACTAAGTAGATACAAACAAACAACACCAATATTAATTAGACGTTTTAAATCATTTACACTAACTTTGATTATTTCATTGTTTCATTACAAAATGGCTCCTCAAATTCATTCTTAGGCCCGTATTTATAATCAGCACTCATGAGTGACAGCGAGATTGAGTTCGTATCAGAAATGTCATTTCAGTACAAACTGGCCTGTCAAATGCATACTTAATATTGCTCTCAAATTTGAGATCGCTTCATCATTACGATCCTTTATATTGCTGTCAATCTTGAGATAGCTTTACAAATATGAGCCTAATACTCTTCAAGACCACAGCGTTTAAAGCATCGCGATTGGTAACCACAGTTATAAACGAACAAAGTGCCACACTTAACGAGGTTGTGAATGGTTTTTTTTTATGTTTATAAAATGACTAACGAACCTAACGCAGAATGTCACAAAACTACGACACGGACAATCGACTGATCAGCGCTCGAGACAATTAAGAAAATATATAAAAATCTGCATTTAGTTTTATGTCAGTTCGTTTTGATTGCTTTCCAACCAATTTAGTCAATATTTTTATTTTACCAACAACCAATTATTTTCAATTTTTCACGGTACACATGGAAATTGAATGAAAGCTGCACTGTGCACAGCTTTTTTGCACTCTGTGAACAGACGTTATAAAAAGTAAAAGGTTTTTTGGGAATCAGAGCAAAAAGTTTCAAAAACATGTTATATTTTTTAATGGTTATTCAGATTTTGCTTTGAATAGTAAATTCCATACAACAGACTCAAATTAATTGTTTCAACATGAATTGCTTGGAATAGGATCAGAAATGAAGATCCTACGGGATTGAGGATCTTCTCTGAAACCATAGAACCGGAAACTTTGTTCACAAATGTAAGACAATTTGAAGATGGCGTATATTTCTTTACATACTTAGTTACTATAGTTACCTATAGTCTATAGGTAAGTCGTCGCCATCGTCATTGCCTCAGCCGATAGACGTCCACTGCAGGATAAAGGCCTCCCCCAAGGACCTCCAGGACGATCGGTCAAGCGGTCTATAGCGGTCATGCAGCAGCTTCCCGCGACCTTCACCAGATCGTCGGTTCACCTTGTAGGAGGCCTGTCTACGCTGCGTCTACCGTGCCAAGGTAGCCACTCCAGAACTTTCCTGCCCCAGCGGGAGTCGGTATAGGTAAGTATCATCTAGAATAGTGTGGCACTGGTTCACTTCTTAGCAATTTTGTGGCCCATGTCAAGAGCAATTAATAGACCCTTATTGCTGATGATGTTGATCGCATTAAACAAGCAATGTAATATTAGTATGCAAACGTATTGAAATACGCTTCATTATCATTGGCGAACCATCATGTCGTGTCCAGATCAAGACAAGTAGGGTGCGCCTTGTTGTACGCGCTATGCGCAGTCATATCTCTGGCGCATGAGTTATGCGCTCCAGCGAACTAGCAAGGTCCTAGATATCGCTGCAACAGTGCATTACTACTAGAAGGTCTATAGGGAACGAACCGACTGTTTGGTCTACTATGGGCAGATTCTACTTCGGACAGATTCTACTTTGGACAGATCCTATTTTGGACAGATCCTACTTGGAACAGATTCTACTATGGACACATTCGCCTTTTTTGACATTGGTGTTGTCATTTGTCAAATTTCTGGGTGTGTGGTACATTTCTTTTGGTAGAGAGATCAAAAATCAGTACTGCCAGTTATCTTAAATCAATCTTTATATATATAATGATGAATTTACCAAGAAAAAGAATGAAAAGACTTCTCTTTTATGAACAGTAATAAAAAAATAGTAAGCTGAAATCCGACACGCGACCACGGTCAACTGAACGATCCTGGATGGTAGCAAAGCACCCTCAACATCGAGACGTTCTGTGATATACCTACGAAAATGGACATCGATATTCGCTTTGTATGTTTGTAATGTTTAGAACTCGATGAGCTAAGTTGTGTAATCCAGTGTAAAAAGATCTAGCTCTTGCTTTTACAGGTATAAGTCAACACAGCACGTCTTTTAAAATAAACGAAAGAAGTAGGTAGTAAAGTAAGGCAAAATATAGAGCATGTTAGATGGTGTCACTGAAAATTAATTACTTGGCAATTTTCGGAGCAAACAGCTGATAAGAGAGGCAGGCAAAGCGAGCAAGCGCAGGCTTATGCAAAAGATTAATAAATATGCTTTACCTGCTTCTTTGAAGGTAAAAATGAGTTTAAAATTAGCAAAGCTGGACGCTGAAGGTTCTATCTTTCACCAAGTAAATCCCTAGATTAGAAATTCGTACTATGAAAAGGTGAAGCCTAAAGCATATTATAAGATTTCATATTTATATTACTGATGTGATGATGATGATCTTCTTCTTCTTAGCGAGTGGATTCTAGAGTCAAAACTGCCTAGTAGCACAGCTATTAGGCCTCTGAAATGGATTGAGTAACGACCACTATCTGGGACCGACTATTTACCGTGCCCTCCAAAGCACGGAATCTTTTTTTTTTTCATTTCGAACGATCAGGTGATTCAGCCTACAATTTCCAATCCAAACTAGTGGTAATGATGATGGATGATGCCAATTTTTTAGAAAAGTTGGTAAATATAAAGGACATTGATCAGGATTGAATTCTTTGCCAGCTTTCAAGTAGGTAAGTCATTTTACATTATACGTATATGCTTACTTACTTTTATATTCTTCCATGCTGCACTGGGAGCGAGAGAAAAACATAGAATGTGCCAGCTGCATTTCCTCCCGGGCATGCTGTAAAGACCAGCAAAGGGATCCGAGGGTTTCAGCATATAGCAATTTAGGCTATAGGCTGACACCATGTCACTACAGCAATGTACCTACAAATATATCTTAAATAACCCTCAAAACTTGTGGCGGAACGACCTTTGTTTATTTCGTTTACGCTCTGCCTACTGCATTGAGGATAAAGGCGTGATTATATGTATGTATGTATTATTTTATTTTTAGAACGCAATGTCACGTTACTAATTTCATATTTTCATCTCGCTTTCAAAGAATCTCTCGCGATATGAGTCGACACCATTCAAAGCTGAATTCTATGCTCATTAGCCGACGAAAGTACACTCATGTGTCCATTACACGAACATGCCGCTTTAAGAAGATCCTCAGTGCACGCCAGCGCCCTCATCAGTTAAAAAATCATTACTCACTGAAAACGCAAATAATGAAATATCCGGTAGATCAGATTGAAGGTACTGAAGTTAATTGTAAGCATTATAAATTAATAATTCAGTGTTTACTGCAGTTACAAAGAGCAAAGTGCTAAAAGTGGCCGTTTTTTGCAAATTTACTATCTGTAATTACAACGAACTATAAGTTGCAACTATATGAGGTTCTAAATGACCTTCATTGCTTTAACCTCTACCGGATTTTCAATTGATTATGGTTTCAGTGAATTATGTTTTTTTTTTACTGATGAGGGCGTCACTTAGCCCAGGGGAGTCCATTCAATATAAATTCTCGGCATGGGATGGGAAAGGCAAATTTTCGAAAATACTGACCGTATTCTACTATGCTAAACTTAAAGATCTTCCACTGTTCACAGACATTTCCTCTAAAGATAATTGGAATCACGATTTCAGGTGCCGGCGAAACTGTTCTCTTCTAAAATTTCACGATTAAGTTCAGATCAAGGACATCGATGAGTCGTCAGTTAGTAGTTAATTTGAATTTAATAGTTCGTTCGTAGTAAGTACTAATGTTGGAGAAATTGGAGAAATTACTGTAAACTTTATTGCTGACTTTCACAGCGAGGTGGTGTTTGCGGTGGCAGCAGAAATGGAAATACCTACCATTACGGTTGACTGTTTTCAGTACATACATACATGCATATACTCACGCCTTTATTCCTGATGGGGGCAGAGCGTAAACGACCTAAACAAAGGTCGTTCCGCCACGTCTGACAAAGTTTTTGAGGGTTATTTAAGATGTTTTCAAAAAGAGATTCAAAGAACATTATATTTCTGTACGTAATCCGTAGTATGTATTTATATAGAGTATTTAATATGTTATTTAATATGTTGGGTATTATAATTTATTTACTTATTGTATGATCGTAGTATAGTACAATTAAGATCGTAGTATAGTAAAGTGCGAGTTTCTCATGCTTCTTCTATATTGTGATATAGTTTTATTTTATTTTGTGTCACAGATATAATTTAATTTTCTTTGTAATAGACTCGCTTGTGACTTTCTAAACGTGTTCTTAGGAATCTATTTGGAAATAAATGATTTGACTTTGACTTTAAGTAGGTATATCCTTATTTACTGTTCATGTACCTAATTTGTATTCTTATTGTGCACGTCTTATCCGCTTTACGTTTTATGCTATCTCACTTCTTAGGTCTGCTGTCACGGTCACTGCTTAGGTATATTTCATTTTAGAAATAAGCAGTACCTGTTGTGTCTTGATTCCTATGTAATTGTTCTGTGTATGTTTCTGTGTACAAAACTATTAAATAAATAAATAGATTTGTAGGTATATTGCTGTAGTGACAGGTTGTCCAATATACCGAAACCCTCGGATCCCTTAGCTGTTTTACAGCATGCCTGGGAGGAAATGCAGCTGGCACATTCTATATTTTCTCTCGCTCCCAGGCCAGCGCGGAAGATGAGAAATGGAAATACGTTCCATTACGGTTGACTGTTTTCAATATGTCTGTCTCCCTTTAAACTTGCCAGATTTACCTACATAAGACAACAGCATTCTTCGTATAAATGTGACACAGACAATGCAATGCACCACGAAACAAATAACAATTAGAGTCTAAAAAACCGCTGTCTCAAAAATACATACATACATAAAATCACGCCTTCATCCCTAATGGGGTAGGCAGAGCGTTAACTACCTAAACAAAGGTCGTTCCGCCAAGTTTAAATTTTTTTTTAGGGTTATTTAAGATACAGTTATAGGTATATTTCTGTAGTGACATGTTGTCAGCCCATCGCCTAAATTACATCATACTGAAACCCTCGGATCCGCTAAGGCATGCCCAGGAGAAAATGCAACTGACACATTTTATGTTTTTCTCCCTCCCAGGCCAGCATGGAAGAAAAAAATGTCTCAAAAATGACAAAATAAAATAAGAATTGTTCTGGAAATGAGCATTTAAGCCGTACAGCAATTTATCACTGGAGTATTTACAGTCTATTTAACCTGTCAGGCGGCCGTCGAAAAGAAAGTTCCATGGTGCGTTAAACACAGAAATTCGGGCAAATTACAATTTAGTGCCGTTTTAGTGTAATTGTGCGGATTCACCAGCATCATCAACGGGGGCACCGGTAGTCGGCCGCCATGACAGTAGCCGGCGCGTTTACAATGACAACCGTTTAGGCTGGAAAGTGAAACTGTTGTCTAGGCTAGCGACAATAACAATCAACCACTGTGTGATTATGATTATAAGTTTGAAGTTTGAACACAGATTTGAATTACTAAGGGTCGCATTTATGAAGCGATATCAAACTTGAGAGCAATATTAAGTATGGATTCGACAGGTCAGTTTGTACTGAAATGACATATCTGATACGAACTCAAACTCGCTGTCACTCATGACAACTGACTACAAATACGGCCCTTAAGAGCACCAGACAATTCGTTACTTATATACCTAATCTTTATCAAACTACTATTAGCCAAGCTGGACTGGGACAGACTTCCTCCCGGGCATGCTGTAGAAGTCAGCAAAAGGGACTCGAGGGTCACAGTGTATTGTAATTTAGACGATGGGCTGACAACCTGTCACTATAGCAATACATATTAGAATCTAAAATTGCCCTCAATTTTTGTCAGATGTGGCGAAAGCGCCTTTTACAAGGCGTTAAACGCTCTGCTTACCCCGTAAGGGATAAAGGCGTGATTTATGTTCTATTAGCTAGAATCCTAATAACATACATACATAAAATCACGCCTTTATCCCTAATGGGGTAGGCAAAGCGAAAACGACCTAAGCAAAGATCGTTCCCCCACGTCTGACAAGTTTTGAGGGTTATTATTACAGATTATTATGATGTATATCCTAATTAGGTTAAGGCATACCAAGTAACTTTAAATTATAATACCTTTTATTTACAATGTTAATTGTAAACTTCCATGCTGGACTGGGAGCGAGAGAAAAACATAGATTGCGCCAGCTGCATTTTCTCCCGGGCATGCTGTAAAACTAAGGGATCCGAGGGCTTCTGTATATTGCAATTTAAGCGATAGGCTGACAACCTGTCACTGCAGCAATATACCTACAAATCTATCTTAAATAACCCTCAAAACTTTGTCTAACGTGGAAGAACGACCTTTGTTTAGGCCGTTTACGCTCTGCCTACCCCATTAGGGAAAAAGGCGTGATTATATGTATGTATGTTAATTGTAAACTAATCTTGCAATTAAATTGTTATAGCCTTAGAATACAATTAAAAGTTGCATCCACTTTATGCAGTGTATTAACTCTCAAAACTTTAGTCAGACGTGGCGGAACAACCTTTGTTCAGGTCGTTTACGCTCTGCCTACCCCATTAGGGATAAAGGTGTGATGTATGTATGTATGTATTAACTTATTACTTTATGAGTCAACTTTAAGGAAACTTTGACTGATAGAGTTGAGTTGAGTTGCAACCCTTTAATTTTTTAGAATTGTTAAATAAATTTTAGTCTATTGTATTTATTTATTTAACAATTTATTGTACACAAAAACATCATACATACAGAAACATCATTCAGAAAGATAAAGTTCTATACATACTTATAATCACGCCTTTATAATGGGTTGATAATGGGTATTATGGCCTAATGGGGTAGGCAGAGCGTAAACGACCTAAACAAAGGTCGTTCAGCCATCGCCTAAATTGCAATTTACTGAAATCCTCGGATCCCTTAGCTGGTTTTTACAGCACGCCCGGGTGGAATTGCAGTTGGCACATTCTACGTTTTTCTCTCGCTCCCAGTCCAGCATGGAAGTATAATACTGTATTTTATTTATAATAAATATTTATAATCAAGTGCGCCTGCCAAACACTAAAATTGAATTGATTTCTAATTCAATCAGTTTCATCATAAACAGCTAATAATTCATTGACATAGCGGCTATATTCAAAATTATTGGCACTTTTATGCTCTCGACTGTACCAGCCGTCTAGTCTAACGGTACCTACGTGAAATGCCCCCAAATTGCAGTTAATGACAAATGGCGGGATTAAAAAGTATAATGACGAAATTGGCAGTCGCCATAGCAAAATGATACGTCAGCCGTGGCCTATTGTACCCAAGCCCAATTTAAAATCTAAATATGAAAAGGCTATATCTTCCATACTTGACTGGGAACGAGAGGGAAACATAGAATGTGCCAGCTGCATTTCCTCGCGAGCATGCTGTAAAAATCAGCTGTCACAACACAGAAACCATGTATATTGCAATTTAGGCGATGGACTGACAACCTGTCACTACAGCAATATACCTACAAATCCATCACACGTTCACTGTGCGTGCATCACATGTGATGCATTGCGAGTTATACCTGAAACGTGCGTGCATCAAATGTGGTACACGCCACCTTGTGAAGTCCTAGGTTTCCAAAATCTTGCACGTATGAATTCAAACTTATTATTTGCGTTACACGTATGGACAATGAAATTGTGGAAAAGACCATGTGATTACCGGGAGCACTTTTTGAATGGTGTTGCCAGAACGTCATGTCAAAATGAAACCGAAAAATCTGCTATACTTTTTTTATTGTATTTCGAATAATGATCTTAAAATTTAAATAAAAATACAAATACAAACAATTCACATTCACATATACTTTGATATGTGTTTACCTTGAGGGCTGGAGCGTTTCATTGTAAATCACAACTTTTTAGGAAAAAAAATAAACACAAACGCCATTATAAGTTCCACTCACGTCATTTGTTTTTTTACTGATACGTCACCCTTGGCTGACTTATATTTTCGTATAAATCTCAATCTACTCTCAAAAACCAATAGTAATGATGGTACTACGTTTGTAAGACATACGTGCGTGCATCACATGTGGTGCACTGAGAAAAACATGAAAATCTGGAAAACCAGTTTCCAAAAACTAAAATAATGGTATAATAAGTCTATGTACACGTCATACCAATCTATTTAGAAAAAAAAATGAAAACACGTGAGGGGTCAATGTATGATTTTTGGTTGCACAGTGAACGTGTTAAATAAACCTCAAAACTTTGTCATTCGTCGCGGAACGATCTTTGTTTAGGGCGTTTACGCTCTGCCTACCCCATTAGGGATAAGAGCGTGATTATATGTATGTATGAAAAGGCACTTTTGGTCTAAACAGCAGGTGTATTAGTGTTGTGATACGCTGCCCTACATATCTGGTACATAAATTGCAGGCACTTTCGAATGATGGTGCTTATTCCGCGGTCGTTATGCATTTTATACGAGTATATCTAAGAATTTTGGAGTTTAGTAGGTTTGATATAAACTGTCTTCGCAATTAACTAACAAGTTATTTCGCAGGCAGATGCAAACTCAAATGGGTTGTTCAGGTATTAAAATTGAACAACTATCACAAATATATAGGGATACAGGCGTGACTGTATGTACTTATATGTATATTTAGATAATAAGCTTTTTATACAAAAAAGCCAGAGTAGAAAATAATTTACGTTTCCCAGAATATTTGTGAAAGTCGTTCAGCCTTCAGCCTCGTTGTCATACTAAACTATCCCCTTTCATTTTGTGAACTGTCTCCACAATAATCCTGCTCTATACAACATGTAACGGACTTTGTTCCTTATTAGGGCAAGTTGTTCAGTTTCATGGGTAGATTCACACCTTTCTTGATGCATAATTTTTTTTTTTACTTTACGTACAATGAAACAAAAACAGCATTACATTTTAACCACAATTTATAAATGTAACTAAAAACAGCGTTAACAAAATTTGCATGTGGTAGATAGTAACAACCCTAATAGACAATGAAGCCTGTGGCAGGGTTAATTACGCTAATTAGAAAGAACATTTGAGAGTAGCCGGCTTATTAGTTATATATATACCTAGTAAAAATATATAAATATTATTTAAATCAATAGAAAAATAAATAAATATTAATATTCATAGATAAATTACACATATTTTTATAATTATTAAATATACTTAAATAAGTTTCTCGTTGAGTTTACTATACATGGTATTAAATTCCTTATAATTGATATTTAGGAGATACTGTTTAACTTTTTTGCTTAAAATAGACAGATATTTATGTTTTTGAAATGTTACTGCTGTTGCATTTATTATATCTATGATTTCTCTTAATTCGTCATTCAGAAATACCCTTTATGTTACTCGTTGTAGAGTCTGTCCTGTAAGGCTAACATGCGCGCCTCGAGATAATTTTTTTCACCGCATTTTCTCGCGCGTATCGTACATTTTTTTTCCTTTTCTTTGGCAGAACGCTATATAGTGTACTTCACACTAAATAACGCGGAGACCCCGATGGTGTAGTGAATAGGGCCGCTGCCTTCTGAGCGGGAGGTCGTGGTTCGAATCCCACCACGTACCAATGTGTTTTTGGGTTTTCGAATTTCATTTATTTCGTTTCATCAATTACGTTTATTCGTGAGGGGGGATGCGGATTTTATTTCTTAAAAGTTATTTTGTCTTAATTTTATTCCTTCAAGTCAAACAAACTCTTGGAATCAGCTACGAATTTCCGTGTTAACCTTCCAAACGAAGTTATTTCCTTTTCATTTGGAGATCGAAAGTCCAAAAGTTTCAGCTTGGTGTGTATTGTCAAGCAGCAGACCACACTGGCTCATTTCTTTTTTGAAAATTTTGTCGGCCTGCCTGAACTGAGATCAATTTTTTCTTGTTATCCTGTTAAAACTTTACACACAAGTTTTCAGCATTATGAGTCCACTCTTTACACTGCAACAGAGACCTTGGAGGACAGGTGGAAGGTTAGACTGGATACATTGTTACTCCCCCCCCCCCGTGCCCCGTGCAGGCGGTTATCAGCTAAAAGAAGCTCATGTTTTAGAGAGTCGCAAACGACAATAGGGATGCGAGGAACGCGGAAAACACAAGGGACAAGAGGGAAGACAGAAAAGCGAGAAACAATCCAAGGAACGCAAGGGGTAGCTATAGCTACTGTAGTGATAATAGTGAAACCGGATTAAATAAAGTAGTAAGTACTTAACTACCTATGTAAAACCTAAAACTAGGCGCGAACGAAATCGCGGGCAAAACCATATAATACATAAGAATAGCAACTTTAAATAGAAAAGTGAGTCTGAATATTAACATTGTGTTGAATTTTTCTAAAAACTAAAAAATATCGTGGGGCTTTCTTCTTCTTAACGAGTAGATTCTCGAGTCGAAAAACGACCCGATGAATCCTGGTGTCAGAGTTTTCAAACCGCACAGCTATTAGGCATCTGACATGGTTGACCAGTCAGATAAGTAACGACCACTATCAAAGACAGCGACCGGGACCGGCGGCTTAACGTTCCCTCCGAAGCACGGAATCCTTGTTCTTTTCGGACAATCAGGTGGTTCAGCCTGCAAAGTCCTAACCAAACTGGGGAAATCCTCACAAAGTGATACATTGACAAGGATCATCTTTGTGTTCCCCCCGGGAGTCGAACTCAGGACCTACAGGTCAGGAGCCCATGGCTCAAACCATTAGACCACAGAGACAGTTTCAATGGGGCAAGTTGACCTGCATAATCTGTATCGGAATTGCGAGACGAAACAAAAGCTCGGAATCAGTCGGAAGCCTCCGTTCGACGGACACTTTCTCTGTACTTTTCATTAATCAACCCGTATTAATCTGAATGAGAATTATGTTCTGATTGGATACACTACTCAACTATACTTTATTATTTGTTCATTATATCCGTTATTAATCCAAGCTTGATGTGAAGATAATTTAAATCGAAAATAGTAAGAGTTAGTTCTTACTATTTACTCGTAATATAAAACCAATATAACTCACTTTAAAAACATACTTCCATGCTGAACTGCGAGCGAAAGAAAAACATGGAATGTGCCAGCTGCAGTTCCCCCCGGGCATGCTGTAAAAACCAGCTAAGGGATCCGAGGGTTTCTGTATATTGCAATTTAGGCGATAGGCTGGCAACCTGTCACTACAGCAATATACCTACAAATCTATCTTAAGCATCCCTCAAAACTTTGCCAGACGTGGCGGACTGATCTTTGTTTAGGTCGTTTACGCTCTGCTTACCCCATTAGGGATAATGGCCTGATTATATGTATGTAAAAACATCAGCTATGATCACACTGCACACACACACACACTAACACATACATACGCCTACACACACACACGTCTTGTAGCACATCATCTCTAGTTATTGTATTTTTTTATTTTTTTTGGTCTCAACTTTTAAATTGTTAACATTAATTATTATTTAATTTAAAACATTCTGAAACCTACCTAAATTCAATTTTTAATATGCTTAACTTCGTAACTGGTAATATTAATTTGTAACATTTGTATTGTAATTTAAGAATATGTGCTGTAAAACTAAATTACTTGCTTACAAAAAAAAAATAAGTCTGATTATGACATACATACATATCACGCCTATATCCCTGATGGGGTAGGCAGAGCGTAAACGAAGTAAACAAAGCTCGTTCCACCACGTATGACAAAATTTTGAGGGTTATTTAAGATAAGATTTGTAGGTATATTGCTGTAGTGACAGAATGTCAACCCAACGCCTAAATCGCAATATACTCAAATCCTTGGATCCCTTAACTGGTTTTTACAGCATTCCATACTCTGATTATTGCGGTTTTGGAAAGGATAGATAATATTATTTTCAACTTTCAAATGTCTGTTGAAATGAGGAACAAACCCGATATGCTGACACAGATAGCATTTACTACCCACTACGCTGTACGGGCTGTCTATATTTTACTTACCTAATTACTATTTCATCGAAATACAATATTTACCAGGAAGTAACGAGCATGAAAACTATTGAATTCGCGAAAATAACAATCAGTTTCATAAATAAATGTATATAAATATGTAATAAAGGCCATGCTGGCCTGGGAGCGAAAGAAAAACATAGAATGTGCCAGCTGCATTTCCACTCGGGCATGCTGTAAAAACCAGCTAAGGGAACCGAGGGTTTCTGTATATTGCAATATAGGCGATGGGCTGACAACCTGTCACTACAGCAATATACCTAAAAATCTATCTTAAATAATACTCTTAATCAACCCTCAAAACTTTGTCAGATGTGGCGGACCGACCTTTGTTAAGCTCGTTTATGCTCTGCTTACCCCATTAGGGATACAGGCGTGATTATATGTATGTATGTATGTTCATAAATAAAACAAATTGACAAGCTTAAGATTTTAATCATAGTTTAGTTAAGGTAAATGTAGCGTAATGGTTAATGATGTACGTATTTATCACTACATAGTATAAAACAAAGTCGCTTTCTCTGTCCCTATATCCCTATGTATGCATAAATCTTTAAAACTACGCTACGGATTTTGATGCGGTTTCGGTGCGGTCATATTCATGCCTTTATTCCTTAGGTAGGCTGAGCGTAAACAACGTAAAAAAGGTCGTTCCGCCACGTCTGACAAATTTTTGAGGGTTAATTAATCTATTTATTTTTACTAAAATCTATCTTGATTTTTAGGTATATTGTTGTTGTGACAGGTTGTCAGCCTATCGCCTAAATTGCAATATACACAAAACCCTTGGATCCCTTAGCTAGTTTTTACAGCATGCCCAGGAGGAAATGCAGCTGGCACATTCTATGTTTTTCTCTCGCTCCCAGTCCAGCATGGAAGTACTTACTAACAATACGGTTATATCACTACATAGTATAAAACAAAGTCGCTTTCTCTGTCCCTATATCACTATGTATGCATAAATCTTTAAAACTACGCAACTGATTTTGATGCGGTTTCTTTTAATGGATAGTGATTCAAGAGGAAGGTTTATATGTATAATACATGCATAATATAGTTGAGGAACACTGATGTTTTCCGTGCAAAGCCGGGGCGGGTCACAAATTTATTTATAAATTGTTTATACGTAGCAATCAATTTTATATACAATCCTTTTAATTAAGTAAGCATAGCCTATACCGGGTGCAAGGGACAGCGTCCCGCAAACTGATACTGCTCAGTCAGCAACACTGAACCACTTCCAACAGGAAAATCTTTTAGGAAGTAAAAAATAAATTGGCTTTTCCATACAAATAGTCTGTGGTGGACACTTTATATGGCATTCATTTTTTTTTTCAACTTCCTAAAAATCAGTCCTGGTGGAAGTTGTTCAGTGTCATTGACTGAGCAACCCCTATAAGTTTGCGGGACGCTGTCTCTTAAACCCCGTATTAATTCCGAAAAATCGCAACCAAGAACTAACCAATGAGAGTTAATAGGATAATTACAACAAGGATTACTTCCATGCTGGCCTGGGAACGAGAGAAAAACATAGAATTTGACAGCTGCTTTCCCTCTCGGGCATGCTGTAAAAACCAGCTAAGAGATCCGAGGGTTTCAGCATATTGTAATTTAGGTGATAGACTGACAACCTGTCACTACAGCAATGTACCTACAAGTTATCTTAAATAACCCTCAAAACTTTGTCAGACGTGGCGAAACGGTCTTTGTTTAGGTCGTTTACGCTCTGCCTACCCCATTAGGGATAAAGGCGTGATTATAAGTATGTATGTACAAGAAGGATAATGCGAGACGAACTCTAAACTTAGGAGCTTTACAAACGTAGTATTACTTACCGCGAAATTTATAGAACGATATAATAATTATTGCACTATCCGAAGTAAACGAAGTCTAATAGGCAAGGTAGTAAGGTAATTTATACATAGCTTTTACTGTTAATTGCCAATTGCTTGCCTATTTTAATTTTACAAGCCGCTAGTTTCGTACTAGTCAAAATAGAAACTTTTTATAAAATGTTCAAAACGCTTTTTTGAATGAAAATTGCGAGGTATGACGTCACTCCTTGATAAAAACTTAACTACGCAAATCAATAACTTCTATTCTTTTAACACGATTATTAAATCTAAATTACATTTCTTGTAAATGATGAATGAGATTGTAGCCTTCATTTTTACGTATATATGTATATATATATATATATATATATATACTCGTATATATACGTTTTGAATTTTTTTAGGCACCCGGTCAACACACCAATAATAATTATTACCCTTCTATACATTATTGGCGTGAATAAATCACACTTTCGAAAAGTAAGCGAAAACACCAAGCGATAGGTTTAGGGCCCTTACACACATGCGCGTTCTGAATGAAATTAGATTATAACATACTTATGAGATGAGTTAACTACATACATACATATAATCCCGCCTGTATCCGTAACGGGGCGGGCAGAGCGTAAACGACCTTTAAAGGTCGTTAGCCACGTCTGACAAAGTTTTAAGGGTTATTTAAGAAAGATTTGTAGGTTTATTGCTGTAGAGACAGGTTGTCAGCACATCGCCTAAATTGCACTATACTGAATCAAGGTTATGCAGCTGGCACATTCTATGTTTTTCTATCGCTGCCAGTCCAATCCAGGGGATTGAACGAGGGTACTGGTTTTTACACAGAGCGACTGCCATCTGACCTCCGCAACCCAGAAGGGAAACCAGACCCAATCCTAGATTAGGTCAGAGTTTTCAAGCCGCCAATGCTTAGCACTGGCCACTGATATGGCTTAACGACTAATATCTACGGTATAAAACGATATTAACCGGGACCAACGGCTTAACGTGCCTTCCGAAGCACGGAAAAAGCGCCGATTAAACGTACATATGAAATTCGAAAACCGAAAAACACATTGGTACGTGGTGGGATTCGAACCACGACCTCCCGCTCAGGAGGCAGCGGCCCTATCCACTACACCATCGGGCTCGCACTGTACCTATGAGATGAAAACTTGATAAAATTTGGTCAGTTGATTTTTATGTTCACTAGCCCTGCTTCTTTGTTTACATAATTTCTAATGCAAAAAAAACGAAGTATAAATAAAAGCTTGGGCACACACTCATGTGGACGCCTAAAAGTTTCCCGAAACAACGTAAAAATATAATTTACATTGCAATGAACTCATTATAACATAATTGAACTAATCTCAGTTTTTTTTATTATTATTTTTCCTTGCTGGCCTGGGAGCGAGAGAAAAACATAGAATGTGCCAGCTGCATTTCCTCCCGGGCATGCTGTAAAAACCAGCTAAGGGATCAGAGGGTTTCAGTATATTGCAATTTAGGCGATGGGCTGACAACCTGTCACTACAGCTATATACGTACAAATCCATCTTAAATATAGATCCTCAAAACTTTATCAGATGTGGCGGAACGACCTTTATTTAGGTCGTTTACGCTCTGCCTATCCCATTAGGGATAAAGGCGTGGTTTTCAAACCAAACCTAATTAGAAGCATAGATATGCATTTGGTCACGTGTACGGAGTTTGGTAAGTTTGGTTTTAATGTTCAGGAATAAAAGCAAAACTACGTCTGCTTGGGATTTCCCTACTCCGGCAGACCCTTAAGTAAACCTCAATCCCACCAACTTTAGTTCATCGCAAAACTTCGGAGTTTCGCACTCGTTCAGACCATTTGATGTTTAATATCATGCGTAAGTATTTAAGGTGGAAACGGGCTAAAGTACGAATGTAGTGACGATACACGCACCACGTCTCGAAAGTGTAAGGAAGATTTGGCAGCACAATCGCCACGTAAACAGAAATTTTGGTAGCCAACTTAAGGTCGTGCGAGCAGAAGACCTCGGAACATAGCCTCCCAAATGCTGCAGCTGCTGCACTGATCCTGCTCTTCTTCTGATCTCAGCGTTAAGCAAAACTTGTCGACTTGCTTCAGCATGTCTTCACCAAGCTGTACGGCCAGTGTCTCGTGACCATGTGAGACACCACTTCCGGTTTTTGACACTGATTTGCAAGCCGTACATGCTGAGTGAAATACCGACATTAGTATATTCTTTATTGCATAAATTTCAGTCTATCTAGGGATTCCGCTAAGAAACATAGGTCATTATTATCAGCATACATGATATCTGTTATCAATACATGTGATACCTTAGTGCGCGCCTTAAGTCTGGCCGAATTGAAAGATCCGCCATCTGTGCGTAAGCGGATGCGGACGTCCTCGGAAACTGTCTGTAAGACTTCTCGGACTACTACCGCAAGGTATAAGGTGACCAGTGTAGGTGCTAAGACGCACCCTTGTTTCACCCCACAGGTAACGGGAAGGAAACCTGTCTTTTTTCACTATAAATCAACCACATTTAACAAATTCAAAACAGAAAATAAATCAGTCATAATATTTTTTTCACGATAAGTCCATAACACAGAAATTGCGCGCGCGCGTATATCAAGAAGCAATTTATATAATTTTCTATTCGTTCGATGCACAATAAGATACCATTCAAAGTGAACGGCACAAAGAAGCCAGGCTAATGCCTATGCATTACTTTTTTAACATTCTCCAACAAAGGAAAAAATAACCTCCTGAATCGCCAGCATAACTTGTTACGCAACGGATCTCTCTCGATTGAATAGTTTCGTCTATAGATTCGGTAAGAACACGAACTTAAGTAAATCTAAACTAAAAAACTCCGTCTTTATGCTATCTTTTTCTGTTTTCTTATGGTAGAAACAGACAAGTATAGACTTATTTCAGTTAGGTCGTGTAGTTTGCAACTCCGAATTGCCGTCAGTGTTGTCTTGTCGAACGCGGAGCGCCGCCGTGCGAACGCCAAAATGTCGAACAATCGGATTTTATCAGATTGCTATAATATAAATAATGACTATTTAAGGCACTTCGTCCGATATTCTCTCACGATATGTCACAACCACGACTGCGGATACTGGATAACACGTGTAATCTTGTTTTGTTATGTTGCATTTTATCCAATGTTTGGGGTGATAATAAACCCGGGGATCCTGAAAAGTCCAGTAAAGGTAGTTGGGCTGGCAAGATTTCTCTAAAGCAACACATTAATCTGAAGTACCTAACTACAGCTCAGCCGAAAACAGTCATCATGTCGTATGGCATATACTGCATTGGATCCTATAGTCATTTTTAGATTTTTCAGCCAGTCTTCGAACGATGGGGTGAGACGATGCAGTTCGGACATTCCGCCGGCGAAGCAATGGAGTGGGCAGTCATTCACAATGTGAGCTAGAGTCTGGTCGGGCTCTCCACACTCGCAGGATGGTGACTCACTGAGCTCCCACTTGTGAAGATGATGGTTAGAATGTCCGTATTCTGTTCGAAATTGGTTTAACTTTACCCATGTTGTTCGAGGGGCGGAAAATCGGGGGACTTTTATTTGGGTCGGCGATAAGATCCTTCTGTGGGTGGTCAAAGAGCTCCCAGAAAGACTGCCACTCGGCCTTGACATCAAATTTGGTCTCCAGTCGTTTGTCTGTCCAAATTGGTTGCCTTGATGCCAGGCGGTGAGACGGTAGATGGTCAAGCGTTTTGCGGAGGGTATACCCGGTACACTTGTGCCACACACACAGCTGCCGCCGCATTGGTCCTTCGCGGGTCTGGGGATGGGATATGCGCAAGTACTGGTAGCCAGGGGAATGGAGTGGATTTTACTAGCTCTATGATGATTCGCTTGGCCTCATGGACTTTAGTTAACTGCCTCCGTGGTCTAGTGGCTAGTGCCATGGACTCCCGATCCGGAGGTCTTGGGTTCAATTCCCAGGGGGGGAAACACAAAGTTGATATTTTAAAAATTTATCACTTTGTTTATGACATTGCAGGCTGAATCACCTGATTGTCCGATAAGAAAAAGATTTCATGCTTCGGAGGGCACGTTAAGCCGTCGGTCCCGGTCGCAGTCTTTGACAGTGGTCGTTACTCAAACCATGTCAGAGGCCTGATAGTTGTGCTACTAGGCGGTTTTAAAACTCTGACACCAGGGTTCATCGGGTCGATAGACTCGATACCCACTCGACAGAAGAAGAAGAAGATGGAGTTTAGTGTCGCCTTTACGCTAGCGCGCACATCGATACCAAACAGGGGCACAGTACTCCGCAGTATAATAAATAAACCAGAGCTAACGTGGAAGTTCAAAAGACCGAGGTGGAAGCACCCCAGGTCATTTCTGCTAGGTTTCTTATAATGTTCAGTATAGTTTCTAGTTTTTGCGCCACATTCGCCGCATGCAGTAATTTTTAGTATTTTTTTTGGGCCATTTAAGCTTTTTCTAAGTTACTTGGAAGCGCCAACAACTATCTAATTCTTGTACTAATAATTATTTATTGTCTCATTCACAAAACTAGGTGTACTTTGGGTGTGTCTTTTGATATTTAGACGTGTTAAATTACGTACGCAAATCTTACTCCAAACAGCTTATCGGCAATTGAATCAACCATCGCAAACGCAGACATGCCCTTTTATCATGATGTAACTTTGAAATAGAAAACGAATTATTCGAGCCGGTACAATTTCAACGCAATTCAATGCCAAATTACCTACCTGTTGTAACACTTTCTGTTGCATAATGTAGCACTTTTTTTATCGATGATCAGACATCATTGAAGTTCAAACTCACGATATTGTTATACATAATTGATTTAGGTACAATATTTGTGAAAGTCGGTATTAGTGGTCGAGTTTGGGGTTTAAATCTAGAATTTGTGGATTTTGTTACCACAGAAACAGAACATAAACAATGTTCCATTACTATTTTGTAAGATTATTGTCAGGATAAGACGAAGCAGGCTCAATCGCTGGTTTGTCTAACTAATAAAATGAGAGCATCTTCGGCACCTATTGAAACTTTGTCTCTAAAATCTACACGCCAAATAAAGACAAACCTTGACATGTAAAAGAACGAGTTTTAGATGGCGATGAGATCGATCAAAATTGATCGGTCTTTTAGTTTTCGAACCTGTAACAATCGTAATGTATATCTGCTCTATATTTATATTCGTATATAGATATTTCTTCCATGTTGGACTGGGAGCGAAAATGGACCAGCTGCATTTCCTAGGCATGCTGTAAAAACCAGCTAAGTGATCCGAGGGTTTCAGCATATTGTAATTTAGGCGATGGGCTGACAACCTATCAGTACAGCAATATACCTACAAATCTATCTTAAATAATCCTCAAAATATTGTCAGACGTGGCGAAACGACCTTTGTTAAGGTCATTTATGCTCTGCCTACCCCATTACGGATAAAGGCGTGATTAATATGTTTGTATGTGTATAGATGTCTTAGCTAATTAGCAGAGAGCCTGGAGCATACAGACGGACAAACAGAAGTATAATAGCCCCAAGCTGAAGTCGCCATTCGCAACTCTTATCTGGTATTTACTAATCGCCTTTTCGAAAACCATTATGCAGATAGTTGTCGAGATTTTTATCTAAATGGATTAAGTGAAAACATGCCCCAAGAGGCTATGCTAAATAAAATTGAAGATCAGAATCTTAGTCATCATTCTTATACCTGTTGCCTATCGTTTTAATCGAAATAGTAAATTGCATGCTTTAAAATACAACCTAACATCTTTCTATTGACTGATCTCATTTAACCATAAATAATTACAATTACGGTTAGTTAAATTGGCAAAAAAAAATCCCCTGTTCTAAGTATTCCTACCGGTCTAGCCCTACCGTTACCCCCTACTGGTATTACAGACGGTACAAAATCTGGTATGCCCAATTTCCTAAGATTAATTACCAAACTGGAGCAACATGTCATTCCAACCGAAAAACAAAATGTAAGTAAGAAATAAACACAAACAACTAAAATTAGGTGATATCTCAACTATTCTTCTATGCTGGCCTGGGACCTAAAGAAAAACGTAGAATGTGCCAGCCGCATTTCCTCTCGGTCATGCTGAAAAAAACCACTATGGGATCCGAGAGTTTCTGTATATTGCAATTAAGGCAATAGGCAGACAACCTGTCACTTCAGCAATATACCTACAAATCTATTTTAAATAACCCTCAAAACTTTGTCAGACGTGGCGGAACGACCTTTGTTTAGGTCGTTTACGCTTTGCCTACCCAATTAGTGATAAAGGCCTGATTATGTTTATGTATGTATGGAGGTTTACTACATCCTAGTAGAAACTATCAACAAAAACATTAACATTTCTCGTAATGTAAAAGCAAAACATTACATCGAAATCATTTCTATGTTCGAATTGTAATTAGTTCAACTCCATTAAATTATGTACTATTTTATCGTATTGTAATGAATGATTTATCACATAGTGGGCACGATTCTAGATTTGCCAGAATAAACTAAAATTAAAATCTATTTGTCACTTTCAGATTTCAAACATTGGAAAAGGACAGAAGCTCTATTCTCTCCTGTTTTTGATTAATAGTCGGTGGTTCTATGAGTTATCTATATTTTTTATCCGCCGTCACATGATATGGCGGATAAAATTGACAGAAATACTGGGGAAACGTGCAAAAGCGCGTCAAAATCTAGCGGATAAAGTGTAGAACCATATAGTATAAATAAATCACCTGTCCTTTTTCAATTTCATTATTTTGAAAGTGACAGATATTTTAGTTTTAGCCGGTGGAATCTAGAATCGAGCCCAGTATGTTATGTGTGTATTGTGAATGTTAGTGCAGTGAAGGTACAACGTAAAATTATACAAAACTGTAGCGCACGGACTATTCTGGCATCTTCTTCTTCATGCGAGTGGGTATCGAGTCTATCGACCCGATGAACCCTGGTGTCAGAGTTTTTAAACCGCCTAGTAGCATAACTATCAGGCTTCTGACTTGGTTTGAGTAACGACCACTATCAAAGACAGTGACCGGGACCCTTCGAAGCACGAAATCTTTTTCTTTTTCGGACAATCAGGTGATTCAGCCTGCAATGTCCTAACCAAACTGGGTAAAAATTCACAAAGTGATAAATCCTCAAATATGAGCTTTGTGTTTCCCCCTGGGAATCGAACCCAGGACCTCCGGATCCGGAGTCCATGGCACTAGCCACTAGACCACGGAGGCAGTTATATTTTGTCATTATTTGGACACATTTATTGTGACATGACATAGCCGAAATAATTCCATCTTATTCTATTTAAAGATTTTTATTTATTACTTATTTTATTATTACTGGACTTACTTAAAAAAAAATGGCCCTCCCATACAAGCCACTGACACCATTTGTATGGGAAGGCCATTTTTTTAATCGTATTCTACCTATGTTCCTTGGGGAAAGTCATTCAGGGCCGTATTTGAAATCAGCTGTCATGAGTCACAGCGAGTTTGAGTTCGTATCAGAAATGTCATTTCCGTACAAACTGGCCTGTCAAATAAATACTTAATATTGCTCTCAAGCTTGAGATCGCTTCATAAATACGAGCCTCAGTTTGTACCGAACCCCCCTTTATTTTTTGTGATATATATTAAGAAGAATTAAAGAAGATAATAAACTAACGTTTTCGGCCTTTAAGTGCACGTCTACGTCTACGAAGTGAAAGAAAGTAACCCTGGTCCTTAAAAAGGTAAGATAATATCCAATGCATCGAACGTCAGACTAAAACATTTTGGCAATAAGCCTTCCTATTTCTACTAAGTAGAGGTTGATTACGTTCCTTCCTCTCTCTAACTATTTAACTAATTTCTCTGGAATAAATTTAAAGTTGAAACGGAACGTTATTTTTTAAGCCTTCAGATTCACATAAAACATAAAAAATATTTACCTAATTTTCAACCCTATTAATCATAAATTCCTCTAAAAATATTTCAGATTATTATAGCAGTAAAATCGTCAAATTTATTAATTGATTTACATACCTAAGGCTAAGTTATTTCTTGCGCGACAATCAAAAATTACATCGTAACCCGTAAGTATTAATATCCTATCTTCCATGCCTAAACTCAAAACTGTCATCGACAAATTTAAAAAGTAATTTTCTAAACTCGAATTGGCGGCGTAGTTTTACAATGAAAAATACAAAATCCACTATAAAAAGGAAAAGTGTGCAGCTAAAAGCTGCGCCAAGGTTCTACCAACAAGTTCTCAACTCCACAAGTTCAATCCCTTCCCAATTTAACAGGTAAGAACACTTCTGCAATACTTTCCAAGTATCATAACTTCAGATCATAACATGAACTTTTCCTTGCTACTATTTTGCTAAACTTGTTAGAATATGTATACTTACCACCATAATTTAAATCTCTTATCTAACCTATCATTACCAATTCCAGGATAACCCCTGAAACTAGAAGATTTGCAGAAGATTCTGTCAACATAAGTTCCTCAACAAAACTATTGTTACCAACACAAGAATTGCGGTTACAACTAGGATTTCTAGGTAAGTTTTGTTTGGCTAGTAATAGGTTCCAGTCAAAATTGCTATCACTAATGTTTTAAATACCTTAATCACTCCATAACATTCAACAGTAAAGATAACAAAATCAAATGACTTTCCTTACAGTCCCAGCCGCTGCTGAGAAAGATCTTTCAGTTATGAAACCTACAAATAATGCAGTCAACGCAATAACTCTCAGACTGGTCTGCACTTAAGGACAAGCTTCTACGTCTGATCACAAGTTCACATCAGGATTCCAACGGTAAAACATGATTTAATTTAGCTCATAGTTACTGAGTTAGTTTGAATGTTTATAACATAAATTCCTTTTCTAAAGTACCACCCTAAGCTCATTCTGCTAGAATTTAAAGTATGTACCTTACCTAACTATGTGTTTTAATTTCAGTTGTTCCTGCATATTAATACAGAAAGAGGATATGAGCCTAAACACAACAACGGAAGAACACCTACTATGGAAACCAATTATTTGATAAAATTATTATCCTATGTCATTCAATTTAATATTCGGCTTGGATTAAATTCTTTCTTGGTTTTGGTTTATTATTTCTGGCTTGTTTGAATAGAAAAATGTGTACCAGGAGTTGCTATTCTATAAATATTACTTTATTTACATTCGGAGTCAGAAGTGAGTTTGTGAACATACTACCAGTTCTAATGTAATTGAATATGCTATTGAATTAGGATACCGTCCTAGATTTTTGAGATAGTGTCACATACTAATGCTAAGAAACCTTTAGACATTTTTATTGTGGTTTTTAGAGGATCAGCTCCGGCCATACGCTGCATAGGTATTGATTTAGTTTTACTATGCCCTAATCTGCCAATCAATAATGAGGATGTTTTGTATTTTATTATAACCTCTAGCCCTACAACAGATCAGGTACCCTGTCTCCTTTCAACCATTGACTTTGGATAGAAGCCCACCACATATTTCCAATACTTTGCTCCTATACTAAATTCAAATTACCACCTTTATTTTATGTAATTAAAATTTCAACATTCTTTTTGCTATTCTAATTGAGAGGACTTTATAGTATAAATAAATATATATTTTATATCAAAAGCTACATAGAGTATTGTTCCTTAATACTCAGCATTGTTTCATATAGGTTTCTATCAATAAAGGTGTTGCAAACATGATTCTAAGAATAGCCAACTGTATTGGAAATCTCTTTTTTCTGAATTTAACTTAATAGTGAATTTATTTGGAACTTCCAAAATATAGGTAAAACTTGTCAGTCTGTAGTCATGGACAAAATCCTAATCCAAAGCAACATTCTGTATTAACTTGTCACTCTATTTCAGTTTGTCTTACTTTTCCAAACAATTCTTTCTCTGACTGAATTTATCAGGAAATAACAAATATCATTATCAGCATAGGTACAGTTTCCTTTCAAACAACCAGTTAAGAATATCCTTTATCCCAACATTTGATACTATTTATTTATTATCACCAATTTCCCAATCATGACAATTATACTGCCAGATAAATAATTTTATTAGATATAATTTGAACAATTAATGTAGATTCAGTTTGTCTTGCTTTCCAAACTATTCTTTCTCTGACTGAATTTATCAGGAAATAACAAATATCATTATTAACATAGGTACAGTTTCCTTTCAAACAACCAGTTAAGAATATCCTTTATCCCAACTATTGATACTATTTATTTGTTATCAACAATTTCCCAATCATGACAATCAATTATACTGCCAGATACATAATTTTTATTAGAAATCATTTGAACCATTAATGTAGTTACCCTTGTTTTGAGCGTTCTACTAGAATATTATATTTTATTCAATAAATGGCCAAACAACTGTTACATCTTATCATCAGTCAGCACACCAATGTCAGATCAAAGTAATTGTTGATGTATTCCTATATATCAAAGATTTATGATTAATATTCAATACAGGATAACTTTAACCAATTGTTTTCAATAGGTAATTCTTTCTTACATAAATTTAGTTTCTTTATAAATCATTATCAACTTTAGGACCCTTCAACCAAATCTAGCCTCTATCTACTATAGGGTTCCTGAGAATTGAATTCACCAGTATCTACTCAAGGTACACTACTATGAATCACGTCTGACACGCTTCGGGAGCAGGTAGGGTAACAAAGTAGGTATTATAAACTTGATAGAACAGTTTTGAAGTTAATTTAATAGCAAATTTTACTTTAAGACTATAAATAAATATATCCCTACAATCCTAATGAATCTATTAATAAGACCTATCCCTACTTGATGCCTAAAGTCCCTCCCCAGTAGATATAAAATCGAACTAAGTAATCCTATAGTCTAACTTTGTCTAATCCTAATTGTTTCTACTGTGAAGATGCAAAGCTAGGGAGATCCCGACATTTATTATTTAATTGTGAGGTGTGTAGTGTAATGTGGATGTTCTAGAAAGCCTGAGTTCAAACTTCCAGAACCCTATTTCTGCTAATTTGTACGTGATGAGGTTGTCACGATTTAGAGTGCCTATTACATCCTATACCCGTGTGGATGATTACCAGCTTGACGAAGATAAGAGATAAGCCGATAATCGCGTGTGTTGTGTGGGGGACAGATAGGAAATCCTTAACAAACAGTCGTAAGTCGTCCGTATCGGGGCTGGAGACGGAACAGTTCGCTAGAGGTGGTTCTAGGTACTCCTTACACCGTTTTGCTAAGTATCCCATACCTGAGCGCATAAAACTTGCGTTTGAGGCAAGCCGATCGTACGCACCAATACAATCTCCTAGGTTCTTTAGCCAAAATTCCTGGTCTGAGAAGTGGGTACGGAGAACAGGTATAATGACCAAAGCATGGTTCACACGAATACTGTCAAAAGAATCTCCCATTCAATATGACCCTAGCTCCAGACATGCACTCCGAAACACGCAAATGCAAGTGCGCGCCCGAAAGCACCTCCCCGGAATTATGACCATAGAGAATCTTCAATACAAAACGTAACTGAATTTAAAGTTAATCTTTCAAACTCAAAACAAACAAGACCCCAAATTTACCGAGTATAACGTGTGAACTGACGAACGATAAATGCGTAGAAAAAGCTAAATTAACAAAGTAAAACGTATGAACTGATGAACGATTAACACGTAAAAGAAATAAAATGTACGAAGTAATACGTGTGAACTGACGCACGATTAACACATAAAAGATCCCGAGCACTCGTCCGTTCCGCTTTAATACTATTTTTCCAAGAATCTAGTCAATTTCCATTTTCAACCTTCCAACCAACAAGACAAAGTTCACTTCCAGTCTTCCTAAACTAAAACTGTCTAAATTTTACGATTCAAATCCGTATTTTGTTCATGTGGCCTACAGTCAATCCAATTTCATCCATATTAATAGTCCATAAGATTCAAGTTTGCAGCTGTCACAAATATTTCCTTGAAAAACTAATGAAATCCACTTTTCAAAAATTCATTTTACTAAAATTCGCTTAATCAAACCATTCACAGCCTTTTCACCATAGAAATACAGTTCGATTTAAACTATCAACAGAATTTGTCCGCTATTCTCGTTTTTATTTCTGAAATTTGCCACCTTTAGTCCAATTTGATCCTTATAACAAAGACACACGTCTTAATTTTAAACCATAATGTCCATCTGTCCTCATTATTTCAAATCGGTTTTAAATTTCAAAACATTCTCATTTTTCAGCAGCATTCGACAGCTTCAATTCAATTTAGACCTTATTTCTATGACGACACGGTCAAATTTACTATTATCAGTGGCAGCTGTCATGAAAATTTCTTGAAAAATTCTTGAAAAATCTCTAACTTTTCATTTTCTGTAACCTATTCTTATGGAGATAAGGGTCAGACCTTTCTACTATGAAAATAAAGATCATTTTCAAGGAACACCCGAACCGATTTATAAAATGAATCTTTTCGACCTGTGTAATGTCAAATACAACGTCTACTCATTATGAATCGTATGTCTCAAGAAATAATCCTCAGTTTTGCTTAGTTTCAATAACTATCTTCGTAATCGAACATTTTATGATCAGCTTTTGCTTGTTATTTTGACAATTGCAAAAGCAACAGTTAACCGCTAATTTCTGCTATTCATGAACACCTCCGCACAAATAAACGTCCACGCTGGCTACAAATTCAAACCACATCAAGTGCGGCTACAACCCAAATTCGCGCAATTCCAATGAAGTTTGTATTCTACCTATAAGTTCGTGTGTTAAATATCTTTTCGTTTACCTTTCTTACCACCAACATAACTTTCTTTTCCTTACAGCTTTTTCCTATGAAGGTCGAATGATATCTGAATAATGAATCCGATTTTATCTGAAAATGCCTTTATAATAATAAAACTTGTTTGTTTACAATATGTATTTAATTACTCTCATAATGCAAACATATTTGTGGAACAACAATAGAACGAGGCCCTGAATCGTTACATTCAACTCCCTAAACATTCGAAATGATAATAATAATGAAGAATGTTTACCTATCTACCACGAAGATATCTTATTTTCACATATATGTTTGTTATGAGATATTGCCCATCCTTTCATAGATGCTCATTTGTTATGTTTGTGTAAAATGACTAAATCGTTAACAACCATAACTCAATCATGATATTCAAAATCTTTGAAAACCTCAAATTAATAAACAACAAGGTATTGTCGCAGGATTAGATCACACCGCAGACAAGGCGCCGAGTTGTGAATTCAACGAATTAGAAGAATTGAACTTATAAGATCCACATCAAGACTCGTATTTATTCTGAATTGAAATGGTGATCTTTAGATAAGAACCCCTGTATAGCTACGGTGCAGATATCCTATAGCTAAATCATCTTGCTGGGTATATTGTTCAAGGTTCTCTATTTGAATTCCACTTTCTAGGTATTTCGCCATCGCTTTAGCTGACTGTTAATCATATTATGATATGATTGTGTGGGGAACATTGGCTTTGCCTGTTGGCGGCATGTAGAGTTTAGAATCTAAATGAAACTACTGTGAAATCACAGATTTATGACATCTGTCCTAACCTCAAATCCAAAGTTTCATATAAATTCATGTGTCATGTGTAATGTCTAATAAAAGGACGCACAATAAATTGCATTCAATGTAAGTAGCCTTGAAGTTTTGAATGAGCCTTTCACTCAGCCATTTACCTAAATACCTTTTAAACACATTTATCATTCCTCTGCGCAGAATTTTTCCTCTCAACAAAATCTCAAAACCCCATTACAAGAATGCTCACTAAAATTCTCAAAGTATTTGAATATTTATGTTATAATTTTCTTAAGTAGGTACCTACTCTACGGGAAGTAAAACAAATAAACTTGTGGTGTAAATTTTTATGGTACATTTTTACGTTACACATAACAACTAAATAATAGCCCTAAGTTACCATCAAGGTCTCGTTCAAATATTCCACTATAGTTCCTTAAATCTAATAGTAGCATCTGTATTCGATTATTTTGGTTTAATTGTAAAAGTAAACTTTACATTTATTTTGGAGAACCTTACCATTTATTCACGGTAAAACTTGATGAACTGACATACAATTACATACATACATACACTCACGCCCCCACCCCCCATGAGGTAGGCAGAGCGAAGATAACCTAACGAATTTGGCTCCATCTCGTCTGACAAGATTGAGTTTGGAAATCACTGCAATGACCTGCCGTCAACCCATCACCCAAATCGCAACACACAGAACCCCCAGGATCCCTTAGCTAGTCTCCACAGCAAGCTGAGGGTGACGCTGCTGACACTTCTATATAAGCTATAGGCTATAAGCTATCCGTCTGTCCAGCATGGTATAATGAACACCACGTAAATTGCTTTTAGATGTGTTTTAAGTAAGTCCTGATAATAGAACTCCACCACCAGTAATGTCTGCTGCTGCCTCCGTAGTCTAGTTTTCTATTGCTCCAAATCAAGAATGAAAGAATAAGACACAGCTAGCTTTAACGAATTAATACTGACTGCCTCCTTGGTCTAGTGGCCAGTGCCATAGACTCCCGATCCGGAGGTCCTGGTTCCGATTCATAGGGGGGAAATTGAGAATTTATCACTTTGTGATTTTTTTTGTTAGGACATTCCAGGCTGAATCACCCGATTGTCCGAAAAGAAAAAGAATTTCGTGCTTTGGAGGGCACGTTATACGGTCGTTACTCAAACTATGTCAGAGGCCTGATAGTTGTGCTACTAGGCGGTTTTAAAAACTCTGACACCAGGGTTCATCGGGTCCATTGACTCGACACCCACTCGACCGAAAAAAGACCACCAGTAACACTATTATCTTCAGCAGTATTCCATCGAACAAATTCTTGAACAGGTAACCAATGTTTTGTCTTTTAACTTTTCTTCTTATAAAACACTGTACTTCGTACTGTCTCCTGTAGTTCAGCTATTATGGATATAGTTGTTTTGTCGTTAAGTCCTAAAATTTGCCTGAAACACATAAAAATAGATAAAATAACTTCACAAAATACATTTCGCTTTCCAATTTACTTTTTTTTTTCAATTCTTCCATGCTATAGGTAGCAAAAAGCATAATCGCATACAGCCTAGTCTTTAGACTTTACGATTTACCTTGACGTATATTTTTTTTTAATTGCTCTTGTATTGAATTGAATAGTAAGGACTTATGGCTCAAATTTTCTTGATCTAGGCGCGGCGTCCCCTTTTAAATTTCGAACACTTGATAAAATTTTCATTCTTAATCCCTTGAAACTTTGCATAGAGCGGACAAAAAAAGTTTTGAAAATGAATTTCGAATCGAAATTAATACACGCCGTGTCCTCGTGGGACTACCTTTTTAATAAGATAAACCCCGTGTACCAGGACACGGCATTAAAAAGTGCAAACTAGAAAGATATATCCACGAATCTCAATACTGATGGTAAGTACTTTGCTACAACTTTTAATCTAAACTTTCCTAAATTGACGTCTTGTCCGAAATGTTATATAAAAATTTCGTAAATCATACCAAATCACTATACAAATAAAATTAACTCCCTAAAACCCTAATAGTATTGAAACTTTCTCCAGTAGTTAATCTTTTCCCTATACTTTTTTGCTAATTTTATTTTCCTTTGTTCACAGCTCATAATACTCGGCAAGCTGAAGCTGCAGCTGAAGTACAAAAAGACCTGTGACCCTTCAATAAAAATTGATTTTGTTGAGGACCTCTGTCTTATAATTAAAATCATAGAGCCTACTTTCGACACATTTCCACACCCCAACCCTACATCCCCTTTTCACCTTTTACCCTCAAACGTTACAACACCCAAAACAAAACACTCCAAAATTTTAAATATCACCCCAATTACAATCATTGACATTCCTACTACTACTTCTTCCCTACGTCAACCAACGACCGACTCCCCTACTACGACCTGTCCTACTATTACTACATCTACTTACTCAACATTACCTTCTATGACTCCGCACCTTCCTGTTAAAACGACTACCCCCTTAAAGCCCCTAACCAACTCCCCAGCTTTCCATATTCCTGAATCGTCTAATTATCTTCCTCTGTCTCCTACATATCCACAATTTATCATTGACTACATCCCTTTTCTTTCTTGCGTTGATCAATCTCTCTCCAGACTTTTACCTCACCTCCTGACACAGACAAAATTAAAAAATCTTTACTTTACTGACAGAGGCAGAGGTCCAACAATTAAATGAATCGAATTGTAAATAGATATATTTTTTATTTTTATTACCTACTTCTTTTTTTCTTTATTACTATTGTACATACTAAAATATATTTTGTTTGTTTATCTTACCTTATTTGTTTGATTTCTTACCCTAGAAAGAGTTCATACTTACTTAAATTACCTTTGCACACCTTTACCTTTTACCTATTATACCAATTTTTACCATACCTAAATATGAAAATAACTTTACATAGTCTGTCCGCTTACCTTCATACCAACCCATTCATTGTACAGTAAGTATGTGAACACAGTATTGGATTATCAGATGTACCCTAAACTAAATTTATGTTCATGGTGACAAATAAGGATTTTTCTATTCTATTCTATTCTAAACAACTCCCAGACTAGAAAACATACTTTACTAATTCAGAAAAATCCCAATCATGAATGTTTAATGCATTAGACATATCTCACCTTCATCCAACACACGGACAACAAATTGTGACTAATAAAATAGTCACATTATTAAAATTAAATAAGGTACCTACATAATGAAATAGAAATCTTTACATATAAAAACAAACGCCGTAGTAACCCATTAAACCCATAATCCTGGTCACGGTATAACAAATTGTACCGAACCCCCCTTTATTTTTTGTGATATATATTAAGAAGAATTAAAGAAGATAATAAACTAACGTTTTCGGCCTTTAAGTGAACGTCTACGTCTACGAAGTGAAAGAAAGTAACCCTGGTCCTTAAAAAGGTAAGATAATATCCAATGCATCGAACGTCAGACTAAAACATTTTGGCAATAAGCCTTCCTATTTCTACTAAGTAGAGGTTGATTACGTTCCTTCCTCTCTCTAACTATTTAACTAATTTCTCTGGAATAAATTTAAAGTTGAAACGGAACGTTATTTTTTAAGCCTTCAGATTCACATAAAACATAAAAAATATTTACCTAATTTTCAACCCTATTAATCATAAATTCCTCTAAAAATATTTCAGATTATTATAGCAGTAAAATCGTCAAATTTATTAATTGATTTACATAAGGCTAAGTTATTTCTTGCGCGACAATCAAAAATTACATCGTAACCCGTAAGTATTAATATCCTATCTTCCATGCCTAAACTCAAAACTGTCATCGACAAATTTAAAAAGTAATTTTCTAAACTCGAATTGGCGGCGTAGTTTTACAATGAAAAATACAAAATCCACTATAAAAAGGAAAAGTGTGCAGCTAAAAGCTGCGCCAAGGTTCTACCAACAAGTTCTCAACTCCACAAGTTCAATCCCTTCCCAATTTAACAGGTAAGAACACTTCTGCAATACTTTCCAAGTATCATAACTTCAGATCATAACATGAACTTTTCCTTGCTACTATTTTGCTAAACTTGTTAGAATATGTATACTTACCACCATAATTTAAATCTCTTATCTAACCTATCATTACCAATTCCAGGATAACCCCTGAAACTAGAAGATTTGCAGAAGATTCTGTCAACATAAGTTCCTCAACAAAACTATTGTTACCAACACAAGAATTGCGGTTACAACTAGGATTTCTAGGTAAGTTTTGTTTGGCTAGTAATAGGTTCCAGTCAAAATTGCTATCACTAATGTTTTAAATACCTTAATCACTCCATAACATTCAACAGTAAAGATAACAAAATCAAATGACTTTCCTTACAGTCCCAGCCGCTGCTGAGAAAGATCTTTCAGTTATGAAACCTACAAATAATGCAGTCAACGCAATAACTCTCAGACTGGTCTGCACTTAAGGACAAGCTTCTACGTCTGATCACAAGTTCACATCAGGATTCCAACGGTAAAACATGATTTAATTTAGCTCATAGTTACTGAGTTAGTTTGAATGTTTATAACATAAATTCCTTTTCTAAAGTACCACCCTAAGCTCATTCTGCTAGAATTTAAAGTATGTACCTTACCTAACTATGTGTTTTAATTTCAGTTGTTCCTGCATATTAATACAGAAAGAGGATATGAGCCTAAACACAACAACGGAAGAACACCTACTATGGAAACCAATTATTTGATAAAATTATTATCCTATGTCATTCAATTTAATATTCGGCTTGGATTAAATTCTTTCTTGGTTTTGGTTTATTATTTCTGGCTTGTTTGAATAGAAAAATGTGTACCAGGAGTTGCTATTCTATAAATATTACTTTATTTACATTCGGAGTCAGAAGTGAGTTTGTGAACATACTACCAGTTCTAATGTAATTGAATATGCTATTGAATTAGGATACCGTCCTAGATTTTTGAGATAGTGTCACATACTAATGCTAAGAAACCTTTAGACATTTTTATTGTGGTTTTTAGAGGATCAGCTCCGGCCATACGCTGCATAGGTATTGATTTAGTTTTACTATGCCCTAATCTGCCAATCAATAATGAGGATGTTTTGTATTTTATTATAACCTCTAGCCCTACAACAGATCAGGTACCCTGTCTCCTTTCAACCATTGACTTTGGATAGAAGCCCACCACATATTTCCAATACTTTGCTCCTATACTAAATTCAAATTACCACCTTTATTTTATGTAATTAAAATTTCAACATTCTTTTTGCTATTCTAATTGAGAGGACTTTATAGTATAAATAAATATATATTTTATATCAAAAGCTACATAGAGTATTGTTCCTTAATACTCAGCATTGTTTCATATAGGTTTCTATCAATAAAGGTGTTGCAAACATGATTCTAAGAATAGCCAACTGTATTGGAAATCTCTTTTTTCTGAATTTAACTTAATAGTGAATTTATTTGGAACTTCCAAAATATAGGTAAAACTTGTCAGTCTGTAGTCATGGACAAAATCCTAATCCAAAGCAACATTCTGTATTAACTTGTCACTCTATTTCAGTTTGTCTTACTTTTCCAAACAATTCTTTCTCTGACTGAATTTATCAGGAAATAACAAATATCATTATCAGCATAGGTACAGTTTCCTTTCAAACAACCAGTTAAGAATATCCTTTATCCCAACATTTGATACTATTTATTTATTATCACCAATTTCCCAATCATGACAATTATACTGCCAGATAAATAATTTTATTAGATATAATTTGAACAATTAATGTAGATTCAGTTTGTCTTGCTTTCCAAACTATTCTTTCTCTGACTGAATTTATCAGGAAATAACAAATATCATTATTAACATAGGTACAGTTTCCTTTCAAACAACCAGTTAAGAATATCCTTTATCCCAACTATTGATACTATTTATTTGTTATCAACAATTTCCCAATCATGACAATCAATTATACTGCCAGATACATAATTTTTATTAGAAATCATTTGAACCATTAATGTAGTTACCCTTGTTTTGAGCGTTCTACTAGAATATTATATTTTATTCAATAAATGGCCAAACAACTGTTACATCTTATCATCAGTCAGCACACCAATGTCAGATCAAAGTAATTGTTGATGTATTCCTATATATCAAAGATTTATGATTAATATTCAATACAGGATAACTTTAACCAATTGTTTTCAATAGGTAATTCTTTCTTACATAAATTTAGTTTCTTTATAAATCATTATCAACTTTAGGACCCTTCAACCAAATCTAGCCTCTATCTACTATAGGGTTCCTGAGAATTGAATTCACCAGTATCTACTCAAGGTACACTACTATGAATCACGTCTGACACGCTTCGGGAGCAGGTAGGGTAACAAAGTAGGTATTATAAACTTGATAGAACAGTTTTGAAGTTAATTTAATAGCAAATTTTACTTTAAGACTATAAATAAATATATCCCTACAATCCTAATGAATCTATTAATAAGACCTATCCCTACTTGATGCCTAAAGTCCCTCCCCAGTAGATATAAAATCGAACTAAGTAATCCTATAGTCTAACTTTGTCTAATCCTAATTGTTTCTACTGTGAAGATGCAAAGCTAGGGAGATCCCGACATTTATTATTTAATTGTGAGGTGTGTAGTGTAATGTGGATGTTCTAGAAAGCCTGAGTTCAAACTTCCAGAACCCTATTTCTGCTAATTTGTACGTGATGAGGTTGTCACGATTTAGAGTGCCTATTACATCCTATACCCGTGTGGATGATTACCAGCTTGACGAAGATAAGAGATAAGCCGATAATCGCGTGTGTTGTGTGGGGGACAGATAGGAAATCCTTAACAAACAGTCGTAAGTCGTCCGTATCGGGGCTGGAGACGGAACAGTTCGCTAGAGGTGGTTCTAGGTACTCCTTACACCGTTTTGCTAAGTATCCCATACCTGAGCGCATAAAACTTGCGTTTGAGGCAAGCCGATCGTACGCACCAATACAATCTCCTAGGTTCTTTAGCCAAAATTCCTGGTCTGAGAAGTGGGTACGGAGAACAGGTATAATGACCAAAGCATGGTTCACACGAATACTGTCAAAAGAATCTCCCATTCAATATGACCCTAGCTCCAGACATGCACTCCGAAACACGCAAATGCAAGTGCGCGCCCGAAAGCACCTCCCCGGAATTATGACCATAGAGAATCTTCAATACAAAACGTAACTGAATTTAAAGTTAATCTTTCAAACTCAAAACAAACAAGACCCCAAATTTACCGAGTATAACGTGTGAACTGACGAACGATAAATGCGTAGAAAAAGCTAAATTAACAAAGTAAAACGTATGAACTGATGAACGATTAACACGTAAAAGAAATAAAATGTACGAAGTAATACGTGTGAACTGACGCACGTTTAACACATAAAAGATCCCGAGCACTCGTCCGTTCCGCTTTAATACTATTTTTCCAAGAATCTAGTCAATTTCCATTTTCAACCTTCCAACCAACAAGACAAAGTTCACTTCCAGTCTTCCTAAACTAAAACTGTCTAAATTTTACGATTCAAATCCGTATTTTGTTCATGTGGCCTACAGTCAATCCAATTTCATCCATATTAATAGTCCATAAGATTCAAGTTTGCAGCTGTCACAAATATTTCCTTGAAAAACTAATGAAATCCACTTTTCAAAAATTCATTTTACTAAAATTCGCTTAATCAAACCATTCACAGCCTTTTCACCATAGAAATACAGTTCGATTTAAACTATCAACAGAATTTGTCCGCTATTCTCGTTTTTATTTCTGAAATTTGCCACCTTTAGTCCAATTTGATCCTTATAACAAAGACACACGTCTTAATTTTAAACCATAATGTCCATCTGTCCTCATTATTTCAAATCGGTTTTAAATTTCAAAACATTCTCATTTTTCAGCAGCATTCGACAGCTTCAATTCAATTTAGACCTTATTTCTATGACGACACGGTCAAATTTACTATTATCAGTGGCAGCTGTCATGAAAATTTCTTGAAAAATTCTTGAAAAATCTCTAACTTTTCATTTTCTGTAACCTATTCTTATGGAGATAAGGGTCAGACCTTTCTACTATGAAAATAAAGATCATTTTCAAGGAACACCCGAACCGATTTATAAAATGAATCTTTTCGACCTGTGTAATGTCAAATACAACGTCTACTCATTATGAATCGTATGTCTCAAGAAATAATCCTCAGTTTTGCTTAGTTTCAATAACTATCTTCGTAATCGAACATTTTATGATCAGCTTTTGCTTGTTATTTTGACAATTGCAAAAGCAACAGTTAACCGCTAATTTCTGCTATTCATGAACACCTCCGCACAAATAAACGTCCACGCTGGCTACAAATTCAAACCACATCAAGTGCGGCTACAACCCAAATTCGCGCAATTCCAATGAAGTTTGTATTCTACCTATAAGTTCGTGTGTTAAATATCTTTTCGTTTACCTTTCTTACCACCAACATAACTTTCTTTTCCTTACAGCTTTTTCCTATGAAGGTCGAATGATATCTGAATAATGAATCCGATTTTATCTGAAAATGCCTTTATAATAATAAAACTTGTTTGTTTACAATATGTATTTAATTACTCTCATAATGCAAACATATTTGTGGAACAACAATAGAACGAGGCCCTGAATCGTTACAAGTTTCGTGGGTAGAATCACACCCTAAAATATGTTCAGCTTTTTTTTACATCCTATATACGGGGTGTAAGTAACAGCGTCCTACAAACTGATAGGGGTTGCTCAGTTAACGACACTGAACAACTCTCACCAGGAAATTCTTTCAAGTGTTCTTTTTTTATGTTTCAACACAAAATGTCCACCACGATCAGGCAATTTGTATGGGAAAACAAAAAAAATACATATTATAAAAGAATTTCCTGGCGAAAGTAGTTCAGTATCGTTTACTGAGCAACCCCTATCAGTTTGTGGGCCGCTATCCCTTAGACCCGGTATATATAATTATTAGGCGGTTTTAAAAGTCTGACACCAGAGTTCATTGGGTCACACGTCGACTTGAAAAGCCACTCAATAGGAAGAAGGCTTATAAATTTCCTTCTTACCTTCATTACGAAGATGGCGCCAGTCACATCACATAAAATTCACATACCTACTTTCATACTGCAAATTATAATGTCGTTAATCTTACACCGCCATCATGACTTGCATTTCCGTTACAGTGAACAAATGTAAATTCTATTTACTTCTTTGGAGCTTGGTTATACAAGGTGTTGATGATAGGGTATAATATTGTTTTAGCTGACTGTATTATAGAATTGAAAACTTTCTATTAAAAAAGTAATAAATGAGTCGTCTAGTTACCGTAGTACAAACTTTCCTAAGATTAGAGCAACATAGCGCGGTGCGAATTTGTCTAGGAATATTCAAAAGAACGATTACTGTAGGCTACAGGATTGCAGAATTTTAATTATTTTTCACTTCTCATGCTCTGAAAGTGCCATTCTCTGCAGGGTTGGCAAAACCGTATCTACTCATAAATGCATCTCTTCTAACATACATACATACATACATATAATCACGCCTTTATCCCTAATGGGGTAGGCAGAGCGTAAAAGACCTAAACAAAGGTCGTTCCGCCACATCTGACAAAATTTTGAGGGTTATTCAAGATAGATTTGTACGTATATTGCTGTAGTGACAGGTTGTCAGCCCATCGCCTAAATTACAATATACTTAAACCCTCTGATCCCTTAGCTGGTTTTTACAGCATGCCCGGGAGGAAATGCAGCTGGCACATTCTATGTTTTTCTCTAACTCCCAGGCCAGCATGGAAGAGCAAAGAAAATTAGATCATACACCCAAACACAATAAAAATTACTTGAAATTATTTGCCTTTTGTGTTTTTTGACATAAAACTATATTAAAATTAAATTCAGGTATGATTAAAATTTATTTTATTATGCCGATGTATTTGATTTATTATTACAAAATTAATTGAATATTAGGCTGTATAGATCTCCAGCCCAAGCCGAATATTTCAACCGAAAGATTTAAAAAGTTTAATGGCCGGAATGTATTTGTTTAATTTACAATATTTTTGTAGAATTTCCTTAATTTTTCTCGCAATTTATAGCTTGTGCATTAACCATTTTTGTGCACTTGTCGTAAAATCTATTATTGTTTCATTGAAGAAAACATCGCGTTACAATAATTCTGTTTAGCGATTTGGTCACTATAAAATTAATTATTTAATTTTTGATTACATTGAACATAATTATGATGATGACAAGACGGCGCGGCGCGGCGACAACAAAAAACGGTCTGTTAGAGAAACTAAGCAGAATGCGGTGAAGGGAAACAGGAATTGTGGTGTAAAGCGCTTCTATGTGGTCATCTCACTTGTAATTGTTCGGAATCTAGACATCATTAGGAGCGAACATCTAAGTGTAAGGCGTGTACATTATGCGAGATTTACTTTTATGCGTTTCGGATGTGGAAAGGAAATCTGAATGTATACCGCGGGAGCAATTACATGACTTCCCGTAATTACTGTCGCAATATGAGGCCCGCTACATTCGCATCCTTTCCGTTTGTTTTCTTTGAGAGGCGACGAGATTTCAAAAACCTTTTTTTGTTTTGTTTCTTCTCGGCAAAGGTTTGCACGTGTTTTGGATTCGGAATAGGACTCATTAGCAAAATAATCATCAGGTTTTTCATGAAAGCTCGTTTGTCCGTTATAGAATAGTATGAGGAGTACTCAGGAGTAGTCAGGAGTATTCCTTACCAAATCATTTTCTAGAATTTACTACACCACCCAGGGTTTGACAACCTAAATCTATTAACATGAAAAAATATACAAATTGCGTACAACCAAACTAAATGTTAAAGAACCCGTAATCGCACGTCCGTCGTCTTTCAACGCCTAAATTTATCTGAGGCATCATCAATAAGCTTGTATTGCGTATTCGCATTTGTCCGTGTGTCAAATTGAGAGCGTGTGAGCCTTTCTATCAGCAGTATAGCAGTACTACCACTTGTCAGCCATCTTCTAGCACGCTACAAAACAATACATTAATCAATAAGTTACGACAGAGAAATAAAACAAGCAATGAATTATGAGCGTGCATTAGAAATGACAGTGCCGATTGAAGTCCGCCATGATGTACAGATGTTTTATTTTTCTTAACAAATTACTTTAATTAAAAGACCAAATAAGTTTAACGATCAGAGTTGATGATTTCCCCATATTGCAAGCACTTAAAGATTCGTTTATCTTTCTGGCACTTACGTAGAGTCGGTAACAGGGCCGATAAGATAAAATATTTACGAGCACTTGCACTCTCCTTTTTGACAAGAGTAAAAGCCTTTTGGGAGTGGAAAATTTTCTTAAAAGTTTTTTTACTTCCTGCAACGGCGGGGCGCAGCTTACCCACTGTCGCGCGTGAACCGCGACACAAAGCCACGTCGTGAGGCGATCGCACGCCGCACGCCGCCGCACGCCCGACGTCCAAATGTTTCGCGATTCGATAACATCGATTGTAATCGATTGTCTGTGATACACTGGGTTTAATCGATGCTACTCGTAATTTATTCGGGTCAAAAATATTTATAAACTGCTAATGCAGAAGATTTGTAAGTTTTTTTTGTCCAACTGAAATAATGTAATTTACTGAAATAAAGTAATTTACGAAGCAATATTTTCTTCTCAAGATGCGGATATTGCCCCGACCTCTTCGATCATAGGACTTTGATCCGCCTCGAACCGAAACTAGGCACCAAATAGAGTGATTTTTGAAAAGAGTCAGCACAGGAAAGCCTTGTTTAGTGTTAACGAGCTTGTAAACTATAAATAGCTCCTGGATTTTCTGACGTATTTCTCCGAAAACAAACTTCAACCGCAGATTACTTATGAGCGCGGCGCGCGCGCGCGCAGCTTCTACCTACTTCGTGTGAGGCATACACTTTACCCGTAGTTCAAACTTATCTCCAACATCTACATCACAACAGTAAATTTTATGGGTTTGCAGCCAAGCCCATCAAGGCTTAATGGTCAGCATCAGAGGCACTCACGCGCAGGCAACACGACCAGCGCGCGTCGCCTATAAAAAACCATTGTTACAGATAGAGTGCTTTCTCGCGCCAGCCACACTAAATACGCGATGTGTGTCTCGTATATTCCATTGGCCCTTGATGTCGTACACATATCTCTGGATCTCTAAATAGATAGTCATTGATTGTGGTTAGTGGAAGCTGGAGGTTACACGTTTTGTGTACTAACAGCAAATGTAGGTATATGTTCTAGCGTTGCATTTCAAATAGACGTCCCACTTTTCCTAGACAACATGTTTACAAGAATATTTTTCTAATCCATAATAGCACAACACCGTATAGAAAATAATCCATTAGTGTCTTCTACTATGCAGGGAGAAAATATGTTTTGACCTTTTGCTTAGCTATCTGCCCCGTGGGTTCAACGTTTTAATATTATTATTAAGAATTCAATGCATTTTAATTTCAATAAAATATAATTAAATGATTGATGAATTAATTTAGCTGTTATTTGTTAAATAAAATGTATTAATGTGAAATCTATTTTGGCAATCGAAATGTATTATTTATATTTTTTATGCAAATGTAATAGCTGTAAGATTTCTTGCAATAAATAAATAAAAATAAATTAAATCAATATTTTAATATTTTTTGAGATATAAAGTAGCCTATTGCTGTTTCAGATCGTAGCCTGTTGCTATTCCAGATATATTTGCGTACCAAGGCTATATAATTCGTCCTGAAGTAAATAATTAACAAACATTGATACACAAACTTTATGATTTACAGTCTCTTCTTTATACATATAACTAGCGACCCGCCCCGGCTTCGCACGGAAATCATTAGTGTTTCTCTACTATATTATGCATGTATTATACATATAAACAGTAGTCGAATAGTAGACAGTAGTTTTTGAGTATACTCATAGCAAATAAAAATAATCTCAGGTTATGATATGTACAAAGTTTCCCTCTTGTACAAGACTTTCATCGATATCGGTTCAATATCAAACAAAAACACTGACCGACAATTTACTTTCGCATTTATTATAAACTAGCGACCCGCCCCGGCTTCGCACGGAAATTATCGTTTCTCTACTATATTATGCATGTTTTATACATCTAAACCTTGCTCTTGAATCACTCTATCCATTAAAAGAAACCACATCAAAATCCATTGCGTAGTTTTTAAGATCTAAGCATACATAGGGATATAGGAACAGAGAAAGCGTCTTTGTTTTATACTATGTAGTGATAGTGTGGGTAGTTGGGTCGTATGACTAATAGTGTGACTACAAAAGCTGATAGCTATTGTAAAATAGTGCTTTAAGTGACGTCCACAAGGCCACTTTTCCAAGTGGACACGTTGTTTATAAAAATAACGTGTCAACCTGGAAAAGATCTGATAAAGGTTGTCGCACATTACACCGGTTCTTCACCGACTCCTCTCATCTTAACTCACTGTATAGTATAGCCCTGACAGGAATTAAAAATACCAGTCATAGAGGTACCATAAAGGCTTATAAGCTCTGATACCAGGGTTCATTGGGTCGATAGACACGATACCCACTCGACAGAAGAAGAAGGAGAAGTGTATAATCATCTTTTATTTTTCTCTGTGTTTCTCTGCGACAGATCTTTTTAATTCCTGGCAGAGCGATAAATTTGAGTTCCATATCCTGTTATTAATGTAACTTTATCAAGTTGAAAAAGGAAGTGCGGACATTGACGACGTGTACCACATATTGTTCACCTTCGACTATGAAAGTTGGATTTTGTATGATGCTCTGACCGATGTGTAATGCGTGAAAACCTTTATGTAGAGATACCACTTATTTGTGTAATGGGATCCTCGCGTCTTAACGGCGCCTTACATTATATTTATTTCTGAAATTTCTATTATGTTAGAGTACCTACATAACACATATGTATATACATACATACATATAATCGAGCCTTTATACCTAATGGGGTAGGCACAGCGTAAACGACCTAAACAAAGGTCGTTCCGCCACGTCTGACAAAGTTTTCAGAGTTATTTAAGATAGATATGTAGAGATATTGCTGTAGTTATAGGTTGTCAGCCCATCGCCTAAATTACAATATACTGAAACCCTCGGATCCCTTATCTGGTTTTTACAGCATGCCTGGGAGGAAATGCAGCTGACACATTGTATGTTTTTTATTGCTCCCAGGTCAGCATGGAAGAACATAGGTAAACTTATTCTATACAAAACTTATTATCGTAACATACTTGAACAAAAATATTTTATTGATAGAAATAGATAAAGGACCGAAATATATTCAACTAAAACATTCCGGCATGGAAGTAATCATGTTTCTTATGAAATTATTAAGGTGACTATAGTAGCTAAGTGACGCAACCATCAGTACAAATATCATAACTCACAAAAACTATTAACTAGCGATTCTTAGTTCGTTATAGGAACAGGTAGGACAATTGCAGCAGGTGGCCGTTATTCGCAAGTTTTCTTCCTTTTACTACAACAAACTATGAATCGCAAATTTATAAGGTTCTAAATTATGATCATTACTATTACTTGAGTCTGTTGGACCGGTTTTTTTTGGGAGTTATGATATTTTTCTGATGTGGGCGCCACTTATCGCCACATTAAGCGTAGCTCAGTAAGCAATACGCACTTTTCCCGCTCACTTCTGGATCCGGCGCGCGCTCAATATCCGCGCCCGGGAACCGGCATTCATCAGGGAAAAGCAGGAAATCACCCGATCGCTATTTATTTATGCAACGATACTAACTAACAATACATACATACATACATACATGTAATCATGCCTTTATCCCTATAGGGTAGGCAGAACGTAAACAACCTAAAGGTCGTTCCGCCACGTCTGACAAAGTTTTGAGGGTTAATTAATCTTAATTTATTTTTACTAAAATCCATCTAGATTTTTAGGTATATTGGTCGCATAGGTATATCGCCTAAATTGCAATATACACAAAACCCTTGGATCCCTTAGCTAGTTTTTACAGAATGCCCAGGAGGAAATGCAGCTGACACATTCTATGTTTTACTCTCGCTCCCAGTCCAGCATGGAAGTACTAACTAACAATAAGTTTATATTATTGATAAAAATAATAATAAAGATAAAAAAACTTCACGGCGCATTGAGAACTACCTCCTTTATTTTTTGGAAGTCAGTTAAAAATGTACTGAGACATATTTTTGTACTCACAAGTGTGAGATTTAATGAAGAAGGAGTAATATTTTTTCGCACGGCAAAAACAAATTTTGATCCTTTCTAAAATTGCTTTCTAATGATATTGACTTAAGACAGTAGTTTTTGAGAGCCCGATGGTGTAGTGGATAGTGCCGCTGCTTCCTGAGTGGGGAGGTCGTGGTTCGAATCCCACCACGTACCAATGTGTTTTTCGGTTTTGGAATTTCATATGTACGTTTATTCGCGCTTTTTTCGTGCTTCGGAAGGCAAATTAAACCGTTGCGTTGGTGCCGGTTAATATAGTTTAATACCGTAGATATTAGTCCTTATGCCATTTCAGAGGCCAGTGCTAAGCAAAACTCTGACCTAATCTAGGTCTCTGGGAAACCAGACCCAATCCTGGGTGGCAGAGGCCAGATGGCAGTCGCACTGTGTAAAAAACAGAACCCTCGTTCAATCCCCCAGATTAGGTAGCCGACCCCGTGAAATACGGGATAATGCTAGGGAGATGATGACAGTAGTTTTTGAGTATACTCATAACAAATAAAAATAATCTCAGATTATGCTATGTACAAAGTTTTCCTCTTGTACAAGACTTTTATCGAAATCGGTTCGATATCAAACAAAAACACTGACCGACAATTTACTTTCGCATTTATTATAAACTAGCGACCCGCCCCGGCGTCACACGGAAATTATCAGTGTTTCTTTACTATATTATGCATGTTTTATACATATAAACCTTCCTCTTGAATCACTCTATCCATTAAAAGAAACCGCATCAAAATCCGTTGCGTAGTTTTAAATATTTATGCATACATAGGGATAGACAGAGAAAGCGACTTTGTTTTATACTATGTAGTGATAATAAAATACGGATTGAAGAAATAGATAAGACGCTACTAATAAATCATTGTCCGGATCATTTCACCGAGCCGTGCACTTTCCTATAAAAATATTTACTAATTGCGGTCGTTGCGATAACGTAGCGGATCGCTTTATCTGATCAGGCCATTACATCTAAAGCGTTTGGCTGTAATCCTTCGATTTAATGCCTCGAGAATACCTCCGTGGTCTAGCGGTCTGAGCCATGGGCTGTCGACCCGGAAGTCCCAGGTTCGATTCCCGGCGGGTTACAAAAACTTTGTGTTGTTGTTTCTAGTTTGGTTAATACAGTGCAGGTTGATCACCTGATATTCCGATAAGTAAGTTGATCTATGATGTCGTATGTGCATGTAAATAGTCGGTCCTGCGCCTGATTTCTCTCTGGTCGTGTCAGTCAATCTGTCCCATCAGAATAAGAGAATGAACGAAAAGAGAGTGCACCTGTGTGTAGCGCAAACACTTGGGCACTAAAAACTAGTCCTGCGCAGTTGGCCGATTGGCCGAGATTGGCCGCCATCACCGAAAATCGGTGGGAGGACTGTTCCCACCTACCCTGTGATTTTAGTAGCACTTATATCCGGAGCATTTTCACACAGCACCGCAACGTCATAGTGTACCTTCCGTGCGCATGAGTCGATAGAGATTGAGTCGGAACGTAACGGCCAAACGCGATGCTCACAGTTATGTCATCGGAATGCCATTGTAGCACATCAATCAAGATATTCAGTTACTGGGTTGCCATACACGTCGAGGAGGTTTCTATATCGTAAATGTCAGCAGGAAACTTACTTTAATATGAAGATACATACATATAGTCACGCCTTTATCCCTAATGAGATAGGCAGAGCGTAAACGAAATGAACAAAGTTTTGAGGGTTATTTTAAGATAGATTTGCAGGTATATAGTAACAGGCTGTCAGCCTATGGCCTAAATTGCAATTAATAGAAACCCTTGGATCCCTTAGCAGGTTTTTACAGCATGCCCAGGAGGAAATGCATCTGGCACATTCTATGTTTTTCTCTCACTCCCAATCCAGCATGGAATAAAAAGAAGTTTTAGTTAATTGATGTGTAGATTATCACTTTAGAGACTTTTATTAATAAATTTGTCCAATTTTCCTTTCTTTACAGAGAAATATTTTTTTGAAATATGATTCATTCAAAAAGGTCGTAAGTCACAAAGTGAGGACGCATGTAACTTTTGTCTTTGCAAAGAACAAAAAAAAGTGATCACAGATTAAATAGTATACATCAAGTAGACGTCAACTTGCTTGTCATCATCTTTGTTTTCATAGCCATACTTGGTTATTAGGCAAATGATATTTTGAGATAAATCCGAGATCAGCCTAAAAGCTCATTTTTGAAATTAAAAAATACATCAAAAAATCCTTTTGGATTTAAACGTACTATGGAAATAACGTCCCATGTTATGTATCACGAAATCTTCGAAACTGTTTATTTATTTCAATACCTATAGAAATTAAGTCATGTTAATTAGTTCACATAGAATGCTACTGTCCTCTCCCGGAGCCTATCTATTAGTCAGCTTATAATGACACATTCAGCTATATATGGGGTACTACACGAGAAATCAATATTTGCACAAGTCGTCGTCCCCCTAGCCTTATCCCGTTTCTCACGGGGTCGGCTACCTAGTCTAGGGGATTGAACGAGGGTACTGACTGGTTTATCCAGAAGGGAAACCAGACCCAATCCTAAATTAAGTCAGTAATTTCAAGCCGCCAATGCTTAGCATTGGCCTCTGACATGGGTTAACGATTAATATCTGTGGTATTTAACGATATTAACCGGGACCAACAGCTTAACGTGGCTTGCGAAGCACGGAAAAAGCACCGAATAAACGTACATATGAAATTCGAAAACCGAAAAACACATTGGTATGTGGTGAAATTCGAACCACGCCCTCCCCTGCTCAGGAAGCAGCGGCCCTATCCAATACACCATCGGACACTACTATATTTTCCCAAATATTAGTTTGAAATGTTCTTACTTGTGCACGGCAACACTGTTCAGTTACTCTTGCGCATGAGCCATTCGCGCGCCTACAAAATGAGCAACACGGCACAAACCGACCGCCACATCAACAGATAAGAAATAACGTCTGGATACAGGTCATGGCTTCAATTTTCCTCATACAAATATCCACCACGATCGGACAATAATAATTTATCATGGGGAACTAATTTAAATTCCTGAAAAAAAACCCTTGTGTCAATACTTAATTTCTTTGATAGAGCAATTTCTGAGAAGCTGTCTCTTACACCTTTTATAAACAAACCAAAGAAATTATCGATAGTCATGTCATAATCATGATCCTCAATGAGCATTAATCTGATATATTTCTCCTCGTGTCTACCCCGCATTTTGTTGTAAATAATCCCTAACCCATTACATGGCAACCCTATACACTTAGTATTGTACCTACTGGTTGCACAAAGAAGTAGTAACAAAAGCTGCAAATGGACCTGCGTCATAGAACTCTAGACCTCCACCTACACGTTAGTGACTAAGGGTTACTAGACTTCAGCTGCATACGTAGCGAGGGCGCTAATAGTACGAGTATGCAATTGATGTTTAAACCCGAGGTAAGTACTATACTTTACATATCGAGTGAAAGATAAGTTCAAATCAAGGAAAATTTTACGAAAATTATAGTATGAATATAGGTTGAACCAGTAACTATGAAGGATTTCATCCATCACAAGACATCTCCATTCGCATCTTAATTCGCAGTAGAAATTTTGTACATCATACTGATTGTTTAAATATTTTGATGATTCATACATAATAAAATACTGATCATCAAACACCATCTTTTAGTAAATTAGATGTTGCAGCACAGAATATATAATAGTACTACATAGTTGCAGGCTTAATTTTACAGCAAAATACTGTGTAATTCGGCATTTTCAATACCGCGGCGTTGAGTTGAGAGTCTGGACTCGGTTTACGAGTATGTCAAAGTCTCTGCGCAACTAGTTTTTATAAACGCTTATGCCCACTTGGGCCAGACATGGGCTAGTACTTTGACAGAGGGGAAATTCTTCGTAGGGCTACTTCCTTCCGGGTCGGAACGGAAGGCCGCGTTGCTCTAAGGACCCCAATTTGAAATACTCAAAATGCTATATTATGACAAATCTACACAATATCTGCTATTAAAAACAAAACAAACAACTGCTACAAAAATGTAATTCATACGCTTAAAAAATTGTTTCTTTTAAACTTCCAGACTAATATAAAACGCATATAAATGGGTGCACAAGCTGTCATACATTTACTAGGAAGGTTAATTCGGATACGAACCGAATACGGAGCAGTGCAAAAACGCCCTTGCCAACCCCCTACCTAATATTTGCGCGAAGTTTGTAACATCTTAAGTTCGTTTCCCATTGCATTTAATACCCAATCGATTTTTCGCTAGAGGGCAACTAAATACGCAATCTCGCTACACGTAATTCCTTCCGCTTTTCTCGTGTAATCTGAACACGTGCTTATGGAAAATGGATTTCTCAATCGCAGAGTGAGTTGATTGCCATTTTCGCCTAACTGTCGATGTAACCGTTCATTCTGAATGACCACTTTCAGCTCTCCTAGCCAGCTTTAAGTTTAACTGATAGGAAATTGAATTCGTATTACTAATGCAGATAATGCTAATAAAAATATTTAGAAATGTACATCATTCAATAGAATATACTGATTCCGGAAATATATCAGCGGTGATTAAGTATACTTTATGTTAACCATTTACATATTTTACGTGGTGTCAATCAACTCTAATTTAATCTGAGAACATTTAAATTCAATAATAATCGGAATACATTATAAACGCTACCGCATCACATCATAACTTAAAATATATTAATACTTAATCTAGATCGTGGACCTGTCGCCGTCACGAACTTAGTGAAAGTATATTTTACCAAAATCAAACTGTGTGAAACACGCCTGCCTATCCGAGGTGTACAAAAGGTGTAAATCAAATCTGTGCCAAGCAACACTCGGAGGCGGCGGCACAGCGGCGCGGCTGCGCGGGCGCAACGGCAGAGGTCTGATAACACGACCGTAAGCCGAGACGGTGGCTCCGAACCGCGACGATTAATCAAACCGCAGACATTATCGATAAAAATCACGACACTTCATTTCAAACCTCGCGTTTACCGGTGCGCGTGCGCCGGAAAGCAATAAGAGCTTTCTAACGCCTTTCGATGAACGCGAATCAAATGTGGGAAAAGGGTAGAGGTCAGATTGTACCTACGCTCCTGCAGAACGCCGCCGTGCTTCTATCTAATTAATGCGTTAACATTAACAACAACCGGAACAAATTGCCTCGCTAATGCAATCCGATTTTGATAAACACTTAATACACTTTTTCTCGATCAAACCTATTATAAAACCGTAAGCAGAAATATTTAAGCCCCAAAAACAAGGTGCTGACAGGAAAACTATTATATAATTATGATAGTAAACAGCTAATCTCATTGGCATCGCCGCGGGCCGCCGTTAATAAATTTACGGTTGCATCAGAAGCGCGAGCGATGCATCCGAGACGCGCTCGTAAAGTTACGAAACTAGACGTAAACAGAAATAAACGCGAACAGCAACAAAGGGCTGAAATAGGCCGCGCGCGCTTCCTCGTCGACGAGCGCACGCGCACGATGCCCTAAAATTAAACGACGAACACAAGAGAAGATGTGCGGCCGTCCTATGCGCGTCCGTCCAGCGCCGCCGCCGCTTCCGCGAACCTCTCTAGCTTTCGCAATCAATTCTATATTTGCGGCAGTTTGGAACCGACTCCGGGCCCATTTCGAAGAATTACAAACACTTCAAAATACTCTACTTATCGACAAAGTGGCTGACTTTTGCAATACGAAATCTATAATATATCGTATCACTTACCGGCCGATCTGATTTCATCTTCTGTAATGCATCACTTACCTGAAAAAAACAAACATGCATTAAACGAAAATCTATGAATGATATTACTCACTGATTGCATTGTAAGTATTATTTGTTTGCAACGTAGTAGCGCAACCACAACACACGTTACATCGATAAATCATCAAAGTTGCGTGAAACAAGATCGCTCACTTGACCGAGATGTATTTTTAAAGTGTTTCGAATCCACTGAAGTGTATCCGGACGCGATTCATCTTCTCTGTGGATTGGCTATTAGAAATAATAAAACCGATCTCGAGAGAGGAATCTAGTAAAATGCTAATTCAGTTAATATTATGCACGCTTCAGAGAGTATCTAACGACGAAACATGCATTATGGAGGCATTTGAAAAATGCATGCGCTGTCTAAGCTGTTGCTGTCTAAGCTGTCGCATTCACGGTAATTATTATGTTAAAAATTTCTGTGCCTAGAACTAATTTTAATGTGTGATTACCTCATGCAACATATTGCTTTCGATTCGTAGAGCGCACAACTTGGCCTTTCTGTTCTCTTATGACAGAAAATGACAAGTATAGACTTATATTAGTTAATTCGTGATTTTTGTACCTCCGAATTGGTACTTTAGTCACTGTTTTTATCGAGATTGTGTCTTTATGCTAGGAGATAGTGAATAAGCCTGTTGACTTAGCGCTCGGGGGTTGTGGTTTTCTACTAATGACTCTGGTATCATAATAGAGGTATCATTTAGCGGTGTATGTTGGCGGAGAGAGCGGCGACTGCGACTGGCGACCCGATAAATCAGAGAGGTTCGTTACGCATTAGCCGGCGGTCATCCCCGGACCCCTCTACCCTGGACCCCCCTCCCCCTGCCCAGTCCGCAAGCCTCGTAGATGCTGCGTAGATTACTATGATTTGTAGCCGGTAGCCGCGATGAGCTCGGCTAAAGTACTATTATAAAGATCATGTTTGATGAGAGTTTATAATAAAGTGTTATTATTGTGCAAAATTGTAGTACCAAATAGTTGTTTGAAATACTTATAAGTGTACTTTTTAGTTTAGTTTTTATGTTACATTCCCCGAGAAATTCTAGTGTTATAAAGATACATACATACTTTATATATCCTTTATGGGGTAAGCAGACCGTAAACAACCTAAAAATAGGCTCGTTCTTCCATGTTTGACAAGGTTTTGAGGGTTATTTAAGATAGGTTTTGTATGTAAATTACTGCAGTTTGTCAGCCCTTCGTCAAAATTGCAATATACTGAAACCTTCGGATCTCTTAGCAGGTTTTGACATGCCCAGGAGGAAATGCAATTGGCACATTCTATGTTTTACTCTCACTCCCAGTCCAGCATGGTATATTATAAAGACTAGCGACCCGCCCCGGCTTCGCACGGTAATTATCAGTGTTTCTCTACTATATTATACGTGTACTATACGTATAAACCTTCCTCTTGAATCACTCTATCCATTAAAAGAAACCGCATCAAAATCTGTTGCGTAGTTTTAAAGATTTATGCATACATAGAGATATAGGGACAGAGAGCGACTTTGTTTTATACTATGTAGTGATATAGCATTGCAATAGCAGTTTTTCGGCATCCTCTGTTCTATAAGCCGCGCAGTAACCCAGCACCTTCAGTTAATGATAGAGCTGGTACTATTGCCTTCTGCCGGGATCCAGTATTTATTGCTTACTGATTAAGACCTGCCGGTTAAGAAACGTGACGGTAGTAAATTTCTATGAAACTTTTTAGCGTTTTAAAATATTATTACTTTTCTGCTCCACGATTTAACTTATACGGGGTGTAAGGGACAGCGTCCCGCAAACTGATAGGGCTCAGTCAGTGAAACAGAACAACTATTACCACCCGGTATTTATAATTATTTTATTATTACCGTGACGTAATTCATTTACTACATATACTGTAAAATTACAAGACAAATAGCATATATAATCTCACGTCGTCTCACTGCTGGAAAAATGACTCTACCGAAGAGTAATAAAGTTTAATTGAATACCTATTCAGTTGAATCTATTTAACACTTACGTAAGCTGAATTAATAACAAAAAACAAAGCTAATAAAGATACATGATGTATGTATGTATGTTCATATAATTGATATACCAGGTGTAAAAAAATTTGCTAAGGTGTGAACCTACCCATAAAACTGAACCACTTTTCCCGAGGAACATATAATAATAATAATTATATCAGCCTAAACTGTCCCACTGCTGGGCAAAGGCCTCCCCACTCTCTTTCCAGAGTACACGGTCCATGGCTGTTACCGACCAGTTCGGCTCGTAGTCGACCAGGTCACTCCGCCACCGCTTCCTCGGTCTAACTCTGCGCCGACGCTGTTGTGTTAGTAATGACGCTGTTAAAATAGTTATAAAGATAACAAATTGAGCCCGCCAAACAAAAATTGTGCATAAAAAAAAGATCCAAATCTTTATTAAGTCCACTCAACATGATAAATGTAAACTAGCAATCCATCCAATTATTCTCCCGTAGCTAAGTAAGTTCAGTCTCGGTGGGAATAAGCTATTTATTAATTAAAACTATATACTACTGAAATAATCAGTTCTCCTTTATTATTTTAATAAAAAACTAGAGATAAATAATAAATTCTTAAAAAAATTTCACCAATAAACATTTATTACAATAAAAATTATGATAAACACAATTATCTTTAATATCGATAATCCCACGAGATCTCGTCTAAATTCGGACCGAGATTAAACTCTAAACCTAAATATGAACGAGATCCCGAGATTGCATAGTGCCAGGCCAGCTTGAGTCATTTTGTGTGGGAGCATCATTTTTTTTTATATTTCTACTCAAATTCATAGGGGAAAGTTGTTCAGTTTCATCGGTACGGTCACATCACAAAGTTTGTTCAGATATTGTTTTTACACTCGGCCGGTTGTATAAGTATGTTGTATTGTTGTGTAACCGGAACTGAAGACATAACATAACCGTCAGCTAAACTAAGACAATGCAAGATTGCCTCGATCAGCGATACAAGCTGATGCTCAGTCAGCTGGTCACGGCACAAGAAAGGGGTGGTTGGGGGATGTGAGGTCAGTGACCTGATTGCAACGTGCATTGTCCGTCGATCCGCCTACAGAAGCTAGCCACTGATCTGAAAATATCTTGCCATTATCGCGACATTCGGTATACCAGTAATACATAACTGAGCCGATGGTGTAGTGGATAGGGCCGCTGCCTCCATAGCGCTAGCCCACCACGTACCAATGTGTTTTTCGGATTTCGGATTTCATAAGTGCGTTTATTCTGCGCTTTTTCCGTGCTTCGGAAGACACGTTACGCCGTTGGTCCGGTTTAACATCGTACATATTAGTCGTTAAGCCATGTCAGAGGCCAGTGCTAAGCATTGGCGGCTTTAAAACTGTGACCTAATCTAGGATTGGGTCTGGTTTCCCTTCTGGGTTGCGGAGGTCAGATGACAGTCGCTCTGTGTAAAAACCAGTACCCTCGTTCAATCCCCTAGATTAGGTAGCCGACCCTGTGAGATACGGGATAAGGCTAGGGAGATGATGACCAGTATTGCATAACTGACTCCGTGGTCTATTGGTCTTAGTCATGCGCTCCCAATCCGGAGGACGTAGGCTCTATTCACACAGGAGCACACAAAGTTGATATTCGACAATTTATCGCATGCATTATGCTGTATATTATTTGTGAAAGTCTATAAGTATCATTGGTACCGATTCCTTGAGGACACAACTTAACTAAATCTTGATTAAAATTGTTGCCGTCCCTTTCTGTTTTCTCATGATAGAAAATGACAGTTATAGACTTATTTTAGTTAAGGCGTGATTTTTGCAACTACGAATTGTTACCATACCGAAATAACTGTGAACAACTAAGACTACTGATTTTAATGCAGTACACATCTAATATAACACTGAAAACCCTTTATGCGAAGCCCTGGTTGTATGATATGGAATAACCGATAATTTATTTGTATTCAGAGTATGAATCTGTGTTGTAATACCCATACATCTTACTCCAGTAAGAGACTTCCCGACAGAGGGCAATAAGCAGTAATTCATTGCATCGCAGTAATATGGCAATTTAGTGTATAATCTGCCTCCGTGGTCTAATGGCTAGTGCCATGGACTCCCGATCCGGAGGTCCTGGGTGCAATTCCCAGGGGGGAAACACAAAGTTGATATTTGAGAATTTATCACTTTGTGAACATTTCCCCAGTTTGGTTAGGACATTGCAGGCTGAATCACCTGATTGTCCGATAAGAAAAAAAAAGATTTCGTGCTTCGGAGGGCACGTTAAGCTGTCGGTCCCGGTCGCTGCCTTTGATAGTGGTCGTTACTCAAACCATGCCAGAGGCCTGATAGTTGTGCTACTAGGCGGTTTTAAAAACTCTGACACCAGGATTCATCGAGTCGATAGACTCGATACCCACTCGACAGAAGAAGTGTATAATCTGTTACATCCTACAGCTCACTTTATTAGCATCAACTGTGTCTAGTCTACGTTGAAGAGCAGAGATATCTTTGGCTCTAGATCTAGACAGACGGACTACAATTCGACTGCCAAATGCAGTTAAGATACAGTTGGCACTACTGCACGCCAACTACGTTTTCAGTCGAACCAACTGCATTCAAACTGCATCTGAATTTCATACTTGTAGTTGAATCGTGTGTCTAGATCCAATACTAGAACTTACGGGTACCTACTACCATGCGGTTCCATGCTGCACTGGGAGCGTGAAAATCTCTATCAGTTGTTTCCCTTTTTGTTGGCATACTGTAAAAGTCATTACTTGGATTGGAGAGCTTTAGTGTATTGTAATTTAGGTGAGAACTGACAACCTGTCACTACAGCAACAGCATCACAGTCTCACTTAAAATCACCCAGAAAAAATATCAAATGTGGAAGAAACAGTTCTTGAAAAGATGACGGTCGCCTCTACCTACCCTATTAGGTACAAGGCGAGATTTTCCTATGCCATTGCATCTCATACACACATACAAATAATCACGCCTTTATCTCTAATGGGGTAGGCAGAGGTTAAACAACCAAATTAAATGTTGTTCCGCCACGTCTAAAGTATTGAGGGTTATTTTAGATAGATTTGTATTGCATCTCGATTAGTAATAAAGCAGTTTAGGTACATATTCTGTCCATCCATGGAAAGCTGGAGCTCAATTGATTAATGTAAGCTTTATTGGTATCAAGTACGTCTAGTCTATTGGTATCAAGTGTACCTAATCTATGTTGAAGAGCTGAGACCTCTTAATACATTACGAACAAAAAGCTAAGTAGCTAAATTACAAGTTACAAGTAAGTAACCGCTATTCTACTTAGTTAAATTTTGTGATTAAATCAATAGCTTTTGAAATTATAACTAGCTTAAATTTTGGTTTTCTATACAAATTGTCTGATTGACGGTATGGGAAGGTAATTTTTTTTATTCATCCCCTGAAAAATCTTCCTGGTAAAAGTTGTTCAGTTACGTTAACTGAGTAACCCCTATCGCTCGACGCTGTCCCTTACACCCGGTATATATCGGAAAGTTATTGAAAAGACCTACAGGACTTATGGACTTCCTATGACCCTTGTCTATGGCAGGTCATTTTAATTACTGGTCAGGGTATACCTATGATATACTGAAGGTTTGTTATTGAACTCGAGCTTTTCCATGAAACATAGGAAACCAATTTAATATTTCCATAGAAAATTACTCTATCTACCGGAAATGTCACCATTTATAATGTCCAAAATAGTGCCCCATTTATAATGTCCAAAATTATATGATATTTCAGTTCTTTCAAATTTGTTTTCACACCTTGTATAATATTGGTATGTAATAGTATAGTTATTTCAGTGAGATGATAGTCGGAAGAAATGCTGCGGCGATAGCGATATTTGATATCGCATCACAATCGAAAGTATCGCTCGCAGCCGCCATCGGACCGTGAACGTCGTCTTGATCCAATGAAAAAAATATATTCCGTTACTGACGGCATCTTCAATACTGGTATGGTAGCAATTCAGAGTTACAAAAGACACGATTTAACTAATGAACATCTACATCTACATCTGTCATTTTCTATCACAAGAGAACGGCAATAATTTTAGTTAGGACGTATTTGTGCCCAATTGCTACCACAAACTGAATCCAGCAAGTAAAAAAACTGCGTTAATCATTCTTTTGCTTACATTCAAGCGTTATAAAAGTGGTATCCAAATATCAGAAAATGTGTAGTTTCAGAAATTTACGGGCCTTCTTAAAATAACCATCCACGTATAGTAAGTACTCAAAGTGTTGGAAACAGCCACTAAATATTTATCCACCTAAACAAGTAGATGCTGCATATCAATGAGTCTTCGATATCACGTAAGCACAGAATATATAATAGTACTAATAAGTGTCTCAAGTTGTGGCTGTTCCTTGCCTGAAAGTTTTACTTTCGCCAATGCTACGCTGTTACTAATAAAGATCAAGCAAATCAATACATCTATACTAATTAGGGATAGGGATAGAGGCGTGATTTATGTATGTATGTATGTATACTAATTTTATAAAGATTTGTATTTTATGTGTGCGTATGTTTGTAATGAATAATCTAAAAACTGCTGGACCGATTTAAAAAAAAAAACTTTTGAAGCTACGTTCATCCTGAATAACATAGGCTACTTTTTAACGCAGGAAAATATTTTCTTCTCACGGGAAAACTCATTATATAAATCGTTGGTGAAACTGCTGCGTAAAAAGCTAATCATTAATAAAGACCTGCTCCAATGAGCAGACCGTAATGAGATTGAGCGGATCGGAGGCAACCGAGCGAGTAACACCGCGATGTGTAACAGTTTTGTCTCTTCACCATCACCAGTGTTGAATTGAGATGAGAGAGCCAAGCAATCCAGCCTTTAATACATCATTAATCAAGAGCGGGTCGAATGAACAGACCGTAACGCGAATGAGCGGATCGGAGGCAACCGAGCGAGTGACACCGCACTATGTAACAGTCTCTCCACCATCACCGCCAGTGTCGAGTAGATCCGAGAAGACCAAGCAATCCAGCATTTAATACATCATTAATCAAGAGCGGGTCGAATGAACAGACCGTAACGCGAATGAGCGGATCGGAGGCAACCGAGCGAGTGACACCGCACTATGTAACAGTCTCTCCACCATCACCGCCAGTGTCGAGTAGATCCGAGAAGACCAAGCAATCCAGCATTTAATACATCATTAATCAAGAGCGGGTCGAATGAACAGACCGTAACGCGAATGAGCGGATCGGAGGCAACCGAGCGAGTAACACCGCACTATGTAACAGTTTTGCCTCTCCACCATCACCAGTGTTGAGCTAAGACGAGAAGACCCAGCAATCCAGCCTTTAATACATCATTAATCAAGACCGGGTCGAACGAACAAACCGTAATGCGAATGAGCGGAACGGAGGCAACCGAGCGAATGACACCGCGATATGTAACAGTTTTGTCTCTCCACCACAATCACCAGTGTTGAGTTGAGACGGCAGGGTTCGACGCATGCGCAACATACCACAACAACCACACCGACAGATATCTATTACAGATTAAAAACCCACAACATGATAGATGGTAGATGGCAGCTTTTAAACGCGCTCGGAAACGTATTAGCACAGTGAGCGGGAGATTTCGCTCTAATGATTTTTACAAAAGGTGGTGCCGTAAATGTTTTTAACGAATAGGGGCCTAATTAAAATCCAATTTTTTGACATTGGAACGCGCTCCCGTTAGCCACCATCTTGAATTGAATGTACCAAAACGAAAGAGTATATGAGAAGTGTAAAGAAGAAGAAGTTGCAAAATTGTCCATACATGTTTACTCTGTAACTTATAAAGGTAAAAAGTTACAAGCGCCGAAAAAAGATCTTAATACAGTACGAATATTCGTCACATAAGTCTTCTTAAACAGCTGGAACGAATTGTTTTTTCTTTTTGTGTATATTTTAATAAGTTCATGGACGGTTTTAAAACACAATTGGACCCGGTGGGTGACGTTACCGTCAGTATGTCACCAAATTTGACACACAGTTAGCTGTAATGTAACTGTGTGTTATATTTTTAGAGTTAGCTGTAAACGCACTTTCGTTTGATACCCCACACAATGGGTTTTACAATAAAAAAATATAAGTTTAGCCCCCCAATAACTTATACCCCCCACCACTTATGCACAAATCCGCGAAGGTGGGTAAACTAAAAGAGTCATGTTGGGCAACAAATTAAGCTAATAAAACAATAAAACCTCTTGTAGGCATTTTTCGGGATTTGTTAAGAAGGTCCCGTCGGTGCCTACCAGCCTACAACAACAGAAGAACCTAACATAAAATACTCTGTTCTGTGTCGATTATGTAGTGGTCAGTCATGTAGAAATTCGATGAAAATTTGAATAGATAAAACGAGGATTATAATTACGAAATTTCATCTTTCGATACCCACATCTCAATACAGAACGATAGTCAGAAGCACGAAAAATGAGACAAAGTCGGCAATGATAATTTGGTTGCCAGTATTGTTTGTCCAGGCCATTAAAATGTTTAAAAAAATAATTGACTTATGTAAATGTTTATTTTGTCACAAATGAACGGTTTTGTATTATTAAAAAATAAAAACACTTTTGATACATTAAATTCAAGATGGCGGCTAACGCGAGCGCTCCCACTGTCAAACACTTGGATTCTAATAAGGCCCCTATACCTAAAGAACATACTGTAAAAACTTTTACTGCAGCACCTTTTGTTAAGCAAAATCCCCCACGGAATGCACTATACAGTACACAAAAACATAGACACATAATCACGTCTGTATCCGTTACGTGGTTGGCAGAGCGTCAACGGCTTATTAAAAACCGTCTCTGTTTGACAATCGCTGAGGGTAAATTCAGATAAGAGAGTGTTGTTGCTTAAGTGGCAAGTTTTCAGCGTTAAATTGCTATACACCTATACTCTCGAACCCCCTTTATTTACTTTTACATAATGCCCGGGAAATACACTAATGGTACCTAAGTACCTATATTCTACTAGCCTTTCGCCCAGCTGTTTCACCGTCTTTCATCGCTCCCAGTCCAGCATGAAAGCTACAAGCTGCATACGATAGATTAAAAATAAATCATCAAAGATACTACTTTCCGTTTCGAATTACTGCTGCTGTAAGTATCTAGGTTTTAAAGGATTCGCTCGCCCATCTAATAAAACCGAACGAACCAACATAAAATTAAATGAGCTAGTTAAATTACGAAAGTTTATGAGTGAAACGAGATTTAATTTCCTATAATGGCGTTAAAAGGTAGTTGTACGTATGTAGGTGTATTAAATATAGGTTGCCTAACCGAACTTCCTCGAGGTGTGGTTTCCAGATCAGCGAACTACCCAGTGAACCCTGGTGTCAGAGTTTTGAAACTATGCTTACCAGGCCTCTGAAATGTTCACCGATTGCATAATCAGTCCATATTTTCGTGTAGCATACAATCTCTACATGAATGCATAATAATGCATCGCAATAACAATATGAAGGCCCTTTGTACCAGTGGGGTACCCTGAGGACCACAAAAACAACAATAGCAATGTCCTTGCCTATCTGCCAAGCGTAGTGAGTTATCATTTCCTCCCTATCAGGGAGGTCCATGACCAGCAGCATTTTTGTACCCGGTGTAAGGGACAACTTCCCGCATATTGTCCACGAAACTAAACAACTTTCACCAGGGAATTTGTTCAGAAAATAAAAAATAACTTCCCATAAAAGTGATCACCATTACTTTTCCATTTCCTGAAAGAAATTCTTCGTGAAAGTTGTTCACTCTTGTTGACTGAGCAGCTCCTATCAGTTTGCAAGAAGCTGTCCCTTACTCACCCCACCCAGCATAGCTGTGTAGTCCGATAGCGCTAGCTTTTGAAGTTTCAAAACTCTTAAAGTTGTTTGTTTTTTGCATACAGTTTCCGGACCATTTGCCCAACCTAATACATTATTTTGTGTCATCCTAGGTACTTGCATAGGTAGAAATTTAGGTATTTGTCTTTTCGACCAGTATTGGACGAAAAGATAATTAGAGATGAAAATACTACTTTCATGGTAATAACGAGATAGTTATTGATGTACATAGGAATTTTGTGCCATATATGTCCACGAGAAGCCTAATATTTAACCAGTACCTAATACGTCGCCAACTAGATCTAAAATAATATTAAAATAGGTTAAATGGGTGTTACGCGTTTCAGAATACTGATATCTGCTGTTTAAAATATTTTGTGTCGAATTCATCCACGACGTTTATAGATATTTATTTTTTTCATTACTACAGCCTGTAAAATCCACAAAAGAAATGGCAAGTTATTAGAGTTTACGTGTTCTTTGTTATTATGGTGTAACAAACCACTATTCATAATTTGTGTTGTTTTTATCCACGAACTTCTATTATTAGGTACCTACCTATATAAGAATGGCGACCGCAGGGACCATCGAGCGCGCGGAATATCACGCGCGGGCGCGGGCGGCGGGGGGCACCGGCCAACGCGTGCATTTTGTTTACATTCAGTCTTCTTGGTGCAGGTTGCGACAAGCAATTAGTAAAAGTTAGTTATGAAACTGTGACAGACTAAAATTTAACCCTCTGTAGCGCAAGATGTTAAAATTTTAAAATAAGTACTGAAACATGTTAATCAAATAAAATAAAAATACACGTGTTTCTGGAAAAATCTTTATTTTGTATTAATTCGAAAAAAAACAGGGTTAAAGGGAGTGTAACAGAAATGTCACACTGCATCAAAAGTGTTACTTAACTTAGGTGGAATTGTCTGAAACAATTGTTGTGCTTATTGAAGCATAAAGCAACGCCACATATTTCGCACATTGTTTGTGAGACACCAGAGCAGTTTGGAAATTTGCAGCGTGATCTCTTTCTGTCGAAACGGGCTAGGGATCTGTTTGATCTTGCCTGATTTCCATTGGAGGAACATGTTGTGCTGGACCTTTGTGTCGCTTAGCTTGAATTTCGTTTTCGATGGATCGATGGTACACCAAGCTTACATAAAGTTGTTGCAACCCCGAAAATCAGCAGAGTCCAAAGGTTAATCCTGCAAACCCTTTGTTTTGGGAATCCTTTTACAAAGAAGCCATGCTCAAATCCAGTAAATAGTAAAACAGCTGAACCTGCCACTTTTTGCTGCGAAGCTGTATTTTGTAGCGTCCAATTATGCTTTCGATTAGATCTACGCCACCCATGTGACGATTGTATTCTCCAACAATGTCTGGACGATCAATTAATACGTACCGCTTGTTCTTCTTGTTATACCATCTCACCTAGGCTTTAGGCATTTCTCCTACAAAACTTGACGCCATAGTAACTATTTTATCTTTCCAGGCTACGGTAGCTGTATCCACGCCGTTGACATCACCTACATACTCAACAGAATAGCTTCTGTCTTTATTGGACATGTCTTTGTCTGTGGGTAGCTGGCAATTTGGATTCCTGCTTCGATGAACAGTACCAAGACTTAGTATACCACTTTTTAACAAGTATTCTATTAGTGGCAAAGATGTAAAGTGATTGTCAAAATAGAATCTATAATTTTGGTTGTGAGGTATTTCTCGTGATAGACGCATGACAACATTTGAGGATGCGCTTAGATCAGGTCCATCGGAAAACGCAACTGATGCTCAAAACCAGACTTCTCTTCTTCCATCGCAGGTTGAGTTTTTGAGGATTTCTAGGTCCAGGACGTCTTACTGGTTGCGATCTAGCTGGCGCAGCAGAAGTAGATGGAGACGGTTCAGGTACACTATCTTCTAAACCTTGAATAATCTCCTCAAGGTTCACTTCATCATCTTCATTTTCTTTGCTAGAAAACTGGTCTAGCTCCATCTCATTCTCACCTTGATAATCTGGATCTTCAATATTGTCATTGTCATTTTCTATGCCATCTTTACTGTCTTCGTTTGTATTTAACATATTGGCTATGTCACCATCCCGAAGGAGTCGATTAGTCATCCTAAAAATTAAAATAATGATTCAAGTTATCAGCTTCTTCATAAAGAAAAAAGTACCCATGTTAGGCAATGTGACATAACTGGTACAAACAAACAGAAAGTCTGAACTCATCGATGGCATTGAATTATTGAAAACTTACAACTACACCACAATATTCATGTACTTACCTCGTAAATTTTCCAAAACACAAAATATTTAATACGTTTATCAATTATTTACCGATTTTTTTAATTCCGTAGGTAGTTGAACCCGATCAGTCAACGATGAGTGGCCGAAACCTGGCATTAACGCCATCTATTTTTTTTGTGATTAACTAAGGCGATACATTAGTTTGTTACAGATAAGTTACATTGACGCAAAATAGATTTGAAAGAATACTTGAATTTTGATAGGCGGATTATCGGTCTGTAACAGAAATGTTACATGGCGCTACAGAGGGTTAAATTGAAACTGGGTTATTACCCGACCGGACCAACGAAGAATAATGAGATTTTTGTTTCTTTTTTACTGTAAATCACGCCTGTTTTTACTAAATTGTTACTCCTGTGTTTGTTTTTGTCGAAATTGAACACAACCTTATATAAAAAAAAATGTCATTCATCATTAAAAAATACATCAGGGCTATGTAGGTATGTACCAGTGTTGTTGCAATAGTGATAGTTTCACAATGGATAGTTGACCTTGAAAAAAAGTATAAGTAGACTATCGCTATCGCAATAACACTAGTATGTACTAAGTGATAATAAGGTTTAGATAGGTAGGTATTTGTTTGATACACTTCTTCTTCTAACTTACTGTCATAAAATATTTCATTTGCAAAGTAAGGTAGGTATGTTTCATTCCACTGCATGACTCGGAGAGGCTGCGGGAGGGAGGGTATAGGTGAGGGGCGGGGCGGGGAGCGCGCTCAGTTGCCACTTTGCACGGCACAACAGATCGGATTCGCCGCCTAGTCGCCGTGTGGGTAGCGCAAACTACCCTCATTTTCACGCGCTCGGGTTCTTCTGTTTTGTGGGGTACTTTGGGTGATCCCTAAGTACCCTCACTTTTCACGACTCTGCCTACCCTCGGTCGTCGCGGGTGACTTCTACTCGTGCCATTCAACCCCGGCCTCCCACCAGCGGGAATCACCGGGGGGTAACGGTAGTTGTTGCCCGTCCCGGGGGCAGGCTACGCACCGCGCGGACCAGGCTCTTTCGTTTGACGCCCACCTATGTCGGTCACCCCATCCAAGTCCAGCCGTAGGCGGCCCACCAAGAAGGTGTACCAGCCTACGAGCCCCCGTTCGACGCTGCAGCGCATCCTCGCGCTGCGCCCATGGTCGCGCCCACCGTCGACCACCACGACGCCCGGAAACGACGCCGGCGAGACGTCTGCTGCGGCCTTCGCGGCCGCCCGTTCTCTGCCGCCGTTTCCGCCCCTACCTCCGCTGCCCGAACGACAGCAGCCCCAGATGGACGCCGCCGCTGCCCAGCGCGCCGCCGCAAGGCACGCAGCCCTGGACGCTCTCAGGGAGAGTGCAGCTGCCTTGTGTGCCAGTGTGCAGAGCGACACGCGCGCTGGGAAGCGGCTACACCCCGCCACCTCCTCGTCATCGGGGACGCCGACGCCATCGCAGGGGGCACGCCCACGCCCTGTCCCGCTGCCTAGAAAGACGCCGCCTCTCTCCATGCCATCGCTAGACGACATGGAGACGTCACCCCCGCAGCCGAGCGTTTCCTACGCCGCTGCGGCAAAGAAAACCCCGCCGTCGTCCCAAAGCAAGCCTCCTCTGCCGAAGATAGTAGTGCCTCCCGCCACTAACCTATGCAGAGGAAAGAAGCTCCCTCCCATTGTGGTGGACCATCTCCCAGACTGGAGTTCCCACATGAGGATGCTCAAAGAAGCCCTGGGCCACGCACCTAACGTGCGCCCATACGGGAAAGGCTTCCGATTCCTGGCAAAAACGGAACAGGAATTTCGTGCTTACCAGCGCTACTTCGTAGAGCTGGAGAAGTCCGGAGCCGGAATATCCTGGTTCGCGTACGCCATGCCGAACCTGAAACCGCTGAAGGTTGCCATCCGAGGCTTGCCCGCCGATGCCGACCCGGAAGCAATTGCCGAAGAAATGGCTAGTCTGGGCTACCCAGTCGACTACGTCCGGCCGATCAACGCGCGCCGTGGACGCCCAGGCTGCGTATTCTTCGCCCAACTGACCCGAACGCCAGCCCTCACCCCGGGACTATACAACATCACAGAGCTGCTCTGTATGCCCGGCGTGAAGATCGAGGGTTGGCGTGGCAAGAGGACGACGGCCCAGTGCCACCGTTGCCAGCTGTTCCGGCACAGTTCCTCTCACTGTCACCGGAAGCTGGCCTGCGTCAAATGCGGCGAGCAGCACGTCGCAAAAGACTGCAAGAGGCCGCGCACTGAACCCGCAACGTGCGCAAACTGTGGCGGACCCCACCCCGCCAACAGTCTCGATTGCTCCGTGCTTCGCCGCGAAGTGCGGAACAAGAGAGCGGGCACAGCGCCCCTCACGAAGCCCGTCGAGCCGAAAAGGAAGGAGGCGGCACCGCAGGGAGAGTCGAACGCGGCGACCACTCTCATGGCGGCCGCCAACGACCCAGCCGGCAAGACGAAGCTGAAGAGGAGGCCGAGGAGACGGAGAAAGCAAGCCGCTCCTCAAAATGACGCGGGAAAACCGGACCAGCCGCGTCGCAAGCCACCCACGGGCCCACTGGAAGTGGTCGGCGCCCCTCAGGTTATTCCTCAGGGGGAGATGCCGAAACACCAGCGGGCTCCAAGACAAAAGAGCCAACGAGCAGCCGTCCCAGAAAGGGACAGGGTCCTAACAGAGGCGGTTAGGATCCTCACGGAAGTCCTGGTGGCAATCCGCATCGGCGACGATGCCACCAGCATAATAGAGAGGGGCCTGAAGGTTCTTTCCTCCATGACCGGCCAGCCGGCCGCTCTGGAGGACCTCAGACCCCCACAGATGGCTGCTCAGGGTGGTGCTGCAATGCAGCGCTGACGCGGCCAATACACTGCCTGCCCACATCCACTACTCCACGTCGAGTAGTCAGGATCGTGGGCCAGACTCAAGGACTGACCCCAGGACGAGCGAGCCGCCGTGAGCTTGAGGTCGCTAGCTGGGCCTCCCCCCACGGGGAATCACCCGGCTGGCTCGATCTCGCCACGGCGTGAAACTCTCCTGTGCACCCGGATATGACACCGAGCTACAAGCGCCCCAACGACCTGCCTGTCGTCACAGGCAGCGTAATGTGAGACCACGCTCGTGAGGCTCTGCCTCGATAGCGTCTCCCCGCCGGCCGCTTCGCGGCCGACGTGAAGAAATCCGAAACGGCACAACATTACCAGCAAAAGGGCAAGCTCGTAATCACAGTCAAAATATGTAGGTATGTTAACGTACCTATTTACTGCCTACTTACAATATATTATTTGATCGATACATAATTATACTCATAAAATAAAAAAACTGTTTATTAGATAATCGACGGGAACAGTAGCCTCCAAAAACAAACGAATAGATAAACGTTCATCTCATACTCAGGTATTAAGTAATAGAAACTGGTTTGTTTTGATGTTAAAACTTATATTTAATGCAAAAACCATAAAATAATCTAAGTTTTTGGAATAAACTATATACATATAGCTATTTATAAACAACCGTTTCTACCCGGCTACATTCGCCTAAAATGGTTTAAGCCGATTTCGACGTTTTAAACCGCTTGGTTGAATCGGCTATACATCTATAGTAGTGGGTAGTAAAAACCCATTCAATCCACCCGATTATCACCAAATTTTTGGGGTTAAAACGGGGTAATGACCCAAATCACCCGTTTTAATCCCGTATCACCCAATATGTCGGGTGAAAACAAGGGTCAATAGTCGTTAAAAGCTATTTAAACTCCGCCAATTTTGAAGTTAGGATCTTCCAATTTTGTGTTACTACTTTTACTCAACTCTTATTCTAATACTCTTCTTCTTCTCCTAAGCCTTCTTCCCATTATCTGGGGTCGGTTTTCCTTGTCTGCCTCTTCCATTTATGTCTACCTATCTTGTGATGTTTCGGCGTCTATGTCAGATTCTTTCAGGTCTTTTTGTACCGTCATCAGCCAAGAGGCGAGGCGACGTTTTTCGACTTTGTCTGTAATTGGGTAACTTTTTTATCTTCCTCTGATGTGGACATTGCGAACTTAGTCCAGCAATGTGACACCCACTGACCAGCGTACATGCGCATTTCTGTAGTGTTAAGCTTTGACAGGTGTTGTTTAGTAGATGCCCAACATTCTGTACCGTAGAGGTTTCAGGTCTTATGGCCGTTTGGTACTGTTTGCCTTTAAGCACATCTCGGACACTCCTAACTGCCATGTCATTTCGGTCATACATCGTCAGACGGCATGTTGCACCTGGCATGCGTTTGTGTGTCTGTTATAAGAGTTGACAAATTTTGTTATACCGGTCATAATCATCACTTGATTAATCTGGTTCTTGATTAAACCAACGTTTTAAAATAGTTCACTGTAACTGAATAGTTAGAATAGATAAGGTTCCATATTTTGTATGAATTTACTTACCGTCTCTCATCACTGTAGAATATAAAAAGTTCCAATTGGAGTCATCTCTTGTAGTAGAAAGACATCCGTACTAGGAACAGTACCTAACCATCTTTGGAACACAAAACTTTATTATTTCCGTTACACTCAATGCCGACCCTCGATCAACGCCAACTGTAATTTTAAATTTGTAACAGCATTGTATATATCCTGAATAAAGGCGATGTATTGTACTGGGACATTTTGGGCTCTAAGTGCATCCCAAATAAGTTCTCGGTGCACGGGATCGAAAGCCTTTTCTAGATGAAAAAAGATCATGTGTAGGTTTGTGTTACGTCCTCTGGCCTTTTCCTTTTTGTATCGGAAGGACGAGTTGAGTGCCTTTCGAAGCTTAGCCGTCCTGGTAAAAAAAGATTGGTTCTGTCCTGCTTCTCTTCATCATAGCTAACCTTCAGTCGGTATACGCTTTTGCATCCAGAAATTTCTGGTCTTCACAGGGCCGACGATAGCTGCCAGGAGAGATATTGTAAACAAATTGTGTAAATACCACATGGACTTGTCCGGATGGGAAGGTGATGCCAACCTCAACACACAACTGGTCTTGGGGTCCGTGACTTCAACTCACTAGCCGCTCAACCAATAAAATCCCCCATAACTGATAGATCTTCCGGTGGTCAAGCTAGAGGTCGGTCTTTTCATTTAAATCACGTTTAAACCTTCGACAACCATGTATGCTCCGACCATCTCAGACCAGCCGGCAAATTCCAGGCTGCTGCCGTCGAGGCAGAAGATACTCAAACGGCATACGGCATGAGGTACAGAATACTCCCTGGAACCAGTCTCAACACTAAAGGATGTAGATAAGCTCACAAGCGAATTCGCGACTACAATTCAGCGAGCAAGGGAATATGCTGCCGTGTTCTGCTAGAAGCTCCTGTTGCGCATGAGGATTGGCGTCCATAAGGCGTACGTGAGAACCCGTCTTACATATATCGCTCTAGCATGGTATGCGTTGGTCTCTGAGACTAATTGACAGGGACTGCGGGCCCAGGAGTCGAAGGTGGAGCGTGCCATTACATTACATCACATACTCGGAGAGACCTAAGAGACCTTGGGTGAGTTCGTGTCCAAGCTCACCACCGAAATGTTTATGCGCTGTGACTGGTTACATTTCAAATACTTTCAAAATCTGGCCCTGGTATCACGTTCATACCCTGATAAAAAACAGAGTTATGGAGAGACAGAGGTAGGGACAAGAGCGGAGGGACGTTATGCTGGGATGGATGGGAGCAACAGGAGAGACGAGAGCGGAGGGAAAGAGGGATGCTTGGACGTTGAGGCAGGAGGGGCAGATATGATTGGTAGAATGGGTAAGACGAGAGAAATGGGATGGATAAGCGGATGGACGGATGGACCGATTACGGTTGAACAGAGGGACAGAGTGACAAAGGGACTTTAGGGTAGAATGTTAATGGACTGGGAACGTGAGTGACCAGAGAAGCGGGAGTAACTGAGGGACGGAAAGGATCTCTAAATCATCTATGACTGAATATTCTACTACCTCCATGCTCGTCAATTTGTCTGCCAAATGTAGAGAGGGTTAAGCAATTTAAAAGAGGTCCCTGGACATTTCCGTCTTCTGCAACTGCACTGACAAGAGATAAGGTTCTGACATATAAGATTTTTGCTGGCAATGCACATCTCCCGTAACTACTGTTACAAGCCAACGCACGACCACCACTGTATGGAGCAGTGGCTACGCCCAACTATTTATTTCGTTTTGTTTAAAAAACTACTGGAGGATATTATAAATATATTTTTGTCCTACATAGATTATGAACAGTTTTACAAAGAATAAATATTAAAAATATGCATATTTTAGCCAGAAAACCCAAGTGTGTTTAAACTTGATTTTCTCATTTTGATGTTTTTTGAGATAGCGGACATGTGCTTAACACGTCAGTGCTGTTCGCGGCTTCGCTGCGAACGAGATAGCGTGGTCTATATATCACACAGATGTCCCCTAGTTTTATACAAATGAGGTTATTTGTGTGACATCCATTTGACATAAGAGTGTGAGAAAGCGTGCTCATCATAAGCCAGCAGGACACACTCCTTGATCATTTTGTCTTATTCCATACAACAAAAAATCAAAAGTTTTTTTTCCAGACAAACTATCTGTTTTAGACAAAAACTTGTTATTACAATTATTCATCAGAATGAAAAACCTACTGATGGGTATCTTAAAATTATGGAATTCATAAAAAAAACCTATGTCCCTCATTTAGCAGTTTCGACCCACTGTGCGGCGGAACTCGAACCTACAACCCTTGGACGAATAATCCTCTGGACGCGTCACCAAACAAAAATGTATGAGAACTCGTTCAACCAAAACTAGGGGGGAGGGAGGTATGACAGATAATACCCGAACAGATTTAAAAACGCGTAGTTTTTAAATCTGTTCTAATCTGCTTCCTAACATATTTGTTTATTTTTGACACTTTTTAAATATTCGGGTTGTATGTCTTTTTTGATCTTGTCATAGATAGTGTTGTACCCTAGTCGCTCCTCTTAGTATTTACGATACCTCGCTTTTACATCAGTGTAAACCTACCTATGTATTATAAGGAGTTGTATGTTTTTTTTTAGTACAAATAAAGATTATTATTATTATTATATAGTCGATAATGGATAAAGAATTAATGTTGTTTCCTGAATCATAGAAATATGAACACGTGTTTTTATTAAATTATTTTTGAAATAAAAGTAAAGTAAAATTTTCAAATCGATCACTATTCATTGAATTTATACCATTATCGATCTATACACTAAGAAATCTCTAGAGGGGTCTTGTCTGTACTTCGAATATTTTCATGGAAACATTATTGCAATAGGCATTATAGCGATACCACCAACGCCTATATAATAAATTTTAAATATTTATCTGTCGATCTGTCTGTATCAACATGACGCCAAAACTACTGAATCGATTTCGATGGGAGTCTTTTTATTCAACTAAGTGACATTTGACTCAACAAAGGATACATATATCATACTGCCTTATTTAGGGGGTTGGTAGTTAATTGAATTTTGGTTGTATTTCAACCGATTTTGATGCATCTTTTTTTTTCATCTAATTATTTTGTAGACTCAAACATAGATTTCATCACGCTACACGTAGCTTAAGTTACGACTTGGGGAAATGAATAAATTGTATTTTGGGTTTTGACTTGGAACTAAATACACATATCTATTAAGCTACGTGGCTTCGATTTAAAAAATGTACCTATTCATTTACATACTATAATAATTAGTCCTCCCACCGATTTTCGGTGATGGCGGCCAATCCCAGGGATCGGCCAACTGCACAGGATCCGTTTTTTAGTGCCTAAGTGTTTGCACTACACACAGGTGCACTCTCTGTTCCTTCAATCTCTTATTCTGATGGGGCAGATTGACTGACACGACCAGAGATAAATCAGGCACAGGACCAACTATCTACATGCCCATCCGACAGCATGGATCATCTTACTTTTCGGACAATCAGGTGATCAGCACTGCAATATCATAACCAAACTAACAACAATGCAAAGTCATTGTCCCCCGCCGGAAATCGAACCCGGGACCTCTGGGTCGAGAGCCCATGGCTCAGACTGCTAGACCACAGAGGCAGGAGCTTTGTAAACAAAGAACAGCATAACCAACATTGTTCATGACTACCACGCGTACTAAAAAGTAGGCATAATTAGTTGTAAATGAAAATAAAAAGTCACGCAACCACAGATGAAGCTTATACCAGTCAACAGATCACAAAATATTAGCGTTGTCCGTTCAAATGTTTATGTTTTTCTTAGACCTACGACATGCCGGCGACGATACAGTAAATAATTCCTATCGATATCGTTCATCGATTGTGTCACGTCTCTAGATTAACAAAAATGAATGAACGAATGGAAAAAATACAATTATAATCCGACTCATTAGAGAATGACAACATACTGGTTTACATGCATTTAGAACCCTGGATGTTTTATTGGGTCGTATTATTCACTCCTGTCACCGCGCATTTTATTCATTTTAGAAGAAAATAACAAGAAATATTGATCTAAAATACAATTGCATATGAAAAAAAATATTGCTGATTCGATTACTACAAGTTTTGCTAAACAAAACAGCATATTTCACCATTTTCAAAGGTATTTTTCCTCCTCGAAATTTGAAGTCACACTGACGTTGGTAGTTTGTTTACTGTGTCCAAATTTCACACTATCGGTCTAGAGGGGTAAGGAGTAAAATGTCATAATTGCACGTCCAGAGGTTGTTTCGTTCAAGCTACAACCTCTTGCTTCGTAGGCAGGAAGGCAGGGTCACTATCAACTAGACTATCCGGCCGTCAAAATATAGTGGATTTATAATCGGCATACCGCTTCTCGTTACATCACTTGTACTCCTTTGTACACCTTTGTACTCTGATGACTACATAGGTACCTATCAGAAACTACGCCGTCAGACTGTTCAAAGTTGTCACACCACACATAACAAAAATATCAAGTATTTCTTTTTAATTCGTGTATATTTACTTTCACTGACTGTACACTACGTACCTACTCGAAGCGGGGCGCGGGACATCGAGAAGCGTTATATATAGCAAAAAATCGGTTGGTAGGTATGGCGATAATTATTCAAGTTCTAATCGTCGCGACGTAAAATAATATTGACCATCTAAGCATTGACCATTGACAAACGTGGGTATTAAGAATGCAGACGTGCGTTTTATAAAAATGCATTTAGAAAATTCGCACGTCTTTTCTTTATTTTATTTTATATCTATACTAGCTGTGCCCGCGACTCCGTACGCGTGGTGGTTATGATTTTAAACAGCAATGTATTTTTATGTTTTAAATTTTCTTTACTCTTATTTATTTGTGTCATTTTGAATCGCGTTAGGTAAGCCTAACACGTGTATAACATTATACTTGTGTGCGTAATGTGACTTACCGTATTCTAATGAGATTTTGAAAAAAACAGGATTAAATTTTCTGCCTACTCCCTTAGTCAGGTGGCGTGGTTTTTTACGTATATCTATAAAGTTTTACGTGAGGTTAAACTTTAAAGATATAACATTGAGCCGAATAAAAAAAAAAACCATCAAATCGGATAAGAAACAATGTAAATTTCCTTTCTACCAATGTATCTTAGAGAAAGTTGTTCAGTTTCATGTGTAGATTCACACGTTTCAATATTTGCACTTGATTTCAAATGACCTTATATTACCTACGTAGCGGAGATAACCGTACCCTATGAACGTGTGCGTGCGTATGTCCTCCGCCCGCTGCCGCCGGCCCGCGTCCGTCTGTTTCGACCGCAACTATTGTTTTTGTGTTTTATTCATTTAAATAGCGTGCATGAAAGTGACACAAATTTAGAATGATGATTACTCATGCATTTTCGATATTGAATAAGTAAACTCTAATAATTGTATTATTTTTTTGGAGCTACGGAAGCTTAAAAAAACAAAATAATTAATAATCTTAAAAGTGCATGCCCTAATTTGGCACAAATTTATTTTATAGGCATATGAAAGTGATTTGAGTAAGGAAACAGTTATTTCATCAATTATATTTTTTTTTGCACTTTTTTTACATAGAGGCCCTAGGATGTCAGTTTGCACTGGACGAAGATGGCACAAACTGGGTTTGCACACTCCGCAGGCTATCCTAGATATGATATTATAGTTATTTTAAAGTTTAAATTAATTTTGCCAGTTTTAATTTGAATAAAAAAAAACAACTACAAATCATCGAATTACTGAAAATGCAAGTACCAGATGTGACACAAAATACAAAAAATATGATTCATAGGTACGACTGTATCCACAGGCAAAAAATAAGCAACTTTAGAGTTTTTGAAACTTATGGTCTTAAAATAGACCAGCGCTATCGGACTAGTGGGGCTAACATGCGCGCCACGACATAATTTTGTCACAGCGCGCTGCTTACTTCACACTGAATAACGCCTTGCTTCAGGCGTAGTGAAGTTTCGCGCGCACGAGAAAATGCAGTGACAAAACTATCTCGCGGCGCGCATGTTAGCCCTACAGGTCATTCGTTAATCCGAAAGCTCCACCACGGCGGAGGAAGATTATTAGTCGTACTGTCTCACTATATCGTAGTGCTATCGGACGCCTGAGAAAACGCCCGATGCAAGATACAGCACGTGGCAAAAGCACAGGCAAAAGCATGTAACTGACATTTTACCCCTGCACGATATTAATAAACCATCCCGACGAACGTGAAAGCCATTAAGATAAGCGATTGCTTTTGCTCTAAACTAGGTAAATTACGTCGTGACCCCTGTCCATGGTTAACGCTGGCTTATTTATTGGCTACTTGTATCACTGTTCACAGACAGACGGTTAATAACAAACGCCAGTTACGTAAACTTTACATGCGGAAATGTGTTGATTTAAATACATAAGTTTATTTCAGACTTTTCTCGCATTTTTAATAATTCTAAATACGTAACTATGCATTCATCTATATCTATGCTAATATTATAGAGAGGAAAGGTTTGTATTTTTGTGTATATGTATGACTGTAACGAATAAATTCAAAAAGCTACTGGACTGATTTCAAAAATTCTTTCACCATTGACAACTCAAGGTGTGAGTAACATAGATTACTTTTTACCGCGAAAAAGTACATCGTTCCCACGGGAAAACTTATTTAGCAGCAGGTGACACCGGTTTCAGAAAGCTAGTATAGAGAAATACAACATATAAAAAATATGGAGTAATATTATGCTGCTGTAAACCGGCGGTGCCACATGAACCCAAAACAAGTATACGAATCGATGGAAGCTGCTGTAAGCTGTAGCTGTAACGAACTAAAATTAGTTCGAAGATTTGGAATGCTTGGTCACCCTAACTCAGGACAGACTCGTGCCCCTCCATGTGGATGTACATGAACTGTGATGACGATGATGATAGTCGATACACGGAATCTACAGGTGTGATTTGAAAGCCGCCTGTTACGCCAGACGAGTCATGGTAGTCTGCGCCCGCGCCGCCGCCCAGTGGCGCGGGCACCACCGTTACGAAAATAAAACGCCGACTGCGTAAAATAGAATCGTAATAAAAAGTACAGCAATTTTTTACTCCATACTTGAGATCAGTATTTCCCAAAGTGCGGGTTCGGAACCACTGGTGGGTCGCGAGTAGATTTTAGGTAGACAAGATGGCTCAAGCGTGTAATCCTGCAGCTGAACTCCAGCAGCAAGCTATCAGTGGAATTGATAGTAATCTGTTTAAATAAATACAAAAACCAAATTGGTACTCCTGCTAACGCAAAATTAAAAAAAAAACATTTTTAATTTTTTGCGTTTTACGCGCAATCCTCACACTGAAACAGAGCTTGAAGACCCGCTGGCCCGTTCGTGATTTAATTGTCCATCACATCGATTTAACGATGAATAATATTTCACAGACTTGCAAATCTGCAGCTATTTTGTGAATCGATGGTTACTACTATGTGACAAATTAAGTCTCGAGTTGAAAACTTGTGGTCCACAGAGAGACAACTTTGGGAACCACTCCTCGAGATCGTTACCTCACTTTCCTGGCTAGGAATGCAGAAGCTTTTTGTTACGTTACTAGGAAGAAAAAACTGCATTCTCCGAGTGCCGTTGTCGTACAGGTCCCGGCAATCATCTTGAGCATTGGCCGCTCAAAAGATTTTAGATCTTAAGAGATAAAATGTTAGATTGAATTTTAAATGCCCAATGTTTCCCTCATACGCTTTTTGATGCTCAAGATGTTTGCCAGGCGGGAACTATCGCCATAACCGGAAGGCGCGAATGTCTACTACGCGCCCTAAGTGATTCAATGATACTGATTACTAATTGACTTTTACTCTCGATAATTAACTACTTTTTAATTGGACGGGAAGGAATTAACCAATTAATGGGAGATATAAGTGGATTAAGTGAGATTTTATTAGTTATTCGTAGCCTTAGGGCAATATGCTAAGTAGAACTTAAGCTTATTATGTGGTAAATACCAACCATATTTGAGTTTAATGGCCAAATTCAGCCGTATAATGGTTTTAATTACAAATAATTTAAATCTAAGCAAAATATATGTATGATTACTTCCAGTTAAATGACATTTAGATTAATGGTGCTTTAATTATGGGACAACAATATACATACATATAATATCGCCTTTATTCCTAATGGGGTAGGCACAGCGTAAACGACCTAAACAAAGGTTTTGAGGGTTATTTAAGATAAATTTGTACGTATATTGCTGTAGTGACAATATATAATGGGAAAAATTAAAGGGGATGGATATTTTTGTTCTGCAGTAGGTATGACGCTATACAACAGGCTATAGAAAAAATACTCTTCATTAAACCTCACGTTAGTTTTCTGTAATATGACGCGTTCTCCCGCCTCATGTGCTAAAAAAATTAAGCCATGCAACACTTTCGCTAAGTAGGTTTCGGGATCAGGTCAGAAGGACCACTCGGATCGGCAACAATCGCTTCACGGCGAACAATCGCGCGGCGTCTCGGCTTACTACAGAACACCACAAAATACAGAGAGTACAGAAGCTAAGCTTCATACATTCAGAAACACACATGGTCATGCTCATGGATATGAAATCTTGGATACAATTTGGATTCTGACCAGATCGAGCGGGAGCTTAAAATAAGAACAACGTTTATCTTGAAGTTATTTAACTGATTTGTTACTCTACTTTTTATGTAAATAATCAATTGAACAATTTGGTACGAGTACCTAAGTTATTAAAATACACAAGAATCTGTACGTTTTGCATAAGATCAAACACACATGTTTAAATAAGCCAAAGTTAGTTAACTGTTTTCTGCCTGGCTTGCGTGCGTGACCGCCTAAAAAATTAAGTTAAAAGGTTCATGAGCTTTACTTCTGTACTCTCCGTGTTCTGCAGCACCACTCGCGATCATCAATCACGGCAACATTATTTGTTTTATCGATCGAGCGCTCGGGCACAGGCAAAGGCAACAAGCCGTATAAAGCCGTAAATAGGGACGCGTGCCAACCGGCGACGGGACCGCATCCTCTATCTATTCTGTATTTCTGTGCTTCAGTACGTCCTGGCTCGAACAATGTCACTTCAGTATCTTATGGTACACAGTGACCTTGTTTTTATTAACAGAGAGTATGGCCCCGCAGGAAGTTTAGTTAACAATTACGCAAATGTGTTACGAATCTAGATTCCATCAAAAGTTATGCAAGAAGAAATAAGTCTGTTCAGTATATCAGGAAATAATATTTTTAATTTACAGTTATGTACTAATTAATTAGTAACATAACATGTTAGGTATCCACGATCATTTTAGCTGGTGATCAATTATTTGTTCCTAATTACCCGACTGCGGAACGCAAAGGAGGGTAATGTTTATCAGCCTTTCTATGTATGTATGTATGTATGTTTGATCTTCTGTACCGCTCTAGAGAAAAAACGCCTAGGCGGGTTTTAAAGATTCGTACGTCAATCAATTCGTCTTAACTAAGCAAGTGTCACTAGAGACATGACCTTGTAAAAAAATATGGCGACAATCAAACGCCATTTTATGAAAATAAAAAAAAATATGTCGACGTACTGTGCCAAGTGAGGTATTCGAGAATCAGTTATATATTTCTTACATCATTTTTTAGTTTTGAACAATCGTTTATGATCTATAACGATTTAAATCTCACTTTATATTCTACGCAGTTGGGTTTTATGGACTATTAAAATTACTTGTTTACTAGTCATGTTTGCCAGGTCTATCATACTAATCTGATATTTTATTAAATTAGGTACTCTGTAAATGTAATAATTTATCTGATAGTTGTCCGGTGTGTTAACGAATTAGTTTCACGTCCAACATACAAATACAAGTCTAAGTCTCCTGGGGAAAGGATATGGATAGAAATAAAAGTCTAATTTATAATTTCAAAAAGTGCGTAAATCCCTAACCATGGACCCTAATGATTACTACAATACATAATTATGAGGCAACAATAAAAAAAAATGAGCCAAGTGCTCACCCCTTTTCCCTGGATTCATTATGTGACTGCGTGCCTTGGGTGGTGGTGCTGTCTGCAGGCTCTGGCGGCAGATCAGGCACGTTCACCCCACTCTGGTTCGACGTCGTTCTAGGAAACACCATCATCATCATCATAAAATCGCACCATTTTCCCTGAACTGATCAGTAACTAGATCTGTCAGTATCAGAAGCGTGGTAAAGATTGTGTACTGCTGTCTACCCATTGCCCTTGGAACAGAGCGAAACCCTAAGGGCGTTTGTGTACTCGTCCATATTAGATTCGTTTTCAATTCGAGAAAGCCCGATGGTGTAGTAGAGCGCCACATACCAATGTGTTTTTCGGATTTCGAATTTCATATGTTCGTTTATTCGGCGCTTTTTCCGTGCTTCGAAAGGCACGTTAAGCCTTTGGTCCCGGTTTAATACCGTATATATTAGACGTTAAGCCATGTCAGAGGCCAGTGCTAAGCATTGGTGGCTTGAAAACTCTGACCTAATTTAGGATTGGGTCTGGTTTCCCTTCTGGGTTGCGGAGGTCAGATGGCAGTCGCTTTGTGTGAAAACCAGTACCCTCGTTCAATCCTCTATATTAGATAGCCGTCTCAGTTAAATACGGGACAAGGCTAGGGAGATAATGATTCAATTCGTATCAGATTTAACCTTCCTAGTAATTGTGTGATAGCTTTGTACACTTATATTTTTTTTCTGATATTCGAATTAGTTACGAATCTACCTCTAATAAAGATGTGTGCACAAACTAAGTTTTTCTACGTACATGCTTTTACAGTGTTCTTCCATGCTGGACTGGGAACGAGAGAAAAACATAAAATGTGCCAGCTGCATTTCCTCCTGGGCATGCTGTAAAAACCAGCTAAGGGATCCGAGGGTTTCTGTATATTGCAGTTTAGGCGATGAGCTGACAACCTGCCACTAGAGCAATATACCTACAAATCTATCTTAAATAACCCTCAAAACTTTGTCAGACGTGGCAGACCAACCTTTGTGTAGGTCGTTTATACTCTGTCTACCCCATTAGGGATAAAGGCGTTATTATATGCATGTATACTTTTACAGTTCACCCAGGAAGAGAAGCATCTGTTAGATACATACTACTATGTAGGGATAACTAAATGGCAAATAGAACTTTCATTGAATGTTTATAAACCTGCAACATAATTACAATGTTTAATTAAGTTTGTAGCTCATTTTAAAAGCAATTAAATTGTTACTACTTGCAGTAATAATAATAAACCTAGCTACTAAAATAAAGTTACTTTGTTTAATTGATTTTAGGATTAGAAACTTCAAATAAGTGCTATTATACTATTAAACAGAACTTTTAATGTAAGTACCTAATTATTAAGTTTATTAATGGATTGATAGGGCACTGCGAGGATCCTTCGTGACAAGATACAAGTGTGTAGTGGATAGGGAAGAGCCCGATGGTGTAGTGGACAGGGCCGCTGCCTCCTGAGCGGGAGGTCGTGGTTCGAATCCCACCACGTACCAATGTGTTTTTCGGAATTCGAATTTCATATGTACGTTTATTCGGTGCTTTTTCCGTGCTTCGGAAGGCACGTTAAGCCGTTGGTCCCGGTTAACATCGTTTAATATTAGTCGTTGAGCCATATCAGAGGCCAGTGCTAAGCATTGGCGGCTAGAAAACTCTGACCTAATCTAGGATCGGGTCTGGTTCCCTTCTGGGTTGCGGAGGTCAGATGGCAGTCGCTCTGTGTAAAAACCAGTACCCTCGTTCAATCCCCTAGATTAGGAAGCCGACCCCGTGAGATACGGGAAAAGGCTAGGGAGATGATGATGAAAATTTTAGGGGGGTCAGAAATGACCGGCAGTAGCCATTTTTTTGATACACCTGGCCAACTCCGTTATTTTTATTGTTATTCCCGAGATCAGCACATAAATTCCCATCTGCTGCCAGGGGACTAGTCTTTTTATTTTGTCACGAGGGATGCCCTCGCAGTGCCCTCTCGGTGCATAAGTATTTAACACCTATTTTTATTCCTGATGAGAAGAGATTGCTGTTCACCCAAGTCGAGTAAATAGTGACTGAGACAGAATCACCACATAGTATAAAACTAAGTCGCTTTTTCTGTCCCTATATCCCTATGTATGCATAAATCTTTAAAACTACGCAACGGCTTTTGATGCGGTTTCTTTTAGTGGATAGAGTGATTCAAGAGGAAGGTTTATACGTATAATACATGCATAATATAGTAGAGAAACAATGATGATTTCCGCTAGTCAACAATAAAGCAGACTTACAGGAAAAGGCACTGGCATGGCATTACACATTTAAGTACTTTATAGTACTAGTATTTACATATCCTACACAAGTACACCTAACGGAACACAGGACTGACTCCGAAGGGTTCAGTTTAGTTGAATGTAACACTTGTTTAACGAATAAATAACTAACATTTTATTGATATGAGTGTACATAACTAAACGCGTAACTAGGTGCATGAAACCGCAGACCAGATAGACTACAGGTCATTAGCAGGTGAAACTTAGGCCCGTATTGATAAACAAATCTTGAGACGAGACTGACAGCTAGTTTGTGCTTGTATCAGAAATGTCATTTCAGTACATTTTGGCCTGTCAAATCCACACAATATTGCTCTCAATCTTGAGATAAATTCGAGCCTTAATCATTTTGTCGTCCTTACAATTTAGGCGATGGGCTGACAACCTGTCACTACATCAATATATCTTATACCCCTGCCAGGAGTTAAAAATACGTGTCATAAAAATAGCATAGAAAAGGCTTATAGGAAATGCATTAGTCCCTCTCATAATCTGTTTCTATTTTTCTCTATGACAGGTATTTTTAATTCTTAGCAGGGTATGAATAACCCTCAAAACTTTGTCAGACGTGGCGGAACAACCTTTGTTTAGGTCGTTTACGCTCTACCCCATTAGGGATAAAGGCGTGATTATATGCATGTGCACTCGCATATAGTATCTAATAAATATTCTCCCGAAATATTTTATCTAAGCCCGATAGTAAATCAAGTTTTAATCTGTCAAAAACTGTTCCCATTCGCTATCGTATATCGTAATGAATCCTTCTTATTTATGTGGTTATACGAGTATCCAGTACACGCCCACCTATTCCTGTCGGTGAGAATTGCTACGGGCGATCGGGTAAACGCAACGAGCTCGTACAATCAGGAGATGAGGTGTTAAACGAAGCAGTTTACAAACGACATAAACAATCAGCCTTAGCAGTTTACAAACGACATAAACAATCAGTCTCCCTGCGCTATGCAAATACACATTCGTGTTTATACGCAGCTACTTCCTTCCATGCTGGACTGGGAGCGAGAGAAAAACATAGAATGTGCCAGCTGCATTTCCTCTCGGGTATGTAAAAACCAGCTAAGTGATCCGAGAGATATTGCAATTTAGGCGACGGGCGACAACCTGTCACTACAGAAATATACCTACAAATCTATATTAAATAACCCTCAAAACTTTGTCAGACGTGGCGGAACGACCTTTGTTTTGGTCGGTTACTCTCTGCCTACCCCATCAGGTATAAAGGCGTGATTATACTTATGTATGCATGTACTCGTAAATATTATGATTGGTTTCAATGTTCTTCTTAATATATGATACGAATAAAAGGATGATATGAGGTACAAACTTTGCAATAGGCCAGACTAGCAATTAACACTGCTATAGATTCGTAGAGCGCACAACTTAACTAAATCTTGACTAAAATTATTGTCGTCCCTTTCTGTTCTCTCATGACAGGAAATGACAGGATTGGACTTAAATCAGTTAAGTCGTCCATCGACCATCTTTTTTAAAGAGTTAATAAAATCGATCCACATGGTTGTTTTGTCGATAGTGAAATTATTTATGGAACATCTTTGCATGATAAAGAGACATTTCATTAAGTATTCTTGATCCGAAAATCAAGACCTTAAAATTACGACTATTTGGTATAGGCTTCAATAATGTTAGTCTCTAAAGTATTTCCTACTCAGTTTTAGAATAACGGTAAACAAAGTTTTATGTCTTTTTATTCAATAAACACATATTAAATAAAATTGGCAAATTAGTAAAATTACCTACTAAGCTACTATTTCAATATGTTGTCATATTTAATATCTAAAACTTCTATTAGAAATAATATCTTCGATTAAGATACATAAAACTTTGTTTACCTATATTCTAAAACTGAGTTGGAAATACTCTAGTAATTTATTGTATTCGGGAGTGTACCGGTGGTACCGGGCTGGCTCTGCCACTCGCAGCCAGCGCCATCTATCTATCCCGATGAGGCGAGTGTATTGCCCGAGACAACCGTGTAATTGTTTACGTCCTCGCAAACTACATCCACTCAAGTTATTTCCACTGCAACACCAACCCTGGCACCCATCAAATAATTTCTATTAACGCATTTAATTGCTCTCAATAATTTCGGACCACCGACCGAGATAATTGCATAGGAGTTGAAACTCATAACAGCCCATTAATAACGGAGAAATTATTGTGGGCTTCATAAATATAAGCTTCTAATTAGCCTGCTTCGCTAGTAAAAGGGTAGAGTTTTCTAAACCTCGATTATACGTCTTAAACAACAAGTTGTGCTCATAAATGTTGCATACCCATTTAAGTTTATAAATACACGTTTATTTTTGCAACCCTGTTTGAATGGAATTTAGTGTAGACATGCAAATCTACAAGTCATCGTAAAGCAATTCTATGAAGATGTAACGCTTATCAAGCTGTTCAGTCCCGCTTGCGACAACAGGCAACATAAAGTTCTATCATTCGCATTCAATATGATTTAAACTTATAAAATCGTTTGTCCTTACTGACCGACTGATTCATCAACGCAGAGCCAAAACTACTAAAGCTAGAATCGTAAAACTTTAAGAGCAAGTTCTTACTAAAACGTAACATCCCACTAAGAAATTAATTATGAATATTAATAATATGCATATTTTAATATATATACATTTATAGTAAAAAGGGAGGGTTGAAGTTTGTATGGAAATTCTCGATTTTGAAGGTAGGATCTTCCAATTTTGTATTAAGGCTAATGATCAAAAAATAATTAAGGGGGGTTAAATAGATAATGGAAATTTGTATGGAAATTTCGTCTGTTTTAAAGATAAGATTTTCTAATTCTGTTTTTGAGCTAAAGATTAAAAAAAAGCACAATTAAACACTTCAGTGTTTCTGTATTTTCTACCCTTAAGAGGTTAAATATATCGTGGAAGTGTGTATGGGAATTCCGTCAATTTAGAAGGTAGGTTCTTCAACTTTTGTATTTAGGCTAATGATTAAATAAAAATGAACACGTGTTTCAGATTTTTAGTGTTTTCCATCCCTACGGGGAAAATTCTTTTACTATTAGAAAGCTCACTGTGCGTGCATCCATACTTATATTATTAATGCGAAAGTAACTCCATCTATCCGTCTGTCTTTCTGTCTGTTTGTTTGTTTGTTGCTCTTTCACGCCTAAACGGCTGAACTGATTTTGATGAAATTCGGTATGGTGATAGATGGTAATCTGGAGACGGATATAGGCTATATATATACGCCACCGTGCTGAGGGGGTAGGTAGTAGGCAGGATCCTGAATATAGTGAGTGATTTCATTCACGCCTAAACGACTGAACTGATTTTGATGAAATTCGGTATGGTGATAGATAATAACCTAAAAACCGACATAGGCTATATATAATCACGCCACCGTACTTAGGGGGTAGGTAGCAGGCAGAGAAGTGTACTTAGCTAGTGATTTTTAATCGTTTTTGATGGGACTTTTTTATTGAACTAAGTGTTACATAGACAAAAGGTAAGGATACAAATAATGACGCCCCTGTGCTTAGGAGGAAGGCAGGGAACTGGATTTAGTAAGTGTTTTTAACCAATTTCGAGGGGACTTTTACTGTTCACCTCTAGTGTTACCACGACACAAACTAAAGATATAAATAATCACGCCACCGTATTAGGGTAGGCAGTAGGCAGGGTTCTGAATAGAGTTTGTATTTTAACCGATTTTGATAGGACTTTTTTTTCAGTTTACTCAGTGTTACCTCGATTTATGATATCAATCACGCTACCCAACGTAGGGGGGAGGGCAGGGAACAAAAAAAAAGATTGTTTAAACCGATTATGACGGAACCTTTTATATTCAACTCTTTGTTACTTGGACTTCTTCTTCTGTCGAGTGGGTATCGAGTCTATCGACCCGACGAACCCTGGTGTCAGAGTTTTTAAACCGTCTAGTAGCACAACTATCAGGCCTCTGACATATTTGAGTAACGACCACTATCAAAGACAGCGACCGGGACCGACGGCTTAACGTGCCCTCCGAAGCACGAAATCTTTTTATTTTCGGACAATCAGGTGATTCAGCGTGCATTGTCCTAACCAAACTGGGGAAAAATTCACAGAGTGATACATTTTCGAATATCAACATTATCTTTCCCCCCTGGGAATCGAACCCAGGACCACCAGATCGGGAGTCCATGGCACTAGACCACGGAGGCAGTTACTTGGACTAACATAAAAACATTTCATCACGTTTCTTTACTTGGGGGGGCAGGCAGCCAGAATTAAGAGTGCTATGAGGTGCATCACGTGAAGTGCATCACGCTATGTTGTTAAAATGTTGGCAGTTCATAATTGTGTTGTGTAATAATAATCTGTGATTTTTTTATACACGTGCACTGGAGCGACATAAGTTTCAGGATGGACGGGAGGAAAGGGAAATAAAGTGACTGGAGCGAATCATGGACGGGAAGAATGGACGGGAGGACTAGATAGACATGATGACTGGTTTGGTACGCGTGTGACGGGTAGGACAGGGAGAACGTGTGGTAGGTACGTAAGGAACGATGACGGGAGAAGGGGTCTGACCCTACTTTCACCGCCACCATCGTCACGTTTTTGGACCAGATCCACCAGACGCTGCAGATAATCACGGGTGAACGAAGGAGACGAAGTCGCGGGTAAAAGCTGGGAGCATCACTACATAGTATAAAACAAAGTCGCTTTTTCTGTCCCTATATCCCTATGAATGCATAAATCTTTAAAACTACGCAACGGATTTTGATGCGGTTTCTTTTAATGGATAGAGTGATTCAACAGAAAGGTTTATATGTATAATACATGCATAATATAGTAGAGAAACACTGATAATTTTCGTGCGAAGCCGGGGCGGGTCGCTAGTATAATATATAGCTTTTTACTATGGAAACATATCACACTCACACAGTAGTAAAATATTCCTTTTGGATGTGGTCATACTAACAGCTACATGGCAATAACCTGATCAAGGACAAAGGCAATTATCTACCGCGAGAATCAATCAATCTCACGGTTTTTTTTTAGCTGCAGGTGAAAGCGCGGGGCGGAAAGCTAGTTATACCCAGCCAGTAAAGTGCGCCACGATTGATCAGTTCTAAGTTTGTAGTCCTAAACAAACCGACCCCCAAATACCCTCCATACTCTATCTTCCTAGCAATTGACAATATCACGTTTTATGTCCATTGTATCTTCTAATCAACGGATATCGCAACGCCAGCAAATAACAAACAATCAAAAAAGCATTTAAGTCCTCTTTCTCGATAGATCTTTTATTAGCTGGTATACTGTTGTTTCGTAGTCGTATCTGCGTGTTCATTCATCATCCGCCTCTGCGGTTCAACATACTTCTGTACGAAATTTAGACTTCTACATTACTTCTATATTCGCATGGCCTTATATATTTTCTATTTACACGGCGAAACCATTCATACAGATGGAGAACTAATTTAACAATTAAAGATGATTGCAACGGTCTTAACTAGAGAATCAACTATATGGATAATAATATACTGACCTCCTATGTGGTCAGGCAACCATACCCCGTAAACACGCGCAGTCCGATAAAATTTAAGCCCAATAAAATTTCCTATGGGGCACTTCATTTGCTTCCCAAAATTTTGATAAAGCTGCCGACTAAGCATCAGGCATACCTGCGCACGGGAGCATGTAATGGCCGCAGCTTCCGCGAGGGAGTGTCGCGACCATTGTCGGCGGTCGCCGGCGCCGCTCATGCGCGACCGCTGCGCCCGCGCACAGCTGCAAGCTTCCAAGTTCAAAAATTGAAGGCCGCGATACAACTTTTTGCGCGATTTGAATATCGAAAGGATTTTTATGCTTCTGCATAGGTATATCTGTAAGTCAAACCTATCCAGATAAGGGAGCGTAGCATATAATGAAATACGCTCAAAAGAACATTTAGTCAAGAAAGCAAAAATATATTAACTATAGTCTGGCATGGATAATCCTTTACATGAATTCAAAAGGATTCTTGTAACGCGAACCTGTAAAATCCCTAACGCGTAAAAAGCATTTGTTTGGCGGTTTCACAAGCCAGGACAGTGGGAGTAGCTGCCCGACAGACAGTGTAATCCTGTAACGCCCCGGGATCACCTGCAACTGTTGTCTAAAGCCCCTCGGGACGGGGCTTCCCGCAACCCGAGTAGCCAGCTACCAACCAGCTATCCTGTTACTTTGGACATTCTATAGCGGGTGTAAGGTACAGCGTACTAGAAATTAATAGGAGTTGCTTAGTCAATGAAACTCAACAACTTTCACCAGTTTTTGTTTTTTTTTTCAGTTTATGAAATGTACACCAACATTTCGATTGTTTTTCAGATGTTGGTAATTTTAACCCTAAAGGACTAGTTTTCGATAGTATTTACATAGTACGTTTTTAAATTAGATTGAATTTGCTACAATATGAGATAATAATTGTCGTTGAAGACTTATAGTTTTTGAGAAACAGCATTTTAGCCTGAAGGGGATTTCTGATAAAAGTGTGTACTGCCTGTAGAGACAGGTTATCAGCCTATCGGCTCGGACCTCTTACTAAATTGTAAAATCGAAGTTCGAAGAAAATAATCTATTTAGTCCATAAAGTTAGTACTCTAAATCTAAATATCTGTCTGTTTGTTATCTACCTGTTACTCGATCACGCCTTATTGCTAGAGGTACCACCAGTGTTGCTGGAGATAAATTATTTAAATTTGCTATATATCCATTAAACAATACGATACTTTTTAAGTAATTTACCTTCATAACTATTCGGCCTAAGGAAACAATTATCTCATATAGTAGATTCTATTTTAAAAACTATGGATAAGTATCATAAAAACGGAAATCACAATTATTTTTTGGGAATTGTTCTAATTTTGACAAGATTGCGTTCGGTTTTCGAGTTATAAAAATTGGCTCATGCAAGGGTCACCATCGTAAACGATTCAGCATAAAAACAGAAACATCTTATTTCGTTTTCTTTTAGAAAATACGTTCTTGTATAAGTACAAAATGACCACTTCTATCAGACAATTATATGGAAAATTCATATTATTTTTCATTTCCTGAAAGAAATGGTGAATGGTGATAGTTGTTCAGTATCGTTGACTGAGCAACCCCTTTCAGTTTTCGGTACGCTGCCCCTTACACCCTGTATAATGCTATTATGTACGTATACGCTGCATTTAAACCGCGACGACCACGAAAGGATATTATTTCACGACTTACAAATTAATGCACTAATATGATTGCCGCTTTCCTAATCTATATGCATATATAATATGCATATACCTGCGTATTTAATTAATAACCTATGCATATATGCATATTATATATGTAGTTAATTAAATACGCAGATGGATAAAGGATTGTAACATTTAAAATAATTACTTGTCTCAATATTTAAAAGCTCAAAAACTGCTGTTTATTAGGTAAAAGACCAATTTTAACAAAGATATTTGCTTACTCTTTCCACCTCAGAGCAGGTGCAGTATTAAAGAGCCATACGTTTACTTTCGTAACTCATACATAACTTACCTCACGAATAGCGTCCCTAATTTACAACTAAACGCGAAGTTGCAGCACAGCGCAGTTCTATAGGATATAATTCTATTGTTTTACACCGTAGTTCCTTCGGCAATTGCACACGTAAGCGAGGCAAATTATCAAAGAAAACAGACCAATTGTTGCAATACTGGAGTGTGTCGCAATTATAATAGCTGAGCTGAGTCGCTAACACCTGGATCTGCGGCCCTTAAACGTAGGGTAAAACCACGACTAAACAATGCACAGCACGCGATTAGGCTCGTAAACTGCAATTTCCCAGATAAGCATTATGCGCGCAAGGTCAGGAACCGTTTGGAACAAAATACTTCACAACAAATCCTAATTTGAACAAATAAACCATTAAAACATAAACAAGGCTGTCGTTTACCTTAATTGGAAGTGAAGGCAAATGCGCTTGCGCCGCCTACATTTGTAAGAGTTGAATAAATCTGGACCAACCTACACCTCCAATTAAAATTGTGTTCATACAAGTTCAAAGATAGCTTATGCGGAATAACAATTTTTGGAGGTGTTCGGGAAACGCAAACCAGTCTACGTAACTTCTAACTTTACAAACATGTTTCATAATAACCTAAGTCCTATAGGTATATGATAGATAAACTAACTTAAATATTATTTTCGAGAAAACTAACCATTATACGAAGATAAAGAAAATAAACACCCTGTCAGTTAGATGTACTGTTTATTTTCTTGATAGACCTACCTGGTATTCTCTCTGGTATATTTTTTGTCTGCATAAACTTTCATATAATATTGGTAGTAATGTAGTCGCTCTAAGCTGTGGAATTGGAAATGGTGCAACAGTATAGTATGCCGGTATAAATGTATAAAGGTATAGCAACATACCTTGCAATTGAACTCCTCGACTCGTCCAGCAACCCCACATATATCACAGTAGATGACATCAGAAATTTTTAACAAAAATGGAAGGACAATACAAGATTGAGAACAAGAAATTTGTATTATGTACAATTTTACATTTGTAGATTTAGATAAAAAAAACTAACTCTACTGACTAACAAAAAGTCAAACTGATGGTTGTCACTTTGAGGTATTTTACTACGAGTATTTTACGAGCTCATTATTCGTTATCGTGTGCCAGTGTGACTAGTGAGCGATATACTAAGAAACTGCTATCGGTTCACAAATGCCTCCTGACTGCTTTGCTTATGCTAGATTTGATGTGCAAATCCGCGTGGGAGACGCTGTAGGTGTTGAGCTGAGTGGTGTTGAGCTACTGACTTCCCACGTATCATTTTTTAATATGGCCCGTACACACACTCGGAATAGCGAGGTTATTCCTTAGGGAAAATGGTTTCATGATCGTGAAGTAACTGATATGACAGAATATTTAATAGTACTACATACTGATATACTTCAGAAGGACCGTCATTCCGCCTCTTCCGATACCTATACATACTTAGATATATACCTAGGTAGTCTATACATATAATAAATGTCTAGAAGGGTCGTGTCTGCACATTGAATATATACAAAAAAAATGCAGCAGGCATTATTAACGATATAAAGATCAAAACGATTTATAATTTTTGTCTGTCTGTCCGTCTGTCTGTCTGTATGTCCGTCTGTCTGTCTGTCTGTCTGTATGTTACAACATCACGCCTAAACTACGGAACCGATTTCGATGGGACTTTTTTATTCAACTGTGTGTTACCCGGGTTGCAAGTTAGGATACCTAAAATCACGCTACTTGTCTTAAGGTGGTTGTACTTAAGGGGTAGGCAGGAAATTGAAATTTGGTTGTTTCTTAACCGATTTTATGGAACTTTTTTTTATTTGACTGAGCATTATTTTAAATCAAAGTTACGATACAAATAATCACGCCTCATGACTTAGGAGGTAGGTACGAAATTGAATGTCACTCGTTTTTAACCGATTTTGATGGAACTTTTTTTGTTCATCTGAGCATTACGTACCTAAACTCAAAGTTACGATACAAAGAATCACGAAACCTAACTTAGGGGGTGGGCAGGAAATTGAACTCTGATCGTTTTTAACCGATCTTAAAGAGACTTTTTATTTGGCTGAGTTTTTAATTACCTGGTGTCCAGCCTAGGTTAGAAATAATCACGCAAACCATTCTAATATTGAGTAAGTACGCCAGTTTGTATGGAAAACACGCAGTGTCGAACATACTGAAAACGCTTCATGTTCCGTCTCTCAAAGAGTTGATGAAGCAAGCGGCCATACGCTTCTTCGACAAAGCCCCTCACCACCCTAACCCTCTTGTAGTTAGCGCCTCTAACTACGTTCCCCAACCTGCGACTTGTTACAAACGAAGACCTAGGCATGTCCTTACCAACGGCGATGACCAAATTACTCTTGCGTTTAAAGCTGCCAAAATTAGTCGAGCCACACTCTGCACAAGCTCTTCCAGCAACCGCGCACCCCGCCGGCGGGGTAGCGGAGGTCCCTCCTTTGCTCCCCACTTTTGGGTTTACCGGCACGTACCAGGCAGATTCTCTCCGATAAGGAGTCCCCAAGGCAACGCCATAAGCCGAGGTTCGAGCTCTAGTGGGCGCTCTTAGGCAGTTGCCATTTCATTAAGGGTGTAGATTGCGTGTAGCAACTCCCCGCCTTAGCCCGGTGACGCATTATATACTTTGTAGTATTTTGCAAACAGGTCCATTCAAAAATAAAAAACTGAAAACGCTTCTCCGCGCGTAGGAGCGGGATCTGCTAGCTCGCGCGCGGAAGCGAATTTTTCATATAAAAACAAATATCAGACAATGCGAAACACGACCCGTGTTTTCCATACAAAGTGGGCGTACGAAGTCGCGGGCACAGCTAGTCATAAATAAATACTGAAGAATTTAGAAAGCTGTAGGCCGTTAAAAGCGAAGTTCTTCAGGCTAGTTTGATTATCATTGCACAGCTGCTAAAACTAGCCCTGTTGATGGCATGGGGCTCTATTAAGCCTTTTGGCTTGATTCTGTTAAGGACTATAATACTTAAATAAAAAAAAAATGCTTAGTACTCAACTCCGCATTTTATATTGATTTGTAGCGATACTACTTGTTAAAGGTATATTAGATGTATTTTTTATGTTTATTTATTTTTCATGTAAATTGCGGATAGCTGGAAAAACGTATCCGTTGCTATTTACATATGTAAGTCCTACATAATATACCAGACTAAGTCGGGAAAAGCAGCCTTGAGCTCACTATCCTAGGCCCTAGATCACGCGGCAGACTAAAGAAACGTTGGATGAAAGGCATCCTTGATTGTTATAAAAATTATAAAAAAAAGTAACGACTAACGTACGACTTTAAATAATGGTATAAGATGGTTTCTGGGTTTGACCTCACTCAATGAAGTTTATAAACCGTTAAATTGCCCTATGACATGGTTTGTGCAACGTCCACGCGTCTTATAACGTACGAGGGGAATCGATGTGCATTCCGAAACACGGTGTCATTTCTCTTGTCAGAAAAAATATGAACCCTGCGTGTCATATTTGATTGAAAACGAACACACACTACGCTATTACATTTCTTCCATGTTGGACTGGGACTGGGAAGCTTTTTGTTTCTCCTCCTCGGAGTAAAAACCAGCAAAGGGTTTCTGGGGTTAAAGTTTTATTTAGTTACAGTGTATTGTGATTTAGGCGATAGACTAACAACGACAACCACTCTCTATAGCAATCCTACACATTTCAATCTAAAGGCGTTTTACGCTCTGCCTACCCCGTAAGAGATAAAAGCGTAACTGTATCTTTTAACTGAGCTTTCTTTAAAATTACAGAAGATATTAACTTATTCATTTATACCTTATTTTATAGACTTATAGTATAGCAGAACCCTTGGAGAGAACAAACAAATTCCAATTGAATATACATATATATATATATATATATTTACTTCATTTATCATTTTTCGAACAACAAACGAAAATCGTCAGTTCTTTTATTCTAGCGCTCAACAACTTATATAAGGAATCGATTTTCCTGCCGAAATGTTGTAAGGTGTGAGTCAGCCTTTCTCAGTGCTACCAACTTTATAAGCATGAAAGCAAATGTAGTGGTCTCTTTCTAATAGCTGCTTACTTTATCTCGATTTGTCATGTGTGCTAAGCGGAACGTAAAAGTGCGTTGGAAAACTAAATTCATACCAGTTGCGTTCGGTATATTCCAAAAATATTCCATGTATATTCCGATTGCCATATAAATAAAAGTTGAAGTTTTATAAGTGAACCTACGAAAAATTATATAAAAGTATAACTGTTTGTTGGAATTCACATCAAAATATTGTTGTTCAAACCCGCAAGCCGTCATCTTATTATAATAGTCTTTATATTTGTTTAAAAAAGTTTAGTTCCGTACATATTTTTTGTAATCTAAGTTTTTGAACAGGCTTCATGATGCTTCGGCTTGACGTCTAGTCTAGTCTGACGGCTGCGTGCGCAACGCAGCGAATGCAGCGATCTTGTTTTCGATTTTACAAAGTGTAATCTTTTTTTTACTCTTGCGATATGTTAATGAAATTTGTGCTAATATTATAAAAATGTTGAACCAAACATCAAATGAGGCGTTGCTCTCTGCAACATATGTAGAGAATTACTTAGATTGTGTGGAAAATCTGCCAAACGATCTGCAACGACATTTATCACGTATGCGGGAGCTTGACGTAACTTACAGAGGTAATACATCTATTTTTTCAGTGCTCCTTGCCTTACCATTCATGCTAACACGTTATAAATTCATTATCAATTATTCCTCTAGACATAATTTGCAAGCTTTGTTTTGACGTTTTCTTGGCGACCTTATTATTTGCGCATAACATCGTTTATGCATACAACATATAGATGTACGTGCACGAAGCCCTTGTAGATTGGATTTTATGGCTTTCTACTTCTATACGGTAATAATTAACAAAAAGGTACATTCTATAGGTAACCTATTTATCATGTTAGATCTCACATGTACGTACACTCTTACAATTTTACTATATGAGTTGTTTAGGTAATCGTGCATGACTCGGCCTTTGCGCGACAGCAATGTATTCAGAAACAGCTGAGATGTCTTATTATTATTTATTAAAAGCCAAGCTGCAGAATTGCTGATGAGGCTTTAGGAGCATTTCCTTAAGGCCAGTTGGCAGAGTGATGGCAGATGGAAAAAGGGTAATTACTCGCCTGGTCGGTTGTTGTGACCAGGGGACCAGAGTCCGAGTGTACTAGTTTGGAAGTTGTATATATGCAGATTGCTGAGAAAACATCGATACCCCATTTCAGGACTGTTGTTTCTTGGTGTGGCACCATCTATGTACGCTACAAGGCTATATCAATAGCTGGTGTGTGCTAATATTTTATTGTAGTCCATTATTTTTTACATTAAAAGTCTTAATATATTATTAATATTTTTTACACATGATTTTCCAGAATGTGTCCGAGATGCTCAAACTTATCTATCAGTGTGCACGGCACCACACGCAGATGAGAAACGTCGTGGCAGAGCGGCTGTTCGCCTCCAAGCAGCTCTGGTAGCTGCTCAGGAGATTGGAGATGAGAAACTACAAGTTGTACAGGTCCTGCAAGACCTCATTGACAACAAGCAACGCGCTTTGGATGCTGATCACAAAAAACTAAGTAAGTATGACTTAAGCCAAGTAGAAAGTATTTGATAGAAAATATAATTCCCAACATATACACCGAAACTAAAGCTGAATTTCGAAAAAGGAGTGCTCAGTGCTCCCACGTTATCAGTAATTACAGACTTATGGACAAATACAAGCAATGAAACCTATTCATAGTTCCAAAAATCACAACTTTTTTTTCGTTTTCTGTCACAAGAGGAGAGAAAGGGATGCCAGGGTCATTCAACTTTTTAACCACATGACTGGGACATGACTTAGGTCTCAAAATACAGAAAAAATAAATCATTCTTAAAAAATACATGTTTAGATAGATTGATACATTTGTAAATGATTATAATGCATAGTCAATTATGACAATTAGCATTACATTTACAGAAAAAATATAGTAACTCTGTATTATTATTAGTCTATTTATTACAGATACAAAATTACTAACAAATATTAATTACTTATTTATTCAATTAAACATAAACATAAATTTAATTTTAACATTAAATAAATAATCTCTCATCATTGTTTTTACTATTCCTTTTCTTTTCTGGAGTATCTGCGCATCCTGAAGACGCGTAGACCTCCCCCAGCTCTTTCCATCTTTATCTGTCTCTTGTTAGTCTGGTCCACACGGCCCCAGAGTTTTTTTTTCTGACCACTTCCTCTCGTGGTGTCCATTCGAAACCAATGTTGTCCATTTTTCAGTTTTCTCTCCACATATGGCCCGTCCAGTTCTATTTTAGTAGCCTGCTTTTGTTGGTCACGTCTCCTACCTTTGTTGTTTATCTGATGTCAGTAGCTCTCTTTCTATCCTTTTTTGTGATCCCTAGCATATTTCTTTCCTACTTCACATAGAAGCATTTCTTTGGCATGTTACCAGTTTTTGGATATACTTTTTGTTCAAGTCCCAAGTTTGGCAGCCATATGTCAGAATTGGGAGGATGCATATGTTGAACAGTTTTCTCTTTGCAGCAGTAGGATAATAGTTGTTCTTAAATATTTCCTTCAATGACCGATATTGTTTCCAATCGTTGTTGACACGTCTTTCCAGTTCTTGGTCAGTTTGGTCACTGAATGAAACAAGCTGGCCCTGGTATATGTATGACTGAACATATTCTATTGTCTCACCATCGACAACTGTCGGTGACTCAGTCCTGTTTGCCATGACATTTGTCTTGGATTTGTTTATTGATAGACCAACTTCTTTACTCTTGGAGGCAATATCTTGTATCAGACATTGGAGTGTCAACAGCACCAGATCATCTGCAAATCGTAGGTTGTTTAACCGTTCGCCATTTATATTTATTCCTATGTCATTCCATGAAAGTCTTCTGAAGATCTGTTCTAGGACAGCTGAGAACAGCTTTGGTGAGAGTGGATCGCCTCGACATACTCATTTCTGAATCAAAAAAGGTTTTCCCAGTGACTCTAACTTTACTTGTGCTGTGGAGTTTGAATATACTAAATATAGTAACTCTGTATACTCTTTCGCTTTTTATTGGCTTTTTAGTAATGCAAGTGACAAATAAGCGAAATAGTATACTGAATTACCATATTTTTCCTGTAAATTTAATGCTTATTATCAAAATTGACTGAGACCTTAAGCAGTTAAGGTATGGTAATGTTGGTTAAAAAGTTGATTGCCTCGTCAATTATTTTAGTCAAGATTTATTTAAGTTGTTCTACAAACCAATAGCAATATGGAAAGTTTTTTGAGTTTGACAGCACATGGGTTGGATGAGAAAATGCAGTACTCCGGATGAATTTTCCTATATATCACAACACTGATAACATAAAAGATTGTCTCGAAGAAATTCCCGCCTCATGGGATATAGGTGCAACCAAACTATATGCTATAGTCTGAGATAATGGTAGGAACGTTGCAAAGGTTAAGTAAGGTTTAAGTTTATACTCACCGATTATAATCGGCATATTTTGCTGAATATTCGCCGACTAGCATAGGATATTCGACTTCCCCGACTAGTCGGCCTATCTCTATTCTTAGTAATGAAGAGCCATAAAAATTCTGATACAGCAATCCAAAAAAGGTAATGGTTTCTAAAAGAATGAATTTCTTAAAATGGCTAAAAAAATGCAGTTATTTATGTGTCATATTTCCAGTATCATGTCTCGAGGTAAACACCAATGGCGGCAGCGCCATCAAGAAAGAACCTACACCGCCGGCAGAGCCAGTGCGTGAAGAGAGCCCGCCTCCGCAGCAGCAGGCACCGCCGCCGCCACCACCGGAACGCACAGTTGAAAAGGAGAAGGAGAAAGTTGAACGCGACAAATCTGGAGGTAAGCACAAAATTATTCTGTATTTTAGTTTTTTATTATATGATTTTCCGTTTAAGTTCTTTTGGTCTAGGCACTACTCCAAGGCATTATTTATACAATTTCCCAAAAATCACATAGGTACAGCTCATAGCAGCTAGGTTGTACAGAATCTTTATTACGAAAGTAAGTCGTCTTAAGAAATGGTCAATGTGATCCTTTTGTACATAATCTAGTAATCTTCTTCTTAGTGAAATGATTCAAAATAAAATCTAGCTAGTAAACTAAATCGTTAAGGCCTTTTGGGATAGTAGACCAAATGAACCTAAACAATGGTGTCTATTCTCGCGACATAATTCTAATTCTTAGCTAGTCACTGTCACTTTCTTGACTTTGACATAAAAACAGGATAGCAAATAAACACATGCCTTTGATGGTCTTATATTTGACTTAAAATAAGGGAGCGCTCTATTTTCAGTTCTTATTTAAGGCGTCATCAATGTCAATATCCTGAGTTCATTTGCTATCCTGTTCTTATGTCAAATTTAAGAAAGTGATAGTTGAGTATTAAGGCAAGTTCACATTTTGCTTAGTGACAAGTGCGAGTGAAAAGTGCAAGTGGCAAGTGCTTAGTACGTGTGGACAGGCACTGACAAGTGCAAGTGACAAGTAAAACCTGTTAAGTGATTAGTGAATAGCAGATAGACGGTCGTTCTATTTTCTGACAAGCTGCTCTGCTCCGCGGACCTCCCGATTTCCCCTTAGCCCCCTTGTTTACCCTCCTAACGTCATTTCAGACGGTTTTTTTGGGTTTTGTTGAGATTTTACTAACATGGTTCAACGAAAGGAAAACAAAAGGTATAATTTAGTACAGATTCGATTATTTTGTATTTAGTTCAAAATAAGGAGCATTAAATCTACGAATTTCAATCCTAAACGCGAATTTACATTTGATTAGTGCAAGTAGCAAGAAGTGTTAAGTAACAAGTATCAAGTGATAAGTAGGTATCCAGAATTGATAAGCGCAAGTGCTTAGTGAATCTCAGTTTATCACTAGACTTGGATTGAAATTACTATATTTAATGCTCCTTATATAAAACTAAATATTTACCCCTATACCAAGCATTGTTATTTACAAATTTCTACACCAGACTTTTGTTTCTAAAATTCGACTATCTACTGTTCACTAAACAATCTTATATGTACTAAATAGTACGTTTTGTTTCCGTTTCGTTGTATGTTTTAGTTAGAGGTTAATCAACTCAAAAACGCATCTTAAATGATGTTAGTTAGCTCACCCAGAGCAAGGGGGCTAAGGAAAAAGCGGTAGGTGCGCGGGGCAGACCTACTTTTCAGAGAATAGAACGGCCGTCTATCTGCTAATCACTAATCACTTAACAGGTTTCACTTGCAAGTGGAACTTGTCACTGAGCAAAATGTAAACTCGCCTTTAGTTAAGGAAAAGGGCGTTCAGAATTGCCGCCAATATTTTCTTGCATTAATTAAGTAAATAGAATAGAAGTACTTAGAATCATTATAGATGACCTAATTTAGAAAATCGGTTAGAATAGAATACATCAACTATAATTCAGTTTTTAATTAGAGACTTATGGAACTATTAACTAGTAGCTACAATGCTGGTATTGGCCCAACTTATTTCAATTTCGTATTGTTCCTAAAGTTTGAATACTGTCTAGTAAGCCTGAACAAGTTTTTTTTATTTACGTATTAAATACAGCATACTTTAACGAAGTTTTTATTAAGAGAGACTTTAACAACGCATGAATGGAAGGAAGGTCCTACGTGGAAAAATCAATGGCGGAATTATCTATACCTACGCCCTGTGTGTCGTGTACAGGTGACCTATAAAATTTAATGTGTATACTGGTGAATCTTATGAATAAGAATGAAATTGTAAGATAATAAGCCCTCAGGCATGGAAGGACTAATTACCGGTTTTTGCCACTAGGGGCATTAAATCCATTTCCTGGAATGTCTATTTCCTGGATGACCATTTCCCTGAACGACAATTTCCTCGAACGCCCATTTCCTTAAAGGACCCTTCATGGACGGTCCAATTTCCAGAATGTCCAGTTTCTGGAATATGCTTTTACTTGTCATTTTTCTTTGATATTCCGATGAGTACTCAACCCTTTACTACCTCCATGATCTAGTCGTCTTATGGGCTCCCGAACCGGAGGTCCTGGGTTCAAATTCCAGGGGGGGGACAAAAATTATATGTTAATTTAATTATGCGATTTTACCCATTTAGGACTTTGCAGGCGGTCATTCAGCCTGCAATTGCTAAGCCAGTTAAGGCGGTCCTGGTCGCTGTCTTTGATAGTGGTTGTGACACAAAACCACGCCAGAGGCCTATTAGCTGTGTTATTAGATGGTTTAAAAACTGATATCCAGGTTCATTGGGTCTATTGGCTCGATACCCACACGACAGAAAGAAGAACACGAGTATGAGTAGTTTAAGATTCGATAGTTTATGAGATATGGGTAGCCACTGGTTTAATAAGGGGACCTCACATAAAATGGACTTTCCGTGATTGGACCTTCCGTGAAATGGACGTTCCAGTTAATAGACAAGCGGGGAAATGAACTTTCAGGAAAATGGTCATTCCGGAAAATGGTCTTAATGCCCCTAGTGGACATTACGGTAATTGTACCTTCCGTGCCTGAGGGAATAACAGCAACATGCTGGTTTTGACTCTCTCTATTGTAAAGTATTATTACTAAACTTTGTATATACAGTCTAGCAAGCCAAAACATGTTTTTGTTTTATAAACATAAAATATAGCATAATATAATACAGTTAGTGCTTAGCCTATATTATTTCCAATTCAGTTTTAATCGAAGATCTTGTTTCTAAAATAAGTTTTAGCTATTAGTTAGAACAACATAATGAAAAAGTAGTTTTAGCAACTAAACTAATTTGCCAATACGTATTATTTATTTTTGAAATGTGTTTTTGAATAAAAAAAAACATGAAACTTTATTCTAAAACTGAGTTGTAAATACAATAGCAAGATATAATCGGAAAATTTGGCACCGCAGAAGTCCGCTTCACTAGTCTCCTTTGGATTTGTATGGAGGCTTACACACGACATGTCGCATCGTGGCAGTGGCGGAGAGTTTCTCCTTAGTGATGGAAGAGTCGAGCAAGCTCCACGCAAAACCAAGGGAGACTGGTACAGCGCGGCGTAATGTATAACCAGTCTAACACGACGTAATTTTCCGCCGATCCATAAATAATCATTGAGAGCTTATACGTTCGGCAGGTGTATTTTTGGCACTAATCATCAAATTATAGCAATTATAGACTTAGGCTACATGCTGGTTTTGATTCTATTTATTGCAATATTTCATTGATGAATAAACTTTGTATACCGTCTATGTAATAAAGCCAAAACATGTTTTATAAACATTGTATTATAACTTGGAACCGTTATGATCAGGAATTAGAATACAAATAATTTATTTACCTAATTTTCTGTTAAGTGCGTGCATACTTGCATTATCATAATTAACATTAACTAAAATGTTATGGCTAAGCTATGGAAAAATAATAACGAAAATTATATTCTGAACCATGACATCCGACACAGTTCAAATTTCCAAGTGATAAGCCTGTATATATTGTATTATTTATTACACTATTATAAAACTTTTAGGTGTCGCTTTAAAGTCCGTAATTATAATCAGCTCTCAAGAGTGACAGGCTTAAATAATATAGATCGAAACCTGCTATTTTCTAACATAATCGTGACATAATAAAGTTGTGATGGCAAGTTAACTAATTTTTGTGATCTCTTGTTTAACTCTGCTTAGGTAAAGTACCTATACCTCCTTCTATTCTAATTCCTGTTCATCTCAGTTATGACCTGTTTATCATCTAACTTGTATTTTTATTAGTTCTAGGTTCTTTATTGGACTGACAATTGAACATGTGCCCTAACTTCTCTTTTTCTTTGTTCTTGCGGCACAGACCGTGGACAAGATAGTGACACTGCTACACTAGTAAAACTTAGAAAGAGAGTCAAGGCATTTTCTTTCTATGTTGATAATGATAAATGTAGTTATTGTTTATAAACTCGTTGTTTTCATAATTTGATCAATTTTTGCAATATCTGGCCCCCTCAAACCTTGACCGGACATATAATTCGACTTTTTATAATTATTATTGAAAACTTAAGTTCCAAATTGTGGGTACATAACATAGATCCCACTTTCCGGTTAAGGACTAATTGGCACAAACTTTTCTATTAGTATCCAGATATGTAAGTATCGACAAAATTATTGTGATTAGCCACCTAGGATTACAAATAATCATTCTCAGCTAAAGCATGATAGTCGTTTCAAAAAAGCTTTACCAATGCGAATTGTTAAAAAAATAATGCAAAGTGCGAAAGCTATAACATGATTTAATATAATAAACAGTATTATTAAAATGTGCCTTGTAATTCTAACCAGTAATCTTCTATAAATCATGTGCTGAAGACTAGGTGGCGAATCATTTAACAGGGGGCCAATTTTAATTTTTGCTTCTGCCTTTGTGAATGCCCGAATTGCTGAATTTTATTGATTATTTTGATACTTTGCACGTGCTGTTTGCCTATAGTTTAGATACTGCTAATTGAATGATGTTTTTAGAGTATATTGCCTGCATTATCGTGACCATGTTGTTTGAATGTTGTTGTTGCTAGTGACTGGTGATGAAGTATAGTTTGTGATATTACAGGCGAGCGCTGGTCCAAGCGTTCGCGCCGCTCTCGAAACAACGCCGGCGCGAACACCGATGGCGCCGACAGCAGCGAGCGCGACAGTGAGCGCCACACCAACAACCACACCCACAAAAAGGGTAACATACGAACTATTCATTATCACTTTTTAAGCGATTACCAAAACAAAATCAGAAAGGTTGAAGATACGTATCATCTTTTTTTTCAATATTGCTATTTAAACAAAACCAATCCGATTTTGCACATGCAATACGGTAAGAACTGGACTAAAATAAATCACTAGCAACAAATATAGTCGTTCATTTTTGTTAATTTCTGTTATTGATCCTGTATCTGTCTAAGAGCCTGTACACAGAATTTTATTTCAGGAATGCTTAGTAGGAGTCTTGGTCAGTATTTTAAACTTGGGTGAATTTCTGTCACCTGGTCAGTTTTCCAGCTATGATGTCATCAATATTTTGTATGAAAAAGAAAAGTTTTTCTTTAGGTACCTATCAAGTGGGATATCAAATGAAAGTGCTCTGTGAGGTGAATCCAAAAATGTACCATACCGTTACGCTACAGCCAGATGTACCGTAAAAATATAAAAACTATTTCGAAACACACTATAAAATAAATGACAAATAAATGATTCTTATTCTCTCATTCTCAAAAGTTTGTACCTTCTTTTCCTTTAAAATATATAGGAAGAGAGACCAAATGACTCGCTATGTCCTCATATCTAAGGAAATGAAGAAAAATATTGAAATATTTAATGCTTACTATTTTTATTATGTTTGATAAAGTAAAAAAAACATCTGGCGATAAATTTAGGCATCATCCATCGAAACTGATGTAGAGAATCAATATGCGTGGTAAATATGGTGAGGCTGGGAAAATTATGAAATCTTAAAAATTTGGCAACCCGACGGCCGACCTCGGGTATCACAGAAATCGGCGAGGCGCTCAAACTAACTTTAGAGCACTCTCTGGGCAGAGGCACGTAAATGTGAAAAAAATAACAAAATGGCGGAAAACAACATGGCCACCACACAAAATTAAAAGTGAAATATCTCCTAGACCGAAATAAAGTTGCCTCGATCTGAATGAAATTTTGTATGCTATAGCGCAGCGGTGTGTTACATTTTTTGATTCAGCTCACAGAGCATTTTCATTCGATATGCCACTTGATAGGTTTCTAAAAAAAAAAACTTATCTTTTCATACAAAATATTGATGACATCATAGCTGGAAATCTGACCAGGTGACAGAAATCCACCCAAGTTTAAAATACTTACAGCATTCCTGAAATAAAATTATGTATGCGCGACTTTCCCTACAGGCTCTTAGACAGAGACAGGTCAATTTTAAGCAACGCCGAACTATGTCATATGTATGTATTACTTGTCTTGTCCAAATCATTTTCCAAGATGTGACCCTAAACCGTGTGAACAATTGTTGCTAGGTATCGGCAAGAAGAAGAAACGTAAGGCGCGTCAGACTGCTCAGCGTTCGGAGACTCCGCCTGAGGAGACTGACGCGATCGACCCCGACGAGCCCCGCTACTGCCTCTGCGACCAGATCTCCTTCGGCGAGATGATCCTCTGCGACAACGACCTCTGCCCCATCGAATGGTTCCATTTCTCCTGTGTCTCCCTCACCACCAAGCCGAAAGGCAAGTGGTTCTGCCCCAAGTGCCGCGGCGACAGGCCCAACATAATGAAGCCCAAAGGCCAGTTCCTGAAAGAGCTCGAGCGGTATAATAGAGAAAAAGAAGAGAAAGCCTAGTGTTTAAAACGGTTGAGGTCCGTCGCTAAGTACCTCAAAGAACTTGAATCTGATTCAGATTAAATTAGGAAATACGACGCTCAACAAAATGCATAATTAATTGAATGAAATTCTCATTGAAGGAACTTGTTCATTGAGAGACTTGATGAAGTTGAAAGTTGGTTACATTATTGTGGAAGCTAATATAAGTGATAGTGAATATTTTTACATTTTAACAGTGGATTGTACTTTTGTAATATGAAATATTATCCGATGATGTAATAAAAGCGTGTTAACTTTAAGATTACATTTTTCTTGTGACATATAAATAATATATTTGAGATCTCAATGTCTATGTTAGGGTAAAAATAAAGTAGCAAAGACATTTTGGGAATATTAGCTTTCCAGGAGTTGCAAATTTTGTTTACAGTAGCTGTAGACAAGACAAAGAAACTTATAAATTGATGTGTCTATATATTGTTTCTAATTACTTACCTATTGTGAGTGAAAATGGGCACGGAGAAAAACGTGTAGGTAGAATACAAATAATGTACTTACTATTAGTGTGTGTAATCGTATCTACTCCTTTTTGTCTTTGTCTCACTGTTATTCTTATCTCACTAAGTACCTTCTGTATATTCAACATTTCCTTTATCTTTGCCCATTGCTTTTAAATATTTATACACATACTAACAAAAATGTAAATATCCAAATTGTAGGAAACAGTGTGTTTTACTTTAATGTATGCATTAGAATAGGATTTTGTTTGCCCCAATAACGTTGATTGTTAGTTAGTATGTGTGGAAATATTACATATTATATTTTTCCTATTTGTAGGAAAAACACTGTGTTTTACTTCAGAGATATATATACCTCTAAACATCAACATTACTAAATTCAGTTGACAGAAGATCAGTGGTTAAATACTCAGCCAAAAATATACAGAATTAAATACTTTATACCTTCATGATTTCTGAACAAAAATTGAAAATATTAAATTAGGCCAATTATTTTATTTACATTAAACTAAATCACAATAATTGATGTACCTAACGATCTAAAAAGTATAATATCTATTCTGTATGTAATAAAACGAAATTAATTAGCTGTAAGTAGGTACCCTCTCTCATGGCAAGTGAAAAACAAACTAAAAGAAGACCATTTTTACAGAATACAAAATCTATTATAATTTTAGAATTGATATACTAATTACGAAATCTAACTTGAAATATATGCAGAAAAATGGTCTAGTTTTAATTAAAGAAAATTACCTATAATTCAGATCTATTCCTAACCAGGGCAAACATTAAGAGCCTTCATCCGCAGAGCTAGCGCCACTTTAACAAGAGAACATAACTCGCATAATACGGATATTTTCAAAACTTTGTACTTCCCAAGGAATGCTATGTTAGTGTAAAAATAAAGTAGCAAAGACATTTTGGGAATATTAGCTTTCCAGGAGTTGCAAATTTTGTTTACAATAGCTGTAGACAAGACAAAGAAACGTATAAATTGATGTGTCTATATATTGTTTCTAATTACTTACCTATTGTAAGTGAAAATGGGCACGGAGAAAAACGTGTAGGTAGAATACAAATAATGTACTTACTATTAGTGTGTGTAATCGTATCTACTCCTTTTTGTCTTTGTCTCACTGTTATTCCTATCTTACTAAGTACCTTCTGTATATTCAACATTTCCTTTATCTTTGCCCATTGCTTTTAAATATTTATACACATACTAACAAAAATGTAAATATCCAAATTGTAGAAAACAGTGTGTTTTACTTTAATGTATGCATTAGAATAGGATTTTGTTTGCCCCAATAACGTTGATTGTTAGTTAGTATGTGTGGAAATATTACATATTATATTTTTCCTATTTGTAGGAAAAACACTGTGTTTTACTTCAGAGATATATATACCTCTAAACATCAACATTACTAAATTCAGTTGACAGAAGATCAGTAGTAAAATACTTAGCAAAAAAAATATACAGAATGAAATACTTTAAACCTTCATGATTTCTGTACAAAAATTGAAAATAGTAAATTAGGCCAATTATTTTATTTACATAAATCAAAATCACAATAAAGGGTCGTAGTGATGGAAGTCATACATTTATTTTTTAATATTAAATATTATCACTGATTTGCTGTCGACTAGTGCACCAGTCATGTAAAGAAGATTTTTTTATTAGTTTAGATAAATAAAAACGAAAGATATATTTTTTTTCTATATTTTTATCTCATACGCAATTATACATTGTCTAAATTATTATAAAATTAGTAACCATGCAGAATGAAATCCTTTCTCTATATTCATGCTCTATATTATTACAAAGTTACTTTGAAATACAAACATTCTACTTATAAGCTTATTCTGTTATTTTATTTATAACTGATTTCCTTAAATGCCACAAATTGAAATGTCGCTAAATTGAATATAAAATTGTTTTAAAATATTGCAATGGCTCGTATTTTCGACTAGATTTATTATTTTATCAATATAAAACAAAATATTTCTATGTAGAATATTGCGATTTAACTATAGTTACATACTTTATCTTTTGAATATGTATAAAATTATTTTTAAGACACACTTGGTTATATGCTCTTCTAAATATTGATTGTGTTTTAAAATGGTAATATTATCTAAACTAGCGTTACATACAAACAGATCCGTTATGGTTACATATGAAAAATGTGAATACAAAATATGAATTGTCTAATATTTAAAACCTCTTTGATGAATTTACGCAATTTATATCTAGACTACTACCAACTACTTTATAGCAATCGTCGTACGTCGTTTCATTGAAAGTCAAGTCAATTTCAATTTATCCAAAATCCAAGGACTATATTCCGATACTACATTATAAATGCACTGTATGTTGCTTATCAATTTCATAGTTACTTTAACAATTAAAATCACAGGACATTTGGTGTTCTGAATTATTATATCAGGTAGATTTTATTCCTGCGGTTGATCCCTTAAATACTGTCTTATACAAATTTATTCTATACTATGGTTAATATCATCAAAAACCTACTCGTGTTATATACGGCAAGATACAATAATACTTTAATAATTAATAAGTGATAGGAGGGTGTTTGGTTTCACCCAGGAAATTATTGTGACCGCGATTTTTATTTAATATGACACTAATTTGAACACATATCTAATAAATAATTCTATTAAAACAAACTAAGGTAGTAATAAGAATTTAAGTAATTTCCTAATACTGCTAAACTTCCTACTTAGATAAAATATTGTAAGCCAAATATTCCAAGACTCCAATTTTCCTTCCAAAGTCTGCGGTTTCGCGAGCTTTGTTAGTTTCATCAATAGCATGTATTGATGATATAATTATCTGAGTAAAACTAACAATGCTCGCGAAGCCACGACCGTTGGAAGCAATTGGAGTTTTGTATAGGGCACTTGCACTGTTCACATGTCTGAAGTGATTTTGAGGTTCATATTGTTTATAATAAAGCCGAGATTCCATTGTGAAGTGCTTGCTTGCAACAATGACGTCCCTCTGGAAACTACCCGCATGCAAGTCACTTGCTAGCAAGTTTAATGTTTACGTTTCCATTGTTCAAGTTGCATGAAACTTGCACGTTACATGCAAGCTAATTGCATAATTCAGTCGTAGCTTTATCATAACATTCTAGCGTTTTCTATTTTATCTGGCAAAAACTAGAAAATCGTTTAGGCCCTTTACTGTTCATGTACTTAACGATCTAAAAAGTATAATGTCTATTCTGTATGTAATAAAACGAAATTAATTAGCAGTAAGTAGGTACCCTCTCTCATGGCAAGTGAAAAACAAACTAAAAAAAGACCATTTTTACAGAATGCAAAATCTATTATAATTTTAGAATTGATATACTAATTACGAAGTCTATTTTGAAATATATGCAGAAAAATGGTCTAGTTTTAATTAAAGAAAATTACCTATAATTCAGATCTATTCCTAACCAGGGCAAACATTAAGAGCCTTCATCCGCAGAGCTAGCGCCACTTTTCGAAACAAGATAACATATTACGGATATTTTCAAAACTTTGTACTTCCCAAGGAATGGTCTTAATATTTTTTTGCTAATAATCATTTATAACATAAGCAATAATTGAAATGCAGTATATGCGTTTCAATTTATTATACCTTATAATTATAAATTCACTTTTATTATATGTATATGTCGTAGGATGATTTGATAATTCCAATCTTTATTAGACAATGATGAAACTATCATAAAATCTTACTGGAAAAAGTCAGTTTTTTTGCGAAAAACGAACGCTGATTGGCCGGTTAAAACAAGATCTCTGATTGGTTTACGTTTTTAAAGTCAATCATAAACGCACGTTATTTGACCAATATAAAACTAAATCAGTAAGTAAAATTCTAGCCAATCAGAGTTTAGGATATCAAATGAACGATTAGATATTTCGCAAAAAAAAACTGTCTATATTCAGTAAGATTTGACGAGGTTTTCTTCAACACTGTCTAATAATCCGCGTTTTCGCAATATTCCTAGGATTTTCGCAAAGATTCCAATTATCAAATCATCCTACGACATATAATATACAAATTATTTCTAAATAACGATTGTGACTTTTTCTAGGGAAGTGGAGTGTTCGAAAAAAGTTGACAATTGAAATGCGTATTTAGCGTTTTTTTTTTGTTCCAGCTGCATTTCCTCCAAGGCATGCTGTAAAAACCAGCTAAGGGTTCCAAGGGTTTCTGTTTATTGCAATTTAGGCGATAGGCTGACAACCTGTCACTACAGCAATATACCTACAAATCTATGTTAAACAACCCTCAAAACTTTGTCAGACGTGGCGGAACGACCTTTGTTTAGGTCGTTTACGCTCTGCCTACCCCATTAGGGATGAAGGCGTGATTATATGTATGTATGTTGTTTTGTTTTTCGTAGTGGCGCCTCTGTTAAGTCTCTTAAAATGGCCTCGCTTCACGAGGCTTACGGCTCGTTCTATACCCACACGCCATGTGGATTTTTATTGGTAGGTGCTGCGTTCTCCAGCTGTCTAGGAGACCCTATGATCCTGCGAGCGCTCCCCGCTTTGCATAGCCCTGTGAAAAAAAAAACATGAGATAAACTTTAATTGCTTCATATTAAGCATGATAGCGGTTTGAACCACGGCAAAAAAAAATACCGGTGGAAATAAGGTAATTACAAAAACACTCATCTGTTTGTCAGGCTGAAACATGCATCCGTTTGTCATCAGTTCAGGCTAAAACACTCGTCAGTTCAGGCTAAACCACTCGTCAGTTCAGGCTAAAACACTCGTCAGTTCAGACTAAAACACATCAGTTCAGGCTAAAACACTCATCAGTTCAGGCTAAAACACTCGTCAGTTCAGGCTAAACCACTCGTCAGTTCAGGCTAAAACACTCGTCAATTCAGACTAAAACACATCAGTTCAGGCTAAAACACTCATCAGTTCAGGCTAAAACACTCGTCAGTTCAGGGTAAATTACTCACCAGTCCAGGCTGAACCACTCATCAGTTCAGGCTGAAACACTCATCAAATCAGGCTAAAACACTCATCAGTTTAGGCTAAACCACTCGTCAGTTCAGGCTAAAACACTCGTCAGTATAGGCTTAACACTCATCAGTTCAGGCTAAAACACTCATCCGTTCAGACTAAACCACTCATCAGTTCAGGCTAAAACACTCATCAGTTTGTCAGGCTCAAACACCCAACAGTTTATCAAGCTAAAACACTCATCAGTTCAGGCTAAAACACTCATCAGTTCAGGCTAAAACACTTGTCAATTCAGGCTAAAACACTCATCAGTTCAGGCTAAAACACTCATCAGTTCAGGCTAAAACACTCATCAGTTCAGACTAAAACACTCATCAGTTTGTCTGGCATAAACACTCATCAGTTTGTCTGACTAAAACACTCATCAGTTTGTCAGGCTCAAACACCCAACAGTTTATCAAGCTAAAACATTCATCAGTTCAGGCTAAAACACTCGTCAGTTCAGGCTAAAACACTCATCAGTTCAGGCTAAAACACTCATCAGTTCAGACTAAAACACTCATCAGTTTGTCTGGCTTAAACACTCATCAGTTTGTCTGACTAAAACACTCATCAGTTTGTCTGACTAAAACATCAGTTTGTCAGGCTCAAACACCCAACAGTTTATCAAGCTAAAACACTCATCAGTTCAGGCTAAAACACTCGTCAGTTCAGATTAAATCACTCATCAGTTCAGGCTAAAACACTCATCAGTTCAGGCTAAAACACTCGTCAGTTCAGGCTAAAACACTCATCAGTTCAGACTAAAACACTCATCAGTTTGTCTGGCTTAAACACTCATCAGTTTGTCAGGCTCAAACACCCAACAGTTTATCAAGCTAAAACACTCATCAGTTCAGGCTGAAACACACATCAGTTTGCCAGGCTAAAACACTCATCAGTTCAGACTAAAACACAATTCATGTTAACACTTAGTTTGTGGGAACTGTTAGTGTATTACCGTCAAGTGGATGACGAAGCTCGTCGACGCTCCCGGTGAGGCTCTGCAGGTTCGCTTCCTTCATCTCCTGTACCAGCCGCTCCACCTGCCTCTTCTTCTCCATTATCGCACTCTCCAATACCCCAACCTGGCACAAAACCACATATTTAACCACTTCTTCTTCTTTTAAAATTCGAACAAATTCAGACAAATCACAAAGTCCATATTTTTGTTAGTAGCAATAACTTTTTCTAGTGTTAGTATTTATTTATTTATAGGGCAACAATTTAAGTTAGGGGACATTAGTGTGAAGCTGCATCCCTCTTCAAGAGTGGTGAGTCCCACCTATCAACAAATACACGCAGGATGCTATTGGTGCTGTCGCGGAGGCGTGTCAGCGCTGATGCGCATCTTTTTCTCATAATGGCTGCGAAGCCATCATTTTGCGCATCCGCGAACATCCCAGATGTACAACACCTCCACGGCAGCCCCAACAGCGCCCTGAATGCATTATTATATTAGACTCTTAGATCGCTGTATGCCCGCTTAGTAAATGAGACCCACAGGCTGCACGAGTAAAAAAAAACTGGCAGTATGCCTTAAACAATATCACTTTTACAGCGAACGAACCTGCGAGCCAACATATTCCCACGGACAGCCAGCGACCTACGCTCCCTCTCAATATCACAATTGTCATTCAGGTCTTCAGTAACCTGCAGTAACCAATCTTTTATCGTGTGGACTCAATAGTCACCCGATGAACCCTGGTGTCACGACTTTTTAAACCGCCTAATAGCACAGCTAATTGGCCTCTAACATTGTTTGTGTAATGACCACTATCAAAGACAGCGACCGGGACCGACGGCTTAACGTGCCCTCCGCAGCGCAGAATCTTTTTTCTTCCAGACAATCAGGTGATTCGGCCTGCATTGTCCTAACTAAACAGGGTAAAAACTCACAAAGTGATAAATTGACAAACATCAAGCTTGTGTTCCCCCCCTGTTTCGAACCCAGGACCTCCAGATCGTGAACCTGTGACCACTAGACCACGGAGGCACTTATTTTATATGGTTCAGAAGCAGGGATTGTAGGGTTGCTGGACTGGAGGAAATAGAAAATGTTTGAATGTTCCAGCTGCTACTCGTCCTAGGCATACTGTAGAAAGGCCTTTAGATTTAGCTCTAGATAGCTGAACGGGTAAAATATACGGGGTGTAAGGGACAGCGTCCCGCAAATTGATAGGGGTTGCTCAGTCAACGAAACTGAACAACTTTCAGAAGAAACTTTTATCAGAAAATGAAAAAAGAATTTTGCTTTTTCATACGAATTGTCTGATCGAGGTGGTCATTTTGTATGGGAAGGTCAAATTTTTTTTCATCTCCTGCAAGAATTTCCTGCAGATAGTTGTTCAGTTTCGTTGATTGAGCGTCCCCTATGCGGGACGCTGTCCCTTTTACCCGGTATAGAACAACATGCAAGCTACTATGGCTAGTTTTTTAGGCTCCTTACCTCTCGTTTTAAATTTTCGGCTGTCAGGTGGTTAATCTCAGTAGCATGCTTCGCTTGTTGTATCTGACTTTGGAGGTTTTCCATTTCGGCCAGCATGGATCTCTCTAGAGCTTGTCTGTGGAGTAATTATTTATTTTAAATCTTTATACAGAGTCTAAGAGACAGCTTTCAGCAAACTAATCGGTGCGTTGTTCATGCTCAGTTAACGATTTCTTTAACTTTCATGAATATTTTTTTCCAGGAAATAAAAATAGCTTTGTTTTATGTTTATCTTCCATCGTGAACTGGGAGCGAGAGAAAAACATAGAATGCACCAGTTGCATTTCCACCCGGACATGCTGTAAAAACCAGCTAAGGGATCCAAGGGATTCTGTATATTGCAATTTAGGTGATGGGCTGGCACTACAGCAATGTACGTGCAGATCCGTCTTAAATGGCCCTCCCAACTTTGTCAGACGTGGCGGAACGACCTTTGTTTAGGTCGTTCACCTGCCTACCGCATTAGGGATAAAGACGTGATTATATCTATGTATGTAGCGTCGTACTTCCTAGCAGGCACTTGCTCAATGGGATTCGCGGTTTAATATACGAACCGGTTTTCATGCTGACGACTATTGATGAGACGCTGCTCAGTCTGGATGTCCTCCATCAGCTTGCGGATCTTGTTCTTGCACTGAAGCAACTCTGTCTCGCAGTTGGCCAGTTTAGACCGCACCAGAACTATTTCTGAACGCAGAGTCTTCTCATTCTGCTTGACAATGTCGCTCTCCTCTTCTACATACGTTAGAGCTTGCACCTAAAATACAATAATGTGATATCAATAGAAGGTATTTAATATCATGATGGTTATATTCAAGTATTTCATGCCTTCTAAAGCGCCTTTTACTAGGCTGTTAACACTCGAGGACTCTGCCTGCCCCGTAAGTTATAAAGGCGTGAATTATATTTAATGCTTCCTGTACACAAAGCATTGAGTTTTGCGCGGACTGTACTTGAGGTGTTACATTTTCTTTTTATATTACGTTTTATAAAATTATTCACCTGTTCAGAGCTAATGCGTAACTGATTGTCGGCGGAGTTGATTTGTTGCTGCAACAGTTCTACTTGTCGCTCTTGTTCACGACCTTTGTTCTCCCAAAATCCGATTTCGGCATTATACTGGTTTAAAACAATAAAAAAAGTTAAAACACTCGATAAAGTAACCATTACTATGCCGCTACTGTATATGATACTGTTACTTTCATGCTGGACTGGGAGTGAGAGAAAAACATAGAATGTGCCAACTGCACTTCCTCCCGAGCATGCTTTAAATCCCAGCTAGGGAATCCGAGGGTTTCAGTATATTACAATTTATTCGATCGGCTGACAACCTGTCACTACAGCCATATCCGTACAAATCCATCTTAATTAACCCTCAAAACTTTGTCAGACGTGGCGGAACGACCTTTGTTTAGGTTGTTTACGCTCTGCCTACCCCATTAGGGGCATACATACATATAATCACGCCTTTATCCCTAATGGGGTAGGCAGAGCGTAAACGACCTAAATCGTTCCGCCACGTCTGACAATGTTTTGAGGGTTATTTAAAATAGATTTGTAGGTATATTGCTGTAGTGACAGGTTGTTAGCCCATCGGCTAAATTACAATACACTGAAACCCTCGGATCCCTTAGTTGACTTTCACAGCATGCCCGGGAGGAAATGCAGCTGGCCTAATCTATGTTTTTCTCTCGCTCCCAGTCCAGCATGGAAATAACATGCAAGTCCCATTAGGGACAAAGGCATGATTATATGTTTGTATGTATGTACTGTATACGAGTAAGCTACAACAGAAAAAAAAGAGTGTAAGAAAAAACTACAAATAAAATTGGCATAGTTTATACCAAAACCTGTGCCAAAAAATAATCTAAGGTAGGTTCTCTAAAGCATATTAAGGTGTCGCAAAAGCATCAAACTACAAGGTGGCGCAAAAGAAATCACCCTATTGGAAGATGCTCTCATTTTTGCAAATGGCCGCCAATGTCAAATCTGTTTTGACATTTGTGGACTAGACAGATGCAGAATACAAGTGAACAAGCCATGGAGCGATACACTCCCCAAGAACGCGGAAAAATCGTGTCTATTTTTTTGAGTAACAATTCGTCTGTGGTGTTGGCGCAGCGCGAATTCCGTCGCCGATTCCCCGGCCGTCCGACACCGACTGCGCAAACACTGCGACGTTTAGCCACCAACCTTGAAGAGTATGGGACCACACGAGACGTTGCTAAGAGTGGCCGGCCCCGGAGCGCCCGTTCTGCCGAGAATATCGCCGCTGTAGCCGAGGACGTTGAAGTGAGCCCCGAAACATCGACCAGACGACGTGCCACGCAATTGGGCCTCAGCCGGCGGTCCTTGCAGCGAATTTTGGTGCGAGACTTGAAGATGTTTCCTTACAAAGTCCAGACCGTGCATCAGCTGCTGCCTGCCGACCGCCAAACGCGCGTAACCTACGCCCAAGCCATCCTCAATCTCGAGGAAGAATTGGACAATTTTTCGACCAAAATCATCATGAGCGATGAGGCTCATTTCCACCTCAGCGGTTACGTGAATCGGCAAAATTATCGCTTCTGGGGCACCGAGAATCCACGAGTGATGCACGAGGAGCCGTTACACCCGCTCAAAGTGACTGCGTGGTGCGCTGTTCACGCTGGAGGAGTCATCGGGCCATTTTTTTTCGAGAACGCCGCGGGTCAAACGACAACAGTGGACGGTGCGCGCTATAGGGCCATGTTGACCGAATTTTTTCTGCCGCAATTGGACGAATTGGGACTGGAGGACATGTGGTTCCAACAGGACGGGGCAACGGCGCACACTGCACGAGCCACAACCGACATTCTGAAGGCGGCATTTCCGGGTCGCCTAATCTCTCGTTTTGGCGATTTGCACTGGCCGGCCAGATCGCCCGATTTAACGGTCCCGGACTTCTTTTTATGGGGTTTTTTGAAGTCTCGTGTTTACGTCAACAAGCCTGAGACCTTGGAAGCCCTCAAAGACAACATTCGACACGAGTGCGAGAATCTGTCGCCCGAAGTTCTCGCCGAAGTGATGAAAAATGCCATAAAACGAGCCCGTATGGCAATCAATTGTAACGGCGCCCATTTGGCCGATATCATCTTCTCGACTTGACCAGTAAAATTCTAAAGGTGCAAATAAATATAATCAAAAAACAGATTCGAAGTTTTTCATTTAGAAAAAAAATGAGAGCCAAACAACATCGGATGACTTCTTTTGCGCCACCTTGTACATAGTATTAGTGCTGCCAAAACATTTTACGGAGCATGACGCATATAAGTAGACATCCAAATAATTTCTGTGTTTATGGTAACAGTGATTGGTAATTTTGTTGCTAGTTTGTACAGATTTTTTCACAGTGAAAAACATACTTATAGTAGTCGATTAGCTACTGTAACCATAACAATATTGTAGCTAACAAACAAATTATACAGAGCAAATTGTTAAATAGAACATATGGGGTAAAATTAATGTGCACAAAATCACTAAATTTTGACTAAAATCGTTATCTGTATCTATCATGAGAGAACAGAAAGAAAAGGCAAAGGGAAATTTTAATCAATGTCCTCAACAAATCAAAAGCTTTGTCTTAGGCTCGTATTAATAAAGCAATCTCAATATTGCAAGCTATATTAAGGCCAAAATGTAATGAAATGACATTTCTGATACAAGTACAAACTAGCTGTCAGTCTCAAGTGTTGTTTATCAATACGGGCCTTAGCATGCAAATGGTTACCTACCTTAATAAGATCAACTTGCTGGGTCGAAAGCTTATCTCTCTGATAGTTGACCAAAGACACAAGGTCCCTGTATTGGCTATTGTAGCTGACTGCCTCTGGACTCCGATTCTCCATGCCCTCGTCTGGTAAATTGACTGGAGACATGTGAGCTGAGCGGTTTCCCCGGGAGCGGCTGGGCGATTTCCGCAGAGCTTGCGACGGCGGCGGGGGCGACCGGTATGGTGGAGGTGGTTCCCTAACAGTTGAGACAAAGTTACTTGTTTGGTAGAATACTATAGATGAATATTTTTTAATAAAAATGCATATGGTGATGTTGACCCTATGTTAATGTAAACAACAGTGATTTTTCTTTAATTTTTAATACTTGAAATATAAAATTTTCACTGGGTATTCCAATTAAACATTTTCATAAAGAAACTTTATTTAATTAACATCTGTGTCACACCTTTTTCACAATGTTGAGGACATTCATTATTATTATAATATATGTAAGTTTGAATCAAATACTTAGCTTACCTATAAGGAGGAACATCTTTTAGGCCAGGACTGTCTGACTCAGGGGTTTTAGCTTGCTGTACTCCCTTCACCACCCCAATTAGATTACCAGGGGATGTGTTATTATTGGTAGTTGCATTATTATGTGGAGGGGTTATATTCATTCTATTTGGTGAATTTTGACTTTCCAATATATTAGGATTTGATGTATTGTGGCTCCTAAAACAAACATTTGGTCTAAATATTTATGCAATATGATCTCTCATGGTCATGATAAACACTGATCATGGGCAGAAAAATATGTTTACTGTTTTAAGTACAGCTAATTTTGTAACTAGTATATGAAAAGAACGAAGAGTTATGTGTTTTCCTAATTCATTTTCATCCTTAATTAATTTCCATTATTTATAGTTCATAATTTACATTAAATTCTAAAATATTAACAGGACTTTAATAAGAATATTGTCTAATAAGATTTAATTAAGGGTCCAAGATGCTCTTATTTTATTTTAGTCACAAGTAGTTAATTTAAGGGTGAAGCATTAATTTAGTATCCTCTTGAAAAAAGAATACTAACCCATTTGCAATTGGTGACAGGGGATTACTTGCTTGTGGTGGTTTTCCATTATTCCCAGATTCAGATCTTCTTAGTATAAATTGTATATCATTAGAATATTCACCCCATTTCATAAGAATCTGAAAAAGAAACACATCATGAACATATTAACATTTAAAAAAAGTATATTATATACCAACCAATGCATAATGCAATAGAACTTAATATTAATTATAAAATAAAATTAATAGAACACTAATTTCATTAATTCAGGAACACAAACACAATGATTAAATAGATAATTTTACATATGGTGAATTGAATAGTACCTAGTTCCTAATCTGATCTGGTGATCTGGCTTGGTATTAGACTAAAAGAACAATATTAATTTATATAAATGACTCATAAAAAATACCTTTAATGGGAACTCCTGAGGGGCGAGAAGTCTTTCGTTGTTTCGCCATCGCTCTATCAGGGTGAATCTGCCCACTTTTCCCGTGGCATGAGCAAGTGCAAACACTACATCCTGAACACATAAAATCGATAAAACTTATGAAATTTTCGCAAGACCACGAACAATAAAAAGTGAAATTACGTTCCCATAACATACTTCACATGCAAATAGAATGTGTATGAGAATTTCCGTACTGACCTGGCAGGTAGTAGTTTCTGTGACCCCACAAACAATCCTTTGTATCCCCTCAACCCAGACCTTCAACTCCATTAATTTTACACAATTACGACCAAAACTCAGTACTTTATTTCACTACGGCATAATTAAAAGGAGACTCAACTCGACAGAGACTTTTTTCTCACACAAAACCAAATAAAATACGACAAAAACATACCAAAATACAATAGAAAATAAGCAAGCAAGCAATACCAAGACAAGAACCAAGATTCGTTCTAAAAGTGTCGATGGAATGTATAGCATGACAGTTAAATATTCGTTTAGAAATGTATACAATTTTACAAACATTTTTCAACAAATGGAACACACAAAGGACTCGTCACATTAACTTTGAGCGTCGAGCAGCTCGTTCCAACGCGCGGATCGGTTGGATGTCTATGAGAATGTGACCTACCCTTTAAATAACTAAGGAAAAAAATATATCTTTGTCTATGGTTAGTATGGCGGGAAGTTTAAATTTAAATATTTCCGGTTTGCAAACTCCTCGAAATCAGTTATTACTCATTTCAAAGCTAATTTTAAAAGAAGAAGGTCCCGTCTCGTCCAGCCCGTCAATGATACGTCATAATAATAGCGAATTTGATTTATGTCATCAATTAATTTCTATTTCCGCTTTTCTAGCAGACTTGACGAGTTACTACAAGTTTTGATAATTTAATTATAATTCTATTGTATTTATTTTACATTACTTACTATCACAATGGCAGCTCCTGCACCAGCTGCTCCTCCTCCTCCTGATGACGAAGAGGAGGTTAGTTACCCATATTTCAACCTGTACCTAAATAGTATCAATTAGTTATACTTTCTAGTTATTATAGCAGCAGTAATATATTCAGTTAATCATAAGGTCCTACCTAAGCCATGCATTGTATGCAGAAGATCGTGAGTCTAATCCCACACAAGTGGAACTTTTAGCTTGTTTATTTTTATGTTTAAAAAAACGTTAAAACTGTTGGATGTGGTATCTAAATGACGATTTCCAAAATTTAGATGAACCATCCCTATTAGTTGAAAACCATATTCTTATGGTTAGCATTAAAAACTCTTTTTCATCGTTCAGGCGCTTATGTTCAATGTTGAAGAAATTCAAAAGATCATAAGAGACAACATAGAATTTGTTCTCGGAGGGAATGCTTACAGCCACACCCGATCACCGCAGTGGATAGCTTTGATCAACGATAAGACTCTATCGAGAATCAATAAGCTGAACAAGCCTTTCAAGTATATTTGTAAGTACTAATACTTTCTGTACCTAATTAAATTTACATGAATATGAATATTATATTACCTTTGACTTGTCGGATTAAGAGTCGTTAGTACTCGTCGAACCTGCGTGTTTGAATTTATTTAACCATGTGCTCTCCGAAGCATGGAATTGCCTTGTTAGATAAGCACGATTCGGTGCCCTTACTAAACTGGACAGAAACTCACAGTAACCAATTTACACTTTGTGACTCTTGTTCTTGTTTAGATATATAGTATTTCCAGCTCAGTTTTAGAATAAAGGTAAACAAAGTTTAATGTCTATTGTTTGAAAATCTTGTTTCTAAAATAAGTTTTAGCTATTAGATATTACAACATAATAGTTTAGTGATTTAATTAATTTGCCAACACGTAACATTTATTTTTGAAATGAGTTTTTGAATAAAAAGACGTGAAAAATTATTTACTTTTATTCTAAAACCGAGTTGGAAATACTATAACGACAGTTTCATACCCTTGCTGCGACATTTTAAATATTATTATTTTATTCTGCAGTGCGTATAACAATAACGCAGAAGAATGGTTCCGCATTGCATACGGCGGCGGCGTATTACTGGGACACGCTCACTGACGGAACTTGCACTGTGCGCTGGGAAAACAAGTACATGTATTGCATTGTGAATGTATGGGGGTTAGCTTTACAGATTTAAATAATAAACTTTAGTCCTTAATTTGGCGTCTTTTAATAAGGTGAACTGAAATATACCAGGTAATGATAAATTTAGTCCTTAATTTGGCGTCTTTTAATAAGGTGAACTGAAATATACCAGGTAATGATATATTTTGTCCTTAATTTGGCGTCTTTTAATAAGGTGAACTGAAATATACCAGGTAATGATAAATTTAGTCCTTAATTTGGCGTCTTTTAATAAGGTGAACTGAAATATACTAGGTAATGATAAACTTTAGTACTTACTTTAGCGTCTTTTAATAAGGTGAACTGAAATAGACTAGGTAATGATAAACTTTAGTCCTTAATTTGGCGTCTTTTAATAAGGTGAACTGAAATAGACTAGGCAATGATAAACTTTAGTCCTTAATTTGGCATCTTTTAATAAGGTGAACTGAAATAGACTAGGTAATGATAAACTTTAGTCCTTAATTTGGCGTCTTTTAATAAGGTGAACTGAAATAGACTAGGCAATGATAAACTTTAGTCCTTAATTTGGCATCTTTTAATAAGGTGAACTGAAATATACTAGGTAATGATAAAGTTTAGTCCTTAATTTGGCATCTTTTAATAAGGTGAACTGAAATATACTAGGTAATGATAAAGTTTAGTCCTTACTTTAGCGTCTTTTAATAAGGTGAACTGAAATAGACTAGGTAATGATAGACTTTAGTCATTCATTTGGCGTCTTTTAATAAGGTGAACTGAAATAGACTAGACAATGATAAACTTTAGTCCTTAATTTGGCATCTTTTAATAAGGTGAACTGAAATATACTAGGTAATGATAAAGTTTAGTCCTTACTTTAGCGTCTTTTAATAAGGTGAACTGAAATAGACTAGGTAATGATAAACTTTAGTCCTTAATTTGGAATCTTTTAATAAGGTGAACTGAAATTGACTAGGTAATGATAAACTTTAGTCCTTAATTTGGCGTCTTTTAATAAGGTGAACTGAAATAGACTAGGTAATGATAAACTTTAGTCCTTAATTTTGCGTCTTTTAATAAGGTGAACTGAAATAGACTAGGTAAAGATAAACTTTAGTCCTTAATTTGGCGTCTTTTAATAAGGTGAACTGAAATATACTAGGTAATGATAAACTTTAGTACTTAATTTGGCGTCTTTTAATAAGGTGAACTGAAATATACTAGGTAATGATAAACTTTAGTCCTTAATTTGGCGTCTTTTAATAAGGTGAACTGAAATATACTAGGTAATGATAAAGTTTAGTCCTTAATTTGGCGTCTTTTAATAAGGTGAACTGAAATATACTAGGTAATGATAAAGTTTAGTCCTTAATTTGGCGTCTTTTAATAAGGTGAACTGAAATAGACTAGGTAATGATAAACTTTAGTCCTTAATTTAGCGTCTTTTAATAAGCTGAACTGAACTATACTAGGTAATGATAAACTAGTCCTTAATTTGACGTCGTTTAATAAGCTGAACTGAAATATACTAGGTAATGATAAACTTTAGTCCTTAATTTGGCGTCTTTTAATAAGCTGAACTGAAATATGCTAGGTATTCGATTGTAGGAAAATCCACAAATTATAAAAAACTGGGTTGCAATTGAAATGAAACAATATGTGAAGCACATTTTAGTATTTTTATTTTTGGTAAAATTTTACCTCAATACAAAATAATGATAGAAAATAAATAAAGTAATAAAATGTATAGACAGGTCATAGAACTATGCATTGTAAAATTGGTGCTTTTAAAGCAATTAATATAATAATTTATAATAACATTAGGCAAAATGGCATTGTGTACATTAAAAATAAAAGCATTACATTAACACAGAAAAATAATATCAAGAGCAGATGTTTACACTTAAATAATAACGCAAATTCTTTCATCACTAGGTGATTTGGTCTTTCGTTTAGCATACAGACAGGGCTACAAAAAATGCACATGCATAATCAAATAATCATTGAACAGCATTTTTTAATGTAATTAATATCTAATTGGTTATAAATGCCAAGTCTACTTTTCACAAGATTTTGGGAGCTTCGTTTTGTTTTTATGGATTCTTAACATGTTTGAAAAACAAAGAACGATCACAGGAGGTAAAGTACTACAATATTTACGCCTGAAACAATACCGAATCTAGAACAAGATCTGAATTGTAATAGAGTTACTTTTAGGTACATGAAATGAGTTATCTTTATTTGTAGTTTGGAAATAAACAAGAGCATAGGAAAGTATCCAGTTCTTTCAATTTTATTTTTAAATAAATATACTAAGCTTTTTCTAAAACCCAGTGAAATAATGACGAAGTTATGTTATTTTTCCCTCCCGTATCCAAATTACAAGACGCGTGTGACGTCACGTGTCTCGCCCGCCCCACCGAGCGGGAGCTCGACTTGGCGTTCGTTCAGTCGGACGGGCGGTAGTAGGCTTCTCTGGTTTAGTATGTTAGCCTAAGACGGTAGTGGAGGTTATTTATTGTTGTGGTATCAGTAGAAATACTGAACAGATAAAATTATACTAAATAAAAAAAGTAATTAAGCGAAAATAAAACGAAAGACTAGAATAAATAAAGCCAAAACACGTTTTGAACATTATTTGATGCAATCATATAGCAACGCGACTGGTTTCGTGGAATAAAGACTAAAACCGCTTCTGAAATACTGTGAGCATAGAACACAAACAAAGTAATCAGGATATGAGATTAAAGTGTAAATCCCGTCTCAGTTTTCACACTCCACGGTTACCCGTACCGCGGCCGCCGAGAGCTGTGACGTCACACGCTGAACGCCCCGCGCTTTTTTTTTATTTTTATACGCGTTAAATTCAAATTTCATAACTCCGTCATATCTCAAAATATTGAAAAAAATCTTTCAGTATATTTAATGTAATACTATCTTATAATAAAAATATTATTTTTAATTTTCGTGCTATTGGACACTTGCCTTTTGACATAAATATTGAAATTGGGATAAAATAATCGGATTAACTTGATTAGTTGATTACATAATTATATAGTGTTTTAAAAATAGATAATATTATCATAATTTATTTTGATTAAAACTACCTGTACTTTTTAATCATAACTCGATGTATGCTATATAACATTGACTAACTCTTGATTTATAGAATAACAATAATTTTAAAACCGCAGCGACATACTTATATCCAATTCTTTGCAACTTTTTAGATACCATAAAATTGAAATAGTATTTCAGTTTTTAATTTATTGTAAAATGTAATCTATTGTAAAATGTAATATATTGTAAAATGTAATTTATTGTAAAATGTAATTTATTGTAAAAATGTAATTTATTGTAAAATGTAATTTATTGTAAAATGTAATTTATCAAATGAAAACTGATTATAATGCATCCCTAAATTAAAAAATAAATTAAAAAATCTGATAGAATTAAGCTATCAATTACTTTATATGCATCCAACCTTGGATGGATAAAATAAAGACATGAGTTAAATTAAATAAATACCAAGTTGAAGCATCATTCCAGCCATCATCATATATGTGAATAATGTGACAGTCATAATTATAATATGTCTAAGAGTAAATCAATAATATTATATGTATTATATTGAAAAGAAAAACAGTTCCTAAGCCGACCAGCGGGTATAGTATTGACTTGCCAAAAACGTAACAAAAAGCCTCAAATCGAGATATTTTACAATAACTTAAAAACCAAATTTTCGTAGCATTTAAACGTAGGTACGGATATTTAGTATCTTAATTTGCATCGTGCTATTTCTAGTATATGATATGAAGAAGCGTGCACTAGCGACACCGCATGTATTTCTTTTATAATGTATGTATCTATATGTTACTGTAAAAGCCCGAAGTACGGTAAAATCTAACATTTACCAAATCTAACATTTTTGGTAAATCCCCGAAAACTATTATGATCAATGTTCATTTCTTACTTTTACCACCATCCACTTGTGAATCGAATGAATATTCAGACGGTAAAACTTGAAATAAACATTTCACAACATGTTTGGCAAGCCGTTTCGTAGGCGTAGATGGTCAGTAGCCCCTGCTACACTTTTTTTATCCATCAGTGGACTGTTGTGACTTGTTTTAGAAGTTGTGGCAGATGTGCGTTACGTTACGTTCGTTTATTGCAGCTTCAAATTCCTCTAAACATCTTTTTTAACGATAATACGTGTACCGACGGGCTACATGCTGTCATCGACTACAAGACGTCTTGCCAAGCACGTTATAAAATGTTTATTTCAACATTCACCTGTTTTCTGAGATGTCTGGATTTACCAAGTGAATGGGGGTAAAAGTTCGAAATTAGGAGTTTTGCTCACAGAGGTTGGTAAATCTTAGGTTTTACCGGTAAATCTTAGGTTTTACCGGTAGATCCTAGGATTTACCACACTTCGGGCTTTTACAGTAACATATACATAGTTTCAAAATAGTCATAATCATAAACACTATTATTTTACGGTACCTAAACACGGGAGCCCCTGATTGGAAATAGATCGACTCCCGCGTAAACTGTCCGTCCACCCTGTATAACTTTCCAACTATCTTCAATCTGCTCTATTGACTATCTATAAAATACTTGGGACACATTTAATACTGCTATTGTTAGATGCAGTTAATTTCTTAGCGAATGTCAATTCTAGTACAGAAAATGTAATAGATCGGTTTCTAAACATACACAGACAGACATTTAGTAAGAATAATATTATATTCGATTAAAATGTTTTGCAACCCAAACTTTCTGGTTTTACTACATGAACCAATGTGCATTTTCATGGTTAACCATTACAATAGGTGGTCACACGTCATCCGGTCTCGCCTCCCAGTATAAAACCATCTTAATTACCGCGAGACTCCATATGCCGGTCATAATCTAAATTTCGAATATACATCGTAAACATGTATTAATTTATAAAGTACAATCTACCGCTCTATGACTACAATAAACGATTTGTCGCTTAACCTCATTATTATGACATAATTCCTCTTATTTACAAATTAGCTATACAATACTCATTAAAATTACTAAAAAGTAACATTGTACTTGTAACTTTACTACCCTTTTCGAATGTACTAATTTCAGTATATAACTAAATCTCCGTCAGAATATGTACACATACGTTGCTATGTTAGTCGAGACTTAACTGATCACATTTAAAGAAATATAAGGATACAAATGAGGAACAACAACATATAGTATTAAGCATTAACCATTCTCACTCTTTGCCCGGGGCTGACACTTTATCACATCTAACTCAGAACACACACAACAACCGCTCCCGCTCCGTCGCAACCGTCGTCCCCTCATCCATCATACTCCATAAAAAACAATACAACTAAAATATTTACAAAAATATTAAACTTATCACAAAATAAGAATATTTTAATTAAAATCGAATTATTTTACAATCCAACATCTCTAAACACTGGGCAGATTCAAGAAGGAGATCATTGCAAGATTCATGTAAACTTCAGTGTGACAGTTCATTCCAGTGGTGATAACCATCATGTCATATCAGGATTGGAGGTGGGAAGAACACGATATGTGAATATAACTTATTTCCTTACATACGAAATAGTGTAGGTACATAATTATTAAAAAGAAATTGTGCTCGACCCAGCATTTCACTTACACATTCATTTCCTCAAAACAAATTCCAAAGATATATTTTAGAATTATTTGGAGATCCATCATTTTATTTTCTGGTGTACCCACATACATTATAATCAATCCATGTAGTCCTATAGTTAGGCCTTATTCAATTATGTACTTCTACAATTATGCTATCGAAGCAACGTTTCACAAGATATTATCGACAAAATATATTTTATTAGACAATATTATTAAAATTATCGCAACCTAATAGATCTGTCTTGGTAGAGAATAAGATAAATACAACGTAAATTACTTCTAAAGGGACAATAAGAAAATGTATGCATCTTATAATTACTTTAGACTACCCGTTAGGTGACGATAAAATATCAAAGTTTTCCTCTTGGTTTTCCTTGATGTTGATTGATAAAGGTTACAATAATAGTCACTGCAATAACTAGTTTTCAATTAGTTATGCTTAGGAAGACCTTATTATGTTCACAACATTGATAGTGTCAATTAAAGATTAAAACATAATTGACATCAGAAAAAAATATTATAAGCACAATCATTTTACTCACTCATGTTCTTATTCAGTTAAGATATTTGCGGCACTTCTTAGCTCCGCACGTGCAGGGTATCTTGACCTCTTCGAATGGGAATTTATAGTCGTAGGTGAGTTCTTCGCCGACAGTGATGCGGCGCAGAGCGAAGATCAAAATGTGTTTGTGTCCGTGGATGTCCACAACGCGGGAGTAGCAGTTGGGCTGTGAAAGAACAAAGGAGTTCGTCAACTACATTAAAATTGATAGTTGGTGTAAACTTTTTATAAAACTTGATCTAAAATGGTACCCTGGGGTAATCCATTTATTTTCAAATCTCTTTCAAGTATATCAAAGAGTAGATAAACCTAAAAATAAATGGTAAACAATATTCAGAGAACACTGACGAATCGATAAAAGACAGCCAGTCTCCTCCTTCTACAACAAGTGCCTTACATGATATGGCATTGTATCAAAGGCTTCTGATAGATCCAAGCTCGATCTATAATATTTTTTATACGCCTGTCTTGTGTTACCACTGGTTATAAACAAGTAACCAGTCGTCACATGATATAATAATAATTTACATGATTTACTTACGTCGCAGGAATGGTTTATAAATCTTGCAGCGTTCCCTTTGAGTGTAGCATCGACAACCAAGTTGTCGTCGATACGGAACATGTAGCAGCCACCAACACCACGTCGGCCGCTCATTGCCTCGTATTTCTTCTCGCGTTGGTCTGCTAGAACTGCTCGGATTACTTCTCCAGCGTATTCGATTACCATATCACCTGAAATAACATGGGAGGTTTATGAATCTACTCCAGCTTTAAAATGATTAAGTATTAGTGAATGACCAAACTTTTATGTACCTTCTTCAATTTCTCGTTTGCAGAATAAACCTCGTCCGTGAATGTGAGACCGGTACACGCCTACCGATATTTTTGCAGTTTCTTTCAGCTGTCTGAACCGCATGGCCGCTGGTAGAGTTGCTAATCGCCTAAAAGTGTAAAGAAGATTAATTTTCGTTCTTCAATTAAGAAATAAAATGGCATTGCTTTAATTCATATGATATAGGAAATATACCTTGAAATTGAGCTTTCTCCTTCCTGCCCACCAAACGGCGGGGGTTCCTCTCTGTAAGGCGATGCCATCCAGCTGAACATGTCATGATTAGGTTTCCTAGTGACAGGCCCTGTACGGGCACTGCCCCAAGGGCTTTCTTTAAATCCCTCACTTAAGTCCAAATCATTGTCCCAATTGCTTAGTTGCCGTCCTTGCCTTATCTTGTATTTTGTGCATCGGCTTGCCTGTAAGTGATGTAAATAATTAGTAACTAGGTACTAATCCCTAGACTACAACAAATATTATGATAATTTAACAAATCGATAGTTACTTACTCCTGGTAATTGTTCGATTAGGTATCGAAGAGCATTATTGTTCAATCCCAGCAGATGAGCCCCAGACAGGCTTGATGGTAAATTGTATTCAATAAGTGATAGTCCAGACTGCTTTCTAGCATTTTGTACTGCTTCCATAACTTTAGCCCAGAGGTCGTTCAGCGATGATGAAGTGTAGTTAAAACCGTCCTCGGAAGTAACTTCGTAGATTAATTTCGGACCGTCGTCTTTGGGTGGCTCAGGAGCTGGTTTCGAGGGGGCTGCCTTGTTTTCTTTCGATTGTTTACTTTGTTTCTTAGTTACTACTTGTTCAGTTTCGTTCTTTTTGTCACTGATAGACCTCTTCAAGACTTTTGCGACGCTGTTTGTAGAATTCTTAAGTGGTACGAGAATTTTGGGCTCTTTTTCAGCCAATATTGCAGGTGGTTCAACTTCTATCATATCCGCGTCTAAATCTGGCAAAGCAGTCATCTTTGGCACAGTATTATCCATTTCAACATCCGCGCTATCCGTGTTATTTACAGCTACACTAGCGACGTCAGGTGTATTTAGCTCTGCAGATAGTTGTATAACTCTAGCAGCTTCTCTTTCTTCTTTTTCGCGTTTCTTTCTTTCCATTTCCATCATTCGTTTGGATTCCACAATGGCTTTTTCCAAATCACTATCAACAACTTCATCTTTGATGTTGAGGTCTGGCATATCAATGCCAGCTGTTCTTTGCCTGGGAGCCGCTAGAGTTTTTGTAGTATTAGATCCTTTGGTTTTGCTTTGGCTGTCTCTGTGCAAAGGCAGTACTCGATTCATAGGTCTCATAGACATTGGATTGACGACATTTGTAGGAATTCCAGATTGTTGGGTCGGGGGCGCCTTTGGAAGAGTAATACTGGAACTGTTTTGCGTAGGAAGATTGATAGTATTGTTTTGTATTGGTATGCATATCATGTTGCCAGAGTTGTTCTGACTCTGTAACAAGTTTGTGGTCGCCTGAAGTGGGAAAGATAGATCGGCAGCAGCTTTTGAAGCAATTTTAGGATCCACAAGGTTGTTTTGGACTGTGATGTTTACTGTATTATTGCTAGAATTTACATTGATATTCATTGGAGCACTGTTTGGTATAGCTTGGAATGGTACATTTATCATAGTGCTGCTGGACTCGCTCTTTTGCTGGAACGACAAGGGATCAGCCACGGTGCTGTTAGTATTATTGGTGACGAGCCTTATATTGTGCTGTTGTGGTACATGTTGATTTATAGTAGTGTCAAGATTAGCATTGCTTATTCTGTTTCTTTCTGGTAGGGTTATAACTCTGTTGTTCTGTGAATTCATTTGCATGTATCCCATAGAATTATTTACAGATAGTGTGTGATTCTGCTTGTCACCGCCAACAATGTTTACTTTTGCACAATCATTATTTGACATCGGAATGTTAGCATTGGTTGGAGTCATCATATTCTTGACTCTTACAGAATCTTGAGTGAATTTCGTATCACTTACTGGCATGATGTTTCTGTTTATAGAATTTTCTAACGCAGGCAGTTGGTTTGGAGCTTGACTGGTGGTATTTAGACTGCAACTGTTTATGTTTATTTGCGTTGTACTGGAAACTGGACCTAGTATTTGATTCTGATTGGAGTTGGCGTGGGACTGAGAGCTGTTCATTAACATGTGATTCGAATTACTAGGTAAAAGGTTGGAAATACCGTGGTCGGATGAGGTATTGCAGCTCATTAGCATGTCATGTCCACTCATATTGCTCTGAGTGCTAGATCCATAGATTCCGCTATTGTTCATCATCATATTGTTGGACATATTTGTATTGTTGACGTTCATGCCGTGAAGAATATTCCCGGTGCTGATACTCATGTTTGAACTTGTATTCATGTTGTTACAAACTTCAAATGAATTTTGGTTGTTGGAGAACTGCCCACTATTGTTAGAGCAACTTCCGCTACAAGAATTTTGAATTTCATTTTTGATATCTGGAATGTTAGGAACATGCATCAGTGGCGAATTTAGAGATTGATGATTTGTATTACTGATTTGCATACTGTTGTTCATTGTGTTATGCATATTCATATTATTTAAATTGTTCATCTGGTGTTGCATTAGCGACGAATGAGCATCCATTGAATTTCTATTATTTTGAATTTGATTAATCGTATTCATAGACATGGAACTGTCGTGTCTATTTCCATGCATATTGGTCATTGAGCTAGAGTTGTCGATTTGGTTGCTCATACTTATATTTGTGGAGTTTGAAGACAAGTGGTGCATGTGCATGCTGTTATCCATTTGCTGTCGATTATGCATTTGACTTGAAACATGTTGATGCAGACTCATCATGTTGTTGTCCATGTGCGTGCGATTGCTCTGCATTTGCATCACATTGGACATTTGGTGCTGGTGGTGATGGCTGACGTTATCTATTTGTCGATTTTGCTGCATGGACATTTGTTGATTCACATGCATGTTGTTATCAATTTGTGTCCGACTGCTGTTATTTATATGATGGTTCATTTGCTGCATATTATGCAGTTGTGAATTGTGCATATTATCCATTGATCTACTAGAATGCATTTGATGGTTCATATTATTCATTGAATGTGATTGCAGGTTGTCCATTATCATTCTGTTGTTTTGCATGTTGCTCACATTGGACATCGACGGTTGCTGCATGTGTAAATGGTTGATATCACTGATATCTACGCGGTTGTGGTTGTTGCTCAGATTGTGCATATTTATAGACGGATTCATAAAGTTGCTGTTGTCGGGAGTGTTACGATTAGAAATCATACTTGATTGGTTGTGAACTTGTTGTCCGCTCATAATATTGTCTTGGAAGGACCTGTTAGTTGTTCCTTGGCCGAGCTGTTGTAATTGACTGTTGCTATCCTGGCGATTATGTTGCTGCTGGATCTGCCCGTTCATGATATGTATGTGGTTCGGAGAAGATATCTGCGCGTTGTCATGGGCAATTATTTGCATGCTTCCATGCGTCATAGTAGTACTACTCATAGGTGTGCTGGTTATGTCATGTTGCTGGCTAGATTGCGTGTTACCATCACTGGACACAGTAATGTTAATTCTGTTGTTCGACACTTCTTGGCAAGACATATTAACATTCTGCATTGAATTATTTCCTGAATTCAATAACTGGACTTGTCCATGAGAGTTGTTTCCCATAGACTGCGCCATGGAGCACATTTGACTTTGGTTATTCGCTGATGAAACTGTGTTTTGATTGTTTTGGGGCTGTTGCGACCTCATCACATTATGCGGTATGATACTGATTGCAGGCATGTTGTTGATATTGCTTGCCATTTGACAGCTGCTGAGCTTGTGTATATTTGTTTGGTTGTTCACGTTATCAGAACTGTGCTTATTCTCATTTGATCCCATATTCTGAAAATTCTTTTCACCATGTTGTTGATGCGTTGTCAGCATGTCTTGTGAGAAATTTAAATGTCCACCTTCGGTTTTCGATAAAGCATTCATCTTGCTCAGTTTTAATGAGGTATCGGTATCGAAGTTACTGTTCATGCTAGATGCCGGTGTGTATATATTTCCAGACGAAATCTGGATGACGTTATTTGATGTAGAATGAGCAGCAGAATGGTGGCTGACATTTATGTTGCTGGAGTCGAATTGATGGCTGTGAAGGTTTACTCCAGTCATCTGATTGCTATTTGATATTGATACCACACAGTTTTGATTTGTTTTATCCGGCTCATTATGCATCATCGATCTACCAGATACAATGTTATTTTGGTTGCTGATAGAAGGAGTACCGATTGAAGTACTCGTCTTTGTAGAGATGTTTTGTATCTCTAGTTTCGGTTCCATGATGGCGGTACTTATAGGATGGTTGATTTGACGCCACGGAGTTGGTGATTTTACGCTTTGCGTAACACTGATACTTGGAAGATTCGACGGATTTCCATTCGAGTCGTGCAAATTTCCGCCGATCTCAATCACATGCGAGTTCTCAAGTTTGATGTTGCTCTTGTTCACCGATGGTGCAATCGAACTTGACACTATCGGCTGTGATAGTGGTATGGGTTGCATTGTGAATGACGGCGATGTATTTGAAATTGACTGCGAGATCGCCATTACTGGTTGTCCGGTACACGACACGAGAGTTACGCTTGGTGACATAGAAACGTTGCTCAATTTTGGCATACTCCTTTGGAAATTTTGAGGAGCACTTGATAACGTCATGTTATGGATCTGAGACGTTGTGGGATTGATATTCTGCCTTCCAGTCATCACTGGTCCTGGAACAGATTGAGATCCAACTACAGAAGCAGAACTCATCTGTACCACTTTTGGCGTTTGTCTGCTAGTGTTTCCATTGGATGTCTTGTCCGGCAGCGGCTGTAGAGTCAAATTCGGGATATTTGGTTTAGAAGTTTTAATGGTCTGTGGTGACGACTGCACTGTTTGTGCAATGCTAACGACATTAGCCGTGGATGATTGAGCAGTTACTCCGTCGCCGACGTTATTGACTACTACATATCCAGTTGGTACTTCGACTATTGGTTCTATCTTACTCGCTTGGAACACTTGTGTCGTTGTAGCTGAGAAGCTGCTGTTTTGTGCCAGTACTCCTTGCATGGCAGTCGACACGAACTGTTGAGATGACATAACTGTATTCTGCACAATAGTTTCCAGGCCGTAATATAACGGTTGAGTGGTCGTGAGATACATGCATCCCGACGGGTCTGTCACCATCTCTAAGGTCGGGGCGGAACCTAGTATCACTTGATCATTACAAAATTGTGGTAGTATTGTTCCTTGAGGTAGAATCGTCGTACCACCTGGACCGGAAGAGATCAATGTGTTGCCTTGAGATTGCAAAGTATTTGGTATTATTGTAGTTTGACCATTCCCGATCCCGCTTTGAGGTACAACAGTGGCTCCCGCTGTTTGAAGCGTATTATTGGGGAGAAGAGTTGCTGTTTGCGATGTTATGTTACCTCCTCCTAGTCCTTGTAATGTTCCTTGAGGTATTATAGTTGTACCATTTTGAGTATGAATTGCTTGCGGCAATATGGTCGGGCCGTTTGGTCCTTGAGATAGTATTCCTTGAGTTTGTAAACCTTGAGGCAAAATCGTTCCTTGCTGTATCGCCTGTGGCAAAATACCGACATTTCCTTGTGGAAGCAATACTGGGATACCTCCACTAGGTACAGCAATAAAACTTCCGTTTTCTGTTTGTTGAATCTGGAAGGTTTGTGGCATTAGGCCACCTTGGGATATAAACTGGGTAGGTCCGGTTTTGAAGTCTCCTTGTGGCGCGATGGTTGCTATGTACTGCATATTTTGGTTTTGCTGTTGTGAAAGCGCTTCTACATAAGCTGACATTAAGTTTTGGTTTGCTACCGGCTGTACAATTATCGACGGCTGTCCAGTCTGGTTGTTGGTTTGTAGTTGTATCACTGTATTTCCTCCGCCTAGTTGAGTCTGGTTTATAGTTGCGTATGTCTTTTCCATTTTAGTTTGCCTTTTGATAGTCGTAGGCTTTGGCATCGGCCGTCCTCTACCCCTGTTAGTTGTTTGGAATATAGGTTTGGGTTGCACAGGGGCCGGTTGTTTCTTAGGTGACTTTTGTGGCGCATTGGGTAGAATTAGCTGCTGCTTGTTTTGAGAGTTCGGAGACGAATGCCTTTGCGAGGTCGTCATGGTTGGAACGACAATAGTCGGATTTCCTTGCATTTGTGGTCTGATCATAGGTTGAATATTTTGAATAATAGAATTATGCGGCATTCCTTGAATCGAATTCATGGGCAGAGCGATAGATGAAGCACTTGCCAAATTAGGGAAATTAGGGATTTGATTTTTTCCTTGCATCATCTGTTGATTAGACGGTATTGTGAGGACTTGGTTTGAGTTTGAAGATATAACTTGTATGCCACTTGGTCCCGATAGAAGCTGGGCGACGTCAGTGCCTCCTGGAATATGTTGCATATTACCATTACCGTTACCGGGTTTCACGCAAATATTGTATGGGAGAATACCAGGTTGCGTAATAATCTGAGGAGCCATCATTTTCTGCCCACTGGCGGAGCTTGTTTTCGGAGGCAAAAGCATTTGCGGTGTCACAACAATTTGCGGCGAAGACATGATTTGCTGATTTGCCGATACTTGTACATTTGTAGTTTTGTTTTGATCATATATAACAGTGCCCGATTTCATTTGCTCTGTAATAGTCATAGTCATTTCATTGGACGGCCCCGGTGAAGGTGTTTCCACAATGGTTCCATTAATTGTTATTTGCCGCGTGTTGATAGAAGTGCGTCTAGCAGAAATGCCCTCAGCTTTAACAGTGTTGTCGCTGCCACTCATTACGCCGGCATGTATAAGCATTGGTTGCGCAAACGCACCTTGAAAAGCATTTTGTAGCGTCGTCAAAGTTCTGTTCTCTGGAGATTTTGGATTTTCACTCTCACTTTCACTTGTTGACATCATGTCGCAGGAAGGAACGTGTCTGTCATACGATTCCTTATTTCTGTATGTGCATTGGCACCTGTCACATCTCACGAGTTGTTCTATTTGTCCGGACATGCCACCTTCATCTAGCGGACGCATGACTAACTCTGGCTGTCCACTGACCGGGTTTCCGGAAATGGTTACGGTGTATGTGCTTTCATTTCCGTTGGCTCTGTATAGGAACTGATTCGTTTGGTTTCTTGACGCATTATCCCCACCAGGGTGATTATCCTCAGCGCCGTCTAATTGTTGAATAGGAGTGAACTCATCGTTATTACGTGGACTGATTGGTCGCGAGCTGCAGTTGCTCTCAGACCCTGACCAGTCGGCAGCCCCATCGAGTTGCGATATAGGACTGCATTGTATTTTCGTATAGAAGTCTATGAAGTCGTACTGACCTTCAGTTTTGTCTTGTTTCTCAGTGTCAGTTTCTTCCTTCTGTTTTGGAGATGTAGTGCGGTAGTTGATTCCTGACGAATGTGCTGTCTCATCACACAATTCACTGGTGGTAGTAGTTTCCTCTTTCAGTTTCTTATCGATGGTTTCAGTTTTAATCATTTCAATAGGACTTTCGACTAGTATCGCCCGTTGCACGGGACTGAGTTTGCCTGTTACTGTAGATGTTCTTCCAATTTTGCAACGCTTGATTGTAGAAGACAACAATGTGGTGTCAAACTTGCTGTTCCACGTAAGGCTGCTAGATTTTGGCTGACCACGACCGGTGGTCAAAGTCTTGAGACTGTGGTTTTGCAAAAGCATTTCTGATTTACTTCTTTTCAACTCCTTACTTCCGGGTTCAAGCCGTGCATTTAGTAACTCGTCAATAAAGTCAGGCCTATCATTGCTCCTGTCATCTGACTGGCTTATTGCACTGTAAAATTCGCTCTTCAAATCCATTGTCAAGTCTTCATATGGATTAGGAAATATGTCTTGCATAGATATGCCATCCAAGAGGCCTATGCCATCACCGTTGAGATCTTCGAATATGGCGTCTTTAAGTTCGGGTGGTAATAAATCCGCAGTATTTTGTGGTTCTTCTTCATCTTCTTTTTCTTGTTTACAAACATTATCAAGTAAATAGTCAACCACCTGCTTCACAGCAAGATCTTCTAAGGTCACAGAACTCCCAGTTTTAATAGGAGACTTTTCATTTTTGGGCATGGGCACGGTTGTACCAGAGCCAGTCTCAATACTTTCATGCCATGCACCTATTTCTGCCATAACTCTTTCTACAACTTGAACATCCATAGTATGGTTAACTGTAATATTTACGCCGAAATCAAATCCAGGCAGGGGTTCTGCTAATATCAGCTTTGTCTTTATTGTGTATCGCACAATTTTAGTAGGTTTCTTGCACGACCAGAATAAGCGTGTGCAGGAAAAGTCGACTGGCATTAAGAAGTCTTCAAAATCTGACACTGATGGCACAATTTTACCAAGGTTGTGGACAGTCAAAGAGCCCAGCAGAAATTGAACTTTATTGATTTCACTATAGCGTTTCTTCTTCTTATCAAGCTCGACATATACAGGTCGAGTGAGTTCGAAATCTGCATCTTTCTGTAGGCTCTTTTTAGGAACTTCTTTGCCGTGAGCAGGACAGAAAACTCTTTTGTCGTCCATAAATGCACATCCTTCTTTCCTGGCACAGGTGTAGTGGTAGGTTTCGCTGCAGTTCTTAGCACAACAACCAACACTTGCGCCTTTTATCTCACAGGCAGCGCACTTTATCATTTTGCCCCTGGATATTGCAGAATGCACATTCTGAAGTGAACCATCGATTTCTTCGTATACTTCAGCAGACCAGAGAGCGCAGTTTGCGTGAATCCAGTCGTTCTGGCCACAGTATAGCAATCGACCTTCCATTGGTGAAGGACCGTCGCCCATTACCTTGCAAAGGACGCAACTGCGCGAGTCTACCATAGGATAAAATTCCAACAAGTCTTCATCCAATCTGTCACCAACAGATTCCAGTTTGGGTACAATTTGATCAATAGGCCTTTCGATGGACTGTACTGCAGCGTTGATGCTATTAGTAAGTTCATCGTCTTTCAACGACTCAACATCATCGTGTTCTCCTTCAACTTCCAGGTTTGGTTGAAGGGAGTTACTTTCACAGTCAAACCATGGGAATGTCTCAGAAAACAAATCTTTGTATATTATTTTGAGATCATCACTGGATGTCCACTCAATGACATCCTTCATGTCGTGGTTGAAATCTTTTAGCGACACGTATCCATCGCTGTTTACTTTCTTCTTTATATCCAGCAAAGATGGAGATACAATTCTATTGAGATCATCTGCTCTTCCGTCCAGAGATTGTCTGACAATGGCTGGACTCAGATCTTGTTCGCTACGAGCTTGAGAAAATTCTTTGTTCAATGGCTCGTCTTCGTCCGATATTGCATCATATTGATCGTTGTGTAATGCAGGAAGCATAGCTGTAGCTTTTTCAGGTTTGTTTTGTGGAGGATAATTCTCATGAACTTCAATGCAAGGTACATCATACTCTGTCTTAGTTCCATAGAGTCCTGTAGAGAAGCAAATCTCTTTATTTTGCATCAGCGGCTCCTGAAGGTTGACCACTTTGTGTGACGTATGTGGAATGTCTTCTTTCGCCATGTCTACATCACTGAGCAAGGACGAGCAGTGCCAGATGTGCTGCGCAGTCGGTTCATCGATTTTGTTCTGTGAGAAGTTATTATTCCTGCGGCCCTTCGCAGTGTTCCTATAGACCTTTGTTTCAGATGCCTTCATGGATTCGTCACCACTGTCAAAGTGGAGCTTCCTGATGGCTTGTGGCGACATTATCCTGTACGGTTTGTTTGGTATCGGTGTATTCTTGTGCGGGGTTAGTTTCAACAATGCGCATGCATTTTTGTTTTTGGCGAGCAGCTTGAGTAAATGCAGGAGTCTTCCTTTGAGATGTTCATTGATCATTTTTCTCCATGGAGGATCTTGAGGCATGCACTTGCAGCAAATGTACTCAATGGACGGCGGCAGCGCCGAAAGGAGCTGGTACATTTCTCCTGTCAATCTTTCGCAACTCGCATGTACCCACCGACCGCACCATCCACATTCCATCATCTGCAATTTGGAAATGACATTTGATGTTAACATTATAAAAACCAAGAAATTATGACCAATAATACATACATACATAAAATCACGCCTTTATCCCTTACGGGGTAGGCAGAGCATTAAACGCCTCGTAAAAGGCGCTTCCGCCACGTCTGACAAAATTTGAGGGCAATTTTAGATTGTAATTTGTATTGCTATAGTGACAGGTTGTCAGCCCATCGCATAAATTACAATACACTGTAACCCTTGAGTCCTTTTGCTGTCTTCTACAGCATGCCCGGGAGGAAGGGCAGCTGGCACATTCCATGTTTTTCTATCTCTCCCAGTCCAGCATGGAAGAATGTCCAATAATAATTAATGGTAAGTACATAATCTCATCTTATCTTATTTAGCCGATAGTGTCCCACTGCTGGGCAAAGGCCTCTCTCCGGTCTCTCCACGACTCTGTCCTGTGCTTTTACATAATACGTTTAAATTTAATTTCAAAAGTTAATTTTACCTTGCTGTCGAAATCATTGTCTCTGTAGCAGGCCTGACAGAGAGGGCAATAGTTGCCCTTTTGGCGTAGTTTGAAGCAGGGCCCACAGAAGGGCAAGCTACCAACGAACTTGCTGACACGGCTGCTGTCGCAACTCTTGCACTTCAAACAGGAACTGCAGATCTGAAAACAAAAGATCGAAATAGGATTAATCTTTTACTTTTTTACTTATGTATTTTGTTGTCTTATGTAATATATCAATTCCACTAGTTCATTTACGTAAACAAATGAATGAAAGGGCTGAAGTGTGTTAATAATCGATATGCCGGAATGGAACTTCCCATTGGAAAATGTTATTTATTTTAAACCAGATAGTGTAAAGATATATTATAGTAGTGTTTAATACTTACCTTTTATTATTTGGATTTTAATATTTCGGCAGACTGAATGCCGAAAAAACAAATGAATGTCGTAAACAAATCATCTAACGAAACGTTATTAACAATCCAGGAATTCAACATTGTTGAATTCACGCTTATTTCTTTTTAAACAATCAAGTGAACATTTCAAAGTTTTTTCAATGTTTGATCAAAACAAATAAATCACAGAACATAAATCAATATTCAAAAATAAATCAAATTTAAAAATTTTAAGGACTTTCGCTATCAACAGCTATGTTAAATTGACATAATGCGAAATTGATGATATTTTTATCCCCCCATTCCATATCCTATCAGTCCATTACGTCCAGTAATCCAGTTCCTGTTAATTTACGTAAAGAGAAGATATATATGTACCTATAGGATATATCAGAATTCATCCAACCTCTATCTGCAAATGTAATCGCAACGCAATTAAGTTCAACAATAGTACATTACTCGGAGGCCGGAAAAAGAGTAAATTTGGAAGGACGAGACTCACTCCTTACAAAAAACGATACCATATATTGCTATTTCGGCTGAGAGAAGAATAGTACTTTTCTCTCATTTTGCGAGGAAAAAACAATAACAATACAGTTAAAAACAAACATCAAACTTGCGATTCTTCCATAATATTTTGACATTTAAAATTTGCATCGCGCCTTTGACAAATGCACATTCCATTAATTCATTCCACAAAACACCTGAACCATACTAGTGTGCCTTTAAAGACTTCGCGTAGCGATCGTTAATGGTAATTGTTGTCGTTTGGAGATATTTTTGGCGTCTGCGAATTTGAATACGGAAAAAGGTGAATGTAGGTGTTGTTTTTTTTTTAAATCATAGAGCTTTTTCCGAGCAAATGGGAGAAAAAAGATTTTTTCTACATTTCGTATATCATACAATGTTTAGTGTGGGGCCTTCAACTACCTGAGGACCATTTTATTTAATGTTGCCCGTTACTAAAATATATTTTTTACCATAGCTTTGCAAATAAATAACAGAATTTTGAAAATACGAGCCCCATAGTATAAACAGCAAGTCACAATTGCAAACGTAAACATAATAGGATATATCACATTGCATTACAAACTTAGCTTATTAAAACTTTCGCGGACGTAAAATAATATCATATCAGCATGCAACCTGAGGTTTATTTAAAACTAGGTTTTTACACCGTATTTTTACCCGAAGTTTAATGCGATTTCCCGTGGGAATAAAACATATTCTTGCGGTAAAATCTAGCAGAGTTGTAGTTTTGTTACGCTCAGCCTAAATTTCATAGATACATATCGACTTACTTACTACCTAATAGTTCTATAGCTTTCGATGTATGGATTTCTTCATCTAATTTTAGATATTTTTCTTTCATCATTAGCCAAACATTTAATTGCAGAAGACCCATTTACTACAACTAATCTAGTAATAATTACCATACGACTATGTATATTAAGACGTACGTCCACTGCTGGATATGGGACTCCTCCTATTGCACACACATACATACATATAATCACGCCTTTATGCCTAATGGGGTAGGCTGAGCGTAAACGACTTAAAAAAAGGTCGTTCCGCCACGTCCGACAAAGTTTTGAGGGTAAGATAGATTTGTAGGTATATGCGTTAGTGACAGGTTGTCAGCCTAAATCGCCTAAATTGCAATATACAAAAGCCCTCGGATACCTTAGCTGATTTTTACAGCATGCCGGGAGGAAATGCAGCTGGTACATTATATGTTTATCTCTCGCTCCGAATCTAGCATGGAAGAACTATCGCACAGATATGTAAAATAGAGTTAAGAAAAATGAATTTTCCTAACTACAAAATTTATTTTAAATAAAAAAGGTGGATAATATGGAAAAAAGATACCATTATCAATGTTCGCTTTTAGCATCAGCTGCAGCATTTGGTACAAATAAATAATAACTGAAATCGCAAGCAAATAAAAATTGTAGAAAAGGAAAAATAAAAAACGAATCTATGTATAAAACAAAACATAAGATAAAAGTAATGAAGTCTCTAAAATGTTCACTTGATTACGTCCTACTCTGATATTAATGTAAAAAGAACTGCTATTTTTTTTTGTAATTTGTTAGTCAAATGGCCAAACAGGTACTCCCGAAATCTGATTATGGATTTAAGCTGTATAAAGTTTGAACAACCGTAAAGTTGCTTTTCAAGTTTGACATGGTTGGTCTGCTTCCTGTTACATAAAGACGTGATATTTTTAATGTAGGGCCCTTTTCCATAACGACTTACATTTTTATAACGTGATATAGGTTTCAGGTCCAGTTTTAATTGCCATTTATCATTGGTAATTTTCAACGAAATCTCAACTCATAAGAAAGGAAAGATCGATCGGTCCAGGAGGTCGGAGGCGCGGGATCAACCGCGGTAGTAGCCGTAGAGGGATTTATCGGGCACTTACCTGTGGCCAATCGCTGCGATGGTCAGGCGGCGCAGCGGGCAAGCAGGCTGCGTGGTAATGGCGCGTGCAGCTCCTGCAGCGCAGGCGGGCGGAGGCGCGCGCGCAAGCTGCGCAGGACACGCAGCGCGCGCACTGCCACCCGCTCCCGCCGGCCGCGTCCTCCGCACACCAACTGTGGTACCACTCGCAGCAACTCGAACACACCAGCATCTGCAATGGCAATGGCCATTCTGACTCTGCACTTTAGGTAGTAAACCGGTCAACGTACAGTTCAATCATCTGCCTTGTTACGCATTGTGTCGCGCGGTAGCCAACCCTAACACGTGTACTTGTGTGCGTAATTTTCATAGTATTTAGCTATTTGAGCAAGTATTGTAGGGGACTGAGACTTCTGTATTATTATTCTGTGGCAACCAACTGTGGTACCACTCGCAGCAACTCGAACACACCAGCATCTGCAATGGCAATGGCCATTCTGACTCTGCACTTTAGGTATGAAACCGGTCACGGTTGTCGATCGTCACGGTGAACGTACAGTAATATCATCTGCCATGTTACGAATTGTGTCGCGCGGTAGCCAACCCTAACACGTGTACTTGTGTGCGTAATTTTCACCGTTTTTAGTTATTTGAGCAAGTATTGTAGGGGACTGAGACTTCTGTACTATTATTCTGTGGCATGGTGAATTAGCAAGCTGAAGCTACCAAAATAGTAATAAGTACTTAGTAATACTTGTATGTAGTATTATAGTTACTCTGTGGTAATACTATGCACTATCCCGATTTTTCCTATGCACTATCTTACACGTAAAGGTTGTCTGGTAGAAATTGCTGAATTACCAAAAAGGCCACCTTTATTGTACTGTTTAAAGCTGTCTTTGCAATTCTAGATTTTCGACATATATTTTTTTAATTACTTGAAATATCATCAATTACAGATAATATAAAAAATAAAAGGGCCTTACATATATATTTTTCTTTTATTTGAGGGTGGTAAGTTTTTGCAGAAAGAAAATATTTTGGCGGCCATCTTGGATTTCAGGCACAAGCGGTAAAGTGCTAAGGATTATTTAAAATATATAATTTCAAATCCCTGGGGAAAGGTCACCTAGCAACTTGTTAGCTTAAGTTTGCCTCTAGCTTCAAAATCTAGAGGGAAATTTCAGATTTTTACCCTGTCTCTAAGGGATTCGAGAGTATCATTTATTTTTTGAGAATAGAAGTGAGAAAAAGAAACCTGTTTGTTTTTAGTTAATCTATTATTGTATTATTAAGTATTGATACAAATGTTTACTGTATTTGATATTTTTACCCTCGATTACTGTAATTGGTACGCCGTAGTAATTGAAATAAACAAATTGAAATTGTAATTTAAATAACCATTGACCAAATAGAGAATATGAATAAATTTTGTTTATTTTTTTACAAGAATTATTATCACCATTAATAAACAAATGAGACAATAAATCGCAAAATACTGATTAGTTTACGAGATAAGATGCTTTAAAGTGGTTGGTTAAAAAGAGAGGTCCAACTAGCATATGACGTCAGATGACAGGAGTACCATACTTCTTCCATTTAAAATATTGTTTCAAAGAAAGATAGACTAGCATTATAATGGTGTATATCTCGGTGATTTATTGATCAATCTTAATTCTGTTTTCACTGATGCTTGTATAAATTTGGTTTTGGTGATTTACCGATAAAATATTATATGCATGTACTGTGTAGTGTGACTAATGTTCAATATTATGTAACATAACTCTTACCTTCCCCCTTCCAGCACTTCCACATAGGAAGCACACTTTTGGCACAGTGAACACAGCTGTACCGATGAGGCCAAATCCAGAGTTGCAGACTTCATCAGGGTCGTAAGATTCCCAAAAGTCGACGCAGATGAGCTCTGGTCGGTTCTGTCCACATTTCTGCGCACGTCCACGGACCTGTAATTTGAAAATATAATCGATCTCGGTTCACAATTCACAAACACATTATTTAAAATCTTGGCGAGTGGATTCTCGAGTCAAACAACCCGACAAACCCTTGTGCTAGAGTTTTCAAACTGCCTAGTAGCACAGCTATTAGGCCTCTGACGTGGTTTGAATAACGACCACTATCAAAGACAGAGACCGGGACCGAGGGCTTAACGTGCCCCCCGAAGCACGGAATCCTTTTTCTTTTCAGACAATCAGGTGATTCAGCCTGCAATGTCCTAACTAAACTGGGGAAAACCTCACAAAGTGATAAATTGACAAATATCAACTTTTGTGTTCCCCCTGGGAATCGAACCCAGGACTCCGGATCGTAAGCCCATGGCTCTGACCACTAGACCACGGAGGCAGTAGTATTTAAAATAATCCAAAATCTTACATTAGTAATCGAAGACAGCGGTTTCATGATCGCCTTCTTTGGAACAAGCTCCATCACTGTTTCGTCTTCACTGGATTCAGATTTGTTCTGTATTATAACTGGAACCAAAGGTTCGGTTTTCTTTTTCTTTGGTTCTTCGGAAGTTTCAGAGTCTGACTCTTTGACAGCCGCCACTTCAATGACAGGTGCTTTGTCAGTATCAGCTTCAGACTCGCTAGACAAGTCAGGCGTAGGGAAGTCCTTATCAACGATTTGTAATGGACTTTCTTCATCACATGAAGAAGCTTTCTCCTGCTTTTCTTTATCTTCATGGGTTGGGAATGTCGCGATGGGTTGGCCGAGCACAATAGAAGCACTCCGACACACATGTTTGACTCGCGGACCCTTCAATTCAACTTTCTGTCGTTTAGGATCTTCTGTTTGTTTTGATTCACTCTTCTTATCTTTCTTCCTGACCTTTATCCTCGTTAGCCGGCGCTTCCTGTTCTCACTGAAATCTTCGGTTTTCTCGACTTCAGTTTTCTCTTTTTGAGGTTTTTCTTGCACCTAAAATAAATATGTATTATTAATAGTTGAAAAAATATAGAAGTAGAAATTGTAGCAATTAAAGAAGTGAGGTACTGAACTTACCTCAACCTTCTCCACTTTTTCAACCTTCTCGACCTTTACCACCTTTTCGACTTCATCACTCTTCTTGATCATTTTTAGAGAACTGAAGATCTTATTTTCACTCTCGTTGTTAGTTAGTGGAGTGAATATTGGCGGAACTGGTGATGGAGTGTTGGATGTCCTCAGTGGGCTGGATTGTGACATCCCTTCTGTTTGCGCAAGTGAAGCACGCATAAACGCCGGCAACATGGGGGTCAGGGCGGTCCTCATGCTTGCTGGTAGTTCGAAAGCCTTTAGGCAAATCTTCAACCAGCAGGCCGGGCAACGTGACGTGTTAGCGGACGGAAGCAGTTTCCACTGTAGCGAGCGAACTATTGGTGGAACATTACAGTTGCCTGAAAAATTACATTTCACATAAGAAAACATTCAAACAGTGACAAAGCAGAAGACCGTAATAATCTCTATTTCAGCTTTACCTTCTCCTAACGAACACTGCAATACAATAGGGCCGCCTTTCCTGCGCGACACCTTTTCTTTCTTCAACATCTTGGAGATGAATTTTCGGCAAGATTCGCAAGATAGTATTCCAAACTTCCGAGCTTGTCTTACAAATCTGTAGAATCGTACAGCTCCACATACGCCGCAAGTCACTGTATTGGCCGTATATCCAGCTAGTAAAACAGAATAATATCATTAAAATATATAAATAGAAAATTATTGCACTAAGACTATACAAATACTCTTCCATAATACTTACATGTAGCGGCGTTTAGTGCAGAGAAAGGACCATCTAGACTAGAGGTGGTCTGAGCAGGAAGATTCAGTTGTAATCTAGCCTCTCTGATTATCACTTTTCCTCTGAAGAGTTGTGAACCGGAAGCTTTTTCCTTTTCAGGACTTGGTGGTGGTTTTTCTTCTTCATCCCCATCCTCTGCGGGACTGTCACTTTCCCAACTTTCCTCAGACTCAGAACCACTGCTTGTGCTACTTGAACTACTTGCATCTGAAATGTCCATTAATTTCCGCAATGCATGTCCGGTTTTGTCTTCTTTGCTAGGTTCAATAGATTTCAGTTTGTCTGAATCTTCTACATTAGAATTCTCATCTTCTGAATATTCTACATCTTTCTCATAAGAAAACAGATCAAGAGACTTTTTCGAACTGGAGCCTATGCTTGAGAATGAGTTTCTTGTTTTATCTTTAAACAAGCTGGATGTTAATATAGCATTTTTGTTTCTAATCATCTCATTTTCATTGAGTTCTTCATCTGGTGAATCATCGTCATCTGGTATGTTGTTAAAAACTACTCTCTTCAATTTAGGTTTCTTGAGAACTTTCCCTGAACTTACACCATTTGAAGCACTGGCTTGATCCTCACCATCAATGAATCTCTTGTTGGGCTTTATAACCCGAGATGAATGTGCACTTCTCACTGGTAACACAAATTTGGTAGATGTCACGCTGTTTTTCTCTGCTGGCGAAGCATTCCTAGGTGGAGGCGATACACACCGACTTTCGGAAAACTTATTTACAGGCTTGGATAGAGGATTTAAGTTTTTCTTCAAATAACCCTCTTGGTGTTCTAGAGATGATTTAGAACTTAAATCCGTCAGCTTTGCTGGCTTGAGGATGCTGTTGAAAGTCGAGTATTCTGTTTGTTTGAGAGAAGATTTCTTTTTGATGATGGGCACAAGTGGAGCATGATGTTTCAATGATATCTTTTTCAAAGGTAGAAAGATGTCTTCACAGCTCTCCACCGTGCCAAAGGTGACTGTTTTCTTGACTGGTTTGGGTTTGTCAGTTTTGGGTGGATCCATTTTGATCTGTGACCTGGTTCGCACTGGAGACTGGGATGAGTCACTGTCAGTTTTATCTGTAATATCGTCTTTGATATTTTCTACACTGATTATATCTATACTTTCACTGGTTGATTGTTTCTCAATTTCATTGTTATTTTCTTTCTTTTCTTCTTCCTGGAATGCACAGAAAAAAAAATTTTTAGTCTTGCTTGTTGTTTTAGTCCAATTTCTGAGGAGATTTTTTTTATTCAAAGTAAAAATTGCCTTAATTTATAATCTTGAAATCTTACATTTAATTTCAGAGTTTTAATGATAACACAGGACAGAAACTATCTTAAATTTTAAGAATTAAAAATATAGTACAATTACAAAGTAAAAAGGCAGTATGGAAAGTAAGCGAAGTGCCATTTATTAGGTTCTCATTATTATATTACATCACTTAAGTCCCTAACAATCATAGGTCACAATCACTTGTGTATCATTTAAATTTTCTTAAACTTTAGACCCCCCTAAACACCTTACTGTATTTACGTAATTCTGCAATAAGCATTTGCATCAGACTGTTCAAAAGTACCCAGTTTTTTATGACCATGCGGGATGTCTCCATGTCGCAAGGCCGTGCGGGTTAATTGGCGTGCGAGATGACGAACGACTTGTCGTACGAGTCTGATAATCAATCATGAATCTCAGTTAATACTATTTGAAACTAGTCAAGACCCCTTTGAAGTACTACTGGACATTAACCTTGCAGGGATGACAGGTGTACATTTGCCAGACTGACAGCTATAGGATTACCCCATATCTTCTACCGGGTGTCATACTTTGGTCATTTTGACACTGGTCATTTTAACACTTTGGTCATTTTAACACTTTGGTCAATTTAACACTTTGGTCATTTCGCCCCAGAAGGATAAAAGGCGCCCAAGGAACTTATTACCTCCATGAAGGCGACTAAGAGATTTCAGAGAGACAAGAGGTGGCAGAGATAACAGAGTGGCAGAGAAAAGTGGCAGAAATGACAGAGTGGCAGAGAAAAGTGGCAGAAATGACAAAGTAGCAGAGATGACAAAGTGATAAAAATAACAGCGGGGCAGAGATGAAAAAGTGACAGAGATAACAGAGTGGCAGTAATGACAAAGTAACAGAGATAACAGCTTGGAAGAGACGACAAAATGACAGAGATAACAGAGTGGCCGAGATGACAAATTGACGGAGATAACAGAGTGGCAGTAATGACAAAGTGACAGAGATAACAGCGTGGCAGAGACGACCAATTGACAGAGATAACAGAGTGGCCGAGATATAACAGAGTGGCACAGATGACAAAGCTGCAAAGATAACAGAGTAGCAGAGAAGGCAAAGTGACAGAGATAACAGTGTGGCAAAGATGATAAAGTGACAGAGATAACAGAGTAGCAGTAATGACAAAGTGACAGAGATAACAGCGTGGCAGAGACGACCATGACAAAGTGACAGATATTAAAGAGTGGAAGAGGTGACAAATTGACAGAGATAACAGAGTGGCATAGATGACAAAGCTGCAAAGATAACAGAGTAGCAGAGGTGGCAAAGTGACAGAGATAACAGCGTGACAAAGATGATAAAGTGACAGAGATAACAGAGTAGCAGTAATGACAAAGTGACAGAGATAACAGCGTGGCAGAGGCGACCAATTGACAGAGACAACAGAGTGGCCGAGATGACAAATTGACGGAGATAACAGAGTGGCACAGATGACAAAGCTGCAATAATAACAGAGTAGCAGAGATGGCAAAGTGACAGATATAACAGCGTGGGAGAGATGACAAAGTGACAGAGATAACAGCTTGGCAGAGACGACAAAATGACAGAGATAACAGAGTGGCAGTAATGACAAAGTGACAGAGATAACAGCGTGGCAGAGACGACAAAAAGGCAGAGATAACAGAGTGGCCGAGATGACATATTGACGGAGATAACAGAGTGGCAGTAATGACAAAGTGACAGAGATAACAGCGTGGCAGAGACGACCAATTGACAGAGATAACAGAGTGGCCGAGATGACAAATTGACGGAGATAACAGAGTGGCAGTAATGACAAAGTGACAGTTATAAAAGAGTGGAAGAGATGACAAATTAACAGAGATAACAGAGTGGCACAGATGACTAAGCTGCAAAGATAACAGAGTAGCAGAGATGGCAAGTGACAGAGATAACAGCGTGGCAAAGATGATAAAGTGACAGAGATAACAGAGTAGCAGTCATGACAAAGTGACAGAGATAACAGCGTGGCAGAGACGACCAATTGACAGAGATAACAGAGTGGCTGAGATGACAAATTGACGGAGATAACAGAGTGGCAGTAATGACAAAGTGACAGATATAAAAGAGTGGAAGAGATGGCAAATGGACGGAGATAACAGAGTGGCACGGATGACAAAGCTGCAAAGATAACAGAGTAGCAGAGATGGCAAAGTGACAGAGATAACAGCGTGACAGAGATGACAAAATGACAGAGCTAACAGAGTAGCAATAATGACAAAGTGACAGAGATAACAGCGTGGCAGAGACGCTAAATTGACAGATAAACTCAGAGTGGCCGAGATAACAAATTGACGGAGATAACAGAGTGGCAGTAATGACAAAATGACAGATATAAAAGAGTGGAAGAGATGACAAATTGAGGGAGATAACATAGTGATAGAGATGACAAAGCTGCACAGATAACAGAGTAGCAGAGATGGCAAAGTGACAGAGATAACAGCGTGGTAGAGATGACAAAGTTACAGAGATAACAGAGTGACAGTAATGCCAAAGTGACAGAGATAACTGAGTGCCAGTAAAGACAAAGTAACAGAGATAACAGTGGAGGTTGTGACAAAATGACAGAGATAATAGAGTGGCAGATGTGATAAAGTGACAGAGATAATAGAGTGGCGGAGGGCGGAGATGACTAAATGACAGAGGTAATAGAGTGGCAGAGATGACACAGAAGCGGAGATGACAAAATTGCAAAGATAACAGAGTAGCAGAAATGACAGTGGTAGCGATGACAAAGTGATAGAGATAATAGAGTTGCACAGATGACAAAATGACAGAGATAATAATGTGGCAGAGATGACAAAGTAGCAAACATGACAAAGTTGCAAAGGTAACAGAGAAGCAAAGATGACAAAGTGACATAGATGACAAAGTGATAGAGATAACAGAGTTGCAGAGATTATAAAGTGACAGAGATGACAAAGTGACAAGTTAACAGTGGAGATGATAGAGTGAAAGAGATGACAGAGTGACAGAGATAACATAGTGGCTGAGATTTTATTTTTATTTTATTTTATTTGGGAAGCTTACAGCCTATTTTACAATATGACTTATCTAAATTAAACAGTAAAAATTAACACTCCAAATAAAACTCAATGTTGTATATAAATATAAAGAAGGTAAATTTAAAGAGATGATAGATTGGTAGAGATGGCAAAGTGACAGAAATGCCAAAGTGGCAGAAACTATAGAGTAGTAGAGATGATAAAGTGACAAAGATAACAGCGTAGACGAGATGACAGAGTGACAGAGATAAAAAACTAGCAGTGATTATAAAGTAGCAGAGATAACAGAGTAGCAGAGATAACAGAGTGGCAGAGATAACAGAGTGGCAGAGATAACATAGTGGTACAGATAACATAGTGGTTCAGATGATGGATTGGTAGAAATGATAAAGTGGCAGAGATGTCAGAGAGGCAGAAATGACAGAGTGTCAGAGATGACACAGTGGCAGAAATTACAGAGATGAAAAAGTAACAGAGATGACAAACTCTTACTCTGAAATCTCAATCTCAGGTAAAACAAGTATTAACTGAGCTTCATGATTGAATATCAGGTTCAACCATGCTGGACTGGAAGCGAGAGAAAACCATAGAATGTGCCAGCTGCATTTCCTCTAGCTAGGGGATCCAAGGGTTTCAGTGTTTTGCGGTTTGGGCGATAGGCTAACAACATGTCACTACAGCAATATACAGACAAATCTATTTTTAATAGTCCTCAAAACTTTGTCATATGTGGCAGAATGACCTTTGTTTAGGTCTGCCTACCCCATTAGGGATAAAGGAGTGATTATGTGTGTGTGTGTGTGTGTATATCAGGTACAACCCGTATTCACTAGTTAGGGAGCACTATTATAATACTCCTATGAAAAACTGCAATATAAATAGTAGAATGAAGAATATCAAAAAGTCAAGATCATAAGAACTGTCTAATATAGAAAATAGTATTATGGAAGAAAAATTATCTGTAGGTGATTTTTGTCTTCATAATATCTACCTATTATGTGTACATTATCTTAGCTAATCATTTCAAAGTAAAATTATTATATTATCATTATAAAAGTAAATTAACAGAAAATATGATTATTTAATACTAGCTTGAGTATTATTTCACATGTGCATAAGGAATTTCAATCCTTACGCATATTTATTTCACAAGTGTTGGATAAAAAACATTGTAATATGATCTATTTCTCTCTAGGCAAATATGTAACAGCTCCTATAGTATTTCCAACTCAGATTTAGAATAAAGGTAAACAAAGTTTCATGTATTTTTATTCAAAAACACATTTAAAAAATAAATGATATTAGTTCAATTACTAAAACTACTATATCATTATGTTGTCAAACATAATAGAATAGCTAAAACTTATTTTAGAAACAAGATTTTTGATCTAAACTGAGTTAGAAATACATTTGTTTTAGTATGGACTGTCATATCTTCCTATGATAACTACTGTGCCTATAGTAATATTAAAAACATATCTAGGATTTAACTGTCAATCTAAACAAAATACTATTCTTGAATAGATCAATCAATTATTATTATTTAAATACAAATCAATTATTTGTCAGTAATAGAAAGAGTTTTTTAAGTATTAAATAATTATTGCTTGTCTACTAGTGAGGTTGAAATAAGGTCTAATATCTTTGAATAGGTGTCTGTTGTGTTTGTAGATGCTTCTCCAATTTCTATCCATACTTATTAATTTATAAATGCGAAAGTTACTCCTTTCCTTCCATGCTGGACTGGGAATAATAGAAAAACATAGAATATGCAGAATATGCTGTAAAAATCAGCTAAGGGATTCAAGGGTTTTAGTATTGTAATTTAAGTAATTGGCTGCCAACCTGTCACTATAGCAATATACAGATCTATCTGGAATAACCCTCAAAACTTGTCATATTAATAAGGGCTTGATTATTATATATGTATGTAAGTAACTCCCTTAACATTATAGGTTTAGGTGATGAGATCCTTGTCATTATTTTATGTCTAACTACATTAGCTTTAACTGACTAACATTATTACAAAAATATAACTTAAATCTTTCAATTGGTGCAGTATAGTAAAAAATATATCCATGATCCAACAGTCAATCTAAACAAAAAAAATATTCTGGAATAAATCCATGCTCAGGTACCATTTAACATAAAAGTAAGAGATGTTTGATTGTACATACATGCATACATACATATAATCACGCCTTTATCCGTAATGGGGTAGGCAGAGCGTAAACGACCTAAACAAAGGTTGTTCCGCCACGTCTGACAAAGTTTTGAGGGTTTTTAAGATAGAATTCTAGGTATATTGCTGTAGTGACAGGTTGTCAGCCCATAGCGTAAATTACAATATACTGAAACCCTTGGGTCCCTTAGCTGGATCTTACAGCATGCCCGGGAGGAAATGCAGCTGGCACATTCTATGTTTTTCTTTCGCTCCCAGACCAGCATGGAAGTAAGCAGTCCTTTGATTGTAGTAATTCTAAAATACATGCGGCTATTGATAACCACAGGTAGACTATATGATTTGCGTACATGTACAAAATCTATTACATATACAATTTTTCCTTGTCTACTGGTAAGGTTGAAATAATCTCTAATTTCTTTGAAATAGGTAGTGCCTGTTGTGTTCATAGATGCTAGTCAAATATCTATTTTCTATACCTAAATAGTTACTACACTACCACACTGGAGCAAAACATAGAAGGTGCCAGCTGTATTTCCTCCCGCGCATGCTATAAAAGCCAGCTAAGGGATCCGAGGGTATATTGCATTTTAGGTGATGGGCTGACAACCTTTTACTACACAAATTGATCTTAAATAACCCTCAAAGCTTTGTCAGACTTGGTGGAGCGACCTTTGTTTTGGGTTATTTACTACCTCTACTACTCTCTACCTACCTCATTAGGGATAAAGGCGTGATTATATGTGTGTATGTATGTATGTAAATTGTTAATAATTAGTACTCTTACTATTAGTACTCTCTTATCAAATTATTACATTATTATATTTATATTATAGGTTTAGGTGATGCCTAACTAGCCATTAAAATCTTAAAAAGAACAATATTTTCTCCCTGTGAGTGCGAAGAACGTTTCGGCAAGATGACTTGAGTTGATACAATCAAATCACACAAAGAACAGATCTTTATGATGGTACACAGAACTAATTTAGGGTCTGCAATATGTATTATAGTAAAAATAATATTGTATGTATGTAGCTACAAACATGAAGATCGAAATCTCTTTATTCATTCAGTCATTGTTACCTATAACTGCATCAAACATACATACATTACATATTATAGGTTATGACTTGTCTGAATCAACAATCAAGGATGTTATGATGATTTTCTCTATTTTATCACTGTAAAACAGCATTCCCAAGCCACAGATGGGTAAATAATGGTCAAAGTGTGGAAAATCTTTGTTGACAACACACTGAGCATAATGGATCTTCGAAATGTCAAAGTGCGTACGGACGGACATACTACTTGCTACTTGACGCTTCAGAACTATGACGCCTAATTCAGCTTGTGATTATTACGTAAACACAATATTTCCGTGTATACACAGCTAATTTTATGTAACAATCATCCATCACAAAGCACTAGATGTTAGATAGCAAACATGCATTACCTCTTTATCCCCAGCAAAATCGCTGAGACCCTCGCCGCCAGCGGGCGGGTGATTTTCTGAAGCAGTCTCATGATAAACTGCGCCCGATAAAACACTAACACGTTTTCTGTTCTGGTATTTGAGTGGCTTCCCCGGGAATCTCGACCTTCCCATTTTGATTTGCACGTAAACGAAGGACACTCAGTGCGTTCCCAGCGGTCGCAAGGAAACTGGCGCGCATGCTCCGGCCCGCGCGCTCCGCAACGCCATTCCACTCATTTATGCAATGTGTACGACAAATTACGACGCAGTTCTCATCGTATGCACGCCCGAACATAAACACCACCACAGCCCTTCACATTATTTACTAAAACGTTTACTTTGCACTCTTTTTGCAGAAGACGACATCATCCATCATTATAATGGTCGACTGGTCGTTAACGCTGTTATTTAACGCTTCCATTCAGCAGAGCGTCAGTGACGTTAGTAAAACAAAAGAGAATGTATTCTCGATTCCACCGCACACACGACGCGTCGCTAGCACTGCGTTTTGTTCCATTTGATATCACACACAAACTCAATTTTATTGAAATGAATCGCTCGTAATTTGACAAAGATGGCTGAACTTAACAATACTAGGCATGGGTGATTAACGAGACGAGGCGCGAGGCCGCGGTGTGAACGACACCTGGTTCTCGGGGGCCAGTTATGGATTTTGAACCAATCGCGACGTTAATTCGGACCGGTATGAAAACATGTCGCTCGCTTGCTTTGCTGTATGTTTCGCTCTCTATCTATCTAGCGAATGAATACGCTTACTCACTCACACGTCTATCAATTGACTATTGAACAATACTGATATTTTGGTATTGGGGCATTACAAAATATTAGGATGGTTTATTTGTACATCATGGTAATGGAATGGAACTGATGTTACTTTGTTTAAATAATAATCTTTTTCAAATACCGCTCCACCTATTTACTTTATTGGTTTACCTAATAGACACACAAATCAACGTTTTTCAATATTATTTACCTAAATTAGATGGATAGATGATCATATTACAAACATCTATCTTACAGGTAACTAACCGACCACAGTAATTACCTGCTCAATAATTTAATTTCAATTTCATATTAAATCTACGTAGATGATATTCTAGTTGTTATGTTACTGAGGGTGACTTCCGTATGAGGCTGCTAGACTCAGCTAGACCAAGTTGTATCTTGTGGTGTATGATATAAAGTTCAAAGTTCGGAAGCACAGTGTTCGAAGGTGTCTACATTTCACTAAACTTAAATTGACGTACGTAGACAACTAGACAGGTAGGTAGTTATAGGTAGGTACTTAGTTTAGTGGTTATCTAGTTATACTCGTATTAATATGGTATTAATCTTCGTGTTCTGTGGGCATATTCTTTCTGTAAATGTCCGAATGACTTAAATGTAATGTAGGTACCTATTGATTGTTTGTTTACTATTTTAGTAAGTAACTGTAGCTTAGCTGCTACTTAGCCTACCCTATCTATACCTACCTAAGCGTCATAGGTGCTCACTGTGTGCACCTATTTTTACTGCGCTTACCTATTATACGGACTAAAATTATTGTATTTTATAAATTATAAACTATCTATTTCTCTATATTTTGTACGTACATACATACTTTGACTTGAAACGAAAAATAAGAAAATAAATACATTATCGTTAATTTGGAGACGAAGATTTCATTTATTACCTACCTACACATAGAGCAAATATATTAGTTTTCTGCTTTGTGCATAAACATTGGGGCTAAATAGAAAAATTATAGGCACAATACCTACCTACCAGTAATTAACGCGTACCAGCATTTTGTTATTTAGGTAGTCCCTGTCCTGTCTATCTAATTTTCTAAAAATTAGGATTTTTAAAAAGTAAAACTTATTCAAACTCAAATCATAACTAGTAGATTGCTTTAACTACGTATCATCCCTACAAATAAGCATAAAGTATAGCTACACAACAAAAGGCACGCTATTTACACTATACGTAGGGCTCATTGTTAGTTGTCATGCTTATACGCATGTATAGCACCCTACCCGCACCCTACAGTCAACCCCAAAACTCTACCGGTCGATCATGCGTATAGGGCGCGGAGAAGGGATGCTAAAAGGGAAGAGCTTGGCGGTGGTTGAACCCGACTGAGATATACACATAAGTTTACCTATGCGCAACAGCTTCACAAAATAACCGATAAAACTTAAATAAAGTTCACTTTATTCTTAAATCCATACTGACCTCTAGCGTTAATAATGAGAACAAAAAGTTCCTCGCTGAAATGTTTCCTGAAATACATCGAGTACGGACATCATTTCCTTGTCCACACTCTGGTCGAAGCGAAACGTGATGAAATAACGTTTAAAACTTAATCCTCACTTAGTGAACACAATTTTCTTTGATATTCTAAACTCATATTAGTTTTTCTTCAAGTTGATATGTTTAAAACTACAATCCATGTGTAAATACCGTGTCACGAATAATATTTACATCACTCGAACTGCACTGGTGTTCGTGCGGGATACCGTAGTAGCAAGACTGGCGGAGAAGCGTCGCGCATGCCGCCGCGAGGGACACGGTGTAAATATAAAAATGGACAAACTCCCCTTCGAGCTCTCATCCGGATGAATCACTGCGTTTTACAACTTCAAAATACTATCCAAATCACTTAAACTTCAGTTTAGCAAAAACTTACATCGTATTTAAGTAGTAATTTCAGGATATGTTTTGCGTGTATTTTAAATTTTAGCGGTAGTCTGGGAGTCCTGTGAATGGTGTAAACTTCCGCGTAGCCCTTAACAAATTATTGATCGACGCGACTACTGCCGACATTTTCAATGGGGACCACATAAAGAGTTCGTGCAGCCACTCGCTGGATGAACCGTATTGCACTGTCTGATTTTTAGATCCCCGCCATGTAGCAGGTAGAATTTTTTGTTTATCATCCGGATCGAAGAGCGAGGTATAGGAAAAAAATGACTCACTTTAGTTCCCAGTATTTAGGATAGTGATGAATCGTACTGGAAATTCTGTACCTACCTATAAGAAATGTATAGCATGTAATATTGAATCAGATCAAATGGGTAGGTTTACAAAGTTTAATTACTCTTGTCTTGATAAAATTACTTGATCTCCCTGCTCTAATACATCGTTATCTATACCTACAGGTAGCTAGCTAGCTTGGTGTAAATCTATATCTATACTACCATTATTACTCTTACTAGAGTTTGGTCAGCAAATATTACTAGGGCACGTTTTTTAACTTTGAAGTTATCTGAGACTGCTAAGTTGATACGGGGTGTAACGGACAGCCTCCTCAGTCAACGAAATTAAACAACTATCTATATCTATACATATAATAAATCTCTAGAACGGTCGTGTCTGTACATTGAATATTTTTACAAAAAAATAATTGCAGCAGGCATTATTAACGATATAAAGATCAAAACGTTTTTTTTTAATTTTTGTCTGTCTGTCTGTATGTTACCACATCACGCCAAAACTACTGAACTGATGTCGATACGACTTTTTTTATTCCACTGTGTGTTAAACTTAGGTTGCAACTTAAGATACCTAAAATCACGCTACCTAACTTAGGAAGTAGGCAGGAAATTGAAATTTGGCTGTTACCTAACCGATTTTTATGGAACTTTTTTTATTCGACTGAACATTATTTAAAATCAAAATTACGACACAAATAATCACGCCTCGTGATTTAGGAGGTAGGTAGGAAATTGAATTTCGGTCGTTTTTAACCGATTTTGATGGATTTTTTTTTGTTTGACTGAGCATTACTTAAACTCAAAGTAACGATACAAATAATTACGCCATCTGAATTAGGGGGTAGGCAGGAAATTGAACTCTGATCGTTTTTAACCGATCTTAAAAGGACTTTTTATTTAACTGAGTTTTTTTAATTACCTGGTGTCCAGCCTAGGTTAGAAATAATCACGCAAACTATTCTAATATTGAGTAAGTAAGTTACGATACAAATAATAACGCCTCATGCATGACTTAGGAGGTAGGTAGGAAATTGAATTCCGGTCGCTTTTAACCGATTTTTATGGACCATTTTTGTTTGACTAAGCATTACTTAAACTCAAAGTTACGATACAAATAATAACGCCACCTGACTAAGGGGGTAGGCAGAAAATTGAACTCTGATCGTTTTTAACCGATTTTAAAGGGACTTTTTATTTGAATGAGTTTTTAAATTACCTGGTGTCCACCCTAGGTTAGAAATAATCACGCAAACCATTCTATATTGAGTAAGTAAGTTAAGATACAAATAATCACGCTTCATGACTTAGGAGGTAGGTAGGAAATTGAACTCCGGTCGCTTTCAACCGATTTTATGGAACTTTTTTGTTTGACTAAGCATTACTTAAACTCAAAGTAACGATACAAATAATAACGCTACCTGACTTATGGGGTAGGCAGGAAACTGAACTCTGATCGCTTTTAACCGATTTTAAAGGGACTTTTTATTTGAATGAGTTTTTTTAATTACCTGGTGTCCAGCCTAGGTTAGAAATAATCACACAAACCATTCTAATATTGAGTAAGTAAGTTACGATACAAATAATCACGCCTCATGCATGACTTAGGAGGTAGGTAGGAAATTAAATTTCGGTCGCTTTTAACCGATTTTTATGGAACTTTTATGTTTGACTAAGCATTATAATAATAATAAAGCTTTATTTTCATTCTATACAACATTTTACAATAAATAGTGGAAATAATATAATTATACATTGCATTGATAAAATTAATTTACGGATAATATAATTGATTAGATAAATTAACAGGCTAGTTTCATGCAATATTTTGTTGTACAGACCCCCTTAGGGTATAAGCCTCCTCCAAAGAACTTAAATTATAGTAACTGTATCTGTTCCCGTGAATTTCCCATCTTTTATCCCCATTAGGTTGGCTGGAAGAGATCTCTTATAGAGATAAGCTCGCCTGTTGTTTATTTTTTTAAGTTGAACTGTATTTTTAATTTTTAAAACAATAAAGAATATAAAGAACTCCATTTCTCTCTTTATTTCGCTGTATTATGCCAGTGTTCTTCTGCGCTTGCTACTATGTCGTCTTTCCAACGAGCGTTTGGTCTACCTCTTGCTCGAGTGCCTAGTGGTCCATTCCAGTTTGTTACTCTTATTGTCCATCAAGATGTCCAGCCCACTTCCATTTCATAGTCATGACAAATTGTAGAGCATCAGTTATTTTTGTTTTGTTGCGTAGGTATATCTATTATTTCTTTGTTTGTCTCTCAATCTGATGCCTAAACAGCTTCTTTCCATTGCTCTCTGAACGACAAAAAAAAAATACAGACTACACAGACTAAGCATTACTTAAACTCAAAGTTACGATACAAATAATAACGCCACCTGACTTAGGGGGTAGGCATGAAATTGAACTCTGATAATTTTTAACCGATTTTAAAGGTACTTTTTATTTGAATAAGTTTTTATAATTACTTGGTGTCCACCCTAGGTTAGAAATAATCACGCAAACCATTCTATATTGAGTAAGTAAGTTACGATACAAATAATCACGCCTCATGACTTAGGAGGTAGGTAGGAAATTGAATTCCGGTCGCTTTAAACCGATTTTTATGGAACTTTTTTGTTTGACTAAGCATTACTTTAACTCAAAGTAACGATACAAATAATAACGCCACCTGACTTAGGGGGGTAGGCAGGAAATTGAACTCTGATCGTTTTAACCCATTTTAAGGGGACTTTTTATTTGAATGAGTTTTATTTAATTACTTGGTTTAGGTTAGAAATAATCACGCAAACCATTCGATATTGAGTAAGTACCCCAGTTTGTATGGAAACGCAGTGTCGAACATACTGAAAACGCTTCTCCGCGCGCAGTAGCGGGATCTGCTAGCACGCGCGCGGAATCGTGTTTTCCATACAAAAACAAAGATCAGACAATGCGAAACACACATCCTGCTCCTACGCGCGGAGAAGCGTTTTCAATATGTTCGACACTGCGTGTTTTCCATACAAACTGGGGTACTTACTTAATATAGAATGGTTTTCAGTATGTTAAATTTTGAAACAAAAAATACATCTTTGTTAAAAATTGTATCATAACCACGACGCGTACGGAGTCGCGGGCACAGCTAGTCATCATATATTTTTTGAAGAATTTCCTGGTGATAGTTGTTCAATTTCGTTAACTGACCCTAACTTTTATTCCCACGGGATTATCCGCGGGTCACTTCTTCCATGCTGGCCTGGGAACGAGAGAAAAACATAGAATGTGCCCAGCATAGCATTTCCTCCCGGGCATGCTATCAAAACCAGCTAAGGGATCCGAGGGTTTTAGTATTTTGTAATTTAGGCGTTGGACTGACAACCTGTCACTACAGCAAAATACCTACGAATCTATCTTAAATAACCATCAAAACTTTGTCAGACCGCAGCAGACGTGACTTAACGGCCTTTGTTTAGGTTTTTTACACTCTGCCTAAGTACCCCATTAGGGATAAAGGCGTGATTAAACTGGATGTAAGGGACATCAAAACGCAAACTGATAGTTTGACTAAGCATCCCCCTCAGTCAACGAAACTGAACAACTGTCCCTTACACCCAGTTAAATCACGCCTTTATCCCTAATGGGGTAGGCAGAGTGTAAACGGCCTAAACGAAGGTTATTCCGCCACGTCTGACAAGGTTTTGAGGGTTATTTCAGATAGTTTGGTTGGTATGGTATATTGCTGTAATAACAAGTTGTCAGCCCATGGCCGAAATTGCAATATACTGAAACCCTCGGATCCCTTACCTGGTTTTTACAGCATGCCCGGGAGGAAATGCCACACTGTATGTGTGTTTCGCTGGCACATTCTATGTTTTTCTCTCGCTCCCAGTCCAGCTTGGAAGCAATCAGTTGATGAATGTGTTTATTTTTCCTACGGAACACTAAACTCGTATCCTAATACCTCGGCAGATCTTGGAATGTCACTATTACGAATAGCATTCTGCTCGCTCTGCGGTAAACATATAATCACGCTTTTATCCCTAATGGGTTAGGCAGAGCGTAAACTACCTAAACAAAGGCCGTTCCTTCACGTCTGTGGTCTGACAAAGTTTTGATTTAAGATAGACTTGTAGGTCTATTGATGTAGTGACAGGTTGTCAGCCCATCGCCTAAATTATAAAATACTTAAACCCTTGGGTCCCTTAGCTGGTTTTTATAGCATGTCCTGGAGAAAATGCAGCTGGCACATTCTATGTTTTTCTCTCGCTCCCAGGCTAGCATGGGCGAAGTAACCCGCAGATAATCCCGTACGAATAAAAGTTAGGGTCAGACCGCATTAGGATGTAGCTGCAAATGTTTCGTTGTACGAAAATGTATCCCGATCCGGAGGTCCTGGGTGCGATTCCCAGGGGGTAAAACACAAAGTTTATATTTGAGAATTTATCACTTTGTGAATTTTCCCCAGTTTGGGTAAGACATTGCAGGCTGAATCACCTGATTGTCCAAAAAGAAAAAAGATTTCGTGCTTCGGAGGGCACGTTAAGCCGTCGGTCCCGGTCGCTGTCTTTGATAGTGGTCGTTACACAAAACCATGTCAGAGGCCTGATAGTTGTGCTACTAGGCGGTTTAAAAACTCTGACACCAGGGTTCATCGGGTCTATAGACTCGATACCCACTCGACAGAAGAAGAAGAAGACTGATTTTAATGTCAACTCCATACAAAAATAAAATATCCGTGTTAGCAGTTTGCACTTACATTCAATATACTTTACTATTTTAAACATATCGATAGTCTTCTAAAGGACATCCAACCAAAAAAAGAATACCTCAAAATCATATCAAATTGTCTATAAAACCCGATTTTCAGCCCACTGTGCGCCGGGCCGCGCTGCTTCAGCTACATCCTAGTGCGGTGTGACCTTAAGTTTTTTAAAATAAAGAAGAAGATAACCTACCTTTCTATTCAGTTCGCTATTGACTTGCATCGAGTGCTAATTTACCTAAGACCGCGTAATACAGTAATAAAAAAAACCATCCCATACAAAATTACCACTTTAATCTGTCAATTTTGTATGGAAAAGCATTTTTTTTTAATTTCCTGAAAAAAGTTCCTGCAGGTAGTTGTTCAGTTTCGTTGATTGAGCAACCCATATCAATTTGCGGGACTCCGCGCCGTCCTTTACACCTGCTATAGATCATACTATCATACAAGCTGGTCTTAGTTTAGGCTTCAGTCTCCCACAAATGAAAAATCCCTATGTAAGTATTTACACTTTTATAAAGCTCTATGTATCTTTGTGGAGAAATAAACAGATTTTATTATTGTTATTTATTATTAGATGTATGTTTTTCCCCGGGATGTTGAAATGCGATCAGCCGTTAGTATATTAGCCGTACGATTTAGATAGGTATTATACAGGTGTAAAAAAAGTACTACGTTCCTCCAAACCACGTAACGTATTTATGATATACAAAACAATACACAAATAAAATAAACATAAATATTTAGTTTTGATTAAATTCATCACACAGAAGTAAGTACCCTATCTCTACACGTGCGGCAGGGGGGGCGGGCGCGAAGTGCGGCGCGCGTGTTCGTGTCTGGCGTATCTAGTTTCTTTTACGAACTTAATCAAAATAAAATAGATTTATATATTTTATTTTATGTGTGTATTGTGTTGTATCACTAATATATTACGTGGTTAAAAGGAACGCAGTACTTTGTATTACACCCCGTTTATTGTGACAAAGGTTTTGCAGAAAAAAAACTAGCGATTGCTATCTATGAGCGTAAGAAATTTTACAACACTGTGTGTAGGAAGCTTAACTTTTTGTGGGATAACCATGGGAGAATGAGTAAATCAAAATCAACATTTTACTAAAATTTAATAAGTACTATTTAAATTACAAATAATTTGATTAGTGCATATCAGTGTACTACACTATATTTTTTTGTATCTTATACCTCAAATATAATATAACTCAACATTACATAGTGGGATAATATTATACCAGATGTAAGGGACAGCGTCCCACAAACAGATTGGGTTTGCTCAGTCAACGACACTGAACTATAAGCAGGTTTTTTTTTCAGAAATAAAATGGCTATTCCATACAAGTTGTCTGATCGAGGTGAACAATTCGTATGGAAATACATTTTTTTTGCGGGACGCTGACCCTTACACGTGGTATATAAAGTCCTATACATTTATTTTTTTAAATACAATAACATAAAAGTTATATCAGTTAAACAAAGCAATTAAAATGCATACTCATACCATTATCTTTTTATCTTATCTAACATTTATAAGTTTATATGATAGAATACAAGAATAATAGAAGATGAAAATAAGTTTTACAATTCACAACATATTAGGGAAATACATACTACAATTTTTTTTTTTTTTACCCAACTGTCAAGGAAGGGCTGTTTGTATTATAATAATATAGGTCTTAGGTTTATTACATTACAATATATTAAAAATATACAGGGTGTCAAGTCAATTTACATTTCTTCAAAACACATGTTCTAGAAGTAGAAGAGCATTTAAGGTGACTTTTATCCTTAATGTGTATGGTAGAGAAAATTTTGTATAGAGAAGGCAACATTATACCAAGAGTATTTTTTTATTATTTAGTTTATTAGTTGTAAATGTTAGTTATATCATTGTAGATCTATCATTGTTATCATTAGTAGAACATGGGGTTTAAAGGAATGCAGTACAGTTCTAATTTCTACACTCTCTATAGCTGCTTATAAACTTAAATAAATATCATGTTATACTTGATAATTTTTTTTTCAGTAATACATACTTACGCTTTTATCGTCTGACAAAGTTTTGGGGGTTATTAAAGATAGATTTGTAGGTATATTGCTGTAGTAACAGGTTGTCAGCCCATAGCCTGAATTGCAATATACTGATACCCTGAAATCCCTTACTAAATTCCCTTGGGAATAATAGTGGTAAACCTCCTCTTAAGATATGTTGTTTGGGTCCGCCTAGATAGTATTTATCTAGATTTGCAGCATATGAAATACTCGAGCGACGAGTTTTTTTTTTTAGTTTCGTGTTATCAATAATTCCTCATTGGAAAGTGTGTGGTATCATATGAAAGGAAATTTTAAGCTTATTCTAAAAATATATCACATCGTTACATATTCATCATTAATTCTAGATAAAAACTAACTGGTATGATATCCAAATTGTTTTAAATTTTATTTAGAATTAGTGACCAATATGTAATGGTGTAATATTTTAAGAATCAGCTCAAAATACCCTTTCATATGATAACACACACACCTTCCAATGTTGAAGTTTTAATACAAATATTTTAAAAAACACAACTCGCGAGAATTTTAGACTGCTGCTAACCTGGATAAATACTATTTAGGCAGACCCAAACAAAATACCTGAAGAGCAAGTTTACCACAATTATTTGTATTTCGGTTTCTTATGTGTAACATATGACGAATCTAAAATATTGTAAATATTGGATTGTTGTTCAAGTCACTAAATACCTATTAAACAAAAATAACCCTTAGTTATTGTTATTGGTTTGATTCAAAGCTATCTAAGACACTTTCTAAGCATATTTTGTCTGGTGGTGTAATTGTTTTATAAGTTTCTGTAATTGGAGGCTTATTTCTCATAAGGAATGGTTTCAAGAAACTCTTGATTTTGTTGTCATTACTAACACCAAAATCAAACTCAGCTTTTTCAACTTGCTTCTCTAAACTATCCATATTACTTTGTAATTTCATTATGACTTTGTTTAGGGTAGCCACTTTTTTAGAAAGTATGGTGATTTCACTACGGTAGCTGTTGATGTTGTCAGTTGCCTCCGAGCCACAATCACCGTTCTTTAGCTTGATCATTTGGAGAACACTGGTCAATTCTTCAAGCCGAGTCAACATGTTATCAATGACATCTTGGACTGTTTGAAAACCACTTAAAACATCAAGTTTGAAGTATGCAGCATAATCCTTGACAACTTGTTCCAACATGTTGATTCAATGTTTCGTTTATAGGACTCTTTCGCAATAATTCAGACTCCAAAATCAGGATACAAGTATTCAAACAGACTTACGAATTTATCCAGCCAATCTGTCACAAGTTTCGTCAACTCTCGTAAAGTTAAAGGAAACAGATGAAGAACAGCCAAACTTAATTCCATAATTTAACATTGAGTACTCATTCTGTGTGCTTCGTCCTTTACACTAGTTTACACAAAGTACACTAACTTGGGACCTTGAAATCTCCGTCATTTCGCTTCTGGTTGTGAAACTTACAACACGGTGAACGGCATAGAAATATTAAAGCTTACCGTCCACTCAAAGCGTTCACTTCAGCAAAATATGCTATGCTCTAACTCGGACTCGCACGCGCTAAATACGTAGGTATAGAATAATATAGTTGGCCATAATTTATTCCTATTCTCACACTTCGCATTCACACATCACTTTCTTTTCGCTTTGCAATCGCTTCGCACCATCGCATCGTACCCACATCACCATCACCACTTATCATTGACATCGTACCTGCTATCAATAATACTGATACGATACGTGACCTTGAGTATAGCTCTGTCAGGAAAAAAAGACCTTTTATTCTTTCACTGTTGTTCTCTGTGACAGGTCTTTTTTCCTGACAGGGCTATACTCAATGTCATGTATCGCATCAGTATTATTGATAGTGGAAATTGACTTATCATTTTAAAACTACAGACAGTATTTTATTTACAGCACTACAGTACACTGTAGGTACAGTAACAGTAAATACAGTTACCAATTGCTGGAGCGCTTCAAGAAAGTTTAGAAAATAACCCGCTACACAAAAATGCACACCGTATTTGGTGTCAAGAATGACGAATTACGCTCTGCATTTTACGCGCAAAGTTTGAAGCGTATTGTAGCCTTTCTACCTACCGCACCCCGTCAGTAAAAAAAAAATATAACTCACTAAAAACAAGGAATCGAAAATCCTCCAGTCCAACAGACTCAAGTAATTAGTTATAAAGATAATTTAGAACCTTTTAAACTAGTAATTCTTAGTTAGTAGAGTTGGATACAGGTAGAAAAATTGCCGTAGGTGGCCACTATTAGCAATTTTTCTTCCTGTTACAACAACCTATGAATCGCTAATTAATATTGTCTTAATTACTATTAATTGATTCTGTAAGGCCGGTTTTTCGATTCACTGCGTTTTTAATGAATTATGATACCTTACGCCATCCTATCGCCAAATTAAAAACGCAGTGAATCGAAAAACTGGTCCAACAAACTCAATTAATAGTTATTAAGATAATATGGAACCTTATAGATTAGCGATTCTTAGTTCGTTGTAGTAACGAAAAATTGCCGTCGGTAGGCGTTTATTGCATTTTTTCTACCTGTTATTACAACAAACTAAGAATCGCTTATTTAGAAGGTACAAAATTATATTTTTTATTTTACTTTTATTTAAATTTTCTTTATAGCTGTTCGAAACGAAGAAGTAGTAGGTAAGTTCGGAATCTGGGCGACCGGACTGTACTTGCGTTCGGGTTTGAGCCGCGTAAACAATAACTGGTCGAACATATATTATAGAGATATTTACCGAGCGGCGCCGGTAAGTATCTCTATTTATTTACGATATCAGGGTGCACGGATAAACCTAAATACCTATAGCAAAGAGAAACATCCTGAAAGATCCTTTATGATTTAGTTTGTTATTTTTGTTAACTTGTTTTTGGTAGGTATCATATAGCTTTGGTATCGCTCATTGGCAGCGTTCGCACTATGAGTATTATCACAAGATATTTGGATTACGATCCGAATATCATAAAATTACTGATAGATCACAGTATCATCAGTAACAACCAAGAACCTGTCATAGAGAACAATCAAGGACATCCGAGAAAGAAAGAGGTATTTTTAACCCAGCAGGGATACTCAGGATCGCGTATCGCATCAGTATTACTGATAATGTAAACGATGCCATCAATACTGATGCGATACGTGATCCGAAGCATAGCCCTGCCAGGAAAAAAGATCTCTTATTCCTTCTCTGTTGTTCTCTATGACAGGTGTTTTATCCTGACAGGGCTATGCTTTGGATCATGTATCGCATCAGTATTACTGATAATGTAAACGCTGCCTGTGTTTACAGCTATAAGCTAGCCCGCGCAGCGCGAAAGCGAAACAGAGTTTTCTATAAAAACAAAATAAGGACCGTGTGAAGCTGAAACATCAATCATTTTTTATTTTTTTTTATATATTTGATAGGCAATCGCGTCGCCTCCCACGATTTGTGTGCGTTGAGCTTTATGTTTCACCTTATTTTTTTGCCTCAGCAACACCGACACAAAGTATTTCGATTGGCTGATTTGTTCTTGTCAGTTTCACCAACATGACCATTTCAAATACGTTTCAAAATAAGTGTACGATTTTCATTGCTGGTTCAGTTTGCGGCGACACTATTGCTACCAAACAAGAAAACGATATGTAATACAATATCGCTCATGTAATAATGTCGAACCGCTGATCATCATAGACAGACGCCATGACGGCGAATGAAATGGGGGGGGGGGGGGCAGGGAGGGGATTATTTTAATATCTGTGGTATAGTTTCCGCTTGGAATGGACGATCCTTATTTTTTGTGTAATACAATATTTCTTTGAATTTATAAGCGCAATGTTACCGTCAACAGGTAATTTTAAAGACGATGTTTGTCCTTTTTACGAAAGTGGTTTATGTGAAAGACCGTATTGTCATTTTAAACATTCAAGAAGGGAACGCGATTCATCGGCGAACACACCAAATGATGGAATTGAAAGTGGGGCGATATTGCAAAGACTCGTATCAGCTGCTGTGCAAAGGGTGATTCTTCAGCATACAGAATCGTCAACTACAACCACAACAGTACAACTCCCAAAACCCGAAGAGGGCAATATTACTAACAGTGTAAACAACATGCAACCTAGAGCTACATACAACCCGACCCCTATAGCGGAACTTAATAAAATAATAAGTGCAGAAGTTGATAATACTATTGAAGATTTAACCGAGCAAAGAAAAAGACATATACCTGTGCCCTACACTCCCAGAAAACCTGCGTCTATACCTAGCAAAAGGCCAATTGAAAACAATGGTGCAAGTAAACCACTTGTGTTTGTACCACTTCCAGCGAAATACACACCAGGCTCTACTGAATCAGTTCAGTTGGATCCATATACTCCAAAAGGGGCTGTTGAATCTGGTGAAAAGTATTTGCCAGGTACTGAGACTGAAGTACAAGCATACACACCTAAAGAAACCCAAACCTCCAATAAACACAATTATGTTCCATCTGACCGAAGTAGTAACAAAAACAAAGTGTTGGAATATAAACCCACTAAACTAAACAAGAACACTGAGATACCTTCTGTAACCTATCAGCCTACTCCTAAATCATTAGTTCCATGTTTCTCAAGTGATGAAGATGAACCAGACACAAAAAAGTTGAAATTAACAAATGATGGCTTAGATGATTTAGGACCAGAATTCGATATTCTAGATCAAATCTTGGATGAAGAAAAGAAAAATGGTGATAATGGTTCTAAATCTGAAACTGGAAATTCTAAAAGTTTAGAAACAAACGATGATCACACAGACTTAGAAAAACACAGAGAGAACATTAAGAAGGATAAGAAACCCTCACATAAACATGACGAAAAAAGATCTACTCACAAAAGTAGTAAAAATTCTCAAGAAAAAGCAAGGACAGAAAAGGACAAAAGGGAGAAATCCACAGAACATAGCAAAAGCAATTATAAATCTTCAGAACATAGTAAATATGATGGAAAATCTTCGGAACAAATTAAAAGACATAGTAAATCATCAGAACAGAGTAAAAGTGAGAGTAAATCCTCAGAACAGAGTAAAAGTGATAGTAAATCTTCAGAACACTATAAAAGTGACAGTAAGTCTACAGAACACAATAAAAGTGATAGCAAATCTTCAGAGCACAGTAAAACCGATGTTAAATCACGAGACACAAAAAAGAAATCTCACAAAAGTTCAAGTAGTTCAAGAGAAAAAAGCAAAGAAAAAAACAGGGATAAATCTTCTGAAAAAGACAAGCATTCTAATACAAAAACCTCTGACAAATCTTTGAAACGCAGTTCTTCTAAAAATTCCAAACACTCTAGCAGCTCCAGTTCTAAGCATGATTCCAAGAAAAAAGATCAAAGTGAACATCATCATAAAAGTTCAAAGGAATTGTCTAATGATAGACACAAAAAAAGTAGAGACAAAGACAAACAATCCACTAATAATAATTTAAAAGAAGATTCTCATCTGAATTTTGAAGACACCACATTTGATAATAATGATGATGACGAAATGCTTGAATTGTCTGAATCTGATGAAGAAGATATTGCATCACAATGTAAAAGAATATTTGAAGAATATGTTCCTACAGAAAAGAAATACACAAATGTAGATGAATTAAAAAGTCAGTTAATAGAAGGCAATAATGACACTGAGTATATACCAAGTAAAAAAAGGATTTCAAGAACTGCAGACAAAAATATTAAAATTTTACCAAAAAAATCTTTAAAGCCTGACTATAAAATGAGTGCAGCACAAACAATGACAGAAAGACTAGCAAAAATTAAAGAATTTCATGGATCCAGAGGTGTACAAATACCTAATAAAAATGAAAGTACAGTAATAAAACAAGAACCAGTAAAACCTCCAGCACCACTATGTGCACCACATAACAACAATGCTAAAATTCGTATTGCCCATGTACCATATGCCTCTAATATGATGACTGCAAAGAAAACTATAGCAACCATTACAAAACCAAAATCACCTGAGCCATCCACAAGTTCAACCACTATACAAACAGTAAAAAAGGGCTCTCAAAGAGTCGCTCACATGCCTAATGAAAAGTTTATTGATAGACCAGGTGTCTTAGAACCACTTGCATCAAAAATTGCAGCAAATGTAAGATCTACATATTTGAATATGATGATTGATGAATGTTTAAAAATATATTTGTCTGCAACTGATGCCTATGCTAGAGCACAACATGAAGAATTAATGACTAGCAAAAAATGCTCCACTGTACAAATATACAAAAACTCTGCTGTACTTACTGTAAGTCGGTTGAGGAAAGAATTTCAGGAATGTAATGGAATAAAAAAAACTGGCTCAGACTGTACTGCATTACAAAGAATTCCACAATCTATGTCAGGAAATACTAGTAATGTTGGGTCATGGAGTATAGAAAGTAAAAGAGCAGTTAACCTTTCTCATCAATTTATTGGTGCTAAGTTTTATAAAAATATTCAGAAATGGATTTTAACAGAGGAACAGCTTCAAGAAAATGGTTTTCCGAGACCTCATGATTCAGGAGAAAAAGGTAGAGCCATTATATATGGTCAGAATAAAAAAACACCTCCCAAAGGTCTGCTTAGATCTTGCTGTAGATGTAAAAAAGATTATATTGTTGATAAAAAAGGATTTCCAGCAATATCAGAAGAATGCATTTATCATCCTAATAATAAATACCGGGTGCGTGGAGAAGCCAAGTACCAGTGCTGCAGTCAAGATAGCAGCTCAGATGGATGTTGTGTAGCCCCTTGCCATGTATATGAGTATGTTGATTTCGAAAATCTTAAAGGCTTTATTAAAACAATGCCACCAGACTATGAAATGGATGACTATGGAGTATATTCTTTAGATTGTGAAATGTGTTACACGACTCAAGGTTTAGACTTGACAAGGGTAACAGTAATTAATTCAGCTTGCAAAGTTGTTTATGAAACTCTTATAAAGCCATTGCATCCTATTATTGACTATAATACTAGATATTCTGGTATAACTGAGGAACAGATGGTTGATGTTAAAACAACACTGTTAGAAGTTCAAGCCACATTACTATCGATGTTCAATAGTAAAACAATTTTAATTGGCCATAGCTTAGAATCTGACTTCAAAGCACTCAAATTAATCCATGACACAGTAATAGACACCAGTGTTTTATTTCCCCACAAGATGGGTCCACCTTTCAAGCGAGCACTTAGGAACTTGAGCTCTGAATATCTAAAGAAAATCATTCAGAATTCAGTTGATGGCCACGACAGTGCTGAAGATGCTACTGTTTGCATGGAACTTCTGGTATATAAATTGAAAGAAGATTTAAAAACCAGATGAATTCATGAAAATCTTTTGTAAATATGATAATAGGATATGCTGTGCATATACATCAATAATTTTGGGAAATTAATAGCTATACATATAATAATCATAAACATTATGTGAATTTGTGTACCATAAAATACAGTATAATAAATAAGCTTGCATATCTTACTCAACTTGATGTTAGTGTTATGTTATCTAGCAATTTCTATACTTTACTGTGGTAGGTGTACATTAGTATAATATTACTTATTACAGTTAATAATTTGAATGTGTTAGTTGAATAGCAATAATAATTATCTATTTAAAATATATAAACTCTGTCAGACGTGGCGAAACGACCTTTGTTTAGGTCGTTTGCGCTCTGCCTGCCCCATTATGATGGAGGCGTGATTATATGTATGTATTTAAAATATAACTATAATTTGATTACCTGTCTTATTGTATCAATAAAAACGATTCTTTATAATGACTACTTTTTATTATTAAATATTATAATAATAATGTACTTTACCAATTTATACCTACCATCTTCACAGGTCGAAATATGAAAAATAAAATTGGGCCTCCTGTAAGGAATGGTTTGAAATGCTGCCACCATTGTATGAAATCAAAATATCTCTTTTGCTATAGGCTTGGACGAATAATCCTCTTCGTCCAAGGCTATAGGTAATCAGGGAAGGAGAGTCATATTTTTTCTTTCATATTTTCACCCACATCCCTTATGAAAATTTGTTCAGTTCAACTGTACGTAGTATTATAGTTACTCTGTGGTTCAACCTTTATCTTGATCATGTATACAGGGGGTGGAATTTTAGACCGCTCGTCCAGGGGAAGTACCCTAAATAATGAAGGTGGGAAATTTTACTCCAAGGAAACATTCCCTTATTTTCTAAAAGAAACAACGTACACACGCAGATTCGCACCCAGTACAGTTTACATACAGGGTGAAATAAAGGGTATACGCACCCGAAAGGATGTGAATCTGCCCATGAAACAGAACAACTCCTCAAAGAACGTAGGTCGAATAAGGAAACAAAAAATGTTTGGACCTACTAAATGTGAGTTCAGTTTTTCGATCTATGTACCTTGGGAAAAGTTGTTCAGTTTGAGGGGGCAAGTTGAAGTCAAAATACTCTCTTACTACGGGAAAATGATACGCACGAGAAAAATATTTTTTCCGTATTAAATTCGATATTCAAATAGAACTTGTCATAAATTTGTCATAGACGGAACTTTTACTTCGGGAAAAAATAAATTTCAAACGATCATCGTTGACATCTAACATCGTGCCCCTACACCTGCACGCAGGAAGACATAGTGAGGTCTGAGCGGCTGAAAATGTCCTGAAAGTGGTCAAATTCTGGGCTGTAACAGTATAGTATCTACTATTATATATTCTGCCATGCTGGACTGGGAGAGATAAAAAAACATAGAATGTTCCAGCTGCCCTTCCTCCCGGGCATGCTGTTGAAGTCAGCAAAAGGGACTCGAGGGTCACAGTGTATTGTAATTTAGGCGATGGGCTGACAACCTGTCACTAAAGCAATACATATTACAATCTAAAATTGCCCTCAATTTTTGTCAGACGTGGCGAAAGCGCCTTTTACGAGGCGTTAAACGCTCTGCCTACCCCGTAAGGCGTGATTTATGTATATTCTGTGACAGTAGTGTCTGCCAACGACATACTAAAGCCGTGCCTCCTGCTCTCAAAGCTCTCCCCTCTCTGCACCGCGGGTGTACGTTGCGTGTTTTGTTTATGCGCTAGAGATTCGGTTTAAGAATAACATTCCTATGTGGACCTTTCACGTAGGACTCATGCCAAGCCAAAACGGCAGGATGAATTTACTTAGATTAAAATTGCAGAGTGCAGAAGTGTGTGTGTTATTGTTATCTTGTCGTGTATGAAGGCAATGGTAAAAAAATAACGTTGGACTTAGTTGCATTTTAAACAATTAAGCAGGGTTTAGGTAAAATAAAACACCGATTAAAACCGAAAATAATATTTACTAGATAGGTACATACAATTATTATACGTTACATCATTGAAACTTTAGCTTTAAAACATTTAAAAATAACACAGTATTTCAAAATTAATTCATTGGGACACTATTTCAGTGTTAGAAATAGATACTTTGTGCAGCAGAACTCAGCAACAATGGTAAATAGTGGAAACTTTAAGTTTTACTAAATGACACCAATACACGTAAAAACCATATGTTAGTGTTAGATAAAAAAAGAGTTAAGTATAGCGATTTAATTACATAATTTAATTGCTGCTGCTCTTTTGTTATTCATAAAAATATTCTAATTTTGTCACAAAATAAACTTGATGTTTAAATCCTAAGTAAGTAACAAGTTAGAAAAAGTACTGTAAAACTGTTAATTTGTATCAAATTAAAGGTTACACCTCACTAGGACGTAGCTGTACCGCACTGAAGCTACAGCGGAGGGGCGCAGCAATGTCCGTTCATACATTTTGTCAGATTTTGTCGCACCGCGCCGCCGTTCCGCTGCTGCAGCTACGTCCTAGTGTGGTCTAACCTTTAAGGTGAAACAGAATAAAACTATTTTGATTTTATACAAAAACGGATCCATATTGTAACAATGCAAATTCTTAACAAGTTTCTATATATATATGATAGAATAGAATGACTACTTCACATGATTGACCGTGAAATATCCAGGATATGTACAGTTACGGAAAATTATTTACAAGCAGGTGACATGGAAGTTCCGATTCAAATGTAACATGTATAACACTAAATTTGCTAGTTAAGGCCATATTTGTAAGCAATAATTTAATTGAACACCTCAAATATATTTATTTCATTAATATATTACGATTTGCGACAATATTAAGTAATTCTTTATTTTGTAATCCATCAAGTCTTTTATCTAAGAATTTAAATTTTGCATTTCAGAGTGCTAAAACAACAAAGTCAACCCGTGACTCCTGCCCTCAAACAAAACACGAAACATACCCCCGCGGGGCAGAGAGGGGAACGGTTTCTCAAACATTTCCAATCCTCTCTCTGCCCCGCGGGGGTATGTTTCCTGTAATCTTTGAGAGCAGGAGTCACGGGGTTAACTATTACAAATTATGATATTATGGGTTATAAAATGAAGGATCACTTCGCAAATTATAAGTATTATATTCATGCAAAAGTTTATATTTGAAAAACCAATAATTAATTACAAAAAGTGCCACCTCTGCTCTGTTGGCTAAATATTCATAATTGTATCAGGATTATAATAGTAAAAGATCTCAGTATTAATAACCCATCGTCAGAAATTTAGTATAGTAAAAAAATGATAAACAAAAATATAAGTAGTTAGTTATCTTTACCAATAAAGCTCAACAACCATTTTCCGTGACTTTACCACACTATATTATTATAATTACATAATATACGAATTGGCTACATAAATTGTACTTACATATTTTCTAGTAGATCCCACGCAAACAGGACAAGGTTATGGTTACGCTGCATATAGCAGCTTTTTTATTATATTTTCGTAACATGTCAAAAATATATATTTTTACTACTTATACTATAAAGTACTCTTGGAAATTGAAGACAAGTAGGTATTATTCTATTTCTATTAGAATAAGATAGCCAGTTTATTACTCTATACATTTTTAGTGAATTTTATTATATCATAGGTGGTGGAAAATCGAAGTATTGTCTCACCCCTCTGCGCAGGCATATATATGTGTACATTGAAAATTTTAATCAGACTTTCGTAATTTTCTTATTAGTCTGATTATCGATTCAACACTTATAAGAACAGATACAGATAGTTCTCATGCAATCAGCTCAGATGAAGCTACCAAATTTGGAAAACAGATTTTTGATCATGCCAATACAACTCTTCAAAGTCTGTACAAAATAACATGGTTTTCTAAAAGAGAAATTTATAGTACCTACATACTTATTGCAGACTTCTTCGTTAGATGTATACATTTCTATGAAATTCAGAATAAAAACTTAGGAGTGCTTCTGATAATACTGTTATGAATTGTTTACAGACTTAAGTTAAAAAAATTTGGAGTTTGATAAATGGAGGTGAACATTTCAAAGTAAATATATATTTGAATTAAGTTCTTGATGGTTAAAAATTTACTATTACATATAATCAGTAAGTCAATGAGACAATCATGTTTTTTTTTGCACAATATAATATAATGCCCGTGTTCGGGTTTAGTGTGATAAAATAAATAAAAGGTAATTCATTAAAAAACTAACAAATATGAAACTTTTGATGAATTACTTCTGTGTTTCATCATGATTATTTTATTATGTAAGATCATTATGATCAATTTGCTGAAATATTTGAAACCATTTTTTTTTAGTTGTATGGGAATCAAACCGACAACACTAGTAGGAGTAGGCATTATCCATTTATCTAAGCCAGTTTGTTTTAATTTGTTACTACAATAAATAACAGAACATTATGTTGAGGGAATTGTAAGTTCGATATTTAGGGAGGCAACATTAATAAAATAATACATAATGGTCCTGAAGATTATATGACACTAAACCCAAACATAAAATAATGCTTTTAGCTATAAATTGAAAATTTTGAGTAAACCACAATTTTGATTATGTGATACTGAAGTCCCAATGAATATATATAGAGAAGGACTGGCAGGTTTGGAAGTGCATGCATATTCCACTGATGTAGTGATCACGTGGTTCCTTTTTAATCTATAAAAGATTGTTCTACACATGCTTTCACCCGTTTCTCGTATTCTCGACGATTTTCCTTATATAGTTGCGCTGCCATCGAGTTTGCTGGTGAGTTGGGGTTAGGGTCACTCAGAAGCGACTAAAATTAAAAGGAAATAATTAGCAAGTATATACCCAATTATTAAAATTAAAAAAAATATATTTAAAGAAACATTCTATTTTATATCACTAAAATGGTTAATTACCTGTATAGATGTCAGAATGGCAGATACATCATATGTAGGGCTCCACCGATTTTGCAAAATGTCTAAGCAGATGCCACCATCTGCATAAACATTTGGATGAAACATTTTGGAGACAAACCTCACAGTTGGAGGTTTATTTGGATACTCCTCTGTGAATTCTATAGTAAGTTTGAATGTGCCATCTTCAAAGGGGGTGTCATGAGGGCCAAATATCACAGCATTCCAGATCATTATGTTGTTGTCGGTGGGAGCACCTGACACTCCAGTAGGTGGGTCCTCTTGTAAACTGGAAAGCAATAATGTATATTTTTACTATCAATTTAAATTCAATTTTAGCAATATATCCACATTGAAAATATTAATGATAAAAATAATTCAGTAGGTCTGCTGTAAAAATAATGCTATTACGGTTGTGTCTTTATTTAATGTCTTTATTGTGTACAATAAATAGTTAGTAGTAGTTAGGTTTTGGGGCTCCTGTTTCCACAATTAGTCTCTTAATTTAGTTCTGTGTGTGCAGGGTTGACTGGTATATTCCAACCAGCCAAGCTCCTTACAGAAGTTCAGAATTCTCCTGGGGTTTTTAGACTTCTCGGAGCGACCTAGTTTCCTTAAAGATTTTTGCCCGTTGGTTAGCCACACTGATACATCCCAGGAGTAGGTATGAAACCGTCTCATCCTTGTCCAGGCAGCCCCTGCGCTTTGGGCTGTCTGTGACGCCAATGGTGAATAGATGTATGTTGAGAGTTATGTGCCCTGTTAGGGTGTTTACAACTATTTGGATGTCATGCTTATTTAAGCTGAGAAGTTGTTGTGTCAGTTTTGCCGAAAGTGCAGGTATCGCCTCTTTTGACTGTCTACAGCTTTCAAGGATTGTCCATTGGACATTGTGTTGGTTGTTGGTAATTGTTCACAGCCATGTGCGCATTTGACTGAATGGAATTGGCAAGATTGGCATAGGGCCAGCAATCTGGGACTATGTCCCTTGATTCATTGCAGGATAACTGGGTTTCCTGACACCATGAGGTTACTATATAAGGCTGTTACTACAACCATACTGTTTGAGAGAATCCTGATGTTATATCCATCTAATTTCCAGCGTAGTTCGGCTTTGGCTAATTCCATTGTGACTACACATCCACATAATGTGAAACTATAAAAAAATATCTACCTACTTCAGTTGCACAATGGTTAACAGAGTAGGTACTTTTGATGATGGTACATAATTTATGACAATGATAGTGAATAAAATAATAATAAAAACACTGGTATAATTCACCTGTGATTGGGTAAAGTAAATAAAACAACAATATAAAAATTATTTAACTACTTTTCCTATAATAAATTCACCTATGATTGGGTAAATAAAATACAAAATCATTTAATTGGCAACTAATAGTGGCTATATTGTAGTGAATTCAATCAATTGGGTTGCGAAAAATGGAGATCCGTTTTGGTAACCTAGATCGTGTAGCAACAACGGCGCACTACCAACTGCGGCGCTGTTTTTACGACAGCATTCAAGTTATGTAGGCCAATAACAAACTCCTCTTATTCGAATCGTATTTCGATTCAACCAGCAACAAACCCCCAGAAATAAGTATTCTAGCACCGGAAAGTGCAAGAATGGAATAGAAATCGATGAAAATGACTGTGATGTAATTTGATGAATCAGCATTCCTACTAATCCTATTTCCAACCAAAAATAAAATAGCTAGCTCGGTGTACTTGTTTGGGTATTGTCATTTTATGTTATCATATTCGGCATGTAAGAATAATCTAGATACTAACCGTTTGAAATCCCTCATCAGGCGTCTTCTGGCTGGAGTTGACATTTTGTTTTCAAGCACTCACTATTTGGTAACGCTATTAAAGTCTTATCTTAAGTGATTGACGTGATTGATTTGCAATTTACAGTCAGTGTAGCTTGTGCACAAAATATAATTCCTTTGTCAATACTCTATTAGAATTTTTCGTCGTCACGGCCAGTGAGATGGTTGCTAGCAAGATTCTAGATGACCATGAAATTAGCAATTTTTTCAAGGAAAGTCCATTGCTTCCAACAAAGCAAATATAACATTTTTATATTTATCATGTTGGTTAAACTGTACGTGTAACTTCCGTTTGGTGAACAGTGTTGCGATTGTAAAAAAATATTGAGTTGACTCACTAACTCCGAAAATAAGACTAGCCAAGGTGATGCACGCGCATAACCTTCGAATGTCATCTTGATTTGACAAAAGTTTTGCGCGGGAACGTAACGAATTGCTGTAGGACTGCGTTTTTGGATTCCTAAATTCGTTTTTCGCAGCTATTATTGTGATAGTGTTGTGGGATCAGCATAATAATATGCCGGTAATGAAAGACAATGTAGTAGAAATGAAAAATATATTACAGAAATACTATATGGTTCGACTCAACACTCCCACGTAAATCTTCATCGAGCATTGGAATGTGGGCGCCACACTCGCTTGCTGATGAGTTCTAGATTAGGTTAGGGTTAACACCGGGAAACATGAAAACTCAGACACACTTTGTTCCTCGCTCTTCTAAATTAGTTGCTTGCAGTGTTTACTGTATTAATATGGTGGATTTAATATAATAATCTGTTGACGAGGAACAATATTGCAGGAGTAAGAAGCAAATTGACATCCCCGCGTTAAAGTCTGTTGATCATTGGAATGTGAATCACCGTCTCACCAGCGCATTCTAATGACTTTTAGGTTCTGTCTTTATTTTTCTCTATGACAAGTAATTTTAATTCCTTGCAGGGCTAGGCTATACTGAACACTGGGCTGCACGGGCTCATGCTTTTTGCTTTCGTTAATGGGAGAACTGTAAAAAAAAAATATTTACAGATGACAGGGCTGATCAAAGGATAAGACAATCTGGCGAAATCATAGTGGACAGAAGAAGAATAGTGGAAACGCCATAACCTAAAAGATTGATTGTTTGACAAGACAATAGGTATTTTTTGACGTTTGTAACTTGAGTTGAGATGAGATCGTAGGACATATATACTGTCTAATCTGTGGATGAGATTAAGAACGAGAGTTCGCGAAGTCTTTTGTAATAATAAAAAAATAAAAAACTAATATAATACCTACCAACGAAATTAAGAATAAGATCTTACTTTGTGTACCTAGGTACCTTAGTTTTGTTACCGATTCTCATGAAAGCAAAGCGCTGACTAGTAGTTGTTTTTACAATGAATGAACAGGGTACGAAGAAGATACTCTTCAATAAATCTACAGTAAGTTGAATTCGGCCTACATACACAATTATATTATAAATGCAATTAGTACAGTATTGTGTATAATTTAATTGTAAAAAGGCGAACGTTTTCCGTTCAAAAAAGTAATTCTCATTCTATTGGTGAAAACCTGTAATTGGCTTTCTGTCTTGTATTAATTTTAAGTATTCTTATATTAATACCTGTTGGTTTTCCTGGAAATGCAAAATAAAACAAAATGAGTTTTCACTGTAGCATCAAGTATGGAAAATTATGTTCCAGAGAGTACAGATAAAAAAACATATTTTTATATAATTTGGAATAATTTTGTGATACAATCTAAAATAACATTGTTTATATTCACAGCTGCTAAATTTAAAGGCAGAGCTTTTGAAAAAGCAGGAAGAAGTCCAAGTGAAGAAGCATTTCCCTCACCACAATCTGCAAAACTTCAAACCGCAGCCTGCTAAATCCAGTGGAAAAGGAGAAAAGGGTGATTTGAAGACCAAGTCCTTCAAAGATAGCTTACAGGCTGTAGATACTGAAGAACTTGAAGCCTATAAGAAAACTAAGTAGGTGTTTGATTTTCATTTAATTTTTAATTATGAGTTGTAGATCACCACAGAGATAACTTCCAACAACATTTTAGAGAAATAGATTTTAAATATGAAAAAAAGTCCTAGGTACACATCACATAAGTAGTTTTATTGCATTTAGAATTTATAGTATTTCCAACTTAGTTTTAGAATAAAGGTAAACAAAGTTTCATGTTTTTTAATCGAAAATCTTGTCTCTTAAATAAGTTTTAGCTATTAGATATGACAACATAACAAAATAGTAGTTTTAGTAATTTGCCAACATGTATCATTTATTTTAAAATGTGTTTTTGAATAAAAAGACATGAAAGTATATTTACTTATATTCCATAACTGAGTTGGAACTACTTATAGGTTACTATCACTATTGTCAATTTAACCATTGAACAACCATGTAGGAATATAACATACTACAGAAAACAAAACTCAAAGCTCTTTTGCATTTGCAGAGCTGCATTGGAGAAAAAATCTGAATTATATGAGCATCTATCGAATCCAGTTGGTAACTCTGAGTTAACCAGCAGGTATCTTGTTGATTTTGGTACCAAAAATCAGCAGGCTACTGTAGAGCCTGTTCCTAGCAAAGCAGATAGTCTTGATGACTCAGACAGTGATGATGATGGCAGTGAATGGTAAGTCTTCATATTTTTTAGCTATAATTCTTCCATGCTGGACTGGAAGCGAGTGAAAAACATAGATTGTGCCAGATGCATTTCCTCCCGGGCATGCTGTAAAAACTAGCTAAGGGATCCAAGGGTTTCTGTATATTCCAATTGAGGTGATAGGCTAACAACCTGTCACTACAGCAATATACCTACAAATCTATCTTAAATAACCTTCAAAACTTTGTCAGACTTGCCATTGTTTAGTCGTTTACGTTCTGCCTACCCCATTAGGGATAAAGGCGTGATTATGTGTAGATAGATAGATAGATAAACTCTTTATTGCGCATAAATTGTACAGTTTGGAAAAACTTAAAAATAACAGTGTGCGCAAAGGTGGCCTTATCGCTTCAAGCGAATTGTAAGTGTGTGTGTAGTTTATACATGTTTTGTAAGTTGGAAAGGCTGAAATTGAAACAGGTTTATTATTATACATAAATTGCTGGTCAGTTATGTTTTTTAGTATTAATTGGAACATTATGAAATTTTCAGAAAGCCATTAGATATATTTATTTATTAATTACTCTGTCAATAATATACATAATTAGATTGTACAAAGTACAACAATGGTTAATAATAAATAATTAAATTAATCAAATTTTATCAACATGATCATGTACTAACCTGTTCTTTCTGTGTATTTTTCCAATCACCGCAAAAGCATAATAGAAATATTAGGATTTATTCACTAGCCTGTGCATTCAATTTTAATGTATTTATTTCTATTTATTTGTAATATTATACGGTTTTGAAACTATATTTACAGGACTGAGTTTGTGGATTGCTTGGGTCGGACAAGAAAGTGTCTTAAAACAGACTTGGAATTATACAAAGACAAGGACCAGAGCCTGATGAAGTCTATCACCAAAGACCAGCTGCCTGATGTTGAAGAAGGTCCTAGCAGAACTGAGGTAGGTTTAGAAACACTGTAAAAGTGTAACTCAATTACTCCTATAAATATCATTTCTATAAATTTTTCATACAAATAAAAAACGAACAGTCATTTAAAACACATACATTTTTATTGATTTAAGTACAGCCAGGGGCTTATTTAATAAAACCGACAATGACAATTTGACAGTGACAATTCGATGTACACAGCTTAGCTGATAAACTTCTTCGTATCATGTTAGCAAGTAAACTACGCAATGTACGCTGAATTGTCATTGTCAAATTGTCATTGTCAGTTTTATTAAATAGGCCCCGGTGGTGTAGTGGATAGGGCCGCTGCCTCCTGAGCGAGGAGGTTGTGGTTCGAATCCCACCACATACCAATGTGTTTTACGGTTTTCGAATTTAATATTTACGTTTATTCAGCGTTCTTTTCCGTGCTTCGGAAGGCATGTTCAGCCGTTGGTCCCGGTTAATATGGTTTAATACCGTAGATATTAGTCGTGAAGCCATGTCAGTGGCCAGCTAAGCATTGGCGGCTTGAAAATTCTGATCTAATCTAGGATTCGGTCTGGTTTCCTTTCTGGGTTGCGGAGGTTAGATGGCATTTGATCTGTGTAATAACCAGTACCCTCATTCAATACCCTAGTTTACCCCGTTAGATACGGGATAAGGCTAGGGAGATGATGAAATTTTTAATGATTATAAATTATGTAAATCATATGCTGATGTTTTGTAAACCTTCATGATTCCAGGAACCAAAATGTACTGAAAAGCCATTGTTGGTGCAGAAAACAAATGATTATCTACAATCTCTGAGAGATAAATGGGAGCAGAAAGAACGAGAACTGTTGGCTAAAGACAGAGATATACATTACCAGGACCTGCTCTTTGATGGTAAGCTCCTTATCAAATGGTTTTTATGCATTATTATTATATTATGTGTTTTAGAAATATTACTAGCATGGAGTGATATAATATAGTAACATACATCTATTGTATTTCCAACTCAGTTTTAGAATAAAGGTAAACAAAGTTTTATGTCTTATTATTCTAAAACACATTTTAAAAATAAATGATAAGTGTTGGCAAATTAGTTAAATTACTAAAACTACTATTTCATTATGTTGTTATATCTAATAGCTAAAACTTATTTTAGAAACAAGATCTTCGATTCATAGACATGAAACTTTGTTAACCTTTATTCTAAATACATACATACATACATATAATCACGCCTTTATCCCTAATGGGGTAGGCAGAGCGTGAACGACCCAAACAAAGGTCGTTCCGCCACGCCTGACAAAGTTTTGAGGGGTATTTAAGATAGATATGTAGGTATATCTATCTTAAATAAGGTGGCGGAACGACCTTTGTTTAGGTCGTTTACGCTCTGCCTACCCCATTAGGGGTTAAAGGCGTAATTATATGTATGTATGTATGTAAATTAAGTATGTAGTATAATTAAGTAGGTATATCCTTATTTACTGTTCATGTACCTAATTTGTAGTCTTATTGTGCACGTCTTATCCGCTGTACGTTTTATGCTATCTCACTTCTTAGGTCTGCTGTAAGACATTTCATTTTAGAAATAACCAGTACCTGTTCTGTCTTGATTCCTATGTAATTGTTCTGTCTACAATAAACTGTGTTTTATTTTTTTATAGCCTATAAATTGTCCCACTGCTGGGCAAAAGCCTCCCCTTCATCTGTTAAATAAATTAAAATGGTGAAATGTCACGAATTGTCTATCGTGTTGCAGAGGCTCGGATGCACGGTGTGGGCTACTTTGCGTTCAGCACCGACGGGAAAGTGAGGAAGAAGCAGATGGAGGAGTTGCTGGCTCGCCGCGAGGAGACGCTGCGTGCTCAGGTAAACATAACATAACATAATAACACAATACTTTATTGCACGTAAGAACACAAATCATACAACACAACAGATAACAACAAAAAACAAGTACAACATAGGCGGCCTTATTGCTAAGCAATTTCTTCCAGGCAACCTTTGGGTGAAAGAAAAAATGCGTAGTGGTAAGCGGGATAGTGCAAACCTAGTAAAATATATCCTAAATACATTACATGACATATAATACATAAATTAGGTACAAGCTACTACGTAGATATTGTAAAATAAACTAATACATAAACTAATGGAAGAACCTATCCTCACATACATACATACAGGCTCGTATTTATAAAGCGATCTCAATATTAAGAGCAATAATAAGTATGGATTTGACAAGCCGTTTTGTACTGAAATGACATTTCTTTTACAAACTAAGGCCCGTATTTATAAAGCTATCTCCATATTGATTTGACAGGTCATGTACTGAAATGACATTTCTGAGACGAAATAAACTCGCTGTCTCAAGTGCCGATTATAAATACGGGCCTTAAACTCGCTGTCAATCTCCAGAGCTGATTATAAATACAGGCCATAGATACTGATAGGGGTAACTCAGTCAACTTCCATTAGGAAAGACGGCCGGCACATCCTAGTGGGCAGTGTATCTGCCTGCTACGCAGTGGGTCTCGGGTTCGATTCCCGGCCTGGGCAGACATTTGAATTATTTGTTTAAATATCTGTTTCTGGGTCTGGGTGTTCTTTGTGGTTTTTACTGTGTATGTCCATGGCACCCCGATACAGGGAATCCTAGTGGGGGCTATGGCTGTGATCGTGTTTTTCAATATATATAGTAAAAAAAGTCTGGGGATGTCATTTTTTTTACTTTTCCACAGAAAATTACCATGTAATTATGGTTAAATAAATGATTTGATTCGATCTCGATCAAACAATTTGTATGGATCTGTAATTTACTGAAAGAATTGCTTGGTGATAGTTATTTAGTTTCGTTGACTAAGCAACCCCAATCAGTTTGCCTCAAAAATCACAAAAATAATATTATGTTGGTATCCTCTTGACTCGAAGAACCGTGTATACCCCGGCCAGGAATTAAATATACCTGTCATAGAGAGAAATAGAGACAGAATAAGAGAGGGACTTATGCACTTTCTATAAGCCCTTCTCTATAATACCTCTATGACGGGTATTTTTAATTCCTGGCAGGGATGTATTATATGGTATCAGGGCTCATCTTGTGTATGAAACTAATGACTTGACACGTCTATTGTAAAAGTAATATTTTTTATCTGGAAATAAACTACTTTATTTCTTTTTTTTTTCACAACGTAGTATTAATTACACTAAGTGTGAGGATGGCGTCTAAAGTAGGTAAATAAAATACCAGTAATTTAACATACATACATATAATCACGCCTTTATCCCTAATGGGGTAGGCAGAGCGTAAACGATCTAAACAAAGGTCGTTCCGCCACGTCTGACAAAGTTTTGAAGGTTATTTATGATAGATTTGTATGTATATTGCTGTAGTGACAGGTTGTCAGCCCATCGCCTAAAATGCAACATACTATAACCCTCGGATCCCTTAGCTGGTTTTTACAGCATGCCCGGGAGGAAATGCAGCTATTGCATTATATGCATTCTATGTTTTTCTCTCGCTCCCAGTCCAGCATGGAAGATAGTAATTTAAACTTATTGCTAAATTAGGAATAACTTAGGGTATTTATTATCAGCTCTCATGAGTGACAGCGAGTTTGAGTTCGTATCAGAAATGTCACTTCTGATACGAAACTGGCCTGTTAAATCCGTACTTAATATTGCTTTCAAGTTTGATATCGCTTCATAAAAACGAGCCTTAGTACCTTATACCGTAGATTAGATTAGTGATTAGAACCCGCGTCTTTGGAAAACCGGCCCAACGCTTAAACCGCTAAGCTACAGCAGCCATATCCCGAGCGACGAATGATTACTATTTTTATTTGTTATTTCTGTGTTCTTTGTGCATAAAGTAATGTTTAGACGGTTTAAAAACTCTGACACCAGGGTTCGGGTTGATAAACTCGATACCCCACTCTACAGAATAAGAAAGTAATGTGAAACTGTGATCGTGGTATATTGTATATTCTCGGTTACGCGGTTCCCCATTCCATCTCCGGGGTACGAGACGCCGGTTGGGATTCCACCCTTATGTTGTCGATATTCCAAGTTTTCGCACAAAGCGGTACGCTTCTACATTTTTAATGCGAACGGCCAAAATGTGGAACTCCCTGCCTGCGGATCTATTTCCGGAACGTTATAACCTGGGCCTTTTCAAGGCGAGAGTGAACAGGCATTTTCTAGGCAATCATGCTCCATCATAGTCTACATCATCACTTACCATCACGTGAGATGGCGGACAAATGACTGCCTATCAAATATAAAAAAAAAAAAAAAAAAGATCAGTGCTGTGGCGGTGTTTTACATCTGCATAGCATTAATGCTGAGCGTGACCCATTTGTCGCTTAAGAACACATTTGTAACTTTTAGAATATTAATATTTGTAATTTATTTATTTTATTTAACAGTTTATTGTACACAGAAACATACACAGAACAATTACATAGGAATCAAGACACAACAGGTACTGCTTATTTCTAAAATGAAATGTCTAACAGCAGACCTAAGAAGTGAGATAGCATAAAACGTAAAGCGGATAAGACGTGCACAATATGAATACAAATTAGGTACATGAACAGTAAATAAGGATTACCTACTTAATTACACTATACTACGATCATACAATAAGTAAATAAATTATAATACCTATAAATATATTAAATACTCTATATAAATATAACTGAAATAAATAAATACATACCATAGATACATACATACATAAATCACGCCTTTATCCCTTACGGGGTAGGCAGAGCGTTTAACGCCTCGTAAAAGGCGCTTTCGCCACGTCTGACAAAAATTGACAGCAAGTTTAGTTTGTAACATATATATATATATATATATATAATATATAAATACATACTACAGATTACGCAGAGAAAGATAATGTTCTTTGATCCTCTTTTTGAAAACAGCGATTGATGGGCTGTCGCGAATAGTGTGCGGGAGAGCATTCCACAACCTAGCTGCATGGACTGTGAAAGAGTATGAGTAGAAATCAGTCTTATGTGGGGGTGTAATTTGGGGGCAAATGAATATTTTCTATTTCTATTATTTCTATTTGGTAGGTGAAGGCGGAACAGACGCGGCGGCAGCGGGACGACCTGGTCGCCGCGCGGCTGAAGGCTGCCAAGGCGCGCCAGAGGCTGCGCGCCGGCCTGCCGCCCGACGACCCTGAAGGTACGCTTCTACTCTACATATTATTACGCTTGTATCCTTAGTCCCTTATGGGGTAGGCACACCGTACATACATACATACATATAATTTCGCCTTTATCCCTAATGGGGTAGGCAGAGCGAAAACGACCTAAACAAAGGTCGTCCCGCCACGTCTGACTAAGTTTTGAGGGTTGTTTAAGATAGAATTCTAGGTATATTGCTGTAGTGACAGGTTGTCAGCCCATCGCCTAAATTAAAATATACTGAAACCCTCGGATCCCTTAGCTGGATTTTACGGCATACCCGGGAGGAAATGCAGCTGGCGCATTCTATGTTTTTCTCTCACTCCCAGACCAGCATGGCAGCATGGCAGAGCGTCAACGACCCAAAAAAGGTTGTTCCGCCACGTCTGACAAGTTTTGAGGGTTGTTTAATATAAGGTTAAGTAGCGCCCCCAACAGCTAAAAGAATCCGGTCCAACTGACTCAAGTAATAGTAATTAAGATAATCTAGAACCTTGTAAATTAGCGATTCATAGTTCGTAGAAGAAATACATAGAAAAATTGCCGTTGGTGGCAGTTTATCGCAATTTTTCTATCTGTTACTACAGTGAATTATGAATCGATAATTAACAAGGTTTTAAATTTTCTTAATTACTGTTAATTGAGTCTAGTGATCCGGATTTTCGATTCACTGTATTATTAGTGAGTATTGGGATTTTTTACTGATGGGGAATTTTTATTAAGTGGCGGCTTAAGTTATATGATAGATCGTATATTGCTGTAGTGACAGCTTGTCAGCCCATCGCCTACATTTCAAAATACTGAATCCCGCGAATCCCTTAGCTGGTTTTTAACGCATGCCCGGGAGGAGATACAGCTGGCACATTCTATGCTTTTCTTTAGCTCCCCGTTCAGCATGGAAGCAAGGACTCTTACGATTCTTCTTTTAAATAATATGTTAAAGGGCCGTATTTACACTGTAGTACATACATACATATAATCACACCTTTATCCCTAATGGGGTAGGCAGAGCGTAAACGACGTAAATAAAGGTCGTTTCGCCACGTCTGACAAAGTTCTGAGGGTTATTTAAGATATAGGTAGGTAGGCAGGTATATATCCTGTCTATATAGGTATATATATATATATATATATATCCTTATATATATATATATCCTTATGGTATCTTTCCCAAAAAATAAGGCGCACTTTGTCATTTTCTGGAACAACGCGGGTTCTATACTTTTTGCATGTTTAAAAAAAAACTGTTTGGACTTCCCATACCAGTGAAAATGCCAATTTGTTTTTAAAATGTTCCTGTAGTTCTTTAAGAAAAAAGTCCAATTTTATGGGTAGTTTTTGACACTTTTTACAGTCATTTTATATTTTATGATAACACTCAAATGAAGTGGCCGTTGCCAAAAGCCTTTTCAGCACTAGCGACATCTACGTTAGTATTTATACTTTACTAATGAATTATTAACTACTGTGTTTTTTTAATTTTTAGATAACGAGAAGGACTTCAATGCTTGTCTCCTGGAATTCTTAAACAAACAAAAAGCTGAAGCTGAGGAAAGAGCAAAGGAAGAAGAAAAGAAAATAAAAGACGAGATAGAGAAAGAGAGACAGAAATTGCGTGAGGCTTATATACGTGACTGGGACAGAGGCAAAGAGGGCGTCGAGGACAAAGTTAAGAAATTCAAAGAGATGACACAAGAGGAATATGTAGAAACACAAAGAGACAAGAGAATAGACGAATTCGCACCGATTGAATCTTCATCGAAACACAAATCAATACACGAATTCGCGTCCATGCAAGCTACTTCCAGACACAAATCAAAATATGTTTTTGATGACAAAGGTCAAAAATTACCCGAAGGTGCATCCAAAACATGGTCAGATGTTCGACCAAAAGTTGGAACCCCGCCGCTCCCGGACATTACTGATTATGTAGTCGCACAGGACGAGCAAAAAGGTCTTTATTTTTCGACTTCAAAGAAACCCCAACCTTCTCAAATGAAATATAAAAACTTTGTGAAAGTTCGAGAACCAGTTCCAATACAAAATGAATTGACTGACGCTGAGGACTCGAATGCGAGCGAGAAAAAAGCAGAGAAAAGAAAAGCTAACGCGAGCCACACGGAGATTCCGCCTCCACCGACTTTTGAGTATTATGGACCTGTAAATAAGAAAACTAAACCTAAGAATCCATTCGAATCAGATCTAAGAGAAGCTTTTGAACAAGGCACTAAAAGCCTGGAAACCAAACCTACTAATAGAAAACTGTTAAAAGACTACGACTTTTCACTGGAATAAGAATAAAGTTAAGAAATATTTTGAATATTCTTTTTCTTCCTTGCTGGACTGGGAGCGAGAGAAAAACATAGAATGTGCCAGCTGCATTTCCACCCGGGCATGCCGTAAAAACCAGCTAATGGATGCGAGGGTTTCAGTACGTATATTGCAATTTAGGTGATGTGCTGACAACCTGTCACTACAGCAATATACCTACAAATCTAGATAGATTAAAATTTTAACTCAAAATTTTATCAGAAGTGGCGGAACGACCTTTGTTTAGGTTGTTTATGTTCTGCCTATCCCATTAAAGGCGTGATTGTATGTATGTATGGACATATTTTCATAAAACATAAATAAAATACGAAAGTGGGTTTAATGTGTTTTATTTAATGTCGGTGTAAAATCCAATTTTTCCATTGTGATTATTTACATTTACAAAGCGTCTACTCTAGTATCACAATTATTGAACACTAATGACGTGGGTAAGTTTTAACATGCCAATTTTGTTAATTTATAACTAGTCTATGAAGAGATCAATAATTTAAAATCAAATTTCTACACACTAATAAATACGATGTGTGCTCCACTATTCCTACTACTAACAAAGTGTTTCAGAGTATTCTTAAAAGATAGCACATAATAAAATGTACTGAATAACAATAACAGTGTTAACTGTCAATTTTAAAGCAGAATTCTTTTTATGCTTATTTTTTGTTGAGTTATTAATCTTAGTTGTGGTTTTGCCAATCATTGTATTTGCAGTTGTTGGTGCCATGGTGGTAGGTACTTCGGTAAGTGTTTGAGCTGTTTCTTTAGGTTGTTCTACCTTAGAGTCGGGCATAGGCGCTGGCTGGGATGCATCTTTTTGAACGGAGTCGGTAGATTCAGGTTTCAAATTATTCGTTTCTATATTGCCATCTAAGTTATCGGCCGACTCGTCTATTACTGGCGTCGTCTTGATTTCGACAGTTTCTTGTTTAGGAGGTTCGCTGGTTGTTTCAGGTGCTTTATTTTCTGTCTCTTTTTTGGTCATATCAACATCAGCTTGGTCGTTCGGCATAGGCTCGTCAGCCTGCATATCTAACTCTTGGAAAATTGTAGTTGCAGCTTGAGTATTGAGGCCCGAAGGTTTCTGTATGATGTCAATTTCAATCATAACGGTAGATATTGACGGGAGAACATCCACATTTTCTGGATCAGCTTTCATTGTGGGCTCACTGGTTTCTTCCTTGTCAAGTGGAGTTGATTCTGCGTTTGCACTATTTTCTGCAGGTGCATCACTCGAATCCAATTGACTACCGGTGTTATTTTTCGATTCTGGCTTTTCAGTCGTTTCAGACTGTTCAGAAGAAGTATTGTCGTTTATAGGTGAACTTTCTGGGTCGCTTCCAGTGACTAGTCCTTTGTCTGCTTCCATGGATGTTTCCTTTTGGATCTGCGCGTCACTAGCTACTTCATCGATTGAGTTATCTGCAAGTATTGGCTCATCATTTTGTTCGTCTGGGTTGATGATTCTTCCTCTTCTGTGTCCCGATAGTTGAAGAGTGGGTGTTCGCTTCTTGACGTGCGATTGTGTTTTGGCGACAAGTTTGGCGAGCACGGCGAAGGCGTCCTCCTCGCGCTCGGTGTTGGCTCCGTTGCAGAGGTCGCCGCGGCAAGGACATGTCATTTTCCAATTCTTAGTGGAGTTGCAGAACAGCGGGTAGCACTCGTCCTGGTACAGCTTGACGCAAAATCTGGATTCCACGTAAGCTGTGAACCAATAAAGTAACTCTTAATGTTTTGTTAACAGGATTATGAATTCCTATTTTTTCAAAGCTGTAAACCATCTGCTTTGCCAGGAATACAAGCAGTAGGTACGATATGAAAACATAGAAGATATTCGTATAATATTGAAAGCCTGTAATAGAAGCACCAGTAGAGCTCTAAAACCGACCATGCATACATTGTAAGATTTGTAAAGGATTTATGTTACACAAATGCACTTTAAAACTGCTTAGTTGGGAAGCGAGCCGACGTGGTAACCCAGCCAGGTGAATAAATAAACGGACAGGGTTGATGACTTTCCGCTTTACTGCGCTCCTGGGATTTCCTTTCTCGCCTGCTCTCGATTATACGTATAATTAATGCTGCAAGATACATGCTCTTGCGTAGTTGCGTTATTCCAAGAATATGTAACACCATAAAACGCAAGTGTACTACTAAAAAACCTCGGTCATATATTTATATGTACTTTTTTTACAATCTAAAGTATGGAACAAACAGGATTTTCCATACAAGCAAGTTCCATCTCTTTGCAAGCAACTAACTTAACTTCTTCTAACTTAACTAACCATGATTCTTATCATGCAGAAGGAGTTAGAAACCTATTGTTTTTAATAAGGTTAATTCCTGCCCGAGTTGACTTCATTTTTAGTTTCTCATATAGTTTTAGAATTTACGAGTAGTTGGCAACATAACTGATATTTCAGTGATGATATAATATCTAGGAGAGCGGAATGCTTCCTATTTAATTGACGATGTAAAGCTGCTCGACTACTTACCATCTTTCAGCATAAAGACGTTCTACGTAATCTGCAAACTGCAAGTTTAGGTAGATCTGTTTGCCTTTAATTTCGGTATCGGAGCGTTATCAGTGCAAAACTAACAAATATAAAATCACAGTTGCTCAAGCAAGACAACTCATATTACTCAGATCGATAACTGCCACTGTGGTAAAATAGGTAGATCTAATGGTATGACTTGGGCTCTCGAACTTGAAGCAGTCTTCATCTCCCTAGCCTTGTCCCATATCTCACGGGGTCGGCTACCTAATCCAGGGGATTGAACGAGGGTACTACTTTTTACACAGAGCGACTGCCATCTGACCTCCGCAACTCAAGCAGTCTTTAGTAGTACATTGATTTTGTATGTAATTAAAAAAGTTGGGTAAAACAGTCTGAATTACCTGAATGTCTAATAAATGTCCCTTGTGCGACATAACTTAATTGACATACCTACGGGATGTAAGGGATAGCGTCCCTCAAACTTATAGGGGTTGCTCAGTCAACGACACTGTACAACTTTCACCTGGAAATTCTTTCATAAAGTTAAAAAAATATTTTGGCTATTCCATACAAATAGTCTGATCGAGGTGGAAATTTCGTATGGAAAAGACAATTTTTATTTTCACTTCCTGAAATAATTTATTGGTGGAAGTTGTTCAGTATCGTTGACTGAGCAGCCCCTATCAGTTTGCGGGACGCTGTCTCTTACACCTGGTATATTCGTGCACGGAAAAACGAAATAGAACAAGTGAAGAGAAGAAGGGAAAATTGTATACTGACGGGGGGACGTAGCCACTACAGCGCAGTAGTCGTAGCCGGGCTCACAGACCGTGATGTGTCGGCCTCCGCCCTCGCAGGGCGGCGCCCTACGGCTGCGGTGCACCTGCTCTGCCAACGGACCGCACCAGTAGCACTGCTGATCAACTGCCATGGCAACTGTAATATATAATTTACGATTACTGGCTGGCTTTATCGCTAATATTGTTTAGATTTTAGACGAAGAAAAGTGAAGTAGATGAAGCCGGAAAATGAAACCCATTGCTAGCCTGGGAAAACGCTAGGCAGAAGAAGAACATTACTTAGAGGAAAGTTGTGTTCCTGTGTGATGCCATTATTTTTTTTTAACATAATTTTGTACCTAATTTAATTATAAATAAAATGAGCGAGGAAAGTGAAAAGTATTTTTATAAGCTGAGGCATCAAAATCAAATGATTTTCTTTACACAGTATCTTCTTGTAAAATGCATCTATTTTAAAATTACTACAATAATAATAATAATGAAATAATGTAGGCTGGATTTAACAAAACTAACAATGACAATTCGACGTACATTGTGTAGTCAGTTACCAACATGATATAAGGAACCTTGTCAACTACGCAGTGTACGTCGAATTGTCATTGTCAGTTTAATTAAACATGCCCCTGATTGTCTGAAAAAAAAAATATTCCGTGCTTCGGGCCTCCGTAGTACCCTTCGTTAATAAGCCGTTGGTCCCAGTAGCTGTTCTTGATAGTGGTCGTTACACAAAACCATGTCAGAGGATTATCAGCTGCGCTATTAGGCGGTTTAAAAACACTGACACCAGGGTTTATCGGGTCGATTGACTCGACACCTACACAACAGAAGAATTCAATATAGTAGTACTTATATAAGTCTGAATCCAATACCAAATAATCTGTTATCATATCATAAAGGTTTAAAAACTCTGACACTAGAGTTCATAGGGTCCATAGACTCGATACCCACTCAACAGAAGAAGAAGGAGGGGTATACTGATAAATCAAACGATTTCTATCTTGTATGTTGAACGGAAGTGTTTGACCTAGTGTTTTGGTATATACATACATACTACATACATATAATCACTCCTTCATCCCTAATGGGGTAGGCACAGCGTAAACGACTTAAACAAATTTCGTTCCGCCACGTTTGTCTTAAGTTTTGAGGAATGTTTAAGATAGATTTGTAGCTATATTGTTGTAGTGACAGGTTTTCAGCCCATGGGCTAAATTGCAATACACTGAAACCTTCGAAACCTTCAGCTGGTTTTTACAGCGTGTCTGGGAGGAAATGCAGCTGGCACATTCTATGTTTTCCTCTCTCGGAAGGAAGCTATCGTATTTAATTCAGTATTTACTTTTTTTAAGTGATACTCATGCTTACACTCGTACTCGTAGATTTTATTTACTACGGCGTAGCGCTCGTAGCAAGCTCGTAGTAGTTGAAATACTTTTAATTAATAAAAAATCTTTTCTCCCTCTTGCTCATAAATAGCCTCATTATTTAAAAAAAAAACATAAAGCATAAATTAACTCTTTTCGGTACTCGAGTTCGTAGCAGCCGGTAATGTCACCAGACGATAATAATGATCATTGCCGACCGCTACGCGAAGTCTTTAAAGTATACAGTAGTATGGATTAGGTGTTTTTAAGTTCACAATAATGATTTTTAAAGGCATAATCCTTCCATGCTGCCCTGGGAGCGAGAGAAAAACATAGAATGTGCCAGCTGCATTTCCTCCCAGGCATGCTGTAAAAAACCAGCTAAGGGATCCAAGGGTTTCTGTATATTGCAATTTAAGCGATAGGCTGACAACCTGTCACTACAGCATTATACCTATAAATCTATCTTAAACAACCCTCAAAACTTCGTCAGACGTGGCGGAACGACCTTTGTTTAGGTCGCGCAACCCCATTAGGGATAAAGGCGTGATTATATGTATGTATGTATAATCGAAAAAAAAAGATTGATTGGAATATGCGCCTGTCATAGGCGCCATGCAAATTTCAAATGTCAAAATGTTATGGAGGAATCGCAAGTTTGATGTTTGTTTTTAAGTGTACTGTTGTTATTTCCTCGCAAAATGAGAGAAAAGTACTTCTCACAGGCAAAAAAACAATGTATGGTCTCGTTTACATTGGAATCTTCCACACGTTGTTTTTTTTTCGACCTTTAGAGTAAATTACTATTTATGTGCACATGTAATCAAAATAATGTTATTATTTGGCTCAAATTAAAACACACTCCACACTTTCCTAATGTCAAATATCATCATCTGCCTAGCCTTATCCCTTATATCAGGGGATTGAACGTGGGTACTGGTTTTTACACAGAGCGACTGCCATCTGACCTCCGCAACCCAGAAGGGAAACCAGACCCAATCCTAGATTAGGTCAAAGTTTTCAAGCCGCCAATACTTAGCACTGGCCTCTGACATGGCTTAACGACTAATATCTACGGTATTAAACGATATTAAAAGAGACCAACGGCTTAACGTGCTTTCCGAAGCACGGAAAAAGCGCCGAATAAACGTGCATATGAAATTCGAAAAACACATTGGTACGTGGTGGGATTCGAACCACGACCTCCCCGCTCAGGAGGCAGCGGCCCTATCCACTACACCATCGGGCTATATGTTTTATAAAAATATTTAGTATATGGTTTATTCTGCGAGGCAGGCGATTCCAAATTCATCACATCATGCGTTATATTTTTAATTGAAGAATTAATCTACTCCGTCCGTACACAGTATGTACTGAGTAGAATAATTTTCCAATTAAATAAAAAGATAAATAATTTATTTGTTAAAAAAAACCTACAACTGCTTCATGATGTCATTTTGTTAGTTTCGTTACAAGGAAATGTCGTGTCTGCGTAGACAGAATATAACACTAATAGATAGGTATGAAGGGTATGGCATTATAATTAAAATCACAGGACTAATTGACCGACCGCGATGTCGCCATTCGACAACCAACTCATAAATAAACAAGTATGTTTTTTAAAAGAATTCAATCAACCCGCCTATAAAAAAGTTTTAATTGTTTAAAAATTAAGCTTTAACATATGAATAATATATGTTTTTGTATTCTCGTTGTAATTACCTTTATTTGTATACTCCACTACATTTTAAGTTTTAAGTCTACACAATTATTTTTTCGATTCAAATTTAACGCCTAATATCCGCCATTATTTTTTTAATTATACCTATCTAAGAACTTTAGATCAATCGAACTATTATATACTCTTATAATTGTCGAATTCCATCCAGCCGTTTCGGAGCTACGAGGTTTAAATAAAGAAATATTAAAACATACCATACATACAAGATACGCGTGAAAAACAACCCTTGACAGTTGTGTAATAAACAGTCGGGTAGAAATATATATTATTAGAGTTGACGTCTATTTATGAAATGCAAAATTTCTTTCAAGAACAATCGCTTATGCTGGTAGACTATAATTACTGCGGCGCGGCCGGCGGCGGAGCGCTCGCTACAATCTCGAGACTACTCGTCATAACACTTTAGTTTTAATTATTGCATTAAAGGCGCTTTCACTACATACATATAATCACGCCTTTGTCCCTAATGGGGTAGGCAGAGCGTAAACGACCTAAACAAAGCCGCCACGTCTGACAAAGCTTTGAGGGCTATTTAAGATAGATTTGTTGGTATATTCCAGAAGCGACAGGTTGTCAGCCCATCGCCTAAATTACAATATATTGAAACCCTCGGATCCCTTAGCTGGTTTTTCCAGCATACCCGGGAGGAAATGGAGCTGGCACATTCTATGTTTTTCTCTCGCTCCCAAGCCAGCAAGGAAGCAGCGTGTTGACTGGGTGACTAAAATAAATGCTAAAGGTTTTACTTACAACTGATTTAATAATCGAGTTAAAAATATAGAAGATATTGATTAAGGTAGTACAATATCTACCAAGGAGTGACGACAAAGTCATAACTCGCTATTTTAATACAAAAAAGCGTTTTTAACATTTTATAAAAAGTTGCTGATTTGACTAGTAGGAAACTAGCGTATTTTTTTTAACAAAATGTGGCGAATCACATATTAGATTGTTTTACAAAACCAACTGATTTAATATTCACCTGGCGCTCCGTTTATAGGTTAGTTCAGTACAGTATGCCTGGAAAAATGAGCAGCTGGTACATTCTGTATTTTATTTTATTGCTCCCAGTACAGCATAAAAGTCTACTCCTCTTCGTACTGTTGACATACATACATACATATAATCACGCCTTTATCCCTAAAGGAGTAGGCAGAGCGTAAACGACCTAAACAAAGGTCGTTCCGCCACGTCGGACAAAGTTTTGAGGGTTATTTAAGATAGATTTGTACGCAGTTTGTACGTATATTGCTGTAGTGACAGGTTGTCAGCCCATCACCTAAATTGCAATTTAAGGAAACCCTCGGATCTCTTAGCGGGAGGAAAGGCAGCTGGCACTGTTTTTCTCTCACTCTCAGTCCAGCATGGAAACCATTTCTTACTGTTGATAAATATATTTTTTTACTGTAATTTTAACCTTTCAAAAGTAAGTACTAAACTATTTCTGAATTCTTTACAGTCCACTTACACGAAAATAGTCCACTTACACGAAAACAGTTCACTTTTTTCGTATTAAACGATTTATTTTATTCAATCAAATCTAATAATATTTACACCATTAACTTTCAATATTCTTATTTATACAGATGATTTATTTGATTATTTAACAGTTTATTGTACACAGAAACAAACACAGAACAATTGCATAGGGAATCAAGACATAACAGGTACTGCTTATTTCTAAATTGGAATATCTTACAGCAGACCTAAGGTGTGAGATTGCATTTAACGATTTACATTAATTACATTAACAGTTCTTTCATTCTTCGGTCGGGTAAGGTCAATTACACACATACATATAATCACGCCTTTATCCCTAATGGGGAAGGCACAGCGTAAACGACCTATATTGCTGTAGTGACAGGTTGTCAGCCTATCGCCTAAATTGCAATATACAGAAACCCTCGGATCCCTTAGCTGGGTTGTACAGCATGCCTGTGTGGAAATGCAGCTGGTACATTCTATGTTTTTTTCACGCTGCCAGTCCAGCATGGAAGATAAGGTCAATTATTTTTGCAATATTTGTGCACAGACTATTTTTGCGATGGACCGACATTCAAAGGTCACAGGTTAAAATGCTGCCCGCGTTGTAAATTTAGATTTCTTATATGCCAAGCTATTTTATTTCAAAAATGATGCACTGGCAACCATTTTCCATAGGTACGAAAAATGGTTACAAAAATGCATTGCAAGCATATATATGTATGTATATATTGCAGTATATAAAACATTACTTCGATTCGAGAAAAAATACAAAACAAGTTTATGAGTTCTTGGTCGTCCACAAGAAGGAAGCTGGCGTGGGAGAAAATAGCAGGATGTTAGCTAATAATAAAGTACATACATACATACTATCACGCCTGTATCCCTAATGGGGTAGGCAGAGCGTGAACAACCCAAACAAAGGTCGTTCCACCACGTCTGATAAGTTTTAAGGGTTGTTTAAGATAAACTGGATATTGCTGTAGTGACAGGTTGTCAGCCCATGGCCTAAATTACAATATACCCTCGAATCCCTTAGCTGGTTTTTACAGCATGCCCGTTAGGAGATGCAGCTGGCACATTCTACGTTATTCGGTCGCTCCCAGTACAGCATGGAATAGTAAAGTCATTCGTATTTTTACAGTTCCGTTACCATTTACTGCCACATTTGTAGTTTCTTATTTTCAGCATTCATTCGATGTTGATGTTCCTCTAATGACTGTGTGTGTTCGCGATTGGAGCTTATCCGAAGCAATTGCAGACATTATTAAAATCGTTTTTTCTAAAATAAAATGTGTATTCTGTCGGCTATATTTTATTTGTTTTATTTCGCCAACACAGCCTGAACCTTTAATCTGGGCCGTAAGCGCTCGAAAAATAGACAAACTCGTTTTATTTCCGAACTGCGGGCCAAATGAACTGTTGTTTAAACTTTGACGTGTTTATTTAAACTGGAAAGTGGCTTATAACTTATAACGAAGTAGGGGTTCGGTGCGGTGTTCCACGGAGGTTTATACATAATTCAGCCGGTAGTAAGTATGAGTGCGAGTAGTGCGGCATGCGGCCAGCACACGATCATTTATTCAAGAGTGCAGTCAGCCACCCGCCACCGCCCGCGACTGTTGATTACTCTCTCCAAGTGGGTAGGTACATATTGAATCGATTCCCGTCGCAATGCAAATATTGGAACAATGTCTCGCCTCTCAATCGAATATACTTACATCCGAATTGTTCATTGTTCGGAACTTTGGAGTGTCCCAGAGTCCCAAAGTATACATTTTATGGCCCTATTACCAATGTTGATGATTGCATTTCGAATTGCTCATGGTCATTGCAAATATGTTTTGTCGTTATTCAAATCTGTATATATATGATAAAACCCAGTAACTAATTTTGTACATGCGCGTTATATCACTAAATCATTTCACTGATCAATAAATATCTAGCCAGCATATTTATTGATCAGTGAAATAATTTTGGCACGTATTGATAAACAGCACTTGAGATTGACAGCTAGTTTGAGTTCGTATCAGAAATGTTATTTTAGTACATTATGGCCTGTCAAATCCGTGCTTAATATTGCTCTCGATCGCTTTATAATTACGAGTCTTAGTGATATAATGAGCACGGACAAAATTAGTTGCCTATCTATCTCTCATAAAACCGAGTTTTCGCCACGTCTTACAAAGTTTGAGGGTTATTTTATTTTAGAAAGGCTAACTCCTTCCGAAAGTAAACTTTTTTTCCAAAATTGGGTTATTTTCATTAGGTAATATCAAGTTATTATAACTAGATATAAAAAGAATACGCGAGATATAGAAAGAAATAATACGCGCATCTACGGAAATCGAAATAAAGCGATCATAGGAAAGTCTATGGCTCGTATTCATAAAGCGATCTCAAGATTGAGAGCAGTATCAAGTATTGATTTGACAGGCCATTTTGTACTGAAATGACATTTCTGATACGAAATCAAACTCGCTGTCAGTCTCAAGTGCTGTTTATTAATACGGACCTAAGTTATCCAAAACCAAATCACGAACGTACAAAAGAATATTTGAAAGCAGATAATTAGCTAAAGAAAAATTAATTGAGCTTATGAACCGTATCCAGAACAAAGGGAAGCGCCAGTCGATAATGGATCCTATAAATAAATAATTTAAAAGTACTGCGTTTTAAAATAACAACGATTAGAAAAAAAGAAGATGAAATGTTTTTTTTTTCATTGATTTCATAATTGTGTTTCCGGAGGTGTATCTTAAAGAACATATTTTTCTTAGAATCTATCTTACTTTTACTACGTAGATAGGTACCTTTCCACCTGGAAATTAGTTGCCAGAAAATGCTACTTTAGCAATAAGGCTATTTGTACTTTGCTTCTACTTTTTCTAGTACATGATTATTTTCACACATCACATCAATCTAAAATCACATACCAAACTGTCATTCATGGTGATAAATTTTTTGCAGTCACTGATTTTTAAATTGACAGGATATTATCTTCCCCATGAACAAGAACAGTCATTATTAATCTTGTTAACTTACTAGGAATTTAAGTCTGGGTCTTAGAAAAGTTGAGACTTACAAATTAATCTTTTCAACAACAATTTGGGATACAACAACAAGGAATTGTATCTGACATCCTCGCAACCTGCAAGTGCTCTATACAACTAAAATAAGCCGTACGGATCGTCATTCATAGAATATTATCTTTTCTTTATAATATGATTTGTAATTTCCAGAAATTCCAATTAGTATAAAGTCCAGCTTTCTAGGAATAAGATTCTATGAAATCTCTAAACAGAAACGGTTGTTTTTAGACAAATTACTGTAGTTATTATTAGAAACAATAACCTCGAGTTATTCCCAATACCGTAATTCTTTTTTAAAGTTATAAATGCTATTTGCGAAAGACACAAACTTGCAACTAAAACTGAAAACACACTCCGAATAAAAGTACAAATTGACGTATTCTAAAATAGGGAAGTGCAAAGTGACCGTTTTATCTCTACATTGTTGTGAAACTAGGTCAGCATTTTCGAATCGTTGAGAACTAATGAAAATACGAAAATACACATTTTGTTGTTTTTTCCTTAAACCGCACTGCAAAGGAAAAGGGGTAACAATTAATTAAAAGCACTTTAATATTAGCAGCTTTGTGACACAAAGGCTTTGTTTCGAGTTCGATTCGACGGGGTATAATTTGTCCGAAATTGCCACTCAGCAGCCTAAAAATTCACATTGGGTACATTGACCCAAATTGAGGCGTACGTAACCATTGGATACTACGGTAAAATATTACATCGGTCATCGCATGTCTAGTAAACCACCACAGCTAATAGCCCTTTATTTACTAAACGCAATCAAAACTATTACTATATTGTTCTATAATTGTATTAGATATTCATGATGACACGACTGAATATGTATTTTTAATAATTAAATTGATACATTAACACATGTAGCCGTCAGGACCGAGCTTCATGGTTGGGGGAGTATACTCTTCCTATAACCTGGTTTATTAATAATGCTCTTTTTACATAACGATCATGTTGCGCTGAGGTAGGAATTCGTCATACCTACGATTTGTGGTCATGTCAATTTGGCTCAAATTAATATTTCGTTCTGTAATTTTGTTTCTGATGTTTAATGGTTATTTAATTAAAATATGCAGATGATATTTTACTATTAGGTACACGAGAAACTTAAATACTACTACAGAGTCATTTAAAATTGTATCCCATAAATATGATGATGTCGTGATGAATGTCATATACGTATATATTAATATTTAAAAAAAATGCCATTGTCTCTGATGAAGCGATGATTAAACCACATTTCTCGCAATGACAAAGATGAGTCTCTTCTATTAGTAGTTAAAACATTTTCGGGCCACTTTTATACTTTTTATTTTATCGAGTTTAGACATAGGAGTAATATAATTATTTTTCCGCGGTACAGATACATGCTATCATTATCTATAATCTATATGTGTTACACACGGAAACATAGGTTTCTCATGGTGTAAACTTATAACATCAATTTTATAGTTCATTATATTTGACAAACATACAAATCAGCTTGTTTCTTCAATTATTGGTGCAGTCTAGTATAATATATTACATACATACATATTATCACGCCTTTATCCCTAATGTGGTAGGCAGAGCGTAAACAACCTAAACAAACGTCGTTTAGCCACGTCTGACAAAGTTTTGAGAGTTATTTAAGATATTATTATAGGTATACTGTAGTGACAGGTTGTCAGCCCATCGCCTAAATTGCAATATACTGAAACCCTCGGATCCCTTAGATGGTTTTTACAGCATGCCCGGGAGGAAATGCAGCTGGCACATTCTATGTTTTTCTCTCGCTCCCAGGCCAGCATGGAAGCCGAATATAATATATTATGTTACTGTAAAAGCCCAAATTACGGCAAAACCTAGGATTTACCGGTAAAACCTAAGATTAGAAAACACAGAAAAATATTGTGTTCAATGTTCATTTTGGACTTTTACCGCCTTTCTCATGGTAAATCCTAGGATTTACCTCAGGAGACGGTAAAACTTGAAATAAACACTTCACAACATGTTTGACAAACCGTCTCGTAGTCGTGGATGGTCTGTAGTCCCCTGCTGCACTTTATTATTCATCAGTGGACTGTTATGACTTGTTTTAGTAGTTATGGCAGTTGTGTTTTTAATATCTAAATACTTTTCAAAAATCTAAATTCACATTGTTTGCAGCTTTAATTTCCTCTTAAACATATTTTTTAACGATAGAGCGAGTGTAGGCTACATGCTGTCTTCAATTATGAGACGGCTTACCAAAGACGTTATGAAATGTTCATTTCAACATTTACCTGTGTTCTGAGGTAAATCCTAGAATTTACCAAGTGAATGTGGTAAAAGTACGATATTCGGGATTTTACCAACAGACGTTAATCCTAGGAATAACCACACTTCGGGCTTCTACAGTAACATATACAATACTTACATATGATTTTACTGACAATACAACGTGCGGGAATAGAACCAGCTAAATATCTAGATGCTACAAAACTTTGTATCGCTCTAACTCCAGCACGAGAGTCTTAATAAATAAATTCATAAATCTAAGGTATCATTACTTGATGCCTGGGAAACTAACTGTTGCTTTCAAGGTTGGATTGTCAGTTTTACTTTATGAATTCTTTAACGAATTTGGTAGTAAATTACCTACCATGTTTGCTTGGAAACTTTTGAATTCACTTTGCTTCTATAGAACAATAAAAGACATTTAATTTTTACAAAATATGCCTTTCTTTTATTAATTTTGAATAATTATCTTATTTAAATTCAAATAATCAAGTTACAAATCAATATTAATTCGGAACAAACTCGCATTGCTTGTAGTAACACGATAAAATATTTAATATCCTTGATGGATAGTAACCAAAAAACATAAGTTCAAATTCGATCCCTTGGATAATAAATGAAATCTGAACGAAATAATTTGAATCACATCAGAATCGAGAACTGTGAGGTAGTAAAGTTTAGTTATCTTTATTAAATACGTACTTATTTTTGAAATGCCATAAGGATACTATCCTTATTTAAAAAAAATATATTCTTTGCTGATTATCTTTGCATTGAAATGAAATTCAGAGTTTATTTCAGTGTGCAATTACCGGAATAAATACGCTATAAATTTCTGCAACCACGTAGAACAAACTTTTGAACAAATTAACAATTCAAAAACAATTAACATAATTTTGTTACTAAAAGTTTAATTACATATTGCTTTGCACGTGCAGACATGGATACTGAAAGCACTCTATTTCCAATATCGGAAAGGTTCGAAAAGTAAAATAATAAAACATTCGCGAGTTATCCATTGCAATCTTGGAAGCATTTGTCACGTAACTTGGCACAGTTGTCGGAGTGAGGGATATTCGTAAGCGAGGTGGCAAAGTGCGCCCATACTCACCACTTAGGGTAATGAAAGCCGCAGAGAAGAGCAGCATCGTGGACCGCGGAACGAGCCTGCCCGCAGACTCCATCTGACCCACAAAAAAATACGTTTAGTGCGCGGCCCGATAGCGCGAATTAAACCCGAGTGCCAACAAAATTATCGTCAGACTAATGAAAATAAAATTCACTTAAGTCCAAAATTTTATTCGGCAAAGAGCTTTCGCTTTGCTGAGTTAATTAAACATCTAAATCAAGCATAATTAGAAAAAAATGGATATACAACGCAAGAAATATTTTTTTATTAATAAATATAAATACCTTTGAATATGAGTGAGTAGAGTGTTCACTGGGCAGTGGCAGCGTGGTGGCGAGCGTGGCGAGCGACTGTCCGAGCGACGACTGCGCCCGGAGCCTCGGAGCCCCGGAGCCCGGCAGTCCACCGCCACGGTGTTACCACGCGCGTCATCATCAATAACACATGTGTGTAGTACCTACTACAAGTACTAGCTACAGCTAGCTTGTTTCGATGTAGTTCTACATTTATATCTACATACACTGGCTTCATTTAAGTTGATAGTGTTTATTACATCATTAATTTGCTGGAATATTGCTTCTTCAGTCTAACAGAGAAAAAATATTTATACTTATTACAGAGCATCTGAAATGTACTCAATTTAACATGTATTTTATTATCAGAAAATTACAAAAACGTAATATAATTCATAAATCTTAAACCTATCTTAATTTCTAAAAAGTAAAACTACAAATAAAAAAGACGCACGCAACGCATCTCAAAGAGGTAAAGTGCCCAATAGGTACCCCCTACCCATTCATAGCATTCCCCCTTTGAATAGCCATGCTCAATCTTTGTGCGAGGTAGCTGCCAGACCTGGGGTCGCCTGAAACCTCACGAAGTCGCGCTAAGAGATCGGCAACATCAAATTTAGCCTCGTGAACCCAAGAACCCAAAGTCTCAACTGCGAAGGGCACGAACAAATAATTGTTTAGGATCTACTGATCTCAGCGTACTTCCGGCGTTTATAGGTTATTAGATTTATAACCTATGCAAGCCATCTGCACAAGAGGTAAACTCCAATTGAGTTTGGTGTGTACCTCTTGTTGATTTACCTTCGGTCCCGTTTCGCCGGGGCAGCGGCAGCTAACTGCTGAAAGTCTTAAACGGCGGAAGTACGCTGAGATCAGTACATACATACATACATACATATAGATAATCACGCCTTTATCCCTGATGGGGTAGGCAGAGCGTAAACAAAGGTCGTTCCGCAATGTCTGACAAAATTTTGAGTTATTTCAGATTTTGTAGGTATATTGCTGTAGTTGACAGGTTGTAAGCTTATCGCCTAAATTGCAATATACAGAAACTCTTGGATCCCCCCCCTAGCTGGTTTTTACAGCATACCCGGGAGGATATGCCGCTGGCACATTTTAAGTTTTTCTCTCGCTCCCAGTCCAGCATGGAAGTAAGTGATCAGTAGATACTGAACAATTATGTTTTCATGCCCTTCGCAGTTCAGATTTTCGGTCCTTGGGGTCAGGAGGCTAAATTGTTTGTTGCCGATCTCATGTATATACACAATACATGGATCAAATGTGTCGTAATCTGAAGAGGGTGTGGTATATTTCGGGCACCTCTAGGTTCACTGACCGCGTAATAAGAAAATTGGTCGGTATATAGAACTTTATCGGACCAGTTCCTGCTATTCCGGTCTGAATCTTTTGGTAGTAACAAGTACATCTGGTAAGTAAAACGTATTTGGGCTCTACCGCTCTACATTCAGAGGTCAACGTAGAGATGGGAACACAAAATTGATAGTATCAATTTATCACTTTGAGAGATAAGATTATTCCCAGTAGCTATTGGTAGAACAGTGGGCTCGATTCTAGATTTGCCAGCTAAAACAGGGGCCCGTATTTATAAAGCTGTCCCAAGATTGAGAGCAATGTTAAGTATGTATTTGACAGGCCATTATGTACTGAAGTGATATTTCTGCTATGAACTCAAAGTCACTGTCAGTCTCAAGTACAGATTATAAATACGGGCCTAAAATTTAAATCTATTTGTCACTTTCAGACAAAAACATTGGAAAAGGACAAAGGACTATTCTCTACGGTTTTTTATTTATACTCGGTAGTTTTATGCGTTATCTGAAATAGTTAAATAGTGGGGAAAATGCAAAAACGCGTAAAAAAACTAGCGAACAAATTATAAAATCATACAGTATAAATCGCCTGTCATTTTTCAATGATATTATTTTGAAAGTGACACATAGATTTTAATTTTAGTTTTAGCCGGTGGAATCTAGAATCGAGCCCAATACTGGTCAAGAAAGAAAATCAAAGAATTAGCAATAAATTATATGTAAAAAAACTTTATAAAACAAGCTTTTATTTTAAATGCCCTTAAAATATTAAAATAATATATTCCTTTAAATCTTTTACTATCAATTTATAACGTCATCACACAATGTGTAAAATATAAAAGCTTGTCGCGAGATTAATTCAATTTCAATTCAATTCAATTAATTTTGCATACATGTAAGGACATTTTTATGAAGTTCTTAAAAATACATATTTAGGCATTGTAGGTGCATGTACTTTTGTAGTTAAACACAAGTTATTTATAATTTATTGCTTAACTTATTTAATTTGTTGGTTAAACACACAGATAAATCTCGCGACACACTTTTACATTATACTAATTGTTTAATCCATACTCCATACTAATATTATAAAAGCGAAAGTAACTCTGTCTGTCTGTCTGTCGGTCTGTCTGTCTGTATGTTTGTTTGTTGCTCTTTCGCGCCGAAACGGCTGAACGGATTTGATGAATTTTGGTATAGTGATAGATGGTAACCTGGAGACGGACATAGGCTATTTAAAATGACGCCACCCCGTACATAGGACGTAGGTACTAGATAGATGGTAATCCGGAGACGGACATAAGCTATATACAATAATGACACCGTACTTAGGGGGTAGGCAGTAGCAGAGAACTGAATTTAGTTAGTGTTGTAACCGATTTTGATAGGACTTTTTTTATTCAACTTATTTTTACTAAGGTTAAATATTATCACGCCACTGTACTTACAGGGTAGGCAGTAGGCAGGGATCTGGAATGAGTTTGTATTTTGAACGATTTTGATAGGATTTTCTTCAGTTTACTCAGTGTTAAGTTGATTTGCGATATCATCACGCTACCTAACGTAGGGGGTAGGCAGGGAAAAAAAAAGTAGTGTTTGAACTGATTATGACAGAACCTTTTTTATTTAATTCTGTGTTACCTGGACTTGCTTAGAATACATTTCATCACGATTATTTACTTGGGGGGGCAGGCAGCTAGAATTAAGAGTGCTATTAAGTGTATTACGCTATGTTGTTAAAATGTTGGCAGCAATTAAAATTATAATATGTGTTGTGCATTAATAATCTGTGAAACTTTTATACTTTTATACGCGCACTGCAGCGACATAAGTTTCAGGATGGATGGGAGGAAAGGGAACAGAAGTGACTGGAGCGAGTCATACATACATACATACATATATTCACGCCTGTATCCCTAATGGGGTAGGCAGAGCGTAAACGACCTAAACAAAGGTCGTCCCGCCACGTCTGACAAAGTTCTGAGGGTTATTTAAGATAGAATTCTAGGTATATTGATGTAGTGACAGGTTGTCAGCCCATCGCCTAAATTACAATATACTGAAACCCTCGGATCCCTTAGCTGGATTTTACAGTATGCCCGGGAGGAAATGCAGCTGGCACATTCTATGTTTTTCTCTCGCTCTCAGACCAACATGTTAGTTTTGGAGCGAGTCATGGACGGGAGAAATGAATGGGAGGACTGAACAGACATGATGAGGGACTGTTGAGACTGTTGAGGGACACGTGTGTCGGGTAGGACAGACGAAACGTGTGGTTCACGTACCTACCCACATGAGGAACGATGACGGGAGTAAGGGGTTTGACCCTGCTTTCACCACCACCATCGTCACGTTTTCGGACCAGACCCACATCGCTGCAGATAATTACAGGTGGACGAAGGAGAAAATAAAATTGCGCAGACGAAGTCGCGGGTGAAAGCGTTAGTGACGTTATAAAGTGATAGTAAAAGTTTTAAAGGAAAATTTTATTTTATTCTATTAAGGTCCTTATTTAGGTCATTTAATATAAAAGTTTGTTTTAAACAGTTTTTTTTTTAATTTTATTTATGTGTAACTTTTGAGTCAGTAAGTACAGCAACTTTTTTAAAACATGTCAACTTCTTCTTTTATAGAGTCGACGGCAAGTCAAAGCCCATATTTTTTCTAGCCCAGTAGTTGGCAACTCTGACCGCGTCTCCTGTGGCTTACATTATTTGCTCTCTCGTGCAAGTGGTAGGGCACATAGAGCAGGATATTAGGTGGGTCATGGTTTGTGGGTCAACTCCGCATTTGCACCAAAGGTCGGGTTCACGTGTGAATCGCCACCTAAAGCGGTTATCCTTGCTCTGGCCGACTTCAGACCACGTTTGAACTTTTCCTTTTCTGCAGCCCGTGTAGCGGTGAAAACTGCATAAACAGATTTAAACTTTTCTTTTTCTGTGAGGGAGGCAAGAACCCCTCAACCCCCCAGTCGAGATGTATTGTAGCTGTAACAGCTCTTGTCCGAAATGAAGATCATGTGCAGATAGTAGTGGGACCCAAACACTCTGTATATATTTTTTTGAAATTGAATATGAACTTTTGCTACTCCATTATACTCAACATTTATGGAATTTAGTCATTGTCTTTACTACACCATAGCAAAGATATTTTTTTACACTACTCGTATGTAATAATAATCACAATACATCCAAACATGCCTTATGCGCCGCATCGCCGCCTCGCCTCCGCCGAGTCGCCGCCTCACCGGCGCCTCGCTTCCGCTGCGTCGCCGCCTCGCCGCTTGTCAATTTGTTTAACAGCTTTTCTACAGAAAATCTGTCTCTTGGGCGCCGCTTGACCAGCTCTGCCTCGCCTTTGCCTCTCCGCCGCCTCGCCGCTTCCAAATTGCCATGCGCCCTAAGTCTGCAAAGCCCCTTCCACTCTGGAAATACGATTATGCAATAGAACAGAAATGGGAACACAAATATTTATTATCAAAATTGCGATCCAATTTTCTTGTAAACTGTCGATAGCATCATTGAACCGTGAAGGTAAAAGTTGTTGGTAATTTTATGTATAATGTATTTCTAGAAGTACCCGTAATTATATTGGCGCCTGTTTTACTCTTATAAGCATAATCCTGAAAAACGGGACCTTTAACACCCCCCTTACACCGATAGCCCGGTCCGCACATTTGAAGATTTTCGATATCTTCATCTGGATACGTCAAGGAACAACTGTAGCGATTTTCAAAACCACATGTATTTTTCTGCTGTCAGGGTAAGTTTTAATGAACTTTATATAGTAGTAGGTTATTCTATGAATTAAATAAATAAATGTAATATTAAAAGTAATAATTGATCATATCAAATCATTAGTATTGTTTGGGAGGCCTTTGCCCAGCAGTGGGATGATGTGGGCTAAATAAGATAAGAGGTATTGTATAAGTGCAGGGTGGCACAATATTATAAAGTGCATTTAAAAAGGATTATTACTACTTTATGAATATAGTTTATAATCCATAAGTAATACATACATGCATATATTCACCTTCACCTTTATCCGTAATGGGGTAGGCAGAGCTTAAACAACCTAAACAAAGGTCGTTTCGCCACGTCTGGCAAAGGTTTGAGGGTTATTTAAGATAGATTTGTAGGTATAATGCTATAGTGACAGGTTGTCAGCCCATCGCCTAAATTGTAATATACAGAAACCCTCGAATCCCTTAACTGGTTTTTACGGCATGCTCGGGAGGAAATGCACATTATATGTCTTTCTCTTGCCCAGCCCAGCAAGGAAGATATCCATAAGTAATGATACGAAGAATAAGTGGTAATGGTTAGTTATGTTATAACTATCATTAAGATATAGATATAAGTTCTTTCTTATTCTTTTAATTTACACCCATTTGATCTGGATATATTCATGGTGGTCAATGATTCTCGAGCTCTTTTGTATTTACGAGAACTACTCATACTAATGGAGCTATATTAGCGATGGCGGTTCACGCCGAAATTCATAACGAAGTTATTAAAATAAGTATGAATTATCTATAGGCTATATTAATCGAAATGACGCGTAGTTATTATTTTTCTCTTTAACTATTTGCAATAGGTGGATAATGTTGTATTCAAGTAACTCCGCAAAAATACTTATTACTGACACTGATAATTATCATTTATTTAGAACAAATTGAAAAAATATTTTTGTTATTTGCATATATTTCGGAAACCGTTCGTAGCAATAATGTTGTTTCGGTTTATATCTAGCGGTTTGGTGATTTTCAAAAACTGAAACAAGTGTCTCGTAAGTATAAAAAAAATCATTAATAAAACACATTTCCTTCTTTTTCTCATTAACTATGCGCAATACGGGGGTAAAACTGGCTTTATATACAACTACTTCACTTAAAATAATAATCTATTAAATATAAATGCCCGAATTTTTGGAATTTTTGAAATAAAAAAAACATCAGGTAGAAGAAATTTATTGCTACGGGTCATTTCGATTAATACAGCCTAAATATCACTATATATCCTAGCTATATTACCATCACTTAAAATTCAAAATAGATTTTGATGAAATTGCTATGCTTCTTTGCGAAACTAAAATGTAAATGGAGATATTTTCTTTTGGAACCGTGTATTTTCTCGTGTGTAAATTCGCACTGCACAAAAGCGTTTGCGTACAGCTGAACCTCTGTCATTCAATACCATGCAACACTATAGGGTTCCATTAGGTGCAAATTTTGCAAAACAATGTGTACAGGCTACAACACCTTTAAGGTTATAATAGCCGCTTCAAACCGATGAACATTTTTCGGGTAATTCTTTATGCTTTTTCATGAATTTTCTTATAGTTATACATACATAAATTCACGCCTTTATCCCTTACAGGGTAGGCAGAGCATCAAACGTCTCGTAAAAGGCGCTTTCGCCACGTCTGACAAAAATTGAGGGCAATTTTAGATTGTAATGTGTATTGCTATAGTGACAGGTTGTCAGCCCGTCGCCTAAATTACAATACCCTGTAACCCTCGAGTCCTTTTTGCTGACTTCTACAGCATGCCAGGGAGGAAGGGCAGCTGGAACATTCTATGTTTTTCTATCTCTCCCAGTCCAGCATAGAAGAAACATATAGTTATAACAGTTATTAAACTGTATAAGTATATGAAATTTTATCTAAATATTTAAAAATCACCTTCGATTGCTTTGGAGCAGCGTTGTTGACTGTACACACATTCGGAGTAGGCTGGCTACGAAATACCCTCCGCATAATAGTTGGATTTGTGGTAACTGAAAATTTGTTCTGTTCTGGTATTACTGACCACGGAATACATAAAGGTGTAGAAGGATCACTCTCTAATAATACGAACTTGTCGCGCGGGAAATTCTTGCAGCTTGCATATGCATGGTGTTTTAGAGCACTCTTTAGAGTGATGATGGGCTTAATTCTAGATACACCGGTTAAACCTAAAATTAAAGTCTATCTGTCACTTTCAGACTAAAAACATTGGAAAAGGACAGGAGAGCTATTCTCTCCAGTTTTAGATTTATAGTCGGTGGTTTTATGCGTAATCTGTCATTTTTGAAACTTGACAGAAACGTGTAAATGCGCGTCTAAATATAGCCGACAAAGTGTAAAACTATAGAGTATAAATCACCTGTCATTTTTCAATTTTATTATTTTGATAGTGACAGATAGATTTAAATATTAGTTTTAGCCGGTGGTATCTAGAATCGAGCCCAATAGAGTATTACATTTAAATGTCGCTGTTTCCCCTTGACCATATACGATTTTGGGAAAGGATTTTCCTTTCGAAAATCTTCAGCTGTCAATAATATTTTTAAATTTTTCGTACTATATATTTTTTTAAAATCGTGTTTAGGACTATTCCAGATATCCTTGGTAACTTTAAAAAAAAAAACTTTTCAATACTTAAAAAAATGTTGCGTTTATAAAAGAGACTCCTTCAATTTCTTACAGCTTTACAACAATTTATATTGATAATTTACTGACAAGAAAGATAATTTACTAGCATGGCCGCTCCGTCGTAGCTGCTTGCTACGTAGTTTCTTTATAATTCAATGCCGGGGGCGTAAACAAGTCTGAGGTTTAGCAATCAAGGAGCCGATCGCGGGCAGAAAAAAGTTAATAGGTAATTTATTTGTCCAAGAAGACTGGACCGCATTCCCCTTTGTATCATGTAACATAATAAGGTATAATGTTTGAACATACGGTCGCACAGGGAGAATAAATTGCAGCATGAATAAAGACCATGACCACCATTTCCTTCCATGCTGGACTGGGAGAGATAGAAAAACATAGAATGTTCCAGCTGCCCTTCCTCCCGGGCATGCTGTAGAAGTCAGCAAAAGGTACTCGAGGGTTACAGTGTATCGTAATTTAGGCGATGGGCTGACAACCTGTCACTATAGCAATACACTTTTCAATCGAAAATTGCCCTCAAATTTTGTCAGACGTGGCGAAACCGCCTTTTACGAGGCGTTTATCGCTCTGCCTACCCCGTAAGGGATTAAGGCGTGATTTTATGTATGTATGTATGTATGTATGAATAAAGACTCACTGGGTGGAATACTCGACGTCGCACTACTAGTCTACTACTATATACATTCTTTCTATACATAACATATGATATAGTCCTCTCACAGATTTTTAGTGATGGCGTTCTCCCAGAGATCGGCCAACTGCGCAGGACTAGTTTTTAGTGCCCAAGTGTTTGCGCTACACACAGATGCACGCTCTATTCCGTTAATGTCTTATTCTGACACGACCAGAAAGAAATCAGGCGCAGGACCGACTATTTGCATGCCCAACCGACAGCATGGATCATCTTACTTTTTGGACGATCAGGTGATCAGAATGTAATGTCCTAACTAAACATAGATATTTATTAATAGAAAGTTAAAAATTTACAATTATTAGTTACAAAAACATAACAAAAATAAATATAAATACTAAGCTTAACTATAGATTCCATTCCCACTGGTGCCTGGCCCAAATGTACCCTAACTAAACTAGAAACAACAACACAAAATCATTGTCCACCGCCGGAAATCGAACCCGGGGCCTGCGGATCGAGAGCCCATGGCTCAGACCGCTAGACCACGGAGGTAGATTATGTACATTTTTAATATAAAAGGTATTATCCCTTATGGGGTAGGCAGAGCGTCGTCGACCTCTATACCTTATAAAATAAACAACAAGTTTTGATGGTCTTTTCAGAAGAACTTGTCACCTCATCACTGGCTCTATACATAATCGATATTACCATCGGAAAAAGGAGTACGGACATCATCATCATCATTCCCTTGCTCTTATCCCATTATTTGGGGTCGGCGCAGTATGGTTTCTTCTTCCATTCATCCCTGCCAGCCGTCAGTTCGACATTAACACCTGTTTTCAACATGTCACCTTTCACACATCCATCTTTTCTTTGGTCGTCCTTTCCCAACATATCCGTCCAGATTAAAATTCATACATACATACATATAATCACGCCTTTATCCCTAATGGGGTAGGCAGAACGTAAACAACCTAAACAAGGGTCGATCCGTCACGTCTGACAAAGTTAGGAGGGTCATTTAAGATAGATCTGTAGTACATAGCTGTAGTGACAGGTTGTCAGCCCATCGCCTAAATTGCAATATACTGAAACCCTCGGATCTCTTAGCTGGTTTTTACAGCATGCCCGGGAGGAAATGCAGCTGGCACATTTTATGTTTTTCTCTCGCTCCCAGGCCAGCATTTAAAATTCATCCTCGTAACGAATATACCTAATCGTGTTTTACTACATTTTGCACATGCAAAAATAAAAAATGGCGGTAGGTCTAGCTAGGTACATACCTGGACCAACCTAAATACATACAAAACATACCAGGTGTAAGGGACAGCGTCCCGCAAACTGATAGCGGGGGTTGCTCAGTCAACGACACTAAACGACTATCAGCAGGTTTTTTTTCAGGACGTGAAAAAAAGGTTTTATCCATACAAATTATTTGATCGAGGTGGACATTTTGTATGGAAGAGCCAATATTTGCCAACGCTGTCCCTTACACCCCGTATACCTCTACATACTCTTTAAAATCTCTGTTGACAGTTTTTTCTCTCTATCAATCTTCTACTGTTATTTATTAATGTACGTTGCAGTTTCCGTGTACTTCGCTAATACTATTTTTGGCTAGATAGTAGTTTTGGATATCAATGCTTGGCAATCACTCGAGTAATTCATCAATCTTCTTCTTAGCTTTCGACTAGAAAACCCACAGGTTTTCTTGTCGAACGACCCGATGAACCCTGCTATCAAAATTTTCAAACCGCCTTGTAACACAGCTATTACGCATGGTTAGAGTAACGGCCACTATCAATGACAGCGACCGGGACTGACGGCTTAACGTGCCCTCCGAAGCACGGAATCCTTTTTCTTTTCGGATAATCAAGTGATTCGGCCTGCAATATCCTAACCAAGCTGGGGAAAACCTCACAAAGTGATAAATTGACAAATATAACCTAGGACCTCCGGATCGTAAGCCCATGGGTCTGACCACTAGACCTCGGAAACAGTTGCAATTCATCAATGAATGAGAATTGAACATATTTTTTTCTAGATCCAAGAAAAAATGTAAGTTATCTTCAGCTGTGCAATAAGGCTCGTATTTATAAAGCGATATCAAAATTGAGAGCAATATTAAGAGTATGGATTTGACAGGTCGGTTTGTACTGAAATGATATTTCTGATACGAACTCAAACTCGCTGTCACTATTAAGAGCTGATTATAAATATGGGCCTAAGTAGTTCTACCTGTTCTCTGGTGCATATGGGCATGGGTGTGTTCTGTAAATACCTACCCGTATTGATCTATTGTCCGTCATCAATCACCGTGGTACAAGTAAGCGCTTTTATGATTGCAGTGAAATATTCAATTCAATTCAATTTATTTATTCGTTAACATTGTAAATTGTCTTCGAAATAACATACAATTCAAGATTACAATAACATTATAAAATATGTCTACGTTCAAGTCGACAGTTCTATTTAAAAATAAATTATTATCAATGTCAAAAATCATTAAATGCAATTTAGAGTCGAGATAATACTGGTTAATAAAATTAGGGAGCTTTTGTACACCGAGCGGTGGTGGTGCCCTCATAACATTAGCAACATCAACAGCATTGTCAACAATGTTATTATTTACTTTTAAAACAATTTTTCCATTTAATTTACTTGGTCATTCTTTGTTGATATTTCTGGTCACACGCTTAATACTCAATACAGTCTGAAACTCTTTCTTATATCTTTATTTGTTTAATGTACTACGTAGCATTCATATTTTAATCAATATACCGGGTGTAAGGGACAGCGTCCCGCAAGCTGATAGGGGTTGATCAGTCAACAATACTGAGCAAGTTCCACCAAGAAATTATTTCAGTAAGTGAAAATAAAATTTGGCTTTTCCATACAAAATGTCGACCTCGATCAGACAGTTTGTATGGAAAACACTTCTTTTTTCACTTCCTGAAAGAATTTCCTGGTGGAAGTTGTTCAGTGTCATTGAATGAGCAACCCCTATCAGTTTGTGGGACGCCGACCCTTACACGCCGTTTTACAAAATACGGTAAACAAAAACATAATTCGAAACTCAAAATCGTGGTCTTAACGAGCGTTCTTCTCATGTCATACTCCACTCTTCCGAAATTGAAAAAGTTGTAGCATCTAGACACGCGGTAGCGTGTCCAAACCAAGTTCGAGCCAAACGAAGAGAACTGGCCGGCATCTGTGTATATTTACAGGAACCATTTGGGGCCTCTTTTGACCCTTTTCATAACTCGAAAACTTCTAAACTTAAACACACCAGATCCATACTATATATCCATACTTCCATACTAATATTATAAATGCGAAAGTAACTCTATCTGTCTGTCTGTCCGTCTGTCTGTCTGTTTGTTTGTTTGTTGCTCTTTCACGCCTAAACGGCAGAACGTATTTTGATAAATTTTGATATGGTGGATAGATGGTAACCTGGAAACAGACATAGGCTGTATATAATCACGCCACCGTACATAGGGGGTAGGTAGTAGTCAGGGAATTGAATTTAGTTAGTGATTTTTAATCTTTTTGATGAGACTTTTTTATTGAACTACTAAGTGTTATATAAACAAAAGCTAAAGATACAAATAATCACGCCCATGGGTGAGGGGGTAGGCAGTAGACAAGGAACTGAATTTAGTTAGTGTTTTTAATCGATTTCGATGGGACTTTTTTTATTCAACTGAGTGCTACCAAGACACAAAGTAAAAATATAAATAATCACGCCACCGTACTTAGGGGGTAGGCAATAACAGAGAACTGAATTTATTAAGTGTTTTTAACCGATTTCTATGAGACTTTTTTATTCTACTCAATGCTACCAAGACACAAACTAAATACGTAAATAATCACGCTACCGTACTTACGGGGTAGGCAGTAGGCAGAGAATTTAATACGTGTTTTTAACCGATTTTGATGGAACTATTTTTATTCAACTGAGTTTTACTTAAACACAAACAAAGGATAATCACGCCACCGTACTAAGGGGGTAGGCAGTAGGCAGGGATATGAATTGAACTAGTATTTTAACCGATTTTGATAAGACTTTTTTCAGTTTACTCGGTGTTACCTCGATTTACGATATCATCACGATACCTAACGTAGGGGGTAGGCAGGAAACAAAAAAAAAGTGTTTGAATCGATTATGACGGAACTTAGTACTCCCGTATCGAGAATTAAGAGTACTATGAAGTGCATCACGCTGTTGTTAAATGTTGGCAACAGTTCAATTCATAATGTGTCTTGTGTGGTTTTTATGCAATAAACGTTTATCTATCTAGTTATCTATCTATCTTGTGTATTAATAACCTGTGAAACTTTTATACAAGTGCACTGGAGTGACATAAGTTTCAAGTTGGACGGGACAAAAGGGAATAGAAGCGACTGGATCGAGTCATAGGCGAGAGGAATGGCTGGGAGGACAGGATAGATATGATGACTGTTCAGGGACGCGTGTGACGGGTAGGACAGGGAGGACGTGTGGTAGGTACGGGACGAACGATGATGGGAAAAAAGGTTAGACCTTACTTTCACCGCCACCATCGTCACGTTTTCGGACCAGACCCACAAGACGCTGCAGATAATCATGGGTGGACGCAGGAGAAAAATAACTTTGCAGACAAAGTCGCGGGTAAAAGCTAGTTTAGTTTATATATTTAGATCCTTTAGATAAACAAGTACTCTTAGTTTTATAAACATAGCCCAAACGGTTATTTAAATATTAATTCTGGAAAAATATTATGTTTTTATTATGACTGATTGACTGACTGACTGACTGACATACATACCAAAAATCAAGTCATTAAAATCCCAATAACCTATTAAGCTGATATTTGGAACGAAAATTAATTATAATGACGCAAGGTTAGAAATATAAAAAAATGTAGGGCCTCCTCAGATACAAGTTTAAGGGGGGCATTTTTTTATTTTGATTACCTTATCGAGTGGGGATCGTTAGACAGGTCTTATAAAATTAGGTAGAGGTTTATTTGAATGTAAGTGCCTTAAATAGGTCTTTCTCGATATATTTGCATTTAAAGTCACCGTTCTTAAAAATAAAAACTAATCAAAAACGTAACCCACGTCCAAATTACCTACGAACCTGATCTTTGGTATGAAGATTGATTATAATAACACAAGGTTAGAAAAGTAAAATAAAAAATAAATTACCCCCGCTCCCATACAAGTGAAAGGGGGGCAATGTTTTTATTATTTAACTATTATATTGAGTGGAGTATCGTTAGACAGGTCTTGTAAAGTTTAGTTAGTGTTTCTTTGAAAGTAAGGGCCTTTAATGTGTCTATCTCTAGATATTTGCATTTAAATTCGCCGTTCTTAAGCAACAAAAAGGTAATCATAAACCTAACCCACTATCAGAAGACCTAGAAAATAAAAAAATTGCTTGATTATCATCAAACAATAAATGGTTATTGTAAAAGTGAAAGCCACTTTTACAGTTCAAAATAGTCCTGACATGCCATAGATTTTCAATAAATAATAAACTACACAATATTTAAACAACAACATTCATATAATTAGCATTTTGTGTTGGTCACACATTTTCTCTACTTGCGCAGGTCACTCAAATGTCCATATGTAACATTTTCAATCTGTTATTAATATTGTTAAGTTGCTCATAAGATCGATATTTTAGAATTATGTAAAATGTTACAATTTATTGCATAGTTTATATGAAAATTACGTTCTTCATATAAATTCCGTTATTTAGGTGGCGAACATTCTGTCCACCAAAGAGACATTTAGTACAACTAAAGTGACTCATCTTATTTGCTTTAGTAAATTTTCAAGACGCCTTTGGAAGAGCTTAACAATGCTTTTGAAAGAGCGCCCAGACATCTTTAATAAAGCGTTCCGTTTACGTTAGCATTTTGTTGATAGAGCGTCCAATAGATTTATACAGAACGTCCCAACGCCTTTCAATATGAGGTCTCGACGCCATTGACAGAGCACCTCGACACCTTTGATAGAGCATATACCGCCGCTTTTAATAGAGCGTTTTCACGCCTTCTATAAAACGCCTTAAGTAGTTTTTATAAAACATACCGACGCCTTTGTAAGAGCGTCCGGATTAATTTGTAAGAACCTCCCTCCAACTTTGTTAAAGCATCGCGATGCCTTCTATAAAATGCCCTAAAGCTTTTCATAAAATATCTAGACGACTTTGTAAGAGCGTGTCGATGCCTCTGTATTGCGTTATATAGCGTACTAACTTATTAATAGAGCTACTTGACGCCCTCTTTTAAACATTCTAACGACACGTTTTTGCCAGAGCGTTTCGACGCCATTGATAAAGCGTACCGACGCATTGAATAGAGCTTCTCGACGCATTAAATAGAGCATCCCGATGCTTTATATAGCGTACGGGCGCTATTAGTAGGGTGTCCTAACGCCTTTCATATAGCGTCCAGACGCCTTCGAAAGAGCAACCCGATGCCTTTAATATAGCGCCTCGACAACATTGATAAAGCGTACCAACGCATTGGATAGAGCGTTTCGACGTATTAAATAGAGCATCCTGATCCTTTGGTACGCTATTCCGGCGCCGAATAGTTTACAGATGATTTTAATGTCTCGACGCACTCCATAAAACATCCTGAAGATGTCATTGACATAGTGTCTTGACGGTTTAAATAGAGCACCCTGACGCTTTAAATAGACCGTGCGGTCGTCTTTCGTATAGAGTCTCTACACCCTCTATAAAACGTACCGACGCCTTTGATAGAAGGTACCGACACATTTGATATAGAATCTCGATACTATTGACAGGGCGTACCGAAGCTATTCATAGAGTGTTTCGATCACCTCTACCTATATAAAGCAAAGCCTTTGATACCGACACATTTAATAGACGTCCTCTATAAAACAACCAGGCGCCTTTGATATAGCGTCCCGATGCCTTTGATATAGCGTATCAACCATTTGAAAGAGCATTTCAACGCCTTTGATATAGCGTTTCGACGGTATTAATAGAGTGTCTCGGAGCCCTCTTTATTAAAGCATCCCGAATCTTATGAAAGAGTGTCCGGTCGCCTTTAATAGAGCTTCCTTTAAAATACTGTCCCAACGCTTATAATAGAGCGTCTCGACACCCTAAATAAGGCATCTCGGCGCCTTAGTAAGAGCGATTTATTTACGCATTACATTTTGTCTTTTATTTCTAATCAGAAGTAATCTTCTTCTTCATTCGACCCGATGAACCCTGGTGTCAGAGTTTTTAAACCGCCTAATAACACAACTAATAGGTTTCTAACATGGTTTGTGTAACGACCACTATCAAAGACAGCGACCGGGAAAGACGGCTTAAAATGCCCTCTACAGCACGGAATCTTTTTTCTTCCAGACTATTAGGTGATTCGGCCTGCATTGTCATAATAAAAATGGGGAAAATCTCACACAGTGGTAAATTGAAAAATATCAACTTTGTGTTTCCACCTGGGAATCGAACCGAGGACCAGATCGTGAGCCCATGGCTCTGACCACTAGACCACGGAGGCGTTAGTAGTCAGACAATCAAAAGTATTCAAAAAGTATATTAAACTTACGCTAATAGTGTTATTTATACATATTTTTATGTTATTTACTCATAATAATAAACTGGTCACTCAAGTGGCACAAAATGTCACGTTTGGTGGCAACACAAGTTTTAAGATTTAATTCTGTTAAAACCTGTGGTTGGATTTAAGAGATTTTTCGCAACTAACCTTTATTATTCCCAATATTTAAAATCCCAAAAACGCACAAAAAAATCACTACTAAATTGACCCGAGGAATCATTTCTAAAGAATGACCTACTGGGTTTTTTATTTTTCACAGAGTTCTTGAAATTCTCTATTTTTGTTTGAATATTTATTGACTCTTCGTATGTCTCTTTTTGTACAGTATTACGTGTATACGATGTACTGTAGTTATATTATATTCTCCCACTTGTTCGGAAATAGCTTCATTTATTTAATAAACAGCATACATTCACTCTTTTCGGTATTCGAGTTCGTAGCGGAAGGCAATTTCACCAAATGACAATAATGACCATTACCGACCTTTAAAAAGTCTTTAAAGTATACACTAGTATATATTGCGATTAACAACCTCCGTGGTCTAGCGGTCTGAGCCATGGGCTCTTCATCCGGAGGTACGTTGCAGGCTGATCACCTGATTGTCTGAATAGTAAGATGAGCCATGCTGTCGGATGACCATGTAACTAGTCGGTCCTACGCCTGTTTTATCTCTGGTCGTGTCAGTCAATCTGTACCATCAGAATAAGAGATTGAAGGAATAAAGAGTGCAGTGTACCTGCGTGTAGCGCAAACACTTAGACACTAAAAGCTAGTCCTGCGCAGTTGGCTGATCTCTGGGATATTGGCCGCCGTCACCGAAAATCGATGTAATATTATTATTAGTATGGATTAGGTGTTTTTAAGTTCCTAATATTTTTTTAAAGGCAGACTGAGAATATTTAAAAAATAGAATGAGTTAATGTATGAAAGGTGCGCCTGTTAAAGGCACCGTGTTAAAATGTTCAAATATTATGGAGGAATCACAAGTTTGATGTTTATTTTTAAGTGTACTGTTGTTGTTTCTTCGCAAAATGAGAGAAAAGTACTATACTTCTCTCGTCCGAAATAGCAATGTATTGTCTCGTTTGAGATTGGAAAGCCTTGAGGCGACTGCTTCTCGGCCTTCCAAATTTACTCGACCATACATTGCGTTATGTACTATTTATTCTTTCGTGCTGGACTGGGAGCGAGAAAAAACATAGAATGTGCCAGCTGCATTTCCTCCCGGGCATGCTGTAAAAAACAGCTAATTGTTCCGAGGGTTTGTTGTTTTTTTGTTCAAGATTAATCAATGTGGATGAAGCGAAAGAAGTATGTAAGGATCGTAGCAAGTGGAAAGATGTGGTCTCTGCCTACCCCTCCAGGAAAGAGGCGTGATTATATGTATGTATGTATGTTGCGAGGGTTTCTGTAAATTGCAATTTAGGCGATGGGCTGACAACCTGTTACTACAGCAATCTATCTAAAATAATCCTTAAAACTTTGTAAAACGTGGCGGAACGACCTTTTTCGGTCGTTTTCGCTCTGCCTACCCCATTAGGGTTAAAGGCGTGATTATATGTATGTATGTATATATGTACTATTTATAAGTGAACGCTGCTATACATCCTTTAGTCGCCTGTTACGACATCAGGCTCGATAGGGCAACAGTGTTATAAAAGTAAGAACTCAAAAAGTAATAAGAAAACGACTCTCAATCAAGAAATCTACAACCAAATTAGACTCGGCAATTTATCATCCGGTTACTGTTAAAAAAAATATCTCCGGGCGTTATGAAAATGTAATCTTCGTAACTGCGCTCCGGACGTTTGCCAATTCCAGAGGTTTCATGAAATTTAACTGTAATTTTTCTGTAACTGAGCGATTCGTATTCGCTTGGAAGGCCTTCCTCTGATTGGAAACGTTTAGTATTGACGTACAAACATGAAATCGTATAATGAATCTTTAGAGATTCAGTTTTTTTTGGGCTATTGCGCTTACATATATGTAATGTAGAATCTCCTACCTTAGTTTGGCAAGAAAAAGTAAAAATAGCTCGAGGGCGCAACTTTTTTCGATTAGTGCTTTTTTTAATCCAATTTGTCATATGTTTATGTAATATTATGTATGTCAAATCGGCACACCAATTTACTGGAAATGTGACATTCGTCATAGTTGAACTATATGTATTAGAAATAGGACAACTTCATTCCTTGAAATCACGTTCCGATCCAGTCATTCATTGAACAGTTGGCAGTGATTGCTATCGATTTGTTACATACATTCATACATAAATCACGCCTTTACCCCTTACGGGGTAGGCAGAGCGTTTAACGCCTCGTAAAAGGCGCTTTCGCCACGTCTGACACAGATTGAGGGCAATTTTAGATTGTAATATGTATTGCTATAGTGACAGGTTGTCAGCCCATCGCCCAAACTACAATACAATACATTGTAACCCTCGAGTCCCTTTCGCTGACTTCAACAGCATGCCCGGGAGGAAGGGCAGCTGGAACATTCTATGTTTGTCTATCTCTCCCAGTCCAGCATTGAAGAATCATCGATTTGTTATAACTAAATTATAATAAAAATGATTGCCCTCCCTTTTTCCTCTCAGGATAGATAATGACAGATGTCAATTTTTGTCAAGATTTATTGGTGTTGCGCACAACGAATTACCCATATTATATAATATAACTAGCTATCCGCCCGCGGTTTCAGCCACGTTAGTGAGTTTTCCCGTGGAAATGAAGGTTTTCCCGTTGTGGGAAGTAGCCTGTGTACTATTCCAGTGATATGATATCATCTCTTTGCTGATTCAGAGTCTTTATATTATCTCTATGAATTGCGTTTCAAACTGTCAAGTTATTGTCGTGTATAATCTCTAATTAAATAAAGCCTACCTTATGTAAAAGGTCTATTTGTCGTTTTATTAAAAAAAATAAAACTATGATGTAAGCCCGATGGTGTAGTAGATAGGGCCGCTGCCTTCTGAGCGGGAGGTCGTGGTTCGAATCCCACCACGTACCAATGCAATGTGTTTTTCGGTTTTCGAATTTCATATGTACGTTTATTCGGTGCTTTTTCCGTGCTTCGGAGGCACGTTAAGCCGTCGGTCCCGGTTAATATCGTTTAACACCGTAGATATTAGTCGTTAAGCCATGTCAGAGGCCAGTGCTAAGCATTGGCGGCTTGAAAACTGACCTAATCTAGGATTGGGTCTGGTTTCCCTTCTGGGTTACGGAGGTCAGATGGCAGTCTCTCTGTGTAAAAACCAGTACCCTCGTTCGATCCCCTAGATTAGGTAGCCGACCTCATAAGATACGGGATAAGGCTAGGGAGATGATTACAATTTATTCAATTAGATTTTTTTTTTTTTAATTTATTGATATTCAGACAACCAACAGCTTACAAATAAATTACAGTTGTTAGATACCTACACTTTTATGATACGGATAGCAAACCCCCGTCCCGGCCATGAGACAATCTCAGGTTCGCCCTCTACGCTACGCTCGAAAATCACCAGCCCGTATTAGTGACATACCAGAAAAACCTCAGACTGTAAATGTCAAAGACTCTAGTGTTCTCTGACAGATTAGGTATAGGTTTTGGGTCTCTTCTGCACTACCGCCTTCAGCAACAGGTGACTAATATTTGCTGCCCAGATAGTACTTTTGAGGACATTGTAAAAAATATTGCAGAAGGGACTCATGATGACCACACGACTATTGTTATCATGATAGGTAATTATTCAAACATAAGTCGTAAAACATTAGATAACAGTATAGATTTGCTACTTAATTTATATAATAATACTAAGTGCAAGTTTATTCTTTGCAACTTTCCATACTGTTCAAACTTGTCAAAACAGCACAACAAATGTATTCATAGAATGAATATACATTTATTTAATTTAAATAGTCATCATAGCGATGCATTATTATACTTTGACATGAACCGTTTTATTCATAGTTTTACTTTGACTCAGGATACTATGTACCTGTCGAAATTGTTAAAAGGACAACTAGCTACATTTTTAGCATTTAATATATGTGACACAGTTATAAATAATATAACACAGGTGTCTCCTATAGTAGGCAGTACTATTAATAAAAATAATTTTAACTAATATGCTCGACAAAGAATAATCCCTCTATTAATGATGTAAATAAATCGATTTTATCGAACAAACAATTTTATTAACAAAACATTTGACTAGTAGAAAAACAACTTATTTTAAATTATTACATCAAAATATTGAGGGATTTTCCAGCAAATTGTTTTTTTAAATGATATTGGCTTCCATCGTTTTTAGACGATGATTCTGCCAAAGTCACGGTTCAAAGAAAACACTGACATAAAGAAAAAAAAAAGTATAAACATTGACACTTTCCAGTAGTTTCATTCAGTCCAACCTAAAACAAGGTTACAGGTTGAATTATTTTTAGAAAAATATAAATATGACATTGTATGTTTAACAGAACATTGGCATTTATATTGTCAAATATTAATTAATTATGAAAATTACAGTATTGCTAGTTCTTTCAACCGACAATCCCTAACTCGCGGTGGATCTCTCATAATAATGAGAAATAATATTAAAATCAGAGACAGAAATGACGTTGTAGGATTCATAATTGGTTCACTGTTAATAATTTAGTGTTGAATGCGAAAAAAAACAAATGTATAAAAACTTTGCCTAATGTACATTCTTCCAATAATGATGTTGTACTTAATAATGAAAAATTAAGGTTCACCAAAAGCGCAGTTTTCTTAGGGATTACACTTGACTCGAAACTTCAATGGCTCCCTCACATTACATCTTTATCGGGGAGACTAAGTTCAGCCGCATTTGCTGTGCGAAGAACCCGAGAGCTCACGGATGTTGCTACAGCAAGACTTGTATATTTTAGTTATTTTCATAGCGTTATGTCCTATGGAATTTTGCTGTGGGGCCGCGCTGCTGACATTGATTCAATTTTTGTTTTGCAAAAACGGGCTAGTAGAGCAATTTACAAACTCAGATGTCGTGATTCCCTAAGATAATTGTTTAAAGAGATAAATATTTTAACTGTATCATGTCAATTTATATATGAAAATATTATGTATGCAAGGAAAAATATTCATAGTTTTACCAAAAATGGTGACAGGCATAACCGGAACCTTAGAAGCAAAAATAAAATTGACCAACCCCCGTTTAGGTTAGTTTATGTTAAAAAATCATTTTTAGGTCTAAGTATACAATACTACAACAAAATACCTGACCATATATTAAATTTGTCAGAAAATCAATTTAAAGATACTATTAAAAACACATTATGTCGGAAAGCCTATTATAAGTTAGATGACTATACTAATGACAATGATGTATGGAGCTCTGATATTTCAGTGAAGTCTAAGAAATTGGCACACATTGCGGTCACAAACCCTATTTTGAACAAAAAGAAGGACAAAAGTAAGAATAAGATAAAACGAAGGGAGGGGCGCAAAGTGCGAGTTTCTCATGCTTCTTCTTCATTGTGATAAAGTTTTATTTTATTTTGTGACACAGATATAATTTAATTTTCTTTGTAATAGATTCGCTTGTGACTTTCTAAAAGTGTTCTTAGGAATCTATTTGGAAATAAATGATTTGACTTTGACTTTGAATAACAGGTTATCCCGGTTAGTATATTATGAGCTGATTATGTGTTTATAGATATTATTACAACAAGTGTATAAACAATGTATTAGGTTGTAAAGTGACTTAGGACAGTCGATAGAATAATAAATTTTATCTTTTCTTTTTTATAAACAAAAAATAAAATATAAGACCTAAAATTAATACTGTGATACAGTGTTCAATTAATTGTAATTATAGGTTATTTAAAGTACAAGTAAACATTGTTTACAATGATGACGCTTAGATGTTTAGGTTTATTAATTACTTGCATTGGTGGGTGCGGTCAAAATTGAGGTAGCCCTACGATAGATACCTACCTATCTTGGGATAGGTAGGTATCACTAGATCAATCCCGTCTATTCCTTACTATCTCCTACAGGAGATTTAATCACATTGCTTCTGAATGTAGCCTTTGAGACATAGAACGGATCGAGACGGCTGAACGATGTATTATAAGTATTTGATATACGTGCTATAGTTTCATTTCGGCCATAATTAGTACGGTGAAAGGCAGTAGACAAAAGGCGTGTGTGTCGGGTCCGTTTATTCGGTTACGCGTAAGCCTATTGCAGCAACTAGATCAGGACAGTCCACCCTCGAGTTCACACACATCAAAAAGAAACATCATGTCCAGTAATGTTCTTCTTTGTTCCAAAGTTAATAAATTATTATTTTTGTAGTTTTCGTCGTATGAACAGGGTGTAGTGAAGGTCCTATATTTAAGGTATTTGATAAAGGATACATTCTTACGACCCGAACGTTTTGACTGTGATCCATCATTAAATACCACCGCGCCTGAGTGAGAACACTGGGAGTGGACCTTCGGAAACTTCTTGACCGCTCGTGATGCCGCGTTCGTCTACGTTGCAATGGATGCTGTACCCGCTGCTCCTGCTCCTCTTCTCGACGCCGTCAAGCTACAGCTGCTAGTGAACTATGTTTTGCCGCGAGTTTTTGCATACATCAGTGATTGTATAACGTACGCCGATACCATCGCTATCCTGGATGCCTAGTTTGTAAAACCAAAGAATATAATATACTCCAGTAATGTACTCGCGACGAGGCACCAGCAGACAGGGGAATCAATCGACACATATCTTCAGCCACTCAGGCAACTATCTAAATAATGCCAATCCAATGCCGTGGACGCTAAAACAAATAGAAATTATAACATACGTGGAGCTTTATAGCCGGGATAAATTTATCTAACATTCATCAGAGACTGTTAGAAAATTTGAGGCTGACCCTGGACCAAGTCTGCAATCTAGCGCAATCTGTGGAAACGGCTGAAGCTAACTCGGTATTATTTAACAACTCATTCTACACAAAACAATGAAAATACGACTCCATTTACTTCCAGATCTCTTGAAACAGTAGCTGCTGCACCTACATCCACTGAAACAAAAACTCATTGACGCAAGTGCTTTTTCTGTGGCGGCCCTCTTCATGCTCGCAAAATCTGCCCATGGTGGGAGGGGTAATTTTTCGACAGTTTGTAGTAGCAAAGGTCAAAAGAGCGCCGCCACCTCCAGTACCGATGATGGCTGTAAGCACTGCATCGCTGTATAACAGCAGCTTCACCTACTTCACTTCAAAAGACTATGGTTGAAGCTTTGGAAGCACCATAACTTTCATAAACGAAGAATTCGCACGTCTGCTAAAGTCAACAAACAGTGACGGTGGCCTCACTGTCTCTCACATCGCAAGTAAATGGCCTCACTCGCCAAACTATTCGTATGGGAAAGTACTCTTACGAAAAATTGATCTCGTAATCGTAAAGGATTTGTGCGCTGACATGATTATAGGTCATGACATATTAAGACTGCACTCGACTCTGGAGTCTGAATTTGGTGGATCGAAGCTCTCAAAGTTTGGTCTGTAGCTCTTGTGTCTAGAGTCAAGAGCAAACCCATTTATAATAAAAAATAAAATAAAAATAGAGCAACCGTACATGCAGTGCCGTTGTTTTCAAACCTTGCTCTAGCCTGCAAGCCAATCGCTATAAGATCTGACAAGTACTCATCTGAAGATCAACAGTTTATCACGTCCGAAGTCGAAAAATTGGTACGAGACGGTATAATCGAAGAGAGCCAATCGCCGTGGAGAGCGCAGGTCTTAATTTTTAAGAACTCTAATCACAAGCTGACCGAATTCGATGGGACTTTTTTTATTCAACTGTGTGTTACCCGGGTTGCAAATTAGGATACCTAAAATCACGCTACCTAACTTAGGGAGTAGGCAGGAAATTGAAATTTGGCTGTTTCTTAACCGATTTTTATGGAACTTTTTTAATTCTACTGAGCACTAATTTAAATCAAAGTTACGACACAAATAATCAAGCCTTGTGTTTTAGGAGGTAGGTAGTAAATTGAATTTCGGTCGTTTTTAACCGATTTTGATTGAACTTTTTTTGTTTGACTGAGCATTACTTAAACTCCACATTATCAAGCCTTCTAACTAACTATAGATTGCAACCACTGCTCGACTTAGCTCCGCTCAGTGATATTACTTCAATTATTACTCCAGATGGATTCCCAATTTTTCCGAGGGAATTGATGGTCTACCTCACACCTCGCAGTTTCTTTTAAGCGAAGAATTGCTGAAAGCTTTTGAAATCTTGAAATCGATAATCGCCAACTCTTTCGTAAATGCTATTGATAACAACGTGGGTTTCACGATTGAAACAGATGCCTCTGAACATTCAATCGCGGCTACTCCATCTCAAATCTCTAGGCCAGTTGCTTTCTATTCAAGAATATTAAAGATGAGTCTTTGAAGAAATTGCGACATTTCCTGATCGGAAAACCTTTTATTCTTATTACCGATCAAAGGTCTGTCAGTTTCATGTCCAATGCTAAGCGTTCAAGTACGACATAATTTACAGGCCTTGGCGAGAAAACCACGTTGCTGATATACTACCCAGAGTCTCTGCTAGCATGAGCTTACAATCAAAATCAATATTTACAATCTCAAACTAAAGGAATTGCACGATGATCTTTGTCACCCGGGTGTGACAAGAATGCATCATTGGATCAAAACAAAAATCTGGCTTATACTATCAAAGAGATAAGGACCCTGACAAGCAAATGCCGAACTTGCGCAGAGATAAAGCCGGAGATTTTCAGAAATCAGGACCCGCTACCGAAGCTCGTAAAGGACTCTGCACCTTTTGAGCATCTTAGTATTGACTTCGAGGGCCCGGTCCCAACAAATACCAAGAATCGGTTTATACTCTCTGTCATCGACGAATATTCACGTTTTCCATTTGCCTTTCCGTGCACTGATGTAAGTGCAAAGACTGTAACTATGCATCTGAATTCGCCTTTCATGTTGTTTGGTATGCCAGCGTACATACACTCCGACCGGGGTTCGTCGTCATGTCCTCAGAAGTAAAAGGTTTTCTTCACTCGCGAGGTATAGCTACAAGTCGCACTACTGCCTTTGTCCCCCAAGACAATGGCCAGGTGGAAAGCTTAAATCCAACACTATGGAAAACAGTTCAATTGGCTCTACGAACCCACAATTTGTCGAAGGAAAAATGGGAGAAAGTCCTTCCATTCGTTCTACATTTCATACGCTCCCTGTTGAGTATGATAATTAATTGTACACCACACGAGAAGATGTTCTGGCACAACAGACGCTCTCCTAACGGAACCTCGATGCCTACATGGTTGACTGGAACAGGGCAAGTCCTTCTACGCCGCTGTGAAGAAGTGGATCTGCTATAAGCAAACGCAGATTATTCATATATTCTGCTCCATAATGGCCGTGAAACAACAGTGTCAAAAAGGCACCTAACCCGATTGGAGGTCAGGGAAAAATTATTGCTCAAGGAACAGAACCTGATTCTAATACGCGAGAATCTCCAATAATTACTTAAGATAGCTCCGAGTACTAATTCTTGTCAGAAAGAGACAGTTTTACACCTCCTCGAGATATTGTACAGCCGCAGCTTGATGTGGCTCCAGTACCAGAGCCAGAAGCGTTGAGGAGATCTACCAGGGCTCGAAAACCGCCGCACTACCGCAAGGATTACAGCTCGAGCGTGTGCTGTTGTGGTAACTGTGGTGTGGAGGAATCTACTCACAGCCGCGGTGAATGATATCAGCTCTTTGTTGATTCAAAGAGTCTTTATGCACATCGCTGAACTCTGTGTACTTTATATTATCTCTATGCATTGTATCAAACTGTCAAGTTATATCATGTATAATTTTTAATTGAATTTGTAACTTTTGTAACATTAAGATTAACTCAAGGTTTATCTCTCATATTATTACAAAACTATGTGTTCCAAGTTAAATTCTGATCCGTCCAGTGGTTAAAGTGTGATTGAGTAACAAACATCCAAAATTTCAAATGTTTACCCTATTAGGGGGGTAGGCAGAGCGTAAACAACCTAAACAAAGGTCGTTCCGCCACGTCTGACAAAGTTTTGAGGGTTATTTAAGACAGTTTTGTAGGTAAATTGCTGTAGTGATGCTGTAGGTTGTCAGCCTATGGCCTAAATTGCAATATACTCATCATCTCCCTTGCCTAATCCCGTATATCACGGGGTCGGCTACCTAATCGAGGGGATTGAACGAGGTTACTGGTTTTTACGCAGAGCGACTGCCATCTGACCTCTGCAACCCAGAAGGGAAACCAGACCCAATCCTAGATTATATCCTAAATTGCAATATACTGACACCCTCGAATCCCTTAGTTGATTTTTACAGCATGCCCGGGAGGAAATGTAGCTGGCAAATTCTATGTTTTTCTTTCGCTCCTAGTACAGCATGGAAGATGTACCTTTCAAATGTACTTTTAATATTATAAGTAAGATGACAGGGTATTACATGTTTTTTTTCTTCATTCTTAGATTAAATTTGTAAATTATATAATTAAAATGTATTTGTAGGATGGGGGACACGTAAGACGAAACACCTCCAAGTTTTTTATCATAGTCTGTAGTTAAAAAGCATCCCCGTAAGCTATATTCTAATCTCCATGGTCATACTATTGCACATTCTATCAAGACTGAACTTACATACCGATGTAACTATCACCATCACCTTTAATCACCATGTGTGTCGTTCTATAGGTCTTTTTTTGCGATAACTCCATATTTCAACATAACATAATTAAAAGTAAACAACACTTAAAGAAATACTACACATGGAAACACTTTCTGTAAACTTTTCTATCAAATGGTAGATATTCTTCTCAGGTCTCTTGCGGTCTTACTCTATATGAACGTGTAGCTTCTTTCTAACTTCTTTGAAAAGCACTTCATCTTGTGGCCAACAAACTATGTCTCTCCATGAAATTCTGTGCAATATCCATGTGGTCACCAAAAAAAAGCCATTTGTTCGAGCAATCCGCCGGACTAGTAACATTGTATTACGTAAAGATCTAATTTTAAATCCAATCTTTCGATAAATCGCGAAGAACGAATCTCCACCCGGACGGATCAATAGACAGATCTAGAAATAGAAAATGAAAAGCCAACTAAGAGCTGACATGGAAATCCCATCTTTCGATAAATCGAGATGAACAAATCTCCACCCGGACGGATCTAGAAATAGAAATTGAAAAGCCAACTAAGAGCTGACACTGGATTTATCCGAGGGATTTATGAATAAAAATAATATCATTTCTTTGCCTGGCACTATAAATAGAGCCCTTTATGTTTCGCGATACAGAAACCTTGTTGAAGCTGCCCTATTTTAGAATTGCCACTGCATTTGTCACTGAAAGCAATATGTATGCCGGCTTATAACAAAAGCAATTTACTGTAGCCAGACTTCTTTGTGCTTATCAAAATATGATTGTGATTCGCTGCACGGGGCTTTTGAGGTTACCACTCGAGAGATTAATACTGGATCTTTTGAAATCAATTTTAAACAGCTTTAATTTGCGGTTTAAGCTTTTAAGGTAATCCTAGGTATAATTATTTTGTACCAACTTTTGTCTTTATTTTATTTTCTGCAGATGTCGCAGTAACATGAATAACAGTTGTGCTATGTTAGAGAACAGTAATCTTTGGATTAAAATTTTATTTGAATAACCTCTTATGTATAGCTCTGTTCATTGTCTTTGGTAGGTCATCATGGCCCAGGGGTAAACATTATGGGACATTAAATATATTGGGCGAGATTTTAGATACCACAGATAAAATCTTTCTGTCATTTTCAGAATAATAAAATTGAAAAGGGACGGGCGATTTAAACTGTATGGTTTTACACTTTGTCGGCTAGATTTTGACGCGCATTTACACGTTTCCCCAATATTTCTGCCAATTTTATCTGCCATAATATATGACGGCGGAAAAAAATACATATAACGCATAAAACCACCGACTGGAACCGGAGAGAATAGATCTCCTCTCCTTTTCCATCGTTTGATTTTACTTTTAGGTTTAGCCGGTTGAATCTAGAATTAAGCTCAATTTCGATCTTGCACGGCAATCAAATTTTCCTCACTCTTGTTAAAAAATCAGATCACACGCTAAAACACTGCGTATGATTGTGGCTGGAAGCGTTTCAGGGTGGCACACACTAGATGAATAATATAGCCATCGCATTGTGGGCAGATGTAGGTCATCAGTGCATCGGGGCAAGCGGCAAGCGGCAAGCCCGCACTGCGACACCGCGCTCCTACCGCCGCTATACCCCACTATAGTGCGCCGTGCCGTGAGAGTTCTTCCAAGCTGGCTATTTCAAACATAGAATGTACCAGCTGCTTTTCTTCCAATTGAAAACACTATAGATGCATTCGGGGGTGTATTGTAATTAATTCTTCATTTAATTTTATTTGTTAGGAAAACCAACAGGTATGAGTAGGACGAAATATTGCTATAACAGATGCATAATTAATAAAAACAGAAAGTCTTTTCGAGTTACAAATACCAAAAATTACAAGCCATCATAAATAAAAATTAAGGCGATACGTTAAACGCTCTACTAACCCTCTAAAGGATTTTAGCATGATTATAATGTACCTATATACGTAAATGTATATCCATGCTGGACTGGATGCAATAGAAAAAGATAGATAGTATATTCCAGCTGTTTCTTATTCCGGGCATGATTTTGAAATAATTAGATTAGACTTTCGGCAATAGTTAGCCGAGTTAAAATTTATACATTTACGTTTAGGAAACCGGTAACAACTTTTAGTATGTCAATAAGGCCTGTAATTATAAAAAGCACGTGAGACTAACTGGCTAGTTTGAGTTCGTATCAAAAACATCATTTCAGTACAATGCGGCCAGTCAAATGCATACCTAATATTGCTCGATACCCACTCGACTGTAGAAGAATTGCTCTCAATCTTTAGATTTCTTTGTAAATACGAGCCTTAATATGTTATTTTCTTACAAAATACGCCCGGACCCCGCTGTCAAGACCCTGGATTTTTGATTTGTTCCTACGAATAAAGATTTGTTCTGAGTTTTTGGCAGTTAGGTACAATAAATGTATTTATTGGTTTTTTGTTTGGTTTATCTATCGTCTCAAGTTTCTATGTTACCTATTCTTCTGCTTCTGTCGTGTGGATAAGGAGTCGAATCGACCCCATGAACTCTGGTGTCATAGTTATTAAACTGCCCTATTTATCTATTTTTTCTTATGTAATCTTCGCAGAGCAATCATTCACTACTGATTATTTCAAATTACGAGTATCATTTATGTTTAGAAACAAAAGACTTGAAATAACTTTCTTCGCAAAAGCAATTTATTGATAACTTAGCTCAGTGCCCGCGACTTCGTACACCTAGTGGTTTTGAAGTTATGAATAATAATAGCGTTTTAGGTCTTTTAACGTTTATATTTGATTACGTATTTGATACGTCCATGCTGGCCTGGGAGCGAGAGAAAAACATAGAATGTGCCAGTTGCATTTCCTCCCGAGCATGCTGCACAAACCAGCTAAGAGATCCGAGGGTATCAGTACATTTAATTTAGGCGATGGGCTGACAACCTGTCACTACAGCAATATACCTACAAATCTATCTTAAATAACCCTCAAACTTTGTCAGACGGGGCGGAACGACCTCTGTTTAGGTCGTTAACGGTCTGCCTACCCGTTTGGAATAAGGGCGTCATTGTATGAATATATGTAACGTTTATATTTGAAATAGTAAACAGGGGCTAAAGTGCAGCGGAGCGCAGATATGCTGTTAGCTGTAACTTTCCTTGTGAATACCTAGGTTTGTATGAAAAACCCGCAACTTACTAATGTCCAACGTACTAAAAATACTTCTGCGCGCTTGAGAACTGGATCTATTAGACCTCCCGCCATGTTTCCATACAAAGACAAACATAAAAAAGCTCTTAGTGCGAGTTTTTCATACAAACCGAGGTGCAGTGCGTACTCAATATTTGAAATTGTTCAAATGTTCGAGTCTTGGTAACATACAGTTGAACCAAAACAACCCATAAAATCGGTTCAGTAACAATCAGAATTTTGACTTTTGGGTATTAGGATAGTACATAGTTGAATGCGGGATAGAGCATATTAAGTTCATTTATTAATTAATACTTAAACAATATAAATACTACTAAATAAATACATAGGTAACTAAAATACATACATATAATCACGCCTTTATCCCGAATGGGGTAGGCAGAGCGTAAACGACCTAAACAAAGGTCGTTCTGCCACGTCTAAGAAAGTTTTAAGGGTTGCTTAAGATAGATTTGTAGGTATATTACTGTAGTGACAGGTTGTCAGCCTATCGCGTAAATTGCAATATACAGAGACAATTAGATTTCTTAGCTGGTTTTTACATCATGCCCAGGAGGAAATGCAGCTGGCACATTCTATGTTTTTCTGTCGCTCCCAGTCCAACATGGAAGTTACTAAAATAAGCTAATATATATTCATAATAAACGAATAAATAATATGCTAATAGGAGACAGGATAAATAGCTAATTATTATTCTCTAAGAGCTTTCTTGTTCGCTCTTTACTGAACTGAACGACCTCGAACGACGAACGTTTCATGTACCGAAACGACCCCTATTAGTGCGCTCAACACGCTGTCAATGCTTTTTGCATTGTCTCCTACCCCTACAACACACATGCTTTACCTTACGTTCTACGTGCGCCTACTGGCAGAGGGATGTGCCGACGTAGAGTTCATCGCTACGCGCGCGTAGCGCGTAATATGACGCATGTATGTTGTAAGCAATTCTAAAAGCATTGACAGCGTGTTGAGCAGAACCTTACGCGAGTAAGTGACGCCTGTGTGTTGCTGCCCTTAGAGATATATTGTATGTACCTATAGATTTAGGCTGAATTCACACTAGATTAACGTGACTTACGTGATATGTTCTGACGGCCGTAATAGGACATTTTTTACGGTTTTCTTATAAACTGTTTGAAAAATCCATGTTAAGATACACACTTGTCTTCCGTGACGTCGCTGATGCAACCAACTCCCACTGTGTATTCTTGCGTGTTCGGTTGCCCTTAGAGATTAATTGTGTGTACCTACAGATTTAAGGTGAATTCACACTAGAATTTACGTGACGTACGTGATATGTTCTGACAGCCGTAATAGGACAGCTTTTTTCAGTTTTTTTAGAACCTTGTGAGAAATTCATGTTAAGATACACACTTGTCTTTCGTGACGTCGCTGATGCAACCAACTCCCACTGCGTATTCTTGCGTACGCATCAGATTGCGTCATCTTGCATTAGCTGATTTAAGTTGATGCAATAATACGTCAGCTGACGTATACGGCGCATCATTTCACCCTCCGAGCAAGATAGTCAGTGTGCGAGCGAGAAAGTATTATAGTCAGGAAAATTGTGAATCCTCCTTTACACGTAAATTTTGACTATGAATTTAAATGCACGTAAATTGACGCGCATTTAAATTAGGACGAAAACTACGCGCCGGAAGCTAATTGATGTCCGAGTAATTTAATATATTTCGCCGATGACAAATAAAAATATGTTCATATTGTTTCTGGCTTACACATTTTCTAATCTAACCTAATTCTAAATAGATATTTATAATTAATTTGTATTTGGAATTCTTAATATCAATTGTATGAACAAACCCCGAAAAGTTTGTACACAGATTGCTTCCTTTATATTTATTCAAATATAGAATCTAAAAGAATAAGCCAGTAAGAAATTTAAAAGAAGAAAGAAGTAACTCTGTCTTTTTGTTGCACTTTCGCGCCTTAATGGCTGAACGGATTTAAACGTCTAAAAGCAGAAGGAAATAAATAACAACACGAAATGCAAGATTTCTTCTTTGCTGGACTGGGAGCAAGTGAAAAACATAGAATGTGCCCACTGCCTTTCATCCCGGGTATGCAGTAGAACTCAGCTAAGGGATCCGTGGGTTTCAGTTCATTGTCACTACATCAATATACCTACAAATCTATCTTAAATAACTCTCAAAACTTTGTCAGACGTGGCGGAACGACCTTTGTTTAGGTCGTTTACGGTCTGCATACCCCATTAAAGGTAAAGGCTAACTATATGTACGTATGATGGAAGATTGTGTAACCAACACGCAACCAAACAGCCTCCTTGGTATAGTGGGCTGTGCGCTGGTTGATGAATGTCCTGAGAGATGTTCCCCAGTTTGGTTAGGACAATGCAAGCGGAATCACCTGATTGTCTGTATGCAAAAGATCTTGTCTTTGGCCTACCTACTCTGACATGATTTATGTAACAACCATTTTCAAAGACCACGGTTTAACGTGGCCTGTTACGCCGTCGGTCCCAGTCGTGGTCTTTAAAAATGGTTGTTACATAAATCATATATGACTATTTTTTACACAAAGCGAATGCCATCAAAATCTGACCTACGCAACCCAGATGGGAAACCAGATCCAATCCTAGGCTTTTACTAGATTAGTGTCCAAAGGTCAGTGTTTTCAAGCCGCCAATGCTGACCCATGGCCTCTGTACAGCGTTCCGAAAACTGATAAGGGTTGCTATGTCAAAGAAACTGGGAAACTGGGAACTGTCAAAACAACTAGGAAAATCTTTCAGGAGATGAAAAATAAAATTGACCTACTCATACAAAATGACCAACTAGATCAGACAACTTGTATGGGAAACTATTTTTTTTTCATTTCCTAAAAGAATTTCCTGGTGAATGTTGTTTAGTTTCTTTGACTGATACATCCCTATCATTTGCGGAACGCTGTCCCTTACATCCCGTATACGCTATTAACCGGGACTACCGGCTTAACGTGCATTACGAAGCACGAAAACCCTCGAGTTGTTATACAACTACCGGTCACCCATATGGTTGGGCCACGGCAATGGTTGCTTAACATTCGTTATCAGAATGACTAAGCACTTACCATTCGACCTTCGAGCGCTTCCCAATACTATTGCTCAACATGGTCAGTAAATTTCGCACAGATGAAATCTCGATGTCTCTTATGGTTTAGCTCTACTGTGCTCGTAGAGTTCCACATCAGATACTCCAAATCTTAATGTTCGATATGACATCTAAAAGTGTTTATCACACTGATATTTTTTTTTAAACGTGTTACCGTGGTAACTTTTATAAATTAGGTGGGCTCTTTGAGTTCCACATAAAGTACTCCATTTTTTATGAAAATTAAAATTTCTTCGGCTTCGTTATATCTCTGATAATTTATTTGGTTTCCACATTTAATGCTCCATATCATCGATTCATCAGTTCCACTTCACTAAATTGTAAATTCTAAAGGAAAATGCTCACCATATTATTTAAAATATAAAAATCGCTATTTGTATGTGTATTAAATTTGAAAGTTCTCACAATTCCTCATGGATCCCACCATCAGACCTGGATTTTGATGAAAACGAGGCCATTCCGGAAGTATACCCTTCCTAATAAAAAAAGATTTTTTAAATCGGTCCATAAATGACGGAGTTATGAGGTAGTAATACACAAAAAAAAACAATAAGGAAATATACAGCCGAATTGAGAACCTCCTCCTTTTTGTTTTGAAGTCAGCTAAAAATGTAAAATACTTTATGAAATACATTACGGAAATACTTTATAACGTATGATATTGGAAAAGTGGAATGCAATATTCACCTTTCGATAAAATGTTCTAGTAAGTAAGGTTCAAAATGTATACGTTAAATTATGTTTTATTAATTTAAAATCGTTATTAAATTCCTTTTTTCTTTGCTTTCGCTTATAGCTTTTTAAGGCTTGTCTCACTTACCATTCAAGAATGCAAGTAAGGTATAAAATTAATTGTGCAGAGCTTTCATAAAGAGGCAAAATCTAGTATCGGGACTAAACTTCTTGACAGGAATATTAATTAGTTAAAACACATGAAGCACAGTCCTCCGCATTGTCTCATGATTCTCCGAGGTGATTTTCAGCGCATTTTAAACATTTTGGTGTCTTAGAACGGCCTTGCATTTTTGTGTGACCATATTTACAGCATCTAAAACATTGAATTGTTGGAAAAACGTATATCCCTACAGGAAGAGCATTGTAACATACAAAGATTATTTTCGGGAGAACTTGGCTATCAAAAGTTATTGCAACTGTCTGTGAGGGTTTTCAAGAATTGTTATCGATATGTACTTTGTAATTTAGCCGCCTTACTTTTGTTATATTGCCGCAACCTATCGGACTGGAAATGTTACTCTTAATTTCATCTTCGTCCCAATCCGTTGGTATACCACGGACTAGTCCCATTCGTGTAACATGAAATGTGGGGATAATTGCTCTGAATTTGTGCATTTCCAAAAGATCAGCGATCTTCATTCCAAAAGATCATTTCCAAAAGATTTCTGCGCAGGAAATTATTAGCGTCATTAAACTTGGAAAAGGCAACGGTAAAACGGTTTCTACCGATTCTTTTGACACTTCCAGGAATTATATTTGGAAATAGATTCACTATAGGCGACATCTGAGGGAAAATTCTCGCCATCACTATCATATTTTGACAATTGGTTTGGCACGTTGATTTCATTGGTTTTTTTCTAAGACAAGTACAAGATTTTTGCATTCTGCACAAGAAACGAACAGTATGTTTTATAGTGACGTCACGTCACGTCACGTCGCCGTGCCATCTAGTCAAAAAACGCCCTTTGCCATGCATATTTTGCCGCTTTGGTTTCACATCTGATTGATTAGACGCAGTGCATCAATGTAGAGCTCAACAAGTTCCAACCTTGCTTGGATAGGTCAACAGAGAATTTATCTAATCTTTGGGATTGTGAGTTAACGGCCTTTTAATGGCACAATTGGTAGTGAGGACACGCCGCAATGCGCAGGAGTAGATCGGATCGGGAGCACGGCGTATTTATTTTCTTCTTGTCGTGTGGGGTCGAGGCGATAGACCCGATGAACCCCAGTGTCAAAGTTTTTAAACGGACATGGTTCGTGTAACAACCACTAACAAACCAATGACAGGGACCGAGACCGACGGCTTAACGTGCCCTCTGAAGCACGGCTTATTTTTTTAAATCAGGCTAAATCACCTGATTGTCTGATTGAAGATAGTCGAGATTATCCTAACCAATTGTAATCTCAAAAAAATACTAAAATATGTCACAAAGTGATTGTGTTCCCACCCTGGGAATCGAACCCAAGACCTCTGGATCGGGAGCCCATTGGTAAGACCACTAGACAACGGAGGCGTATCTATATAAAGACGGTAACAAGTCGCCCATGAACTTACGCTGACCGACTGCGATTATCGTATTGGTTGCAGTGGCCCACTTCGCGACCCTTCATTCGGTCCATTGGTAGTCAACGATTTAATAAGGTTATTATATTATTGGTCCAGGTCGGTTGACACTCTGCCAACCTACTTTTGTAATGTGTTGCAAGGTTGTTAGCTACAACGATCGAAAATACATGACTTTAAAATAACGATGTGGTGTGTTCGATTAAGGCAATGTCTGATCGCCCGCCCTATTCAGAGTAAGCTCTTTGGTATATGCGCTGTGATGATTGATGATGAGGAAGGAACTCTTTATAAGGATTTGTAAGCGATAAGAAATCCTTACTTCCATGCTGGACTGGGAGCGAAACAAAAACATAGATTGTACCAGTTGCATTTCCTCCCGGACATGCTGTAAAAACTGCTATGGGATCCGAGGGTTTCTGTATATTGCAATTTAGGCCACAGGCTGACAACCTGTCACTAGAGCAATATACCTACAAATCTATCTCAAATAATCCTTAAAACTTTGTCAGATGTGGCGGAATGACCACTGTTTTGATCGTTTATGCTCTGCCTTCTGCTATTAGGGATAAATCCGTGATTATATGTATGTATATATGTAGAAACCCTCTGTGCAGCTACACACAGGCGTCACTTACTGCGCGCAAGGTTGCACTCGACACGCTGTCAATGCTTTTTGCATTGACAGCGTGTCGAGTGCGTCACCTTACGCTCTACGCGCGCGTAGCGACGAATTCGCGTAGAGCGTAAGGTGGCGGATGTGTGTTGTAGGCTATGCAAAAGCATTGACAGCGTGTTGAGCGCAACCTTGTGCGCAGTAAGTGACGCCTAAACTCTAGAGTCTAAACTCTGTTGAATTTCCGCCAATACCAATCCCGCCTGACCACGACGTAATAAAGGTAACATCCGTAAGTCTGCGCTATTTCTATTTTCTTTCTATGTCAAGTGAAGAGAAATAGAGTTAACATGTAGCTTATAAATACATTTCGCTGACCTACATGTTAGTTCAAGTTATTTGTGAAATATAACGTCGCAGTCTAAAAGCTTTTAGACATCCAAAGCCCACTAGTGACATTTGATTTCAGACGCTGTTCTCAGTTATATTCGCTCCGTTTCAAGTAAGTTTTAAGAGTTATTTTGGTATAAAGTAGACAAGAGAAGACTAGACTAGGTGGCTAAATAAACCAAAACGTATACTTAACACTGATGGCTAAAATATCGTGGATCTCATTCATCATTTTAAAAGAATATGCATTTAGATTTAGTCATTGATTTAAGAATATAGAAGTTATTGATTTTAGTAGTACAATATTTACCAAGGAGTGACGTCATAACTCACTATTTTCATACAAAAAAATCGTTATTAACATTTAATAAATATTTGCTGCGTGTAGGTATGTTTTGGAATGATTTGGAAGAGAAGTAGTTGTACCCTACTTCCACCGCAAGCAAAGGAAGGTATTATGTTTATAAGCATTTTTTATGTTTGTATATATATATATATATATATATATATAAATATACGATACAATCACGCGTTTATCCATTAGGACCTAAACAAAGGTCGTTCCGCCACGTCTGACAAAGTTCCGAGGGATATTAAGATCGATTTGTAGGTATATTAACAACACTTATTACTTAGCAATAAGGCCGCCTATGTTGTACTTGTGTTTTGTTGTTATCTGTTGTGTTGTATGATTTGTATTCTTACGTGCAATAAAGTATTTTTATGTTATGTTATGTATATACATACCAATCGGCGATGGGCTGACAATCTGTCACTTTAGCAATATTGCTAAAGTGATTGTGATTGTCAGCCCATCGCCTAAATTACAACATACAGAAACCCTCGGATCGCTTAGGTGGTTTTTACAGTATATACAACTAGCTTTGCCCGCGACTTCGTTCGCGCCTAGTTTTAGGTTTTACCTAGGTAGGGAAGTACTACTGTATTTAATCCAGTTTCACTTTTATCTACAGTAGTACCCAGCCCTTGCGTTCCTAAGGATTATCTCTCGCTTTTCGCTCTTCCCTATTGTCCTTTATTTTTTTCGCGTTCCTTGCATCCCTATGGTCGTTTGCGTCTCTCTGAAACATGAGCTTATTTTAGCTATAACCACCCGCGGACGGGGGGGGGCAAGGTTACACTGTTTGACGTACAATATGTATAAGGTGACCAACAGGGTGGGTCAAGTTAGCTGGTCACCTTATACATTTTAGGGTGATTTTCAACAACGAAATTAGTCAGTAAATAATGAAAACGTATATCAGTCTGTTTGACAAAAAGCTACTTTAAGCGGGTGACGGGCGCGAAGGTGGACAGGTGAGACTGGTCAAAGTACAAAATGTATAAGGTGATCAACAGGATGGGTCAACTTAGCTGGTCACCTTATTTACTGGCTAATTTCGTTGTTGAAAATCACCCTCAAAATAGTGATTGACTAGGTGGAAACTGTTACTAGTTACACATTGATTCTCTGCCTAAACCCTTAGAGGCGTGATTATTTATGCATGCAGTTATTCGTGGTGATAGCAGCAAGAAAACTTACTTCTCCATACAAACGTGTCTTGTTGTCTGCCTAATCCCTTGAAGTCAAGGCATGATTATTGTACAAAATTAAGTTGATATAGCATAAGGCCAGCCATATGCAGCAAGTTTTATTTAAATATATGTAATAGTTTTTGCGTACAACAGACAGACAAAAAAATATAAAAATAAATGTTTGGCTTCAATTGCGTGTAAGGAGTCCGTGCGTACTAACGCGGTTATTCAAAAAAATATTCAATGTACGGAATTCAACTTATCTACAGTTCTATTATTAAATTCATTACCTATTGATATCAGACAAGAACAAAATAGGTTTAAGTTTTCATCCAAGCTTAAGAAAAATCTACCTATTAGTTTAAATAAAAATATATATAAGAATAGTGTATTTATAAGAGACCCATCGATACCTGCGCAAGCAGTTTTGTGGGGCTATTGTAATAGATATAAGTTTATTGTATATGATTATAAATAAATAAATACAATGTATAGGTACTAATTTACTATTATTTCCACCGATAAATTATTTTAAGAATGAGTAATAAATTATAATAATAGCAATTTGTAAAATAATTAATGATGTGCATATAAAATATGCTTTGGGTTATATTGCTTTAAATTATTTATGGATGTTAGGACATCCTCAAGAGGTTTTTAATAAATAATGAATGTTTAACTACTTATGTTCCAGTTTTAAAATAGGTTCTTTACTTTAGAGTAAGTTGTTCAGTTTCATTCAAGGTTTTACGAGCCCTTTGGAGAATGAAAAATCTCGCTGTCGCTCCAGTCCCAAGACTCTTTATACCGTCCCGAATACAAAACTACATCTTGATCTTGCCTGTGTGACTAAATTGTTGCAAATCTATCGACCATGAACCAGATTCGTATTGCGTCATGCATTTTGCACCAATTTGTTCATTATAAAACGGTCGCTATTTGTTCGATGTAAGTGTAGAACGACTTGTTCTTTTAAAATATTTTAACTTTAATTTGACACGTCACGTCACAGTACACAGTCTCGCTTCTGTAGCAGGTCTGCTGAAAGAGATTTATTTATAGAAATAGCATATTGTGTTGATTTCCTTTTATGTGTATGTTACCGGAAATGTATGAAATCTAGGAATTATATACAATTCCTAGGTAATGTATATTCAATTCAATTCAATTCAATTTATTCAATAACAATAATATTGTGTTTGAAATACGTGTACACTAAAATTAAATTACAAACATTAGATCACAGTTACATTAAAATGTCTAATTATAATAAATAAGTAATTAATGATTATAATGAAACTAAATAAGATTATGTCAATTTACATGTCAAATTAAAATATTATTAAAGTAAATAAATGTGAATTACATCGAAGGCAGCAATTGTTATCAAAAATCGTCAATGGAATACAAACACCTTTCCAGCAAGAGAGTTTTTAATTTTTGTTGAAATTCGCTTAACTTACGTATACATATATATATACAATGCCAAGGCGCTCTAGGAAAAGTATGAAATACTGTTTAATTTTTTTATTAATACACAGGAATTATATATAATTCCGATATTGTTCTAGGTTATGTATAAAACTAATGCTTTCTGACGTTAGTAAACACAGGCTCATATTTATAAAGCGAAGTCAAGATTGCTACCAGTTTGAGATCGTATCAAGAATGTCATTCCAGTACAAAATGGCCTGTCAGATAATTACGACCCTTAGGGCCAGAGTTATCTGTGAATAGTATAAGGGAAACCTTCTTCTTCTTCTGTCGTGTGGGTATCGAGTCAGTCGACCTTTAAATACTTGTTCACCTAAACAAACAGGTTTGTCGCCGCGGTATTATCTGTTAAAAACAAAAACTTTAACATGTAGAAGAAAACTGTTTATGAAAAAAAATATCTACATTAAATTTACTATCGCACAGTGCTTATATCATGATTATAGAACTTATTGTTTTTGAGTGACACCTTCCTAAACTATATGGTCTATTAAAAAAATCATGTTATCTTATTTATGCTATATCTCTATCAAAATGGGTGAATTTGAACAAAATTACTTAGGGACTAATTATATCTCACGGTGACGAACGCCTTTTTCTACTTTACTAGTATCGTAATACGTTTTTAGAAGAATTAGATTAAAAGTTATTTTATAAATTGTCAATTTTATTAGTTGTAACAGAATGTAACAGTTTGTCACCGGGTGTTTTTTTGTGTTAAACCAATTTCTTCCCCCTTTCCCTCGAAACATGTCCATCACTACCGTATCCCCAGTTTAAATATAAAATATTAGATTTAGAAATAAACTGTCAAGACAAAATGAATTTACATGAAATTTCTTACTATTCAATACTTATATTACTTTCATAGGTCGAATAGTTCTTAAGCAATGCCTTTCCAAACTTTTTTCTTGAAATTGTAATGTCACCGGTCAGCTGGGTCAATAACTGCCTCCGTGGTCTAGAGGCTAGTGCCATGGACTCCCGATCCGGAGGTCCTGGGTTCGATTCCCAGGGGGGAAACACAAAGTTGATATTTGAGAATTTATAACTTTGTGAATTTTTCCCTAGTTTGGTTAGGACATTGCAGGCTGAATCACCATATTTTCCGAAAAGAAAAAGATTTCATGCTTCGGAGGGCACGTTAAGCCGTCGGTTCCGGTTGCTGTCTTTGATAGCGGTCGTTACTCAAACCATGTCAGAGGCCTGATACTTGTGCTACTAGGCGGTTTAAAAACTCTGACACCAGGGTTCATCGGGTCCATACAATCGATACCCACTCGACAGAAGAAGCAGGGTCAATTTACTTTATAAACACCCGGTGACAGTCCGACATCCGTCCTTGCCGTTTGAAGTCGTAAAATCAATATTTGCTTCTGATCCAAGTTCTCATCTATAATAGCTGCACTGAAATTCTAAGGTCAGCTTGAGCTATCAGTCGCCTTTAGCACTGTTATTTCAGTCGCTTTGAAATTTGAATCGCAGGATTCCTCTTGTCCAATTTCAGCCGCAGAAACAGAAATGGTGTTGAATTTGGAGTCAACCCGCGCTCAATTTATCTATAGAAATGTAAACTGATATTTTAGGTAACTAGATGTTTTAGGTATTTTAGGTAAGTCCAGCAGCTAGAAATAATAATGTGTCTTGTATTTTCTTGAATGTATTTAATCAGTGGTTTTTACTTTCCAGCATATTTGTTTTAGTGTAACATTGATTTAAAACGGGAAATATACGGTTTCCCATTTTCAAGTGAGTGTGTTCTAATAGTTTAAGAATTCGGGCTCTCCGTTCGGAGGTCTTGGGTTTGATACGCCCGTAGGGAACTGCAAATTGAAATATCAATTTAATTATACATACATACATTTAATCACGCTTTTATCCCTAATAAGGAATCCGAGGGTTTCTGAATATTGTAATTTAGGCGATGGGCTGACAACCTGTCACTACAGCAATAATGTCAGACGTGGCGGGACGACCTTTGTTTGTTTAGATCGCTTACGCTCTGCCTACCCCATTAGGAATAAAGGCGTGATTATATCTATGTATGTATGTTAATCCCTAATGGGGTAGGCAGAGTGTAAACGATCTAAACAAAGGTCGTTCTGAAAGTCTGACAAAGTTTCGAGGGTTGTTTAAGATAGATTTGTAGGTATATTGCTGAAGTGACAGGTTGTCATATATACAGAAATCCTTGGATCCCTTAGCTGGTTTTTACAGCATGCCCTGGAGGAAATGCAGCTGGCACATTCTATGTTTATCTCACGCTCCCAGTCCAGCATAAAAGTTCGTCTAAGTAAGTCATGAACTATGTCAGACGGCTGATAGGTGGTATGTGGTATGTGGTGGTGGTGCTAATTCTGCACCACACGCTGTTAATTTCTTTCACTGGGTTGACACTTTCATTCGTCGAGTCGGCAATCTATCCGATAGAAGGCAAACACCAAATCAGTGTAAGATAATACAAGAAATATACATGTCCATTGCTTTTTCTGCAGCGCTATAAGTGCCGTGTTCTGAAAAATGTTTCTTCCATGCTGGCCTGGGAGCGAGAGAAAATCATAGAACATGCCAGCTGCATTTCCTCCCGGGCATGTTGTAAAAACCGGCTTAGGCAACTACTAATACACTTACAAATCTATTTTAAATAACCCTCAACAATTTGTCAGACGTGGCGGAACGTCCTTTGTTTAGGTCGTTTACGCTCTGCCTACCCCATTAGGGATAAAGGCGTGATTATATGTATGTACGTTCTGAAGAATGCAGGATCCGTCCGGTTTCCGTTCCCGTGCCATAAATGCAGGATGCAGGATAGCCAACACTTCACGCGCGTGACGTCGGAGTCGCGAGGATGATGCAGTCCCTCACTACTACTGCTCAAACAGATCACACATGCATATTCTCCGGGGTATAAGCGTTCATAACTTCATATTCTATTGATTTTGTTGATATAAGTTATTATAGGTATGTTACACTTTGTGTTGTTACTTCTTGATGGAACCATAGTATGCTATTAATAAAACACAATTTACACTAGTTACACTTATATATTATTAAATTTTGCTACCGGTTTCGTTACACCATCATCAGGCAGTGCCCCCCTTTGAAGTTTATTAGCAACGTTTATATGTACATAGAAATACGAAACCAAAAATACATGTTATAAATAAAATTGAGATATAGGTAAATAAATACTTCTCATAAATGAAACCCATTGAACACCTGCTGAAACTCATCATTCGCTTGCCCTTAACCCATTTAGACATATCATCTTTCACGCAGTCCATCCATCTTTTCTTTGGTCGCTCGCTCCCAACATATCCATCCACATTCAAATTCATTACTCTTTTGCCTATATGATTTTCATCCGTCCGCATAACATGGCCATACCACGCAAGGCGATTTCCTCTTACTTTGTTGGTAATTGGCGCAACTTTCAGACTTCCTCTTATGTACTCATTCCTTATCTTATCCATTCTTGTTAATCCACACATCCATCTTAGCATTCGCATTTCCGCAGCATGAAGTTTTCTTTCATCCATCGCTTTCATAGCCCGACACTCTGATCAATACATGACGACAGGTCTTATGATGCTCTTATAGATTTGCCCTTTCAGCCTGACGGGCTTTCGGGGGTCGCAAGTTGTTCCTGTAACCTGTCGCCATTTCATCCATCCTGCGCTAATTCTGTGCTTAACGGCTCTGTCTATCTCACCATCTCCTTGAATTTGTGACCGGAGGTACTTGAAGTCGTAGCAGACCGGTAGTGCTACCGTGTCTAGGGTCATAGCCACAGGACTGGAGAGACCGCCAAAATTGCAGAACATGTACTCCGTTTTTGTTTTGCTGATTTTCAAGCCTACATTCTCCAGTTGCTGTTGCCATTTCCCCAACCTGCTCTGTACCTCGAGTCCATCTAAGCCGACGAGAACAATGTCATCGGCGAACAGCATACACCAGGGTGCCTCTTTTGAATATCCGACGTCAAGGCGTCCTTTATTGACAGGAATAGGTAAGGACTTAGAGCCGAACTGTTGAAACTATCTGAATAAAAAAAACCGTCAACTTGATCAACATCACTGTTTGTTTGCGAATTTTGAAATACTCTTCAGAATTCAATATCAAAATTTATTTTGCAAACGTACGAATATAAATATGCGTATTTCCTTAGTTATTTTTGATATATATATATATATATATATATATATTATGTCCAGCAGGTCGGTGGTGTTATCCGCCTGTGGGTGTGTCAGCTACTTACAGTCCCTATTTTTGTCTAAAATAAGGGTCGTGTAGCGTGTGCTGGGTGTTTGTTAGTTTGTAGGTACAGTTTTTTTTTAATCTTATTAAGGTAATCAACAGCTCATTTCAAACTATTAGTACATAATGCTTAGGGCTAGAATTATGGAGCAAATAACAGATTACCCCAGATTTACCTAGGGCAGAGTAATTAAAGTTAGCTAGGTTACAAAAAGAATAGGTAACATATCTTAAACTTAAGTAATAAGTGCTTCTAAAACTAATACTATAAGCAGAGTATTAAACACTTCATTTGTGTGGTCTATCTACAGAATCAGAACTATCAGAATAAATTTATATAAATTTAAAAGTTGTTTCTTGTTTCCCTATTTGCAGCTAATTACAATCTATGGGGACGTGGAGCGGTCGTTCGCTTGCTGAGCAGCCGACTCCTGTATTTTTTGGTATATAGTTAATCTAGTATTTGTTAGAAGCTGGTTATGGTTATGTTTATAACGGTCAGCGAGGGATTTCAGTTCGAGGAAGTTGCCTTTCAATATACGCACGCAGCTTATAATATTGGTGTCTCGACGAGGAATTTGTTGAGAATATTGATGAGGATTTCTTTTTGTAGCTGTAATTGGTGTAATATCTGTTTCATTGTTATTCGTTGCTCTTGTTTAGGGGTTCCATATTGATGTCTTTATTTTTTATATTCATAAATAATTGCGTTGGGGGTGGTACTGTGGTTGTATCTGAAGTACCTGTTTAGGTAGTGGTGTAAATTGTGCAGTGGAGGCAATGTTCGCAAAGGATTTGTTTTTTTTGACGATATCTCGACGCTGAGTATTGGCGTTCAGCTGCTTCTCTTTGTTTTCTTTCTCTTTCTTCATGTTGTACCACTTAGCGATCCACGCGCGTGATTTTTTGTCTTCATAGGAGTAGTGATTTTATCGTATGAGTGAGTGACCATGAAAGATAAATAGTTGTAGGTTTTTTTAAATTGTTCTCATTTTGACCGGCCACACACCGATGCACCATTCGTCAAGGCATGTCTTAATCTTTTCATCGTAGATGTTCGTGTTAAGCACTACCTTCGTCTGGTGAGTCTGCTGGGCATTTGGAACGCGCGCCATGAAACGGAGCCCTTCATCAAGTTTTTTTAACTCTTCTATAATTATATTTCTTATGTTTGCGGTGTATAAGCGAATTGTGATAGTTCTTTTGTTTGGAGCCAAGGCGTATCTTGCTCCGTGTTGTGTAGTCGTTTTTCTTATTTTATTGAGGTATTACAGATCATTGATTTTCTTGACGTCCGTTATAATTATATCTGGAATATGAGTAGGCGGTGTGATCAATCTTGGCTGTTGCCGACTCACTATCGAGTGAGGGGTGACAACATCCCTCTTGGGTTTCGGTAAGGTGAAATTTTCTGTGTCTCTTTGTGATTTGTCTTTGCGCTCCTCTTCGGTGGCGAGTATGGAGAAACAATTACTTATTGGTACGGGGCGGGCTGGTGCTGTGAGGTGACAGCCTGAGTAGTGGTGTGCTCGAGCGCCTTCACTTGGCTGAATTGGATTGTTGGGTCACCAAGCGCTGTCGTCGAAGCATTACTAATTTCATGCGCGTGTGTGGTGGTGTAATGTCATGGGACGGATGCGGGAATGATGTGTGTTTATGCTGCTGGGTGCATTCGTTGCACCACTTAGCGCGTGACTAGGACATGGCGTCCGGCGGTTGTCATGGCCTTTTGCATTTTTCTTGGGTATTTCTTTATTTTCAGATACTACTTTTTTACTATGCCGAGTTCGCATGTCACAATTTCTTTACTTTGAAATCTTAGGATTGGCATGTATTTGACATTTATTTGTCCGTTGTAATTTTGGAAGTTTATCTTATTTATTTTGCAGAAGCTTATGTTGTTTTTAGAAAACATTTCACGACGCTTCTCTTGTTACATAGTCTACAGTTTAATTGTATAATCTCAGCTTGGAGTCCCTGCCACTCATGGAAATTTATGATTCCATTATCTTGAGCGCAGTGCCAACAGTTAACTGCATATATTGTCCTTCATTGTCCAGGGAAAGTTCAACTAGCCAATACGTACGAGTACAAATCGGCTGTTCTGCTCGAAAATTATTTTAAACAATTAGGACTGCAACTAATTCGGATGTTTTATTCAAATAAGAAACTTTATGAAATTTACCGTATGCAGATTACCTAGGTATTCTGCAGATTATCTAGTTGATGTAAGAATTAATAGTAGATTTTACGACGAGTGCACAAAACAAGTCATTTTCGTCAGACATCTTGCAGGGTGAGGGCTGATATTTTAGTCAATGAAAAAAAATAGTATTCTGCACTCGTTACAAACTCTGCTTTTCACGTCGATTGTGGAAAATTGAGGAAATTCAGCAAAAATATTGTAAGCTAAACAATTAATTCTCGCCTTAACTTTTAAATCCTTCGTCATGAAATATTAGGCTTGGGCTGGAGACCTATACAGCCTACTATTACATTAATTTTGTAGTAATAAAAAAAACAATTACACTATCGTACTTGAACTTCTTTGATATCGTTTTATGTCATAAAAAAACACAAAAAGCAAATAATTTAAAGCATATATTTTAAAATAACAAGTTCTATCTATGAACTTCCATGCTGGCCTGGGAGCGAGAGAAAAACATAGAATTGTGCCAGCTGCATTTCTTCCCGGGCATGCTGTAAAAACCAGCTAAGGGATCCGAGGGTTTCAGCTTATTGTAATTTAGGCGACGGGCTGACAACCTATCACTACAGAAATATTTTGTAGGTAACAATTCTATCTTAAATAATCCTCAAAACTTTGTCAGACGTGGCGGAACGACCTTTGGTTAGGTCGTTTACGCTCTGCCTACCCCATTAGGGATAAAGGCGTGATTATATGTATGTATGTACTTCTTATTGTTTTTGGCTGTATGGCCTAATTTTCTTTGCCTTAAAAGAAATGTATTTATAAGTCGATACGTTTTTGTCTTTGTGAGCAAAATAAAATATTGTGCAGCCTACACTTTCAGAGCATGAGAAGTGAAAATTTAACTTTTTTCACTTTAACTGATTTAGCCAGATAATCTGCAGAATACCTACATAGGTAATCTGCACACTAACTGGTTAACACACATTTACGGTAACATATGCACTTTAGTTCCTTTCTCGGTAGAGACAGCGGGCCCATAGGGTTAGCCGCAAAAAAATCTTCACGAGGTATCCAGACGTCTCATCGATTCAGCCGGTGACTGCTGGCAGTTTCTTTGCCCAAAGAATAAACCTAGCCATTCAAAGAGGCAAAGCTGCCAGCCTCCTGGGAACCTTGCTTCGCTGTGACATCTTGGATGAAATTTTCTATTAGTAAAATGTGAATTCTAATTGACACTTTCTAATTGTTGTCCATAATAAAATTACAACATAATTTTTTTACTTTAGTGGTGAAAATGGAAATTAAAACCATATTAATGAAACCACTATAATTTCATTATATCTCTTTTTTAACACATTTGCTCATAAATATTTCAATAATTTCAATATCGTATTTTATCTTACTACGCATTTGTGCGTTATTGTGATGTAAAGTGCGAGTTTGATGCACGAGTTTTTTTAATAAGGTAAAAACGCACGTTTTATCAAGATGCTCCGAACGGTCCTTTTTAAAATCTTAGCAAAGAGGTTTTATGTCAGAAAAGTGGTCAAAATCTTATGAATAAAATTAACTTAAAACTTACTATATTTAAAATATTATAATAATATAGTTTACTTAAAATACAACAAAATTCTTTAAAATTAATTAATTCTGACAATAAATTACATCCATTAATCTGGTCTTCCATGCCAGACTGGGAGCGAGAGAAAAACATAGAATGTACCAGCTGCATTTCCACCCGGGCATGCTGTAAAATCCAGCTAAGGCATACGAGAGTTTCAGTATATTGCAATGTAGGCAATGGGCTGACAACCTGTCACTATAGCAAAAAACCTACAAATTCTTCTTAAATAACCCTCAAAACTTTGTCAGACGGGCGGAACGACTTTTGTGTAGGTCGTTTACGCTCTGTGTACCCCATTAGGGATAAAAGCGTGATTATATGTATGTTATATAGTTTATGTTATGTTATTGTTACTTCCATGCTGGACTGGGAGAGATAGAAAAACATAGAATGTTCCAGCTGCCCTTCCTCCCGGGCATGCTGTAAAAGACAGCAAAAGGGACTCGTGGGTTACAGTGTATTGTAATTTAGGCGATGGGCTGACAACCTGTCACTATGGCAATACACATTACAATCTAAAATTACCCTCAATTATTGTCAGACGTGGCGAAAGCGCCTTTTACGAGGCGTTTAACGCTCTGCCTACTGTAACGATCGTTTATCATTACATATAGAATAATTAGTTTATAAAATCGACCCAACACTTAAACAAATAGCATTTAGATTTTTCGTTCAAAAATTGAGACATCTTTACCTGACATGACCCAGTATTTAAACAAGAGTATCAAATGCATAAATACCCATACTTGTTTCTTGGAAATAGAGTTAAATTTTGAATGTTACAAAAGATATTTTACTTTGTCTTAATATAGCATAGAACTTGGAAGATTAAAAAAAAAACAGAGGAACAGCGGGCATGCAGTGAGGGTTGGCAGTTGCTGACGGGCCGGGACGATGTTCTAACGCGGAAATTGGCGATGCGGAGCATCATGTGTTGTTTATTTTCGGCGTTGTGTTTTAATTCGAAGTCCATCGTTGTGATTATTACTGTAAGTGTTTCTTAACCTTACAGATAGACGATTTCGTAATAAAGTGATAGTTTCAGCATTCTGTACCTGCAGCGTTGCGAGTTTTCAAACATCATTCAATGATAATCGTAGGGAAATGTGTTATTAGAATAGGAAATATTAGGTGTGTGTTATGTGTAAAATATCAGTGTGCGAGAGTGTGAGGATGAATAAATGCAATAAAAACTAATAGGAATATTTTGATATGTCTTTAAGATACAGTGTTACACGTTAAAACAAAACACGGTGTTTAAAAATTAATTTATTTATTCAGGATAACACTTTACATACATTAAATACACATCGACAAGGCTTATGGGCTCCGAGAGTAGCTGGCCCATAATCCCTCTCGAGAATTCATTCGAATAGGTATTCATACAAACCTCTAATGGTCTATTTGTCAGCTGACGTAGCGAGCTATAAAGGTGATAATTTCTTGACACAGTCTCTATCATTTGAACTGACTTCTTAGCGCATATCATGTGATTTTGGTACAGCAGTCCTTGAAAATTATACTATATTGCAAACTGAACAGAGAAATTGATTATTAAAAGGTTTGAACATTAGTACACCGTCACAGGTGACCAAAACTGCAGTTAATAGGTAACTTGTATGACTTTGATGAATGATTGGTAGTATGAAAGAAGTTTGTGAATGAATTAAGATGATCGGAATATTTGATGGAAGGTTTGCAAGTTAGATAAGACTAGGGTTTGGTGTTAGTCTGTGCAAGGTTTTCGCGCGTTGGCATGGTCTGTAGGTTGGAAGGGAGGGCCATTTCATTTGCCTAGGTATCCTAATTCTAAGATCTTAAAGATCTTTATTCAAATTCCCTTCCCTGGTTATTGAGTCTTTGTACCTTTCAGCACGCTAAATTAGCCGGGAGATTTAATATTAAGTATGTTTGGTTTATTTTATTTGGGTTAGTTATGCGCAAGAAGAAAGAAGATGGAGATTCCTGATTCCTGCATTTCAGCTGAATATTTTATGTGAGTCGCATGTTTTATATTACTCATTTATATTTTATTTCTTGTCATTCGCTGTTATTTTTCAGCTGAATTTGATTATGAACTTTTTTACAAATAATTTATTTACTTACGTCATTATTTCAATTACCCTATTCAAACTTAACTTAGATTTATTTCAATTTTCTATTTGAATACACAACGTATGGGTCTTTTAATTTGACATAAAATCAGTTTTTAGACGATCACATATTTATTTATCTTTGGCCATATTAATTTTATAAGATTATTATTTAAATAGGGATAGGGTGTTACATTGCTGCTCGTGACGTCGGATGCTTCGTCATTAAAGGACGAATGATTGTTTAATTATTTTCATTCGTACACGAAGTATAAATTATTTGGGTTACTGTTATTATTACGATAGGGCTTTATTTATTCGTAGGTCATTATATTAGTTCATTAAATAGGTGAGTACTGTATTTTATAATACAAAGTAAGTCAGACTGATAGTTCGTTTTTAATATTTCATTATCTAAATTGTAGCGATATTTTAAAATAATTTTTATTTCAAAGTAAACAAGCTTTGACAAGTTTGAAACAAACAGAAAAAAAGGGACGGCTTTGCACAATAGCGACGCTACTTTAAAAAAGGGCTGGAATAGAAATGTGTCAAAGATACGGTTAAGCGTTCGAAGACATTTGTGCAATATACTTTTACTAGTGTTGATTGCAGTCAAAAAGTTTAAATTTCGAGAGAAAGAAAACTGATGGATTTATTAAGGTAGGGGCGAGAAAATTATAGATTTGTGAACGTTTGTTTTCGTAAAAACTACTGAACGGATTTTAATATAAGGATGATTTAGAATAGCATGTCTATATTACTTATTTACTTTAAGAGTTAAGTACTTTATTCCCACTTAACGGTTAACACTTATAATTAATTAAGAGTTTTAGGGGCGGATCGCTAGTTATGTATAAAATGTTAACATTAATTAGAGTTTTCAAACCACATGACTATCCACATGATTCAAACATTTAATTGAATTTTAACAATACATTATTTTTATAAGTTATCCTTCAGGATTAGTTAAAATTTTAAAGCTAAAGTTGATTGTGCATTTTTTTAGTAACCCATGATACCCTGTTTACTCTGACAGGAAAACAGGCGTGATTTTATATGTATGTTTGTCTTATTTACAAACAAATTGGATGGGTTCAAAATCTTTACTTAGGTATGCATTGTCAGCCCTTGAAGTACGTAGGTTAATAAAACAATGCAGTTAGGTTACAAACAAAGAAAAAGCCCGAGAATTTGCTTTATTATGCTTGTACACGTGTTTGGGACAAAGTGGTTCATTTATCGCTTATGAATAGAGAAAAGTTTTTGTTAACTATTTTTTGCAAAAATAGATGAAGTTGAGAATACAGCTTTGGTACATATCAGTCACAGATACTTCAAGTGGGTACGCCTTGAGTTCTGATAACGATATTGGTTCTATGAAATTTGAGTCCTGTTTTTTGTTTAAGGGTGATAAATTTTGAAACTTTGACTGGCTTAAGAGTAGTTTTCCTATGAAATGTTAAGGATAAAAAAGGAGCCATTATAATCGTAGTTTATGGGTTTTCGTTTTGAGAAGTTTTGTTTCTCACACCAATTAAGTTAGTCCCTTTTGACACTTTAGTTATTCAAACCATTTAAGTTGAGATAAGGATTTGGGAAAGAACTACTTAAATTAAAATATGACATTTCAAATCGTAAGTGGTTTCGTTAGTCAGAAACATAAATAATTTACTCTGAAACCTTTTTGCTATGTAAAATCATTATTTGATTTTAATGGATTCATGAGTAACTTTACCATAGTGCATAAAGAGTAAGATGAAATCAAAAACTATTGAATAGATTTTGAAACAAGGATATTTTATCGGAACTTGAGAGATTAAAACGTAGGGGCGTAGAAATAATTACATACATACATATAATAAAGCTTTTATCCCTGATGGGGTGGGCAGAGTTTGAACGACCTGGACAAGGGTCGTTCCGCTACGTCTGACAAAGTTTTGTGGGTTGTTTGGATAGACTTGTGGGTATATTGCTGAGGTATTAGGTTGTCTACCCATCGCCTTACTTACAATATTTCAGTATATTGTAATCATAAACCCTTGCATTACTTAGCTGGATTTTACAGTTGCCCGGGAATGGCACGTTCTATGTTTTTTCTCTTCGCTATCAGCCCAGTATGGTAGTAATAGTTAATAAGGATAATTATGAAACATTAGATGATAATGATAATAATAGATGATAATATTATTAAGCGTTTTAGAGGCGCATTTTAGCATAAACAGTTATTGTTTAAGTTTGAATCGAGTATTGACTGATAATTATTGATAGAAAGGGAAGATTATAATAAAGGTGAATAGCATGGACAACAAATGGGTTTTATGTTCAGCAGTGATAATGATAAGCAAGTGGTTTAGTTTAGTTTAATTGATTGGTAGTTATTAGATGGGAATCGTAAATTAATACGTCTTAAAGTGTTAATTAAATTAAAATAAGTTAGAATGATAATTGAGATAATAGACAGATGAGAAAATTAAAAATGTTGATACTTTTAAGATTTTAGTTATTTATTTGTGACTAGTTTTTAGATATGAGAGAGGCCGGAGGAAGAAATTTGCCCAGCAGTGGGACACTAACGGCTAGATAAGATAAGATAAGATATTTAGAGTGGACAATATAAAAAATGGCTTGTCTCAATAGTACAGACAAATTAAGTTCAGTAACAAAAAAAGGTCAGTTTAGACCTATGATTGTTTATTTACAATTTTATCTATTTTGACAAATATCAAAATGGCTCACAAACAAAGGGGCGTCTGTAACGATCGTTTATCATTACATATAGAATAATTAGTTTATAAAATCGACCCAACACTTAAACAAATAGCATTTAGATTTTTCGTTCAAAAATTGAGACATCTTTACCTGACATGACCCAGTATTTAAACAAGAGTATCAAATGCATAAATACCCATACTTGTTTCTTGGAAATAGAGTTAAATTTTGAATGTTACAAAAGATATTTTACTTTGTCTTAATATAGCATAGAACTTGGAAGATTAAAAAAAAAACAGAGGAACAGCGGGCATGCAGTGAGGGTTGGCAGTTGCTGACGGGCCGGGACGATGTTCTAACGCGGAAATTGGCGATGCGGAGCATCATGTGTTGTTTATTTTCGGCGTTGTGTTTTAATTCGAAGTCCATCGTTGTGATTATTACTGTAAGTGTTTCTTAACCTTACAGATAGACGATTTCGTAATAAAGTGATAGTTTCAGCATTCTGTACCTGCAGCGTTGCGAGTTTTCAAACATCATTCAATGATAATCGTAGGGAAATGTGTTATTAGAATAGGAAATATTAGGTGTGTGTTATGTGTAAAATATCAGTGTGCGAGAGTGTGAGGATGAATAAATGCAATAAAAACTAATAGGAATATTTTGATATGTCTTTAAGATACAGTGTTACACGTTAAAACAAAACACGGTGTTTAAAAATTAATTTATTTATTCAGGATAACACTTTACATACATTAAATACACATCGACAAGGCTTATGGGCTCCGAGAGTAGCTGGCCCATAATCCCTCTCGAGAATTCATTCGAATAGGTATTCATACAAACCTCTAATGGTCTATTTGTCAGCTGACGTAGCGAGCTATAAAGGTGATAATTTCTTGACACAGTCTCTATCATTTGAACTGACTTCTTAGCGCATATCATGTGATTTTGGTACAGCAGTCCTTGAAAATTATACTATATTGCAAACTGAACAGAGAAATTGATTATTAAAAGGTTTGAACATTAGTACACCGTCACAGGTGACCAAAACTGCAGTTAATAGGTAACTTGTATGACTTTGATGAATGATTGGTAGTATGAAAGAAGTTTGTGAATGAATTAAGATGATCGGAATATTTGATGGAAGGTTTGCAAGTTAGATAAGACTAGGGTTTGGTGTTAGTCTGTGCAAGGTTTTCGCGCGTTGGCATGGTCTGTAGGTTGGAAGGGAGGGCCATTTCATTTGCCTAGGTATCCTAATTCTAAGATCTTAAAGATCTTTATTCAAATTCCCTTCCCTGGTTATTGAGTCTTTGTACCTTTCAGCACGCTAAATTAGCCGGGAGATTTAATATTAAGTATGTTTGGTTTATTTTATTTGGGTTAGTTATGCGCAAGAAGAAAGAAGATGGAGATTCCTGATTCCTGCATTTCAGCTGAATATTTTATGTGAGTCGCATGTTTTATATTACTCATTTATATTTTATTTCTTGTCATTCGCTGTTATTTTTCAGCTGAATTTGATTATGAACTTTTTTACAAATAATTTATTTACTTACGTCATTATTTCAATTACCCTATTCAAACTTAACTTAGATTTATTTCAATTTTCTATTTGAATACACAACGTATGGGTCTTTTAATTTGACATAAAATCAGTTTTTAGACGATCACATATTTATTTATCTTTGGCCATATTAATTTTATAAGATTATTATTTAAATAGGGATAGGGTGTTACACTACCCCGTAAGGGATAAAGGCGTGATTTTATGTATGTATGTATGTATATGTATGTATTTATCTGTAACAAAAACACATAAATATTAATTATCTTTATTAGTAATATTGGCTGCTTTTTGTGCCTTTGCCTTAAAAAAAGCGCTGATGCGCGCGCATCGCTAATTTTTGAACAAGTAAAAATTATTCCGCGCGCTTTTTCTCTTCGCTGTATTGTTTTCTTTTTTTGCTTTAAGGGTCCATCGTGTGCGCAAACCGAAATTATGTAATTTATGTTCGCATGATGTGTCGTTCATGCCAAAGTGTTAGTTGTGAAATTAATAAGTTTTAAAGTAAGAAAACAATTCTGTAATAACCACCTCGAGATTTTATAGTAAGTATATGTCATATTTTATTTTTAAAATGTTTGTTTTAAACAAAAAAAATGATTTACTGCGATTTTCGCACAAGCGACGCGCGACCGCAGTCGTAACTGCCACGCCGTAGCGCGTGCTAATATAAACGTTCTTTCTATGAAATTTCGGGCGATATTCGTATATCTTAAAATGAATGTGCTCATCTGTGACTCGGCGCTGGCTTAACAACTGATTAAAGATTTATTCGTTTAAGAAAAGCCGAGTTGTATTTATTTCCTCGCAAATATATAATAAAAGTAACGCCTATCATCATCTCCCTAGCCTTATCCCGTATCTCACGCAACGCCTATGTGGGGCAGAAATACTGGGTGTATGGGACAGTAATACTTGGTGTAAGGGACAGCGTACTGAGCGTAAGGGACAATGCTGTCCCATACTGGGTGTAAGGTGTACATGGGCAGCAAATTTGCTGTAATAGTCATTTTGATTTTAAAACCTTGTTGGACTAGATTTTTTTTAAACATACAATGTACCAACTGGTTCGCTTTAGTTTTATTTCCTAGAAATATGATCATAGCTCCAAGAAATAGAATAATAGCTCCAAAAAATATGATCTTAATTTCAAGTTATTCCAAATTTATTGTTTAGCGGGTATAATCTATGTTTTTAAATAGTTCTAGTCCAGGATAGCAGTAAGATGAAAATGACTAATACAGATACATTGCTGTCCCTTACACCACATACGCTGCCCCCTACACCCAGCCTCCAGCCCAGAATGATGCCCCTTACACCCAGTATCCTGTCCCTTACATCCAGTATGAAGTCGCTTACACCGGTATTGATGTCCCTTACACCGGGTATTGATGTCCCTTACACCGGGTATTGATGTCCCTTACACCGGGTATTGATGTCCCTTACACCGGGTATTGATGTCCCTTACACCGGGTATTGATGTCCCTTACACCGGGTATTGATGTCCCTTACACCGGGGATTGATGTCCCTTACACCGGGTATTGATGTCTCTTACACCGGGTATTGATGACCCTTACACCGGGTATTGCTGTTCCTTACATCCAGTATGTTGTCCGTTGCACCCAGTATGCCGTCCCTTACATACGGTATTGCTGTCCCTTGCACCCAGTATGCCGTCCCTTACACACGGTATTGCTATCCCTTACACCCAGTATGCTGTCCCTTATACCCGATATAGGTGTCCCTTACAACCGGTTTTGTTGTCCTTTACACCCGTTATTACTGTCCCGTACACTCGGTATTGCTGACCCTTACATCCGCTATTACCGTCCCTTACACCCGGTATTCCCTTACACCATACTTTAACCTAACCTCTAACATTATCTCATACTCTATGATACTTGCACTAGCACGAAAAAAATACGATTCACGTGTACCAGGCCACTCAGAAAGTATTGCGATAAATAGTTTTTATATATGGCAGACTGACCGGTTAGAATCTTTTTTGAAAATATGATTACTTGTAAGGAAAAATATGTGTGTTCCATTTTCAAAATTTCCCTCCACATTTTTTGCGAGCCAATTCAAAGTATCGTGTCTTACTGAAAAATGGATCTGCGCCGGGAACATTTTAGAGCTATGATTTTTTACGATTTCAAGTGTCGCCTGAAACCGGATGAATCGTTCGATAGACTTCAAATGGCATTTATGGATGAAAGCCTCTCCAAGGCAACCGTGTATCGTTGGTATAACGAATTTAGGCGCGGTCGACCAACCTTGGGGGATGAAGAAAGAAGCGGTCGCCCTTTGACGGCTATTACGGAAGAAAACGTGCTAGCAGTGAAAAATTTAATCCAAGATAATAGGCGAATTACATATCAGGAGATTGAGCACATATTAAAGATTGGATCGGGAAGCGTTTACGAGATTCTACACGGGCATCTTCGCGTGAGGAGGATAGTATCGCGCTGGGTGCCGCACTACCTCACCGACGCTCAGAACCAGGCCCGGGTGGAATGGTGCCGTGATATGCTGAACAAATTTGAAGCAGGCTCGTCTCGGCGTGTTTACGACATCGTAACAGGTGATGAGTCCTGGATTTATCAATACGATCCAGAAACCAAGCGCCAGTCGACAGTTTGGGTGTTTCAAAATGAACCAACGCCTACCAAAGTGAAGCGATCTCGAAGCGGGGGGAAGATTTTGATCGCCAGCTTTTTTAATTTGACTGGCCACTTGGCCTCAATTCCCTTACGAGATCAAAGAAGCATTAACGCCGAATGGTATACTACCAAATGTTTACCAGAAGTTTTTTCTGTTGTGAGCAACAAGCGACCAAACACAGGGCTCCGCGGACTACTGCTCCACCACGACAATGCGCCTGCACACACCGCGCTCAAAACGAGGGACTTCCTGGACAGCACACCAGTCAAACTCCTGGGTCACCCTCCTTACAGCCCTGATCTAGCACCGTGTGACTTCTTTTTATTTCCAAAAATAAAAAATCAGCTCAAGGGGATACAATTTTCGTCGCCGGAAGATGCGCTGGCTGCGTTCGAGCAGGCTGTAAACGAGGTGTCTACGGCGGACTGGAAAAAGTGTTTTGAAAACTGGTTCAGACGCATGAATCTTTGTATAGAGGCTGGTGGAGAGTACTTTGAAAAGATTTAATAAAAATATATGTACCTGTAGAACAATTTTTTTTAGTGTCGCAAATCTTTCTGAGTGTCCCACGTATGTATCATACACGATTTTAGTCCCTGAACGTACTGGCAATGTATATTATGGAACAAGCTATTTACTTAGGTCACTACAAACTATCGCGAGCGTACTACAGTTGTATACTTTGGGATGACTTAGTAAAAAAGTGAATTCCAATCTGTATGCGAGTTGTTACACCCCCTGTAGTAGTTACACCCCCTGTAGTAGTTACACCCCCTGTAGTAGTTACACCCCCTGTAGTAGTTACACCCCCTGTAGTAGTTACACCCCCTGTAGTAGTTACACCCCCTGTAGTAGTTACACCCCCTGTAGTAGTTACACCCCCTGTAGTAGTTACACCCCCTGTAGTAGTTACACCCCCTGTAGTAGTTACACCCCTTGTAGTAGTTACACCCCCTGTAGTAGTCACACCCCCTATACGCGACTAGTTACACACACTGGCGTGCTGTCATATTTTTACTTTGGGAGACGTTAGGGTTGAGAGTAATAGTAATATCCCGTCTAAAACATTCTAGGTATGTTAAGTTTCTGCCAAGCGTCGCGGTCTTTTAGCCGTAAAAAGAAGTGAGATCTAAAGGTGAGCCAAGTCAATACTGTTCTCTTTGACGGTAATTTATTCACTGATCTCCGTAGTCTCTATATTTTCAGTTAAACCACAATTTTCTTTTCATTAAGGAAGCTGGCACTATTTTATTATTTAGCACTGCTCTTAGATTGCTTTTAACTATTTAAAAACTTTAATTTTTTTTTAAATGAGAGTTGTTTATTATTTACATAACTTACATTTATTGTTCGGAAAATACATTTTATACGGTATATTCATACACATTCTTCTTTTAGAATCGCAAACAAAACTTTGTTTTTAGTTTTTTTCTAAGATAATAAAATCTACAAGGGAATGTATTTTTATATAATTTTCCGTATGCATGTGTAATTATTTCTACCTTTTAAGACACTAGAACAGCTGGAAGTGCCTGAGCATTATGATAAGTGAGTACCTACCTACATGAGTGAGGTACGAAATCTTTGTAGGCATACAATTTCTGAACTAGAAGAGATAGATACTTGAAATTTTGAAGTTTAGCTAGTATTCACGAACTCGCTACGTGTAATAAATTTGAGCTTCCTCCATTTTATAGAGGGGTCAAAAGTCGTCTGAAGTGGTTCGAGGGATGGTACGGCCGTGCCCGTTAGCTCAATTACTACAATATAAACTAAGTCAATTACATCTAAACTAACTCTTTGTCTTCAACCTGTTTATAGTGAACAAATCAGGTTTAACTTCAGTTCTGTACGAGACTGCAAAATCGGTTTATGCCATGTTGTTGACTGTATCCCTTGGCGACTAATCTAGCCTCTTTCTTTTCTGTTTTGTCCAACGCATTTCTGTTCTGGAGGTTTCTTAAAAAAAATTGAGGTTTCAGTTTTCACTAGACTTCTAGATTCTGACAAAAAATAATTATTTGATTTTGTTTATGCATTATTTAGATTAAGTACCAAATTGTAATTTCCGCATTGTGAGAGCAAATAAACAACCATTTTAGTTAGTTTAGTCATTATTATAATTAGAATATGGTACGTCTTTGCTCATAATAAGTCTTATAATATATAAGCCGCTTAGTCTCCGCCGCTCTCCTTCCAACCTTCTGTCTGACGCAATGTTATTAAATATTCACTCACAGATATCAGCATACTGTGTATCATCATCATCATCTCCCTAGCCTTATCCCGAATCTCGCGGTATCGGCTAACTAATCTAGCTGATTGAACGAGGGTACTGGTTTTTACACAGAGCGACTGCCAGAGGTCATATACCTCTGCAACTCAATAGGGAAACCAGACCCAATCCTAGATTAGGTCAAAGTTTTCAAGCCGCCAATGCTTAGCACAGAAAAAGCATCGATTGAACGTAGGTACATGTCAAAATTGAAAACCGAAAAACACATTGGTACGTGGTGGGATTCGAATCACGACCAACCGCTCAGGATACAGCGGCCCTATCCACTACACCATCGGGCTCATCAGCATTTAAAACTATTATCTTGTATAAATTAGTACATCTGGTACAGCTGTAATAAGCCTCTTACTCTAAGCCGTGACCGCCGCTATCTAACCTTCTGTCTGACGCAATGTTATCAAATATTCACTCGGCTGTCACTCACAGATATCCACATAGTGTGTAGTGCATGGGTTATATTAATTTAAAACTAATATTTAGTAATTTAGTACATTTTGTACAGCTATATAAAAGCCTCTTAGTCCAAGCCGTGACCGCGCCGCTATCTAACCTTCTGTCTGACGCAATGTTATCAAATATATATTCACTCGGCTGTCACTCACGGATATTCGCATAGTGTGTAGGGTATGAAATATATTAATGTAAAACTATTATTTTTTGTAATGTAGTTATATCTTGTACAGCTATAATAAGCCACTTAGTCTAAGCCGTGACCGCCGCTATCCACCCTTCTGTCTGACGCAATGTTATCAAATATTCACTCGGCTGTCACTCACAGATATCCGCTGAGTGAATTATTTAAGCCTCGGACTTCTATATATTTACTTAACTCACTCTGTACTATCTCAGAACAATAAAGATTGAACCTAAAACGAAAAAAAAAACCAGATTTTAAACTTGTGATAAAACTCATATAATTGGTACTATTTAATGGAAATGTAATAGACACATTATAAAAATGGCAATATTTTACACTTCTGCAACATTTATGTTAAATCATCTATAATGAAAAATATTGAAATAAATAAGGGTAGAATATAGGCGCTTAAGTTTGTTGCAGTAACAAATCGTAGATTTAAATTCGGTTTCCGTAGCGACGTCTCAAACCAGTGATTCCGTACGTACCTGAATGTTTCCGAACGGGGGTCTTTTACTAAGCCTTCGCTGTCTGCCACTGCCACTGTCTGTACGTCAATCCATTCGTGCTGTCCCTTTAAACCCTAAGACACTTATTCTGCGATGAAAATTATAAATAAGTTAACGTCAATATATTTTTGCATTTTTCCTCTGGTGAACAGTAGAAGATTTTTAAGTCTTTCATTGTAGTATTAGAGCCGACCAGGCTGTGGGTTGTGTCCATCCACAATCAGTTTAATAAACATTACTATGTAGCAGAGCGTAGTTTGAAGTTGCGCGCTCCAGAGCCCGACGGTGAACTTTTGACAAGTTTGATTGAAATCAAGCTAACAAGTTTTGTTTAATTTATTGCGGCGCGCTGATCTTGAGAGCTCGGCGGCGGCGGCGCGGCGCCGCGCTTTGTATATAGAACTATGTTTCTTATTAATTACTTTTAATAAGATTTATGTTTTTGAACAAACTGCCTAGGAAGAGCTTGGATATACAACATTATGATTATGAAGCAATTAACGCAAACGAGTCCCAATATTACCACCAATTATTAGAAATTTATTTTTGTTACAATTTATTAACAAGAAATATAATTTGAATAACACTAAACAAAACTTAACTAAAGGTAAATCAAAATTTGTTTTTTTTTTTTACTGAGTAATATAACTAATAAAAATGTTATGGTCATGTTTGAACTCGTAGGGTTTAAATATACCACCTTTTAGCAGAGACACCGTAGTCACCGTAGTGAAGGAAATTAATGCGCCACATTGCCTATTCAAAAACATTTCCTTGCATAACTGAATGACGAGGCCTGCCTTCGAGTATGAAAACATAAATGATGCAACGTTTCCACTTGCACCGTCTTCCTGATAATCGATTTCCGCCTGGAGATGAGAGACGGCTGCATTGATGCATTGAGTTATTTCCACAGTTAAATAAATATGATTTGCTCCTCTGAATATGATGTTATGCCGTTCAATTGAGCAGCGAAGAGTATAAAATAAACGAGAATTTGAATTCAATTCATCTGAAGTGAGTTAAATTTTATTTATTTACTTCACTTTAAATCACTTTTCAAATATTTAGGAATTAGTACTACCATCAAACAAAAGGGATACAGTGCTGTCCATTTAAAAATCATTCCTGTCGTTTCTCAAATTATGGATAATATACTCGTATGAAAGAGGTAGAAAAGTACAAGAAAAGTAACAGCTCTAACTTTATAGATATAGGGTGATTTAATAATTCGAATATTCTCGAAAATCCTAGGGGTTTTGAGAAAATAAGGATAATTAGACAATGGTGAAACCATCAATATCAAATCTTACTGGAAAAAATCTCATTTTTTCGCATAATACAAATGAGATCCATAAATAAAATCTGGACTTTTCTATGCTGGACTGGGAGTGAAAGAAAAATATAGAAAGTGTCAGCTGCATTTCCTCCCGGGCTTGCTGTAAAACCAGCTAAGCGATCCGTGGGTTTAAGTATATTGCAATTTAGGCGTTGGGCTGACAACCTGTAACTACCTACAGTAATATACCTACAAATCTATCTTAATCTAATCCAAATCTAACCCTCAAAACTTTGATAGACGTGGCGGAACGACCTTTGTTTATGTCGTTTACGCTCTGACTACCCTGTGATTATATGTATGTATAAATAAAATAATAACGCTGATTGGTCGGTTAGCGCGCCCAAAACAAGATCTCCTCTGATTGGTAGACGTTTTAAATGTAATGAAAAAAAAAGGATTAAATGAAAAAAATGAATGTTATTTAACCAATCAGAACAAGATTTAAATCAGTACGTAAAAATCTAGCCAATCATAGTTTAGGATATCAAATGTTATCAAATGTTTCGCAAAAATCTTGACTTTTTCCAGTAAGATTTGACAATGTCTTCACCATTGTCTAATTATCCGTGTTTACGCGAAGATTCCAGTTATCAAATAATCCTACGACATAGAGATCTTAATAGGCAGCTGTTGATTTTTTGTACCATCAAATTCATAAAAAATCGTGTTGGCCCAAATTGATACTATTTTATACATCTTACATTTTAATTTGAATGACTGACTTTCAAAACTGATCTCCTGTTACAAAGCAGTTATGTGAGATTCAACGTTGAATTCCATATCGCACAGTGTCGTGTGCGAGATTAGTGAAACATGTGACTGAAGCGGCCGCGAGCTTACGTCACACCGAATCCAACCCTTATTGAGTTAAACTGCTGTAATACATTCAGTGGGCTTTAGTATAGATACCACCGGTAAAATCTAAAACTAAAATCTATCTGACATTTAAAAAAAATTAAAATTTGAAAAAGGACAGGCCATATATATTATGTTTTTACACATAGGCTCGTATTTATAAAGCAATCTCAAGATTGAGAGCAATATTAAGTTTGGTATGTGGTTTTGTACTGAAATGACATTTCTGAGGCGAACTTAAACGTAGACATTATACTCGAGAGCTGATTATAAATACGGGCCTTAGTCCGCTAGATTCCGACGCGCTTTTGCACGTTTTCCCAGTATTTTATCCGATATGATGGCGGATAAAAATGTCAGATAACGCATAAAACCACCGACTATAATTAAGAAACCGGAGAGAATACACCTCTTGTCCTTTTCCAATGTTTTTAGTCTGAAAGTGGCAAATAGATTTTAATTTTAGTTTTAGCCGCAAATCTAAAATCGTATGTGTATATTTAACGGTAGGTACTCATTTGATCACTTGACTTCCAAAACTGATCTCCCTTTGTGAATCTCGGGAATATTTCAACGTTGTAGAGTGAAACAAGGGCCTGAAGCGGCCGGCAGTTTAAATTAAGGGTGTTAGCGTCACACACCAACTCCGTGGTGAATGTATTACAGGGGTCAAACTCAATAAGCCGGAATTTAGAGCGACCCTCGCCGGCCAGTGGAAACGGGAACAACTTGGTGATTGATTACGTTACGGATAATAAAAGCGAAACAGTTTATAATTTTCGGGTCATCTAGACTCTTGTCACGTCAGTTGTAGATTGAAGTTTTCTAAATAATTCACTCAAGATACTGTTATTCGGCTCAATTCTAGATACCACCACCGTCTAAAATTAAAATTAAATCTATCAGTCACTTTCAAAATGATTAAATTGAAAAAGGACAGGCGGTTTATACTCTGTGGTTTTACACTTTGTTTCCTCAGTATTTCTGTCAATTTTATTCGCCATATCATTTGACGGCGGATAAAAATAACAGATAACAAATAAAACCACTAAATATAAATAAAAAACTGGACCAAATAGATCTCCTTTTCCAATGTTTTTAGTCTGAAAGTGACAAATAGATTTTAATTTTAGTTTTAGCCTGCAAACCTTGAATCAAGCTCATTGTCAGGAAAGTTTTGGGGAAGGAACATTTCTTTTTAAATTCTTGTCGTTTTTGCGATGCTGAATCTGTATCTGAGGTTCGGCAACAAAATTTCGTGACGGAACCTTCACAAAAAACGGTTGTTTTATTTTTACAGATATTAAAAAAAAAAACGAAGATATCGTGTGTGGTATCCAATAAAAAGGCGTTTTGAGCTGATTCTAAAAATATATCACCACGAAATTTTGTAAGCAATCCTCAGATTCAGATATAGTTTCGCAAAAACTACTAGAAGTGAAAAAAAAGTGCTATCCCTAGAACTTTCCCACAGTCCAAAGGGTCTGAACACGCATTGACTGAATTAAAATAGACTTCAGTTATTTTGGTTTATCTGATGAATTAATTATAAATATACATATATAATGTGTTAACTCGTTCCACGTATATACTGCAGATCTTACCATTGCAATTTGAAACTTCCGAGTATATGAGAGTTATTTATTTTTACATTAGCTCTGGATGACACGTCATATAAATTTAACCTGCGGGAGCTTTCTGATATCGTAGAGTTGTCGGGTAAGCTTACACAGCTGGTGGCTTCACGTTAGTACCGACGCAAGGCGCAAGCTGTCTGCAATCACCAAGGAGGATATTACCTATGGAGTAAGCCAAATGCACTCGCCAAACATTCTGTCGGTTGTTATAATATTTCTGTCAGTACACACGGATTGGCTAATTAATCTGTAGCAACGCGTCAGCCAATAGCAGCCGGAAAAATTCCCTTCCCTCGTGCCGTACAAGAAAAGTATGAATGCCCACTCCTTAGGTTAAGTCCTCCTTGGCAATCACCCATCATAACTCCACCGAACATCTTCTGCTAATGTACACAACGTGCGGCTAGCTGGCGGATGGCAACACCAGCGTTACCCGTGTGATAAATTGTATTAGGCGTAATCCCGCTTTTGTTATTTTGTACTGCAATCATAAGCGAGTGTGTTTGCATAGTTTTTCAGTATTATGACGGAATTTGTTAGTATTATTTATTTATTTAACAATTTATTGTACACAGAAACATCATACAAAACAAAGACACAACAGGCACTGATTATTTCAAAAATATTTTTTTTACAGCAAACACTTCTGTAGTGTTTTTTTTATTGATACGTGGATAAAACGTGCTCAACATTTTATATTATATTTATATTATATTATGTATATTTATGAGCCTGTGGTGTCTCGCTGCAGGGCAAAGGCCTTTCTCCCCTCCTTCCATTTCTCTCGATCCAGTGCCAATTCCCTCCATTCCCAACATTTTATACATACTAATAAAATAATACTACTGTAAAATACTTATATAATGTAAATCTATTACATACATATAAAAAAGATATAAATAAATACCTGCATTTATATACATAATCAAAAATAAATAAAGTACACAAATCATTACGAAATAATTGTATTTTCAAAATTAATGGCTAAATTTAAACCAATTAGCGCAACGCTCGTTACACATACGCTAATTTTAATCTATACAGGGTGCAATAAAAAATACTGCATTCCTTGAAACCACATTTTCTTGATGATGACAAACAACTTTCCCAATTCCCAATGCACAAAAAAGGTGCCTTTTTCGGTGCCTCTTTTGCTCATAAGTTAAAATATGCACGAATATCATAATAGTTATTTCTAGGAAAACATTCTACATAAAATTTCCTCCGAAATCCAATCAGTAATTTTTTATCTACAGCAATGCAAAGACAGCTAAACGCTATATCTGAAAAAAATATTTAAAAATATTTTATGACCAGTTAGTAGTAATATGGTAGTATGGTATATATTTGCAATATACACAAAAAGTTCTTTTATTAGATACCCCACATGGTATGGTTTCCATTTATTTTAATTTTTGGATGGCCATTTTGGATTTCAGGTACAAGCGATACAAATGTCAAAGTGCTGAAAGGATTTTTTGAATTCAGCGGTGTCTAAAACCCCGTAAAAAGTCTCTTACCAGATATTTTAGTTGAGAGAGATATTTAGTTGCCTCCCGCGACTTGATCTAGAGGGATATCTCAGGGAGGGAGGGGGAACCGTTTGAATATTCATGCAGGATTTTCACATATGGGCAAATTTATAAAAAAAGGAGTTTTGCTCCCCCACCCCTTAAAACTCGGCTGTCGCGTTGTCTCTGGCTAGATGTTCATTCTGGATACTTCTAGGAACAAGTGTAGTAATTTTCAAAACTACAGGTATTTACAATTTATACTTGCGATTGTCGGCACTTGGTGTAACTCCATATTTATAATGTTGTTATTAAAACACTTGTACTTGTTTCACTTAATATAATATTATCCTACCGGTTTATAGCATTATCAGGGATTATGTTCAAATGTGGCATTTCGTTCGCTAAATATGAACGGTTTATTTATAATGTTTTATGTGTTGTGTATGATATGTATAAAATCCCTGATGATGCTATAAGTTAGCGAAACCGGTAGGATTAAATTATATTAAGTGAAACAAGTATAAGTGTTTTAATAACAACATTATAACTACAGGTATTTTTTACCTTTATTGTCTGTTTTCGGCTACATGTAGTTTTATAGAAATACATTTTTTCGTCATTTTACGTCATATATTTTTAAAATCAGCTTAAAACGCCCTTTCATTTCATACCACACAAGATATGTATCAGACCATTATTTTTCCTATGAAAAAATGTAAGCGCCCTGCACTTATGCATAATTCCGCCAAGGGGTGGCTTGCTGAGTCGACAAAACTGAACAACTATCAAAAGGATCTTTTTTTCTGGAAACAAAAAACAATATATTTCCATACAAATTGTCTGATCAAAGTGGTAATTTTGTATGAGAAGATTTATTTTATCTCCTAAAAGAAATTGACTGAGATACCGGTTCAGTATCAGTTTGCGGGACGCTGTCCCTTACACCCAGTATAAAAAACTGTAAAAGGCCCATGTTCTTTATTATGATTTTCACATGAAATCGTAGATAAATATAAATGAGAGTTCAGTAATTCAGTACCAACAGTTTTGCATCGACTAGTTTTCGGCCCTAAAGTTCCAGCTTTCTGTTTTATAACTGAGCTATTATTTAGGCCGGGAAGTTTCCCGACGGCGGAACGCAGCAAGCCCGGCTCGAGTGCCGGAGAAGCCAGGAGCATCCTTCCTCACTTATTCACAGGCTTTTTGTGAGATAGCTGTACCGTGACCTGCCCGAAGTTCGCCATCTTGTTTTCCAAACTAGTTTTAGTTAAAATATTCTGTGTGCTCATTTTTTTCCACATATAAATTAAACCATGATCGTTCATAGTTACATGAACTATGTATAAGTATTGGAAGTGATAAAAATTCTTTATTCATATTAAATCTTAACATTTGTACTGCATGTATGTATAGGTACCATAAACGTTTTTGAATAAATATACCTAAATTAGCCACATCATTTATTTACTTGCGATTTTGTGATTACTAGACGAGCACAAAGAAACTAACTGCCCCCGTGGTCTTGTGGTCAGAGCCATGGGCTTACGATCCGGAGGTCCTGGATTCGATTCCCAAGGGGGGAACACAAAGTTGATATTTGTCAATTTATCACTTTGTGAGGTTTCCCTAGTTTGGTTAGGACATTGCAGGCTGAATCACCTCATTGTCCGAAAAGAAAAAGTATTCCATGCTTCGGAGGGCAGGTCTCTGATAGTGGTGGTAACTCAAACCATGTCAGAGGCTTAAAAGCTATGCTACTAGGCGGTTTGAAAACTCTGGCACCAGGGTTCATCTGGTTGTTCGACTCGAGAATCGATTAAATATTTAATCGTAGTCAAGGAATAGCCATCAGTCAACTGTCGTCCATCCATCTAAGGCTCGTAACAATTCGTAAGCGGCCCTTATCAATCGGCCGTTAGTCTCGTTATCGGACCGAAATGTTTCCCATTGGCGCTATTCTCACTTTCAACTTGCGATTCTTACACTTCTTGCTGTTTTTCTTTCACGTGTCCTTTTTACCCGACTGCGCAATGCAAAGGAGGGTAATGGTACAGACTATCTATGAACGTTAAACTATTTAAACTTATGTGAGATATTATAAATAAATATGAGGAGGGACTCCGAATGCCCCGAAAGATGTCATAAAGTACGCGACTTATATTGCAATGTGAGTGCCCATTATTAAAATCTTTATCCATGTATGTTTGTAAGTATGTATGTTTGATTCTCTGTGGCGCACTAGAGAGCAAACGCGTGGGCCGATTCTAATGATTATTACGTCAATCGATCGTCTTAACCATGCAAGTGTCACTTAGGCCATGAATTTATCATAAAAACAATATGGCGACGATTAAACGCCATTTTGTGAAACTGAAAAAAAATACTAACTTACTATGCCGAGTGGGGTATCATTGAATATGTATTTGAAAATCAATGCGAGATTTCACATCATTCTTCGTTTTGAATAATCGTTAAAGATCTTAAACGATTTAAAGTTTTAATGCTCGCTTTGTAATCTACGCAGTTAAGTTTTTTGAAATTATTAAATTACTTGCTTTAAACTTACTATTATAATATTATGAATCTGAAAGAAAATCTGTCTGTTTGTTACTCATGCACGCCTAAACGGCAGAACGGATTTTGATGAAATTTGGTAAAGATATAGGTGGGATTTAGGGAACGGACATAAGCTACTTTCTTTCTCGAGAAAATAGATTAGTCCCGCGGGAAAACACTATTAACCGTGAGCGGAAAGCTAGTAATAAATCGGCCCAAAATGCGCGGCAATAGCCTCCACATACAAACGATTGTTGACAGTATTTTAGAATGTGAACCTAAACATGAAACTTTTCCCAAAATATTAAAAAAGGAATGGAATTCTAACACTGGTATAAATGGTGTTAGCGGCTCGAGATATTATTTCATTTATTTATCATATACTAGCGACCCGCCCCAGCTTCGCACGGAAATCATCGACTTTGTTTTATACTATGTAGTGGTATATTTATTTAATTTATGTTTGTATTAAACCCGTGATTATATGTATGTATTTATGTTCCTTGGGAAAAGTTGTTCAATTAGTTTTAGACTTTATAAATATCGCTGGTTTGGATTGTGTACAGCAATGTATGTGATGGAAGTACAAGTTAATAAGACAACACAGTGCGATCGCAAGCGGGTCGTCGCTTTCAACTGATATATTGTGAACATTTCGAGCGAGTCACCCTTTTTTGTTCATGACCCTCATTCCCTCGCTCCCTCGTCACCGTGACAGACCGGCATCAGAAACAATACAGTCGACTGCCCCTCATTAGGTTTTAACGCAATAACAGATCGTCGAATATGTATTTGGGTTATAGCTATTAATCACCAAAGAGCTATTGACTGTATGACTTCCATCTGCCTACCCCATTAGGGATAAAGGCGTAATTTTATGTATGATACTGTATTTTAAGTTACTTTTTATGATATGCCGTCTACATTGATAAACTTTTTAAAATATAGGATTCAAACGCACGACATTTGGATCAGGGCCCCATGGTTCAGACCATTACACCACGGAAGCAGTTAATGCCCAGTCCCCAGTTAATTTTATTACTACCTTTGCACTCCACGGTCCCAAGGCTAAATGAGATTCCCAGTGGAAGTGAGGCATTTCCTGTGTTTTTCCAGTTGCTAAGTGCTCATTGATCTGCTTATCAAGTTTAATCTTATCTTTTGTCTAGCCATTTTATTTAGCGTATAAAGAGTAATAAACATCAATGAACATATCCCCATAATATTACTAGAATTAGACTAACTGTTATTTAGGGTGGTATTTATAGTCAATTATTTATAGTAGTAAGTTAAGAGTTCATACCAGAAATGTCCTTTCAGTACAAACTGGCCTGTCAAATTCATACTTAAAATTGCTCTCAAGATTGATATCGCTTCATAAAATACGAGGCTTAATATACTGCACTTATTACAACTAGGGTTTCGGTCCCGGGTTCCCGATCCCGGAAATTCCCAGGAATGACGAAAATTCAATTTACGAGTTAAACTACTAGTATACGAGCTGTGGTTTCATGAATTTTACGATAATAAAACACACATTTTGATTTTTTATGACTAGGACCAGATTTTTTTTTTTCATATTAAATTGTAAATAATAAAGAAAAATATCTTTTGCTTTCTTCAATTAGTCGATTTGATTTACTCTGCGATGCAGTTGACAAGTAACACACCTGGATGGTAATTACTACTGGTACCTGCCTAATTGTTACACCCAATTACCTCTATCGCGTAAATAGAGCTATCTCTAAGAAGGTGTGATAAATGGAAGCGTGACCTGAGATAGAGCCAAAGTTTCAGAAGGACGGTACGCATTTTCTGTCCAAGGCTGTGTTGCGAACAATTGGTCTGTGAACTGTGAGTGAGTCTAGTGATATTGAGCTACATAGTAATTTATCCTGTTTAAATTATGCTGCTTGAATACGCTGCACGAATCTATCACATACAAGTAAAATATTGTACTCTAATACTTATGTACCGTCAATTTAAGTTTTACATACAAGACAAACGATTTTATGTTTCGCTTCAAAATTTTGATTCAGTTAATAGCAACCTACCCCTCCGGGAAAGAAGATTGACAGTATATAAATAAGTATGTTAATAACAACGTTCAAACATAAAAAGACTTATACAACGTTTAATATTTTCACTAAATTATAATCGATTTGATTACTCAGTTTTGGCCGTAGCTTCGTTTTTTTTTAGTAAAAAAAAATATTATTGTAAAAGACATATAACATTAAATAATATGATTAGAATTACAAACTCTAAAAAACAAATGACTGAGAAACATTTTTGTTAATTTAATACCATAAAACGAAACTGTTTTACAATGTATAATAAGAAATAAAAGTGATTTTTTAAATCAAATAGTGGTTATAACATTTATTTTTTTATATTTATGTGG